>CM022301.1:149169594-149769594 GCA_011799875.1 Thinopyrum elongatum | reverse complement strand
AGTAGAAAAAGAGAAATCTCTACTACTATTACTACTATTAAAAGAGCCAACAAGGGCAGACGACAACTGCCCTCCCACGTTCCGTGAAAAAAAAAATTAGTCCACGTAGGAAAAATTAAGGCTTACAAGGGAAACATCACGTAATCTCTGGATGGGTTGTTCAACTGCACAGAAACAAAAAAACCTGTACCGGCCCTCCAGGCATCCAGATCGACCTACGCCCTACGCAGCCGGCGAGGCACCCGACGACGGACGCGACGACGAGTACTTCGCCATCACAGGTCTAGGCTCTTCTGGACTTCGTGAGGCTTTTATATGCCGCCTCCGTCCAGGCTTGGTGAGGCTTTAAGACACCGCCGCCCAGGCTGTCCTGCCTTATCGCCGTTGAGCTCATATGACGGCGTCACCGTCCACGAACTCCTCTGCAACACAGGTGCACCCTCATTTCCTCTTGTTTCCATCCTGCGATATATACTAAAACACATCAGCGGCTGCCAGTCTGTAATTTAACCAACACATGAAAGCAGTGAAGAACCATTGTTACATCCCAGATTTGTTAGACTCTCTAAATTGCAGACGAATAATGATGCACCTATGAAAAGTAACTCATCCATGTAACTGCTGAAGATGAATTTCATAAGAAAATTAGTCAGAACTTCCAGAAATAGTCAGAACTTCTAGATCTAAAAGTCCTCAGTCAGATGCCACTTCAAATATAATTGTATTATAACAATTTGCCATTCACATGGTTGAAGGACTTCGTATGGCCCCTACCACTCCCAACGGGGCGCGCACACCGTTCCAGGATATAAGCAACACCCACTCCTTGGGTACTTAACCCAACCACTCGATTTCTTATTTATTTTGCTCAGCTGCTGAACTGTGTCATGACTTGCAGACCGTAAAGAGATAAAAAGGCAGAGGGAAAGAGAGCGGTATGCACAAAATAGGGATGAGATAAATAAGAGAAGGCGTGAAGCCTACAAACAAACAAAAAATGGCGCAGCCGACATCAATGGCCTGAAAAACGAAACACACACACAGTCGACTGTATCACAAGGTAATGATTGTCGACTTGGTGATGTATAGCCCAATGGTATTGCCATATAATGATCTACTCTTTGTCTATTCAGACCATAATGGGCTGGAGATATGGGGGGAAAGGGAGCAGTATGCACACAATACAAAGGAACTATTTAAGGGACAACGCAAATCCAGCGAGCATAATAAGCATATTGCTGCCGTAGTCGATGGCAGTAACATTGTCTCACAGGTGCCAGCTACCGGACAAACGGCAGTCACACAACTGCAGATCATAACATGTGTAGAAGAACCTAGACCAAATTCAATGCAGCTCAACGATAATATTTATGACGACAATGAGACCGATTGGTTGCACAGAAATGATGCGTACCAGATGCAGCGACATTCAAGACGATTGCCATTCACCCAAATGTCAGGGGAGGAGAACCCCCAACTCAGTACAATCGTGAACCTACGTAACCCAGAGGAGTCTTTACAAAACAATGGTTAGTTCATTGAAATATTTATGGTACAATAATGTCAAGAGTGTTTATTTCTTCTGTATTTGGGCCCTCTTTTGTTCATTCAGGTACAGAGTCTATTTATGGAAGCAAACAACCTGTACCGATCCAGCCAACTTACAATAGTCCAGGAATGGAAACGTTCCCTGATGCGGGTCGTGCCACTCAGAATCTAATTGGTATTTTTTTACTAACACCTGGTTCATAACTTCAATTCATCTCTGATTCTTACTCATTTTTCCCATATAAAATGTTATCAGGCAACAACCACATCGAAGATCCATATGGAATACCGGAGCCTGATGCCCACACGATTAATATTGATGGTACGCATAATATCATTTTAAGTCTCCTCTCCCCCGGTTACCTTTGTTTCGTGTCCTGAGCGTTATTTGATGAATTCAATCGAGGACATATTACTATGATATGGTGAGTCTCAGTTCCGTACATATTACTATGATGAATTCAATCGAGGACGTATGTTTGTATAGATGGGACCTAAACTAACAAATCCCTTTTTTCAGATATTCATTCCAGTAAACATTGAAGACTTTCATTGGTACCTAGCAGTTATAAATACCAGGGTGAAACGTATCCAGGTGCTCGACTCGCTAGGCCCAGGAATGCCTCGCAAAGACCTCACCGCTATGGCTAGTTATTAGTCCCACTGCACCATCTTTTGATAAGACAATTTCTGTTATTCTTTGCTTCTGATGCTAATACTTGGTCATTTATTCATGTAATAGCTGGAAGGACTGAAAAATATATTCCAATATGCATCGCTTCAAATGGAATTAAAATTGGATAAGTGGAAAGACGTAAACATCACAGCATGGCCAAGGGAGGAGTGTCTTAAGAGCAAACTGCAGACAGATGGGTATACCTCTTTCGATTGAAACTTGTTGCTCTCATCCCCTTTAGGCACCTCCTTGTTCTCCTTCAGGATATCTGAACTATTAAGGGCCACATCATCAACAGCGGCGGCGAAGGCAGCGCCTGCGCGGAACACGCCATGGCCCTCGAGCAGCTAACCCTAGGGGACAAACATTGCACACAGTGAGGCTATGCATCGATTTGACGGGGAGGAGCAGGCGGTGGGGTCAGAGAGACTAACCTGGACCCGGACGAGCGAGGAGAAGCATAGGCAGGGTCCCGAGCAGCAGCACAGCACGCAGAGGTCTTCATGGTCATCTTAATCAAGATGGAGGTCGCGAGCAGCAACTGCTCCTGCTCCTGACTGAATCGAACAGGGAAATTTAGATGGGATCAGAGAGTAGAGCATCCGGATCGAGGGGCGAAAAAGACTTGGAACCGGACCTTGATGGCGTCCCGAGCAGGGGGGGAGGGAAATTCGTGCCGCGCGGGAGAGGTTGGATAGGCTCCTGGCGGCTACGTCGAGTGCATCAGGACGACTGAGGGCCAAGGCGTCGCCGGTGACCATGCCGACCTCGAGCGCCCCGACGTCGCCAGGAGGAGGGAGGGGCGGGGCTGGGCAGAGCAGGGCCTGCCCGTCCGCCGGCGCTGGTGACGAGGGGGAGGGGCGGCCACCAGAGAGCGCCCGCGGTGGATGGCCCCGGCGTCTCCAGGAGGAGTCAGGGGGCGGCGTAGAGCAGAGCGCCGGGCCGCCGGCTGTGGATGGGGATTTCGTGGCCAGGAATGAGGGAAGAATGGGGGAGGAAAGGAGAAATGAGGGGGCGGTGAAAGTTTGACTGAGCTTTTTTTTCTCTAATCTGTACTTAGTAGGAGTACTAAGGTAGACCAATCGCGAGTGAGTGCGGCATTGTCCAAACAAAAATATATTATCTTCTAAATAAACATTATATTTCATAGGGCATGTCCGGTTCACTAAGTTTGTGAAATTTGGTGAAAGTTTGACTGAGCTTTTTTTTCTCTAATCTGTACTTAGTAGGAGTACTAAGGTAGACCAATCGCGAGTGAGTGCGGCATTGTCCAAACAAAAATATATTATCTTCTAAATAAACATTATATTTCATAGGGCATGTCCGGTTCACTAAGTTTGTGAAATTTTTGTTTTCATCACGGCTTATTTCAGTCATGATCATTTGATGATTCTAAAAGTTGTTTTATACAAATATCTATAAATTTGATAAAAAAATGATTGATTATATTTAAGTTTTATATTTGTAATCATGCAGGTCATCTTGTGGTCTGTGGATGGTAAATTTTATGGAGTACTTCACAGGAGATATGTTGTCTGACATTCCTACACAGGTATTTTTTATTGTGTATCATTATACTTATTCTAAGTTGTATCACTATTTAACTCTTATTACTATTTTAATAGGAACATATGACATATTTTAGAACAAAACTAGCTGTCATTTTAGTGGACTCAGAATTGAATGATGATAATATAATAAATCGAGACATGGAAGAGGACGAAAACAACACAGATCCCACGGAATGTATGATTCTGGATAGACCCCCTGAGAATTTCAAAACATCAAATACATCAACAGTAGTTGAGCTCATCTCGCGGTCATTTATCCTTTCACCGTCTGTCAATCCAACAAACGATGATTTAATAGATGAATTTTGCTTGTTCATCAGTATGGTTGATGATGTCGCTCTACTAGAGTAAGCCATATTTTTTAGTTCATTTTGTATTCCAACAAATTACTCTGATGTCATTATAATTGACAATTTTTTGATTTTACAGGAGCGAATGGGTGAAAAGCTCTGATCTATACCCTATTAGCTTAAATTTGAGACAAATAAAAAACATATTAAGCAATGATGAATACATGGATATTCATTGCTTTAATATGGCCGTGCGAATACTAGCGCGCCACGAAGTCCAGCTTCTCAGAGACATTCCATCTCACTATATGGATCTGAACTTTTGTGTAAGTTACTATAATCACGTACTACATTTTTTTATCATTGCACTAATATTTTCTCATTCTTACTTTAGTCGATGTTTCACTATGCACGAGACTCAAGTCATCGTGAACATATGGAAATTGCTACATTGAAACGGTTGTTTCATAGCTGGCCTGACAGTAATGATTATCATATCTCTCAATGTGATATGGTAAGATTTTTTTTCATTTGTAATAGTGCTTTACTTGGTCTTAATTAATATTCTATGTATTTCTAAACTATTTCATCATTGCAGATTTTATTGCCTTGGTATATGTTTGGGCTATTTCTATTGTTTGTCTTGGATCAAAATAGAAAAGTTGTCTCAATCTTCGATCCGATACCAATATCTACTTTCGGGAAGAATGTACTTAAAACCGTGGTCGACAATCTAAACCTTGCGCTTGAAGCTGCCAACCCTGTATTCAAGGATGATATCTCTAAATGGGAATGCGTAGTTCCTGTTCCTCAACAGATACATCTAGATGATAGTCAGAGAAACCTAGAATTTCCATCTTTATTGAGTTGTTCCAGAAAAGGCCTATTCCACCACTTCTACCATTACTATCAACTGCGTAAGACTTATCATACCCAATAGAACTAGCCATAGATTCTACCCTAGCGCCATCAATTTGGGTTTCAACAATGCATAGCAGGGTAGGGGTAAACTTCCTCGCGAATTCGCGAAGTTCACGAACTGCCGCGGCTTTACCCGCACCGCGGCAATTCCAGCAGAAAATACTCATTGGGCCCGGCGGCGCCCCTCACCGGAGCCCGCCAAAGTTGTGTCGTTCTTTCCTTGATTTCCATTCTTTCCCGAGATCTTTTCAGCTTCAGTTCCCACTTTAGCTCTTTTGGTCTCCTGCTTGGCACTCGGACTTGATGGAGCTGCTGGTGGGGGAAGGGCTAGCAGGTTGCTCTTCCCTGGAGCTGATGGGCCTGTTGAGAGTGCAGGCGTGCTGTTCTGAAGCATAGCTTGCTCCGACGCCCTTTTCCTATTGTCTGCGTCCGCCATGACATCGTCCCCATCTCCTGCCGGGCCGTCCCCATGTTCTGGTTCGGATCCTCTTCCACGTCCTCCGGCTCGTCCTCCCCGTCGACCTCCTCTTCTGCCTCGACCTCCTCCTGGCCCCTGTCCGGTGCGCATAGTCCACGACGCCCTTAGGTTTTTGAAAACCAGGGCTGACGGAGGGTGGATTCCATTGCCATGCTCTTTAAAGAGATGCCCCAGCATACCACACACGGCGCACCAGTCCGGGAGTTTCTCATATCTAACCATGTAAATCTGGCGCTTGCCATCTCGGATCAAAGATACTGCACTCTTAAGGGGTTTTGTGACGCTTATCCGGACCCAAACCCGATGAAAATTTCCAGGAAAGTCCTGAGATTGAGGTTCAGTGAAAAGGACCTCTCCCACTTTTGCAGCAAGAGATGGTACTAGATGTGCGTATAGGGGTGGGACATCATGGATTTGAGCCCAAATCTCAATGGTATCCAGCTGAACAGTCGAGGGTTTCGCCAAACCATCATATGGCTTCAGTATGACGGCGTCTCCCCTAAAGTGCCAAGGTCCTTCTTGAGTAACCCTCTCCCAATCACCTAAGCAGGAGAATTGCACCGTATATAGATTGTCCTCAAGTGGCTTGAAAGTCACCTCCTGGGCAAGATCCCAGGCTGATCTCATGTTCCGGAGGAACCAGTATTGAGAGTAGGTTTTGGCGGAGTGCACTTTTGCAAGCGCTATCCACCGTGCCGCCCCCTCCGGTGCCTCCTTTTCATCAAAGACCACATCATCTAGGTCCTCCTCTCACAGACCTAGTTCTTTCATCAGCAGTTGCACATCGTCGATCTCAGCTGCTCCAGCCGTAGCCGATCCCGATGCCTCGTTCGACGCCATCTTCAAACCCTAACCCGATTGAAACTTGATCGGGCTTTTGACGGAACCCTACCCCTCTGCCCCGTCCGGCCACACCCCAAGAGACAGCAGGCGCTGAGAGCGCCCCCCCGTCCTTGAGATCGGCCGATGGGGTGGGAATCAGAGGTTGGGGACGATGGTCTCGACGGCGGCGAAAAAATCGCCCCGGGAGGAAAAAACCCTAGCGTGAGGGAAAAACAGCACCAAGTAGCCAACCCTATATTTGACACAAACGTATCGTATCTCAGTTGGTCGTAGGCTTCACTATCAAAGGGGACGGCGAGGGTTTGAACCCCAAGATGAGCTTTATTATTTTTTGCTGGGGGGTTGCGTAGCAGGCCCAGATCGGCCCACTGGAGCGCGAGGCCACTGGCTGTTTTTTTGGGTTATTTTGGGCTACCGGGGGCTCCTTTTTGTTTTTGTTGCTCGGGTGCGACGTGGCCTGGTTTTTTTACCGTGTTGACAAACGGACGAACGAAATTTTGAGGTACAAAACGGACCAAATATCCGAAGGAAGAAGTGTTCCTTCGTTTATTATTAGGTAGAGGTAGAGATTTGACACCGCCAGTTGTCGATCACCACCTGCTACATGGTAAGAACTTGCAAGACTTTGATTTTTGCTCTACTGTTAGTGTTTTACCACCACATCCCGGTAGTTCATAGGAACATTATTCTTGGATTTTGTTTCTTGTTTCTACTAATCATGGCAGGTTCCAGAGTCAGTTGTGCTTCATCGATCGTGGGAGACGTGCCATCACCTCAGAAAATACAACCACCATCACAAGAGGTACAAAGACATCATAATGCGCACAAACAGGTTCTTGTTTCCATGCCACCTTTTAAAGCTCGTTTTAAGCCTGATTTATATATTGAATGGGAGTTCGAAATAAATGCTATATTTGCTTTCCATAATTTTTCTGAACATCAAAAAGTTAAGGTCACGGTTGGTACATTCACTGGTTTTGCTACCGTTTGGTGGAGTGAACATTGTCGGCTATACCCTGATTATGTACCTACTACTTGGGATGATTTAAAACTTGTCATGAGAGATAGATTCGTCGATGTTTACTCATGGCGTGATTAAAAAATTACAACATTTAAAACAAGGTAGTGACACTGTAACAAAATATTATGATGATTTACAAACTACGTTGTTGCACTCCTTTTTAGAGGAAACTGAAGATAATTTTATGGATAGATTTTGGGGAGGATTAAACCGTAATATTTAGGAGATACTAATTCATGAAGAGTGTTATCCTATGGATCGTTTGTTTCGTCTTGCTTGCAAAGCTGAACAGGAAATAACACGACGTGTTGTCCACAAGGAGAATAAGCGCAAGGTGCACATTCCAAGAGATGATACAGTCGTTCCTTCAACTACTAGACGTACTATGACAACCACATCCGTTGTTGTGAGGACAACATCACCTCCACCATGTGACACATCACCTCCGAGAGTGTCTACATCATCTGAGTTGATCATAAGAGGTAATGACAAAGGTACTGATCTTCCACCTTCACATGAGTATGATGAATACCTTGTGAATTTAAATGCACTGTGCGATGAGCTACCTACTACTTTGATCACATCAACTATTTTAGAGGACTATGTTGATGATTTGACTTTGCCATGTGATCAAACAATTTTGAGTGAACCCATTGAATTAACTATTGATGTGAAAGAACCATGTGAATCGGGGAATAAATCAGATTTGGATCAAATAAATTTGAAAATAATTGTGCCAATGTTTAATCATTTTGATATGACCTCTAATCTTGGTGATGGTTCCTCAATGTTGGGATGGTTTAATGATGAGCATTGCCAATCTTTTGTTACGGTTAAGGGCTTCATTTATATGTGCAAACTGAGTTGCAATATTTTCATGCCTTTGACTTCCTGGGATAGTAATTTGGCTTTATATTTCACGACATTTAAAGAGTACTCTTGTATAAATGTGTCACATGTGCCACAACTGAGATCAATAAAAATGGATGACATATACATATACAATGTGTACATCTTGTTTCTTTTCTTAGCCACATTTCAGTTTATGCAACGCCGAGGACGACTTTGTTTTCAAGAAGGGGAGGATGATGAGGACATGGCTACCATACTTACACCAGCCCCTGCTGCTATACCTATTGGGTCAACTACTAGACCTCGCGCATGCCAGTTGAATTATCAGGTACTTTCGTTCCTTGGTCATGTTTCTAATGTTAATAAGAATGTGATGCTGCCTAACTTAGATACCTTTGTGTTGCTTACAGTTGAAGCATCGAGCATGGACAAGAAGAATGAACACTGGAGCATGATCAAGCTTTGTGATGAAGGTGCGCGCGAAGGGAACAAGAACTATGTTTCTGTAGGAGATTTTCGTACTTTGAAGCCACCATGATGACATAGATGGAAGAAATATACAAGATGGTCTTTCATAAATTTCGTCCATAGTTTATTATTGGTGTTGCGCCACCTTATTTATGGGCCAGGGCCATGTAATTTCAAAATACAACTTCATAGGCTATTTTTAGAGTCCGTATTATAGGGGAAACGACTCAGGAGGTGTTTTAGTCCCACCTTGCCAAGGGTGGACAAAATCCCCTCTCTTTTCCCGTATAAATACAGCCCTTAAGGCATCTTTTAGACTAGGATTTTATTTAGTTAAAAGTTAGTCATCGCTGCAACTTCGTGTACTTCGTTTGTGTCCAACGACTAGACCAAGACCGCTTATAAAACCCCACTTTTATCAATACTTCATCCATATTCGCAATATTCAGATTGCTTATTCATATTCTTGCTTGTTCTCCAATTGCTTGCAGGAATAGACCTTCGTGGTCAGGTAGATCGTGCTCCGGCATGGTCAATAACCTCTCGGAGTTGGTTTAGCGATTGCTAAGGCGCAACATCATGCACGTTTGTAGTCGGATTGTCATAGTCATCTCCACCAAATCGATAGTTATCATCTCATCGAAAGATCGGGCCCCTCGCCTCTATCACGGTGCCTATGAGCTGGGTCTGCACCAGATCATAGCTTTGCAGGCTGGTGGCCGGATGCTCTCATGAGCTGACGCAGCTGGCATGGAGTGCGGAGGACGCGGCACGACGGTAGCCGGCTGATCCGAGGCAGCGGGCGCACTTGGTGTCTCCCAACGTGGATCTGCAGGCATGCGCGGGCGACAGCCCCAACGCGATTCTGCTTGGTGGTGGCCTGGTGCCGGTGTGAGGGTGGTCGGAGTATTGGAATCGGCGACTGTCTGCGGCATGGCAGACAGTCGGATCTGTAGTCAGGAGGCCGCAACTTGCTACAGCCCAGTGTGGCTGCCTTGATTCAGATCTGAAAGGCTTGGTGGCGGTGATCCAGATCTAGTCGGCCGTTTGGTGGTGACTGACTGTGGTACAATGACCACTTGTAGCTCCATGAAGGCAGTGATCATCCAAAGGTCTTAGGGAGGGTTCATCTCTTGAGATCCGGCCGCTGACTTCGGCGGTGAGATGCAAAACTACGGACGATGGCTTGATGCAGAGGGATGGTTGTGCAGCGGCAAAGTCATCGCATATAGCTGCTGGGATCACGGAAAAGTGATGGCGACAACACTTGAGTGACTTCGATGGTGGTGCTACTCGAGCACCCGGTCTAGAGCTCCGGGATGAAAGCCTAGGTTCGACCAGAGTTGGTTATACCTGGCAATGATGATGTTTTTTCTACATCATTACTTTGTTAAAGGCATTGCTCGGACATGCTCCGGATTGATTCTTCAGGGTGAAAACCTAGATTCTAGCTATAGTGGCTGCATCCGGTGACGATGACGCTTGAGCGTCACTCCCTTCTTGAAGGAGTTGCTGTTGAAGACCTCGTCGTCTATGTGGTTTCATGATATAGTTGGTGCAGATATGGTCATTGTTCCAGTTTTGACGGTCGTGGATCTGATTGCTTTGGGACTTTTTTTTCATTGCCTACATTTAGCTTTGGTCTTATGACTTTGCTAGTTACCGGCGTGTTTGTGTGTGTTGGTGTTGGCTGTGTGCATCTTAGCTATGCAGAGGCCGGGTGTGAGCTCATCGTGTTTTGTATCCTCTTGATGCTTCATTTTAAGTTAATAAAATCCACCCTTTATCGAAAAGTGTGCCTCAAATCATACATACACGACGTGACTCGTCTTTTTTAGGGGTGACTCGTCTATGTTACATCAAAGCAAAGTAAATAAACTTAAGGTAAAATGTTTAAAATTATGCTCGTAACTGGCAACTTGAATATGATCTCTCACAAGATAGGCAGATGACTCATTCCAGTACTTGTAGATTTTTTGAGTTGTTTATGGTTTTTGAGATAGATGTCCGCTTATTCCAAGCGGTCTAATACTTGTAGTTGTCGCTACATGGTTTATAAACATAGATGTAATTTCTGTTTTGATGTTCTTTGTACTGTCATGATGCTCGATGAATAAATTGAAAGTTTATTTCCAAAAAAAGGAGAATACGATCTCTCACAGGAAAGACAGTATTTCTGTCAAGTTTGGTGTTCCTCGCGTCAGCAAACGACTTGTCAGCCAGTATGAAGCTTGTAGCCCTTTTCGTGGGACGCGTCTTGCCTGCTCCTGTGCCGTGCGCCGGTCCATGCTCCCACGCCACATCGTTCAAGACCATCTAACAATTTCAATTTGTGTTTTTTCTTTTCTTTCAAGAGCTAGCAAACATGTCCATGTGTTGTAACGAGATAAAAAAATCACATGGCCCTAGCCTAATGAACATGGCTCAAGACCCTGATAGGTCGACAACCTCTACTTAAACATGGCGCCTCATTTTAATAATAGTAGCTAGTTCAAAGTTATTCAATTAGTTAATTACTCTAAAAAGAAATCAACATGTTAGTTCTATTGATTTGCTTCTATCCATCGTATATGCTCAACCAGTGGGTCATCTTCTAGATTAAAAAACACTTGGGTAATCCTCCAATGTTTAAGTCAATCTTGGTGGAACTCTTATCCCACTGTCAACATACCCACCACCAAAGGAGTTCACGTGTGACTTAAATCCTTCTGAACATAGCAAGAACAAGAACATGGACGTTGGATCTCCGTGACACAAGCCCTAAGAGGGGGTGAAATACGGCAAGAGCCCACCACTCACTCTTGAACAGAATATCCGACTGATGAAACACACTTCATAATGAGGGAAACAGTGAAGGTCCTGTTAGGAATAAATTAGCACATATTTATTGTTAATTAACGCATGCTAATTAATGAACTGTCATCAGCAAGGGGTGTGTCCAACCCCAAAGATTCATGTCCCTTCTCTCTCACTCTATTGTCAAAAGGTACCTATTCTTGAGGGATGCCTCCGAACAGGCACCTCTTCTTCCCATCTCTTTCAGATGTATATATAGTTGAGAATCAGTAGAAACCAGGACTAATCGTCCATTCACTTTCAATCTAGTTTTACTCTAACACGTTATCAGCACGCTCTACCGAGCAAGAGAATAAAACCACGACCTCCGAGGATCTTCAACTCTGGAAGTTGTTCGCACGATGTTTGTGACGCCCCCGGCCCGATCGTGCACTAATCATACACGCAAATGCACACGAACAAGCCTAAGGACTCACGGGAAGATATCACAACACAACTCTAAAACATAATTAAAGTCATACAAGCTTTATATTACAAGCCAGGGGCCTCGAGGGATCGAATACATAAGCTTGCAAACAAGCGTCAGCGGAAGCATCAGATATCTGAGTACAGATATAAAAGAAAGCACAGAAAGGCCTTTAGAAAGGCGGGGCAAAATAAAACACTACGATCGAAAGGCGTAGGCCTCCTGCCTGGGACCCTCCGAACCTACTCCTGGTCGTCAGTCAACTCGTAGCAGTATCCATCCTCTGGGTAGTAGTAGTAGTCGATCGACGGGGCATCTGTCTCAGGGGCTCCGTCCTCTGGTCGCAACAAACTGATATGGGGAGAAAAGGAAAACAAAGCAACCGTGAGTACTCAGAAGTACTCAGCAAGCAAGGATCTACACTACATATGCAACATTTTCAAGGGGAGGCTGTATATGTGGACTGGGCTGCAGAAATGCCAGAATAGAGAGAAAACCTAGTCCTATCGAAGACTAGCATCTTCAGCGGTCTTGCAGTAGTAGAAGAGAGTAGAACAGTTCAATATAATGTAGCAGTATCATTAAGTCTCATCCTCACCCAGAGATCCTTTCTCGACTCCCTGCGAGAAAGCAATCCCAGAGCCATACAGTCATCATCCTCGTCCGGAGATCCCTTCTCGACTCCCTGCGAGAAGCAATCCTAGAGCCATAGTATCCAAGTATCCAGTTCTAAAATTGTATCAATCAGGATACAACTCCGAGTGTCCTTTACCGTAGGACCGGCTATCGATAGAAGTGTTCTTCCCTGCAGGGGTGCACCAACTTACCCAACACGCTCGATTAACTTCGGCCGGACACACTTTCCTGGGTCATGCCCGGCCTCGGCCAAACGACACATCGCAACCCTACCTAGAGCTCAGCAGAGAGGTCCCCGCCGGTCTACATCCTAAGCGCAAGGGGGTCTTGGCCATCGCCCCTCGCCCTCCGGGTCGTTGTGAGCAGGGTGGATACCAGCGCCAACGGCACGATCCGACCCGGCCACAATGCTGAACTGGACGTCTGACAAAGCTTTCGGCTGATGCTACGATGCAGAACGCCTATACTATGCCCACGTGATGGTTAGTGCTATCAGGCCAGAGACCTGCTCAGATCAAATATCCAAATCGTTAATGGACTAGGGCTTGCGGTAACGAGCAGAGACTCACGAAAGATGTGACCCCGTCGCCCCGTCTCGAGGACTTGCTGCAAGGGTTAAGAAAGCCCGGCCGCGCCTCGTATTCATCACTCGGGCACCATACAGGCACCCGTCTTCACAACACTCGCCTCTCAGGCGCACGCGGGTACCCCTCAGTGTCGACCCGCCTATCCAAGTAACAGTGTAAATTCCAAGTATCCGTGTGTCCATAACATCAGGGGAATCCGAGGTATCACCCTCGTTGGATTCCTACTCGATGTATCCGTCAAGGTGAACTCGGAGGAATCACCCTCACTTGGTTCACACTTGAGGTGTTGTACGACGGCGTCGTTATCGGAGGCGGTGAAGGAGGAATCACCCTCGATGACCACGACCGAATAGCTACTCTACAGAGTTAACATCAGAAGTGCTACAAAAGGTTTCACCCTCGGCACTCGATAGTAACGCTGTAGTGTCGTTACAACTAAAGGGGGTGACGTGCGGTGTCGGGGCCTGGTCTTCAATCCCGTTGATCGGGTCTTCTGACAATCCAGCGCGGCAGTCGGGATAAGTGGGGTCACTGATAGGTCTCTACCCAGCCTAGACTAAACAGTTTAGGATATGCAGGTAATTATCAACAGCAGGATACAATAAACAGGCTATGCATCAGAATAGGTAAAGCAGCAGCAGCAATTCTAATGCAAGCATGAGAAATAGAATGGGCGATATCGGGATGATCAAGGGGGGGGGGCTTGCCTGGTTGCTCGGCGGCAAGGGCAAGGTTGTCAATGGTGTCTTCGGGCTCCGGAGCTGCGTCGGTCTCGGGGACAACGTCGGTGTCTGGGGCTACCGAGAGAGAAGAGGGGGAGGAAACAGTATAAATACACAGCAAACATGAGCAACACAAAGTACGATATGACAATGTGTAGTGCCGGGTGTGTCCTAACGTATGGTTGCACGTCACCGAGGAAGGAGGAATCCATCCGGGAATGTTTTCCCGGTTCCGGACATTTGTCAGACAGATGACCGGAGGGGAATGGATCCATGTTCGGGTAGTTAGGGACGTGTGGCGGACGAACGGACTGCGTATTCGGATTCGTCTCGTCGTTCTGAGCAACTTTCATGTACAAAGTATTTCCATCGGAGTTACTGATTATTTAATATGATTTTCTAAATTTTAAAACAATTTCTGGAATTTATTTAATTATTTAAAATAAACATTATCCAGAATAGTAAATGATGACGTCAGCATGACATCATGCTGATGTCAGCAGTCATTAGGGTTAGTTAAGTTAACTAATTAATTAGTCTAATTAGTTAATTAACTAATTAATTATTTAATCTAATTAAACAGATTTAATTAACTATTTTTTTTATCAGGCAGGGATGTGGGCCCCACTGGTCAGTGGACCAGGGGCGGACATGTCCGGAGCGTGCCCATTTGGGACCGGACATGTCCGGTGCCCAAATGGCACGCTCGGGCGCGGGCGCGAACGGGGGCGCGGGCGGGCGAGGCCGCGGCAGCGCGAGCGGGGCCGGAGCGGCAGGGGGGGTGGCGGCGCGCGGCGCAGGCGGTGGGGCCGGAGGCGAGCGGGGCGGCGCGGTGGCCGGAGCGCAGCGGGCGAGGCGGGGGCCGGAGGCGAGGCGCGGACGAGCGCGCGGCAGGGGGCGGCGGTGGCCGCGGGTGTGCGCGCGCGCCACGGCGTGCAGGAGCGGCGCGGCGAGCGCGGCGGGGCGCGGCCGGACGGCGTGGGCGCGGCGCCGGCGAGGCCGGGGGTGGGGGGGGCAGAGGGGCCGCGGAGGAGGAGGAGAGGGAGGAGGTGGCCCTCACAGTGGGGCGCAGGGACGGGCAGCGTGCGCGGGGAGGATGGCCGGAGGAGGCGGCGCTGCGGGCGGGGTCCGGCGGCGGCGGCGCGCGGGCGCCGGGGAGGAGGAGGGGGGTCGGGGGGGGGGGGGGGGAATGGATCGGTTGGGTTAGGTTCGGCCCCAGGGAGTATAGGCCAGGGGTGGGGAGGCCTGGCCGGCCCAGTTGAGCCGGGGGGTATTTTTTTTTTTGTCTCTTTTTCTGTTTTTTTCTTTTTCTTATTTTCTTTCAACTCTATCTTCGCAATAAAGTGTGGCCTCCACATGACTTTTGTAAAATATGAGAACTAGCCCATAATTCACAGTGCGACATACCCTACCACCAAAAACTAGTTTGGGGTAATTACCATTTCATATTTATTTTGCATTAATAAAAAGGTTATTAAATAATGTTTTCATCCACCATTTGAGGTTGTTTAAGTCACTTATCAAATTTCAATAATGTTGTTTACAATTTTATCATAGCCTCTGATTTATCTACTACTTATTGAACATTTTAGTTTCTGGTTTGATCAACTTTTATATTTCACTTTCATTTAAATTTGAATTTGAGTTAGGAGTTGAAATGCAATATGATGCGAATGATGTTTAGGCACTGATAATCATGATGACATGGCATAATCAAGGGTGATTATTGTAGTTAACCACCGGGGGTGTTACAAATCTCCTCCACTAACAAGAATTCTCGTCCCGAGAATTAAGAGGTAGAAGGAAAAAGTTCGGGGTATTCAGCACGAAGATTATCCTCGCGTTCCCAAGTGGCTTCATCTTCAGTATGATTTGACCACTGCACTTTGAGGAACTTGGTAACCTTCTGACGGGTCCGACGTTCAGCTTCATCGAGAATGCGGATCGGATGCTCCTTATAAGATAGATCATCTTGCAATTCGAGCACCTCGTGATCCACTGCTCGGTGCGGAGATTCCTTGAAGCATTGACGAAGTTGCGACACATGGAAGACGTCGTGGATATGGGAGAATTGCGGCGGCAATTCCAATTTATATGCCACCTGACCACGCCTTGCAACAATGTGGAAAGGACCAATGTAGCGTGGAGCTAGCTTGCCCTTGATTCCAAAACAGTGAGTGCCTTTCATCGGGGTGACTCGCAGATAAGCTTGATCACCAGGTTGATAAGTCAAACCCCATCGTTTGCGATCATAGTTGCTCTTCTGGCGGTCCTGAGCCGCCTTGAGATTTTCACGGACAATACGGACTTGTTCTTCGGCGTGTTGAATAATATCCGGACCCACGAGCGGTCGTTCCCCAGTTTCTGACCAATTCATAGGGGTTCGACACTTACGTCCATATAGAACTTTGAAGGGGGCCATTTTCAAGCTGGCTTGATAGCTGTTGTTATAAGAGAACTCGGCATACGGGAGAGATTCTTCCCACTTCTTGCCGAAAGAAATAACACAAGCCCGAAGCATGTCTTCAAGCACTTGATTAACCCGTTCAACTTGGCCTTGGGATTGGGGATGATAAGCTGAACTCCAGGTAATATGAGTTCCCATAGCTGTTTGAAAACTTTCCCAGAATTTGGAAGTGAAAAGACCGCCACGGTCCGAACTGATCTCCTTCGGAATACCGTGGAGTGATACAATTCTGGAGATATACAACTCTGCTAACTGACTAGCAGTGATCGTCTCCTTGACAGGCAGAAAGTGTGCAACTTTTGAGAGTTGGTCGACGATGACAAGAATAGCATCGTGACCCTTCTGTGACCTGGGAAGTCCTGTAACGAAATCCATCTGAACCTTATCCCATTTCCATAGAGGAATAGGAAGTGGTTGCAGAATTCCAGCTGGTTTCTGATGTTCTGCTTTAACGCGACGACACACATCACATTCAGCAACATATCGAGCAATGTCCTGCTTCATTTTAGACCACCAGTACCTTTGACGGAGATCACGATACATCTTGGTGCTACCCGGATGAATAGACAATGGTGTGTCATGTGCTTCCTTCATGACTTTGTCAGTCATAAGCTTGAAACGAGGTACGACAATGCGGTTTCTGAAATACAAGGTTCCATCTTCAGACAGCGAGAAATCCCTGTACTTTACAAGGTGAAGGTCTTTCTTCATCAGATCAATTTCAGCATCTTTAGCTTACGCATTCTTAACAGCTTTCTCAAGATCTGGTTGTATCACAAGGTTATTAAGAGATCCCTGTGGAACAATACGCAGATTCAGCTTGCGCAGTTTTTCATAAAGACGAGGTTGAGCTTGCCTAACCATGAGGTTGTCGCAATAGGACTTGCGGCTTAAGGCATCAGCCATCACGTTAGCCTTGCCAGGGGTATAGGAAATACCCAAATCATAGTCCGCAATGGCCTCCATCCATCTTTGCTGATGGAGGTTTAGAGATGGTTGAGTGAACAAGTACTTCAGACTTTTATGATCCGTGTAGATCTCGCAACGATTACCGAGGAGGTAATGTCGACACAACTACAGTGCATAGATCACAGCAGCTAGTTCTAGATCATGTACCGGATAATTCTCTTCATGTGGGCGCAACTGACGAGAGCCATAAGCAATCACTTTACGCTCTTGCATTAGGACACAGCCTAATCCTTCATGGGATGCGTCACAATAGATCACAAAGTCTTCGCGGGTATCTGGAGGAGATAGTACTGGGGCAGATGTCAGCTTGTCTTTGAGTGTCTGGAAACTTTCCTGACATTTTTCTGTCCATTCAAATTTAATGCCCTTGTGAAGCAGATCAGTCAAAGGCTTAGCAATCTTGGAAAAGTTCTCGACAAATCGACGGCAATAACTTGCAAGGCCGAGAAAACTTCTCACTTGCTTGACGTTCTTCGGAGGAGTCCAGTCAAGAATAGCCTGAACTCGTTCTGGGTTAACAGCAATTCCATCTTTGGAAATCACATGGCCGAGGTAGGTCACTTCAGAAAGCCAGAATTCACATTTGGAGTATTTGGCATACAACTGGTGTTCTCGGAGCCTTTCCATTACAAGACGGAGGTGTTCAGCATGTTCTTCCTTATTCTTCGAATATACCAGAATATCATCCAGATATACCACGACAAATTTGTCGAGGTAATCCATGAAGATGTAATTCATCAGACGGGGGAATGTGGCTGGAGCATTGGTTAAGCCGAAGGACATGACCGTGTACTCGTAGGAGCCATAACGAGTAACAAATGCAGTCTTGGGAATATCCTCTTCACGAACACGGATCTGATGGTAACCCAACCTCAAATCAAGCTTAGAGAATACTGAGGAACCCGCAAGTTGATCATACAAATCATTGATCCGAGGAAGCGGATATTTATTCTGGATGGTGGCTTGGTTAATGGGCCGATAATCCTGAACCAATCGGTTAGTTCCATCCTTCTTCTTAACGAAGAGTGAAGGTGCTCCCCAAGCAGAGGAACTGGGGCGGATGAAACCTTTCTTAAGTGACGTGTCGATTTCCTCCTTAAGTTCGAGAAGATGATGCGGAGGCATCTTATAAGAACGCTTCGCAATAGGGGTAGTGCCAGGTTTCAAGTCGATGACAAACTCAACAGCTCTAGCAGGGGGTATTCCTGGAAGTTCTTCTGGAAATACATCTTGAAAATCATGAACAACTGGAACGTTCTCGATGCCTTCAAGAGGTGAAGCGTTTAATGCATTCAGAACATATATCTGGCTCTCAGCATCTTGAGCTATTCGGGCTGAGTATTTGACTATCTGGCCAGAAGGATGGGTAAGTTGGACTTTCTTAGCGGCACAGTCAATCAAAGCATTATGGGCTGTCAACCAGTCCATACCGAGAATGATGTCTATGTCGGAAGGTCCAAGAGCAATAAGGGAAGCAGAGAACATCAACCCTTCAATTCTGATCTCATTGTTGTGACTTACCATTTTGGTTTGCCACCTGGAACAGGGAGTGATGATTTCTAAAGGAGTGGGTAATGAGCTCATAGCTAACCCATGCATTTGTGCAAATTGCTGGGACACGAAGGAATGTGAAGCACCTGAATCAAAAAGAATAGAAGCTGGCACTGAATTCACAGAGAGTGTTCCCAGCACGATAGTCGGTTCCTTCTGAGCCTTTTCAGCATTGATGTGATTAGCATGGCCAAGTACAACAGCAGACGGTATGATATTTCGGTTTCTGAATCAGCGGTTTCGACATTTCCTCTTACGTCCATTAGGAGGACGTGGTGCATCCTGAGGAAAAGCCATAGCATCAGGCGGTCCATCATGAACCGTAAGCTGTCTCGGCGGTGAAGGCAGACGAGGTGCAACATAAGACGGTCTTGGTGTTGGAGCAGGTCGGTGATGAACATTGTGAGGGATCCACACTCGACGCTTCTGAACAGGCTGACCCGAGGATGAGCCTGCTTCATGAGTGCGCTTGAGCGACTCCTGGTACTCAGTCAGAGCTATTTCAACTTGGAAAGATTTGCTGACAAGCGTTGCGAATTCTATGCAATCATGGACAGCAAGTGCAAGTTTTATATCAGTACGTAGTCCTCCACGGAATTTCTCCTGCTTGTGAGTGTCAGTGTCGACGTCATCTGCAGCATAGCGGGATAATTCAAGAAATTTCCTCTGGTATTCATCCACAGTCATTTTGCCCTGAGAGAGTTTACGGAACTCCTGCTTCTTCTGGTCCATCAGACCTTGAGGAATGTAACGTGCATGAAAAGCTGACTGAAATTCCTGCCAAGTGGTTACAGTCTCTGCAGGCAACATAGCCTTGTGGCTTTCCCACCATTGAGCAGCTGGACCCTTTAAGTGGAATGTCGCAAAGGTGACGTGACTGTCAGGAGCAACATTAGCTGATTCCATCTCAAACAGGATGTCACGAAGCCAATCATCAGCATCCATAGGATTGGTGGAGTTGCGGAAAACGGACGGATTGAGGCGCACAAATTCTGGCAGAGTTATTGGAGCATTCTGTTGCTGAGCATTCTGAGTTGGGAATTGAGCCAATACTCCGGTCATAAACTGACGGTTAAGCTCAAACTGCTGACGGTTGAGTTCAAACTGCTGCATCATGGCGGCAATATAGGGTGGAGGTGGAGGATCGTCAGCCATCCTGCCAAATCAACAGGGGCAGTTTAGCAAGAAAAACTGCAGGTGTACGGAATGATTCATGAAGTATCACGCACAATAGAAGGAAGTGCAATAGATAATTCAGCATATTCGCACCAGACATTCAAATCCGCACTTAGCCTCGATTACAATCCGGCAATACGATAGCTGAAAGGGGAGGGCTAGACATCTAGGCGACGCGCAGGCACGCGGTAGGGAAGCACACAACGAGACATAGCAAAGGCTACATCAACGTCGGAGAAAACTATTGGAGCGAGGAATATGCAAGTGACAACACAGGGTGCCCTCGATAAGAGGATCCTGCAAGCAGAACTTGGCCCATAATCTCGAAGCAAGGGGGGATATTTCAGAACACCGGGTGGATGTGATTACGAGAACCTAATGTTGGAGTTAGTAAAAAATTTAACCCGAATAGAAGAGAGATCAGAGTCCCAGAGTAAAGGTCGAGAAGTAAAAGATACTAATACCACCCAATTGGCGACGTGGGCCCGTAAGCCACACAGCCAAGTTAGCAAAACAGTTTTCGGTTACTAGACTCGACTTCAGCCAAGGAGTTGGAAAGGGGGATTCCTAGAGGCAGTCGGCTCTGATACCAACTTGTGACGCCCCCGGCCCGATCGTGCACTAATCATACACGCAAATGCACACGAACAAGCCTAAGGACTCACGGGAAGATATCACAACACAACTCTAAAACATAATTAAAGTCATACAAGCTTTATATTACAAGCCAGGGGCCTCGAGGGCTCGAATACATAAGCTTGCGAACAAGCGTTAGCGGAAGCATCAGATATCTGAGTACAGATATAAAAGAAAGCACAGAAAGGCCTTTAGGAAGGCGGGGCAAAATAAAACACTACGATCGAAAGGCGTATGCCTCCTGCCTGGGACCCTCCGAACCTACTCCTGGTCGTCAGTCAACTCGTAGCAGTATCCATCCTCTGGGTAGTAGTAGTAGTCGATCGACGGGGCATCTGTCTCAGGGGCTCCGTCCTCTGGTCGCAACAAACTGATATGGGGAGAAAAGGAAAACAAAGCAACCGTGAGTACTCAGAAGTACTCAGCAAGCAAGGATCTACACTACATATGCAACATTTTCAAGGGGAGGCTATATATGTGGACTGGGCTGCAGAAATGCCAGAATAGAGAGAAAACCTAGTCCTATCGAAGACTAGCATCTTCAGCGGTCTTGCAGTAGTAGAAGAGAGTAGAACAGTTCAATATAATGTAGCAGTATCATTAAGTCTCATCCTCACCCAGAGATCCTTTCTCGACTCCCTGCGAGAAAGCAATCCCAGAGCCATACAGTCATCATCCTCGTCCGGAGATCCCTTCTCGACTCCCTGCGAGAAGCAATCCCAGAGCCATAGTATCCAAGTATCCAGTTCTAAAATTGTATCAATCAGGATACAACTCCGAGTGTCCTTTACCGTAGGACCGGCTATCGATAGAAGTGTTCTTCCCTGCAGGGGTGCACCAACTTACCCAACACACTCGATTAACTCCGGCCGGACACACTTTCCTGGGTCATGCCCAGCCTCGGCCAAACGACACATCGCAACCCTACCTAGAGCTCAGCAGAGAGGTCCCCGCCGGTCTACATCCTAAGCGCAAGGGGGTCTTGGCCATCGCCCCTCGCCCTCCGGGTCGTTGTGAGCAGGGTGGATACCAGCGCCAACGGCACGATCCGACCCGGCCACAATGCTGAACTGGACGTCTGACAAAGCTTTCGGCTGATGCTACGATGCAGAACGCCCATACTATGCCCACGTGATGGTTAGTGCTATCAGGCCAGAGACCTGCTCGGATCAAATATCCAAATCGTTAATGGACTAGGGCTTGCGGTAACGAGCAGAGACTCACGAAAGATGTGACCCCGTCGCCCCGTCTCGAGGACTTGCTGCAAGGGTTAAGAAAGCCCGGCCGCGCCTCATATTCATCACTCGGGCACCATACAGGCACCCGTCTTCACAACACTCGCCTCTCAGGCGCACGCGGGTACCCCTCAGGGTCGACCCGCCTATCCAAGTAACAGTGTAAATTCCAAGTATCCGTGTGTCCATAACATCAGGGGAATCTGAGGTATCACCCTTGTTGGATTCCTACTCGATGTATCCGTCAAGGTGAACTCGGAGGAATCACCCTCACTTGGTTCATACTTGAGGTGTTGTACGACGGCGTCATTATCGGAGGCGGTGAAGGAGGAATCACCCTCGATGACCACGACCGAATAGCTACTCTACAGAGTTAACATCAGAAGTGCTACAAAAGGTTTCACCCTCGGCACTCGATAGTAACGCTGCAGTGTCGTTACAACTAAAGGGGGTGACGTGCGGTGTCGGGGCCTGGTCTTCAATCCCGTTGATCGGGTCTTCTGACAATCCAGCGCGGCAGTCGGGATAAGTGGGGTCACTGATAGGTCTCTACCCAGCCTAGACTAAACAGTTTAGGATATGCAGGTAATTATCAACAGCAGGATACAATAAACAGGCTATGCATCAGAATAGGTAAAGCAGCAGCAGCAATTCTAATGCAAGCATGAGAAATAGAATGGGCGATATCGGGATGATCAAGGGGGGGCTTGCCTGGTTGCTCGGTGGCAAGGGCAAGGTTGTCAATGGTGTCTTCGGGCTCCGAAGCTGCGTCGGTCTCGGGGACGACGTCGGTGTCTGGGGCTACCGAGAGAGAAGAGGGGGAGGAAACAGTATAAATACACAGCAAACATGAGCAACACAAAGTACGACATGACAATGTGCAGTGCCGGGTGTGTCCTAACGTATGGTTGCACGTCACCGAGGAAGGAGGAATCCATCCGGGAATGTTTTCCCGGTTCCGGACATTTGTCAGACAGATGACCGGAGGGGAATGGATCCATGTTCGGGTAGTTAGGGACGTGTGGCGGACGAACGGACTGCGTATTCGGATTCGTCTCGTCGTTCTGAGCAACTTTCATGTACAAAGTATTTCCATCGGAGTTACGGATTATTTAATATGATTTTCTAAAGTTTAAAACAATTTCTGGAATTTATTTAATTATTTAAAATAAACATTATCCAGAATAGTAAATGATGACGTCAGCATGACATCATGCTGATGTCAGCAGTCATTAGGGTTAGTCAAGTTAACTAATTAATTAGTCTAATTAGTTAATTAACTAATTAATTATTTACTCTAATTAAACAGATTTAATTAACTATTTATTTATTTATTTTATCAGGCAGGGCTGTGGGCCCCACTGGTCAGTGGACCAGGGGCGGACTTGTTCGGAGCGTGCCCATTTGGGACCGGACATGTCCGGTGCCCAAATGGCACGCTCGGGCGCGGGCGCGAACGGGGGCGCGGGCGGGCGAGGCCGCGGCAACGCGCGGCAGCGCGCGCGGGGCCGGAGCGGCAGGGGGGGTGGCGGCGCGCGGCGCAGACGGCGGGGCCGGAGGCGAGCGGGGCGGCGCGGTGGCCGGAGCGCAGCGGGCGAGGCGGGGGCCGGAGGCGAGGCGCGGACGAGCGCGCGGCAGGGGGCGGCGGTGGCCGCAGGTGTGCGTGTCTCGCGCTCACTCTTGCATTATCGGACGGCGGTCCCGGATCGCGGCTGTGTTCGTCGTCCTTACTGCTTTGCCTCCTGCGTTAGCTCTAGTGTTTTGGTGGGGCAATGTAGCCTTCGGAGGAGGAGGGAGAGGGAGGAGGTGGCCCTCACAGTCGGGCGCAGGGACGGGCAGCGTGCGCGGGGAGGATGGCCGGAGGAGGCGGCGGCGGCGGCGGGGTCCGGGCGGCGGCGGCGGCGGCGGGCGCCGGGGAGGAGGGAGGAGGGAGGAGGGGGGGGGAATGGATCGGGGTGTTGGGGTTAGGGTTCGGTCCCAGGGAGTATAGGCCAGGGGTGGGGAGGCAGCTGGGCCGGCCCAGTTGGGCCGGGGGGGGGTATTTTTTTTTGTTTCTCTTTTTCTGTTTTTTTCTTTTTCTTATTTTCTTTCAACTCTATCTTCGCAATAAAGTGTGGCCTCCACATGACTTTTGTAAAATATGAGAACTAGCCCATAAATCACAGTGCGACATACCCTACCACCAAAAACTAGTTTGGGGTAATTACCATTTCATATTTATTTTGCATTAATAAAAAGGTTATTAAATAATGTTTTCATCCACCGTTTGAGGTTGTTTAAGTCACTTATGAAATTTCAATAATGTTGTTTACAATTTTATCATAGCCTCTGATTTATCTACTACTTATTGAACATTTTAGTTTCTGGTTTGATCAACTTTTATATTTCACTTTCATTTAAATTTGAATTTGAGTTAGGAGTTGAAATGCAATATGATGCGAATGATGTTTAGGCACTGATAATCATGATGACATGGCATAATCAAGGGTGATTACTGTAGTTAACCACCGGGGGTGTTACAATGTTCCTCTTGGACCGAGCAACACCATGACTTTCCATCAGCCAGAGGACCTTGCTGACACGGAGAACATGTTGGTTGAGTATGCCTAGATTGACATGTTTGAAGACTTCGACTAGTCTCTCAATATCCTTAGTGATATATTTATTTATGTCCATTTTCATGTTGTAATAAGAACATAAGTATTGTTGTCATCATAATATTGTATGTTATAATATATTATAGCAGCACTTTGGTATAAATACAGGTGCATGTATTATATATATATATATATATATATATATATATATATATATATATAAAATAGAGATTTTCATACTGAGAATCTTGAAATCTATATATAGATTTCTACGGGGGTCAATGATACGTCTCCAACGTATCTATAATTTTTTATTGTTCCATGCTGTTATACTATCATTCTTGGATGTTTTACAATCATTTTATAGCAACTTTATATCATTTTTTGGGACTAACCTATTGACATAGTGCCCGTAGAAATCTCTATTTACAATCATTTTATTGCTGTTTTTTGCTTGTTTTTTACTTCGCAGAATATCCCTATCAAACGGAGTCCAAATGCAGCGAAACTTTTTGGAGATTTTTTTGGACCAGAAGACAACTTGGGAGCCAAGGAAACACCAAAGGGGAGGCCCGTGGAGCCCACAAGACACCAGGGCGCGCCAGAGGCCCCTGGCGTGCCCTGATGGGTTGTGGGGCCCACGAAGGTCCTCTCCATCGCCTCTCAGCTCTATAAATACCAAAATATTCTAGAAACCCTAGGGGAATCGATGAAACACAATTTCGGCCGCCGCAAGTTCCAGAACCATGAGATCCAATCTAACACGATCACGGAGCGTTCATCATCCTCATTGGTGCCTCTCCGATGATGCGTGAGTAGTTCACCATAGACCTATGGGTCCGTAGGTAGTAGCTAGATGGCTTCTTCTCTCTTTTTGATTCTCAATACAATGGTCTCTTGGAGATCTACTTGATGTAATGACTTTTTTCTTTGTGTTTGTTGGGATCCGATGAAGTTCGAGTTTATGATCAGATCTATATCCATGAATATTATTTGAGTTTTCTTTGATCTCTTATATGCATGATTATTTATAGCCTCGTATTTCTTCTTTGAATCTTTGGTTTAGTTAGGCCAACTAGATCGATTTTTCTTGCAATGGGAAGAGGTGCTTTGTGATGGGTTCGATCTTACGGTGTCCTCACCCAGTGACAGAAAGGATAGCGAGACACGTATGTGTCGTTGCTATTAAGGATAAAAATATGGGGTCTATTCCTACATGAATAGATCTTGTCTACATCATGTCATAGTTCTTATTGCATTACTCTGTTTCTCCATGAACTTAATACACTAGATGCATGCTGGATAGCGGTCGATGTGTGGAGTAATAGTAGTAGATGCAGAATCGTTTCGGTCTACTAATCTTGGATGTGATGCCTATATATTGATCATTGCCTTGGATATCGTCATAATTATTTGTTCTTCTATCAATTGCCCAATAGTATTTTGTTTACCCACCGTGCTCTATTTTCTCGAGAGAAGCCACTAGTGAAATCTACGGCCCCTGGGTCTATCTTTTATCATATTGCTTTCAGATCTATCTTTTATCATATTTGTTTTCAGATCTATTATTCCAAAAACGCAAAAATACCTTGCTGCACTTTTTCTTTACTTATTTTATTTCGTGTTTTATTCAGATCTAATTATCCAATCTCATACAAATCAATCTATCTTTTTACCGAGGAGGGATTGACAACCCCTCTTACGCGTCGGGGTGCAAGTATTTGTTCTTTGTGTGCAGGTACCGTTTACATAGTGTTGCTTGGTTCTCCTACTGGATTGATACCTTGGTTTCATAACTAAGGGAAATACTTACCGTAGCTGTGTTGCATCATCCCTTCCTCTTTGGGGAAATACCGACGCAGTCTCAAGCCATGTCAAAGGAATTGCTGGCGCCATTGCCGGGGAGACATCATCAACATCTATCAGGTTCCTAATCACAAATCTCATCTCCTTGCAATTTACATTATTTGTCATTTGCCTCTTGTTTTCATCTCCCCCACTTCACAAAAAATTTCCTTTTTATTTGCCTTCTTTTTCGTTCGCCTTTTTCTCGTTAGATCTCTTGTTTGCTCATGATCTTGTTTGCTATCTTTGCTTGTGCTGCCATGTGCCTTCTATATGCTTGCATCTTCGCTTGCTAAAAATCTATTGATATGGATCCCCATCCACTTGCTAATCTTTTTAAAAGATCCAATCATGATGAACCAATTGCTAGTGAGTTGAGTGCACTAGATTATCTTTATGAAGTTTTGCTTGAGATTCGTGAATCTGAAAATTGTGATGAAGAAATTTATGAAGTGATTCATGATAGCTCCTTGAATGAAAAGCATGATTGCAATTATTTTACTATAAATTCTATTAATGTCAATTGTGCTAATAATATGCAAAACCCTAAGCTTGGGGATGCTAATTTTGATATGTCCACTACTTATTGCAATGATCATGATTGGGGTGATTCTTCTTATGATCTTGGAAATTTATTTAAGCCTCATGATGAATTTGTTTGCAATGACATTGAAAGTGGTTTCGGAAGAGTGTCAACTCTAGGTAAAAATAAGCCCACATATTTGGAGAGTGTTCAATCTTGTGATTTTTTTTATAGAAGTGGGTTTGGAGAGGTCATGACTTTAGTTGATGTTAATCCCACTATCTTGGAAGATTATGAAACGTTTATGCATGTGGATCATGGAGAGAAAATTTTATATGATAGCTATGTTGTTGAATTTGATTATAATCCTACTGATATGTCCATTTTGCATCATGCTTTTATATCAATATTTATTGCATTATGGGCTGTTATTACACATTATGGCACAATACTTATGCCTTTTCTCTCTTATTTTACAAGGTTTACATGAAGAGGGAGAATGCCGGCAGCTGGAATTCTGGGCTGGAAAAGGAGCAAATATTAGAGACCTATTCTGCACAACTCCAAAAGTCCTGAAACTTCACGGAGAGTCATTTTGGATTTAATAAAAAATATTGGGCGAAGAAAGTACCAGAGGGGGGCCACCTGCCATCCACAAGGGTGGAGGGCGTGCCCTACCCCCCTGGGCGCGCCCTCCGTCCTTGTGGGCCACTTGGCAGGCCCCCGACGCCCATCTTCTGCTATATGGTGTGTTTTGACCTAGAAAAAATAAGAAGGAAGCTTTCGGGACGAAGCGCCGCCGTCTCGCGGAACCTGAGCAGAACCAATATAGGGCTCCGGCGGAGCTATTCTGCCGGGGAAACATCCCTCCGAGAGGGGGAAATCATCGCCATCGTCATCACCATCGATCCTCTCATCAAGAGGGGGTCAATCTCCATCAACATCTTCACCAGCACCATCTCCTCTCAAACCCTAGTTCATCTCTTGTACCCGATCTTTGTCTCAAAACCTCAGATTGGTACCTGTGGGTTGCTAGTAGTGTTGATTACTCCTTGTAGTTGATGCTAGTTGGTTTATTCGGTGGAAGATCATTTGTTCAGATCCTTAATGATAATTAATACTCCTCTGATTATGAACATGAATATGCTTTGTGAGTAGTTACATTTTTTCCTGAGGACATGGGAGAAGTCTTGCTATAAGTAATCATGTGAATTTGGTATTTGTTCGATATTTTGATGAGATGTATGTTGTCTCTCCTCTAGTGGTGTTATGTGAAAGTCGACTACATGACACTTCACCATGATTTGGGCCTAGGGAAAGGCATTGGGAAGTAATAAGTAGATGATGGGTTGCTAGAGTGGCAGAAGCTTAAACCCTAGTTTATGCGTTGCTTTGTAAGGGGCTGATTTGGATCCATATGTTTCATGCTATGGTTAGATTTATCTTAACTCTTTTTTCATAGTTGCGGATGCTTGCGAGAGGGGTTAATCATAAGTGGGAGGATTGTCCAAGGAAGGGCAGCACCCAAGCACCGGTCCACCCACATATCAAATTATCAAAGTAACGAACGCGAATCGTATGAGCATGATGAACACTGACTTGACAACAATTCCCATGTGTCCTCGGGAGTGCTTTGCTTTATATAAGAGTTCCTCCAGGCTTGTCCTTTGCTACAAAAAGGATTAGGCCACCTTGCTGCACCTTCTTTACTTTTGTTACTTATTACCCGTTACGAATTATCTTATCACACAACTATCAGTTACCGATAATTTCAGTGCTTGCAGAGAATACCTTGCTGACAACCGCTTGTCATTTCCTTCTGCTCCTCGTTGGGTTTGACACTCTTACTTATCTAAAGGACTACGATAGATCCCCTATACTTGTGGGTCATCAAGACTCTTTTCTGGCGCCGTTGCCGGGGAGTGAAGCGCCTTTGGTAAGGAAATATTTATATAGTGTGCTGAAATTTACTGTCACTTGTTACTATGGAAAATAATCCTTTGAGGGGTTTGTTCAGGGTATCTTCACCCCGACCGGAAGAGCAAAGAGTTGCCCCTCAACCTACTGCACCTACTGAAAATATTTATTATGAAATTCCTTCAGGTATGATAGAGAAACTGCTAGCTCATCCTTACACAGGAGATGGAACATTACATCCTGATATGCATCTAATCTATGTGGATGAAGTTTGTGGATTATTTAAGCTTGCAGGTTTGCTCAAGGATCAAGTCAAGAAGAAGGTCTTCCCTTTATCTTTGAAGGAGAAGGCATTGACATGGTATAGGCTATGTGATGATATTGGATCATGGAACTACGACCGATTGAAATTGGAATTTCATCAGAAGTTTTATCCTATGCATCTGGTTCATCGTGATCGGAATTATATATATAATTTTTGGCCTCGTGAAGGAGAAAGTATTGCTCAAGCTTGGGGAGGCTTAAGTCAATGTTATATTCATGCCCCAATCATGAGTTCCAAGAGAAATTATTATTCAAAAAATTTATGCTCGGCTTTCTCATAATGATCGATCCATGCTCGATACTTCTTGTACTGGTTCTTTTATGAAGAAGACTATTGAATTCAAATGGGATCTATTGGAAAGAATTAAACACAACTCTGAAGATTGGGAACTCGATGAAGGTAAGGAGTCAGGTATAAACCTTAAGTTTGATTGTGTTAAATCTTTTATGGATACCGATGATTTTCATGATTTTAGCACTAAATATGGACTTGACTCTGAGATAGTAGCTTCTTTCTGTGAATCTTTTGCTACTCATGTTGATCTCCCTAAGGAGAAGTGGTTTAAATATCATCCTCCCATTGAAGTTAAAGTAGTAGAACCTATTAAAGTTGAAGAAGAAACTATTACTTATTATGTTGATCCTATTGTTCCTACTGCTTATATTGAGAAACCACCTTTTCCTGTTAGAATAAAGGATCATGCTAAAGCTTCAACTATGGTTCGTAAGAGTTACACTAGAACACCTACACCCCCTGAGCAAATTAAAGTTGAACCTAGTATTGCTATGGTTAAAGATCTCTTGGTTGATAATATTGATGGGCATGTTATTTATTTCTGTGATGAAGCTGCTAGAATTGCTAAACCCGATAGTAAAGATAAACATAGACCCGTTGTTGGCATGCCTGTTGTTTCAGTTAAAATAGGAGATCATTGTTATCATGGCTTATGTGATATGGGTGCTAGTGTGAGTGCAATTCCTTTTTCCTTATATAAAGAAATTATGAATGATATTGCACCTGCTGAGATAGAAGATATTGATGTTACTATTAAGCTTGCCAATAGAGATACTATTTCACCAATTGGGATTGTTAGAGATGTTGAAGTCTTGTGTGGGAAAATAAAATACCCTACTGATTTTCTTGTTCTTGCTTCCCCACAAGATGACTTTTGTCCCATTATATTTGGTAGACCTTTCTTGAATACTGTTAATGCTAAGATAGATTGCGAGAAAGATATTGTTACTGTCGGTTTAGGGGATATGTCTCATGATTTTAATTTCTCTAAATTTCGTAGACAACCCCATGATAAAGAATTTCCTAGTAAGGATGAAATTATTGGTCTTGCTTCTATTGTTGTGCCTCCTACTGATCCCTTAGAACAATATTTGCTAGACCATGAGAATGATAAGTTTATGAATGAAAGAAGGGAAATAGACGAGATATTCTTTAATCAAGGGCCTATTTTGAAACACAATTTGCCTGTTGAAATCCTTGGGGATCCTCCTCCACCCAAGGGTAATCCCGTGTTTGAGCTTAAACAATTACCGGATACTTTGAAATATGCTTATCTCGATGAAAAGAAGATATATCCTGTTATTATTAGTGCTAACTTTTCAGAGCATGACCAAAAGAAATTATTGAAAACTCTGAAGAAGCATCGTGCCGCTATTGGATATACTCTTGATGATCTTAAGGGCATTAGTCCCACTCTATGTCAGCACAAAATTAATTTGGAGAATGATGCTAAACCAGTTGTTGATCACCAACGATGGTTAAATCCTAAGATGAAAGAAGTGGTAAGAAATGAAATACTAAAGCTTCTGGAGGTAGGTATAATTTATCCTATTGCTGATAGTAAGTGGGTAAGTCCTGTTCATTGTGTCCCTAAGAAGGGAGGTATTACTGTTGTTCCTAATGATAAGAATGAATTGATCCCACAAAGAATTGTTACAGGTTATAGAATGGTAATTGATTTTCGCAAATTAAATAAAGCTACTAGAAAAGATCATTACCCTCTATCTTTTATTGATCAAATGCTAGAAAGATTATCCAAACATACACATTTTTGCTTTCTAGATGGTTATTCTGGTTTTTCTCAAATACCTGTGTTAAAAGATCATCAGGAAAAGACCACTTTTACGTGCCCTTTCGGTACCTTTGCTTATAGACGTATGGCTTTTGGTTTATGCAATGCACCTGCTACCTTTCAAAGATGTATGACTACTATATTCTCTGATTTTTGTGAAAAGATTGTTGAGGTTTTCATGGATGATTTCTCCGTTTACGGAACTTCTTTTGATGATTGCTTAAGCAACCTTGATTGAGTTTTGCAGAGATGTGAAGAAACTAATCTTGTCTTGAATTGGGAGAAGTGCCACTTTATGGTTAATGAAGGTATTGTTTTGGGGCATAAAATTTCTGAAAGAGGTATTGAAGTTGATAAAGCTAAAGTAGATGCTATTGAAAAGATGCCGTGTCCTAAAGATATCAAAGGTATAAGAAGTTTCCTTGGTCATGCTGGTTTCTATAGGAGGTTTATTAAAGACTTCTCTAAAATTTCTAGGCCTCTCACTAATCTCTTGCAAAAAGATGTTCCTTTTGTTTTTGATGATGATTGTGTAGAAGCATTTGAAATACTTAAGAAAGCCTTGATTTCTCCACCTATTGTTCAGCCACTTGATTGGAATTTACCCTTTGAAATTATGTGTGATGCTAGTGATTATGTTGTTGGTGCTGTTCTAGGGCAAAGAGTTGATAAGAAATTAAATGTTATTCATTATGCTAGTAAAACTCTAGACAGTGCCCAGAGGAATTATGCTACTACTAAAAAAGAATTTTTAGCAGTTGTCTTTGCTTGTGATAAGTTCAGATCCTATATTGATGATTCCAAAGTAACTGTTCACACTGATCATGATGCTATTAAATATCTTATGGAAAAGAAAGATGCTAAACCTAGACTTATTAGATGGGTTCTCTTGCTACAAGAATTTGATTTGCATATTATTGATAGAAAGGGAGCTGAGAACCCCGTTGCAGACAACTTGTCTAGGTTAGAAAATGTTCTTGATGACCCACTGCCTATTGATGATAGCTTCCCTGATGAACAATTAGTTGTCATAAATGCTGCTCGTAATACTCCATGGCATGCTGATTATGCTAATTACATTGTTGCTAAATTTATACCACCTAGTTTCACATACCAGCAAAAGAAAAAGTTTTTCTATGATTTAAGACATTACTTTTGGGATGACCCACACCTTTATAAAGAAGGAGTAGATGGTGTTATTAGACGTTGTGTACCTGAGCATGAACAGGAACAGATCCTATGCAAGTGCCACTCTGAGTCTTACGGAGGACACCACGCTAGAGATAGAACTGCACACAAGGTATTACAATCCGGTTTTTATTGGCCTACTCTTTTCAAGGATGCTCGTAAGTTTGTCTTGTCTTGTGATGAATGCCAGAGAATTGGTAATATTAGTAGACGTCAGGAAATGCCTATGAATTATTCACTTGTTATTGAACCATTCGATGTTTGGGGCTTTGATTATATGGGACCTTTTCCTTCCTCTGATGGGTATACACATATTTTAGTTGCTGTTGATTACGTTACTAAGTGGGTAGAAGCTATTCCAACTAGTAGTGCTGATCATAACACTTCTATTAAGATGCTTAAAGAAGTTATTTTTCCGAGGTTTGGAGTCCCTAGATATTTAATGACTGTTGGTGGTTCACATTTTATTCATGGTGCTTTCCGTAAAATGCTTGCTAAGTATGATGTTAACCATAGAATTGCATCTCCTTATCATCCTTAGTCTAGTGGTCAAGTAGAATTGAGCAATAGAGAGATTAAATTGATTTTGCAAAAGACTGTTAATAGATCTAGAAAGAATTGGTCTAAGAAACTTGATGATGCATTATGGGCTTATAGAACTGCTTATAAAAACCCTATGGGTATGTCTCCATATAAAATGGTTTATGGAAGGCTTGTCACTTACCTCTTGAACTAGAACATAAAGCTTATTGGCAATTAAAGAGCTCAACTATGATTTCAAACTTGCCGGTGAGAAGAGGTTATTTGACATAAGCTCGCTTGATGAATGGAGAACCCAAGCCTATGAGAATGCCAAGTTGTTTAAAGAAAAAGTTAAAAGATGGCATGACAAAAGGATACAAAAGCGTGAGTTTAATATAGGTGATCATGTTTTGCTATACAACTCTCATTTAAGATTTTTTGCAGGAAAGCTTCTCTCTAAATGGGAAGGTCCTTACATTATCGAGGAGGTCTATCGTTCCGGGGCCATAAAAATCAACAACGCCGAAGGCACAAATCCGAAGGTGGTAAACGGTCAAAGAATCAAACATTATATCTTAGGTACTCCCATAAATGTTGAGACCAATATAATTGACACCGTAACACCGGAGGAGTACATAAGGGACACTTTCCAGAACGTTTCAGACTCCGGAAAGGAATAGGTATGTGGTGCGGTAAGTAAACCGACTCCAAAATGTTTCCAATGATAATTTTCTCTGTTTTGGAATATTTAAAAAATTAGGAAAATTAAAAGTAGTCCGAAAGAGACACGAGGCGACCACAAGGGTGGAGGGCGCGCCCAACCCCCCTGGGCACACCCCCCCCGACCTTGTGGCCACCTCGTGTGCCCTCCGGACTCCGTTTTCTTGCACAATACTTCTTTTGGTCGGTAAAAATTCATTATATAATCTCCCGAAGGTTTTGACCACCGTACCACGACAATATCATCTGTTTTTGTTTTGAGCTGTTTTTTTGACAGATCTAGATCACCATGACGTCTCCAAGCGCCCCTAAGGACAAGTTTTTCGAGAAGGTCATCAACCCCTACCTTGCGGAGGCGCTTCGACACCCTCAAGCCATTGAGATGCGTGAGGGGGTGCTGCACATCCATGATGTTGAGGGGCCGAAGAAGACCGGAAGCGTGGAGACAAGACTCGAAGCAATGGAGCAGCAAGTTTTCAAGTGCCAAGGGATGGTGGAACATGGACTCAACGCTAATCACATGATGATCGCGGAGTTCACCAACAATCACAAGCTGGATGCCAAGAACATTGAGGAGGCCATCTTCAAGCTTCATGAGAAAATCAAGCATCTCCAAGCCCAGATCTATGACCTGCAAAACCAAAACTGTGAGTATGAATATAGATTTAAGAGGATGAGTTTGGCTGCAGATTTGAGGATCCTGGAGACTCGTTCAACTTTCTATGATGGTGAGCCTATTCCTTGGGAGATGGATGACAAGCCTACTTCATCAACAACTCCATCATCATCACCTCCGAAGAAAGAAACATAAATACATGGGTATGGGCACTCCACTTGGCAACTGCCAAGCTTGGGGAAGGTGCCCCGGTATCGTATCACCCTCACACCTTTACTTTTATCGTTTTTCTTAGTTCGATCCTTTTGGTTATATCTTGATCTAGTAGAATAAAGTTTTAGTATGATCTAGCTTTGAGTTTTGTTTTGATCTCTATCTATGTAATCGAGTCTGTGAGTTATATAATAAAGAGTAGTTTTGAGTTGAGGGCTTTGTTTTCTTGCTATGATCTTGAGGGAATAAAATAATAAAGAGAAATAAAAAGATCATATATTGATCTTATGGAGAGTAATGACTTCACATATAAAGAGTATGATGAATAAAATTTGTTGGGAGTTGACAAACATAGTTTTGGTCATTGTTGCAATTAATAGGAAGTAATAAAGAAAGAGAGGCTTCACATATAAATATACTATCTTGGACATCTTTTGTAATTGTGAGCACTCATCAAAATATGACATGCTAAGAAGTTGATGTTGGACAAGGAAGACAATGTAATGGGTTATGTTTTCTTATATCCGAATAGAAGTTATATTGTCCTGGATCCTCCAACATGTTGAGCTTGCCTTTCCCTCTCATGCTAGCCAAATTCTTTGCACCAAGTAGAGATACTACTTGTGCTTCCAAACATCCCTAAACCCAGTTTTGCCATGAGAGGCCACCATACCTACCTATGGATTGAGTAAGATCCTTCAAGTAAGTTGTCATCGGTGCAAGCAATAAAAATTGCTCTCTAAATATGTATAATCTATTAGTTTGAAGAAAATAAGCTTTATACAAACTTGTGATATGGAAGAAATAAAAGCGACGGACTGCATAATAAAGTTCTTTATCACAAGCGGCAATATAAAGTGACGTTCTTTTGCATTAAGATTTTGTGCATCCAACCATAAAAGCGCATGACAACCTCTGCTTTCCTCTGCGAAGGGCCTATCTTTTACTTTTATCTTCTACCCTTATACAAGAGTCATGGTGATCTTCACCTTTCCTTTTTACACTTTTTCCTTTTGGCAAGCACTATGTGTTGGAGAAAGATCCAGATATATATATCCACTCAGATGTAGGTCATCATAAAGTATTACTGTTGACATTACCCTTGAGGTAAAAGGTTGGGAGGCAAAACTATAAGCCCCTATCTTTCTCTGTGTCCGACTGAAGCTTTGAACCCATAAGTATCGTGTGAGTGTTAGCAATTGTGAAAGACTAGATGATAGTTGAGTATGTGGACTTGCTGAAAAGCTCTTAAATTGACTCTTTCCGATGTTATGATAAATTACAATTGCTTCGATGACTAAGATCATAGTTTGTTAGTTTTCAATGAAGTTTTTGATTCATACTTTACCTTGTGAACAAATTGTTACTTTAGCATAAGAAATTATATGACAATAAATGTTTCTGTTCTAAAGATGATCATGATGCCCTCATGTCCGTATTTTATTTTATCGACACCTCTATCTCTACATGTGGACATATTTTTCGATATCGGCTTTCGCTTGAGGACAAGCGAGGTGTAAGCTTGGGGGAGTTGATACGTCCATTTTGCATCATGCTTTTATATCAATATTTATTGCATTATGGGCTATTATTACACATTATGGCACTATACTTATGCCTTTTCTCTCTTATTTTACAAGGTTTACATGAAGAGGGAGAATGCCGGCAGCTGGAATTCTGGGCTGGAAAAGGAGCAAATATTAGAGACCTATTCTGCACAACTCCAAAAGTCCTGAAACTTCACGGAGAGTCATTTTGGATTTAATAAAAAATATTGGGCGAAGAAAGTACCAGAGGGGGGCCACCTGCCATCCACAAGGGTGGAGGGCGCGCCCCCCGTCCTTGTGGGCCACCTGGCAGGCCCCCGACGCCCATCTTCTGTTATATGGTGTGTTTTGACCTAGAAAAAATAAGAAGGAAGCTTTCGGGACGAAGCGCCGCCGTCTCGAGGCGCAACCTGAGCAGAACCAATCTAGGGCTCCGGCGGAGCTGTTCTGCCGGGGAAACATCCCTCCGGGAGGGGGAAATCATCGCCATCGTCATCACCATCGATCCTCTCATCAAGAGGGGGTCAATCTCCATCAACATCTTCACCAGCACCATCTCCTCTCAAACCCTAGTTCATCTCTTGTACCTGATCTTTGTCTCAAAACCTCAGATTGGTACCTGTGGGTTGCTAGTAGTGTTGATTACTCCTTGTAGTTGATGCTAGTTGGTTTATTCGGTGGAAGATCATTTGTTCAGATCCTTAATGATAATTAATACTCCTCTGATTATGAACATGAATATGCTTTGTGAGTAGTTACGTTTGTTCCTGAGGACATGGGAGAAGTCTTGTTATAAGTAATCATGTGAATTTGGTATTCGTTCGATATTTTGATGAGATGTATGTTGTCTCTCCTCTAGTGGTGTTATGTGAACGTCAACTACATGACACTTCACCATGATTTGGGCCTAGGGGAAGGCATTGGGAAGTAATAAGTAGATGATGGGTTGCTAGAGTGATAGAAACTTAAACCTAGTTTATGCATTGCTTCGTAAGGGGCTGATTTGGATCCATATGTTTCATGCTATGGTTAGATTTATCTTAATTCTTCTTTCGTAGTTGCGGATGCTTGCGACAGGGGTTAATCATAAGTGGGAGGCTTGTCCAAGGAAGGGCAGCACCCAAGCACCGGTCCACCCACATATCAAATTATCAAAGTAACGAACGCGAATCATATGAGCATGATGAAAACTAACTTGACAACAATTCCCATGTGTCCTCGGGAGCGCTTTGCTTTATATAAGAGTTCCTCCAGGATTGTCCTTTGCTACAAAAAGGATTGGGCCACCTTGCTGCACCTTGTTTACTTTTGTTACTTATTACCCGTTATGAATTATCTTATCACACAACTATCTGTTACCGATAATTTCAGTGCTTGCAGAGAATACCTTGCTGAAAACTGCTTGTCATTTCCTTCTGCTCCTCGTTGGGATCGATACTCTTACTTATTGAAAGGACTACGATAGATCCCCTATACTTGTGGGTCATCACCTACATGTAACTACTATGAGATAGGAAAATATGGTTGTAGAAATCTTCATGTTACTAAATTACCTCTCTTCCTGTTGAGATTATTATTGTTTATTTCTTCTTACTTGCATATGCTAGATATTTCATGTCTTGATAATTTGTTTTCTTATAAAATGCCTATGCATAGGAAGAGAGTTAGAATTAAATGTGTTTGTGACATGTTTCATGATGATATCTTTCTGTTTCAATTATTAACTTTTATGTGAGCATCAATAAAATCTTATGCTTAGCTAGGGGCATAAAACGATAGCGCTTGTTGGGAGACAACCCAGTGAATAAAATTTATTTTGCCTTTTTCTTTCTGTTTTTGAGTGTTTGAACAATTATGCCTCTGTTATGATTGTGTTTTTTATGTTTTAGTTAGTGTTTGTGCCAAGTGAAGCCTTTAGGATAGCTTTGGGTGATAGTTGATTTGATCCTGTTGAAAAACAGAAACTTTTGCGTCCAGTAACCGAATTGTTAAAATTCACAGAAGCGACGAAAAATTCTGAATTTTTACACAAGATTGATATACAAATTTCCTCTCTGTTTTCCTAAGTTTTCAGAATTTTTGGAGTTACAGAAGTATGAGTAAAATTCGCATCTTTACAGACTGTTCTGTTTTTGACAGATTCTGTTTTCTTTGCATTGTGTGCTTATTTTGATGAATCTATTGATTGTATCGGGGGGTATAAGCCATGGTAAAGTTAGAATACAGTAAGTATAATGCAATGACAAAATATGAATGGGTTTTCAACCGTACTTAAAGCAAAGATTGGTTTTATAATACTAACGGATCTCACGAAGGTTTTGTTAAGTTTTGTGTGATTGAAGTTTTCAAGTTTTGGGTGAGATCTCGATGGATGAAGGATTAAGGAGTGAAAAGAGACTAATCTTGGGGATGCCCATGGCACCCCAAGTTAATATTCAAGGAGAACCAAGCAACTAAGCTTGGGGATGCCCCGGAAGGCATCCCCTCTTTCTTCTAACAACCATCGGTAATTTTACTTGGAGCTATATTTTTATTCGTCACATATCATGAGTTTTACTTGGAGCGTCTTGTATTATATGAGCCTTTGCTTGTTTTGCTTTTTAGTTTGTCACAATCATCCTTGCTGGACACACCTATTAGAGAGAGCCAAAATTATGCTATGATTTGCTAGAATTGCTCTATGTGCTTCACTTAAATTTTTTGAGCTATGGAATTGCTCCAGTACTTCACTTATATCTTTTTTAGCACGATGTGCTTTAATATTTTTGAAGAAATACTCTCATGCTTGATACATCTCCGTCGTATCTATAATTTTTGATTGTTTCATGCCAATATTCTACAACTTTTATATACTTTTGGCAACTTTTTATATTATTTTTGGAACTAACATACTGATCCAGTGCCCAGTGCTAGTTCCTGTTTGTTGCAAGTTTTTGTTTCGCAGAATATCCATACCAAACGAAGTCCAAACATGATAAAAATTTACGGAGATTTATTTTGGAATATATGTGATTTTTGGGAATTGGAATCAATGCGAGACGATGCCCGAAGGGCCCACAAGCCGTAGGGGTGCGCCCCCTACCCTGGGTGCGGCCAGGACGCATGTGGGGCTCCAGTAAGGCGGTTGGTGCCCTTCTTTCACTGCAATAAAGATAATATCCGAATAAAAATTGTGTTAAAATTTTAGCCCAATCGGAGTTACGGATCTCCAGGAATTTAAGAAACGGTGAAGGGCCAGAAAACAGGAACGCAGAAACAAAAAGAAACTGAGAGAGTGATCCAATCTCGAAGGGGCTCCCGCCCCTCCGCCGCCATGGAGGTCATGGACCAGAGGGGAAACCCTCCTCGCATCTAGGGGGGAGGCCAAGGAAGAAGAATAAGGAGGAGGGGGGCTCTCTCCCCCTCTCTCCCGGTGGCGCCAGAACACCGCTGGGGCCATCATCGTGACGGCGATCTACACCAACAACTTCGCCGCCGTCATCACCAACTCTCTCCCCCTCTATGAAGTAGTGTAACCTCTCTTTTACCTATTGTAATATCTACTTAAACATGGTGCTCAACGCTATATATTATTTCCCAATGATGTATGGCTATCCTATGATGTTTGAGTAGATCCGTTTTGTCCTATGGGTTGATTGATGATCGTGATTGGTTTGAATTGTATGTTTTATTATTGGTGCTGTCCTATGGTGCTCTACGTGTCACGCAAGCATTAGGGATCCCCGTTGTAGGGTTTGCAATATGTTCATGATTCGCTTATGGTGGGTGGTGTGAGTGACAGAAGCACAGACCCGAGTAAGTAGGTTGTTTGCGTATGGGAGTAAAGAGGACTTGATACTTTAATGCTATGGTTGGGTTTTACCTTAATGACCTTTAGTAGTTGCGGATGCTTTCTAGAGTTCCAATCATAAGTGCATATGATACAAGTAGAGAAAGTATGTTAGCTTATGCCTCTCCCACATATAGATTGCAATAATGATTACCGGTCTAGTTATCGATTGCCTAGCGACAAATAACTTTCTTGTGACAAAAAGCTCTCTACTAAAATTAACTTAATTGTTTCTTTATCTAAACAGCCCCTAACTTTTATTTACATGCTCTTTATTATCTTGCAAGCCTATCCTATCACACCTACAAAGTACTTCTAGTTTCATACTTGTTCTAGGTAAAGCGAATGTTAAGCGTGCGTAGAGTTGTATCGGTGGTCGATAGAACTTGAGGGAATATTTGTTCTACCTTTAGCTCTTCGTTGGGTTCGACACTCTTACTTGTCGAGAAAGGCTACAATTGATCCCCTATACTTGTGGGTTATCAATTCTTCACTTAGATCTATTTGAGAGTTAGTAAATTTTTTGAAGAAATTCTCTCATGCTTCACTTATATTATTTTGAGAGATGAAATTTTTTATGCTCATGTTCTTCACTTAAATTTGTTTGAGCTTGTCAAAAGCAATTGCAATATATGAAACTAGTACCAAAGTGATAGATATTCAAGAGGGATATAATAAAAAAAATTCATGTAGATCATTGGACAAAATAAACTTGATTCTTTGTAATAGTTTTGAGGATGATGATAGTAATATGTGAGTCATGTTGGTGAGTAAATATGCTTTAGTAAGAATATTGGTGTTAAGGTTTGTGATTCCCTATGCAAGCACGAAAGTCAATAGTTATGCAATGAAATTACATTCTAGTTGTGGTGCATTATTCGGTGTTAGTTATGCTTAATGCTCGTTTATGAGAATTTTTGTTTCTTGGTTGGTTTCTTCTCAATATTTTTGCTAGCCTAAACTTGTACTAAGTAGAAATACTACTTGTGCATGCAAAATCCTTAAACCTAGTTTTTCCATATGAGTCCACCATACCTACCTATATGCGGTATTTCCGTGCCATTCCAAGTAAATTTGTATGTTCCAACTCTAATTTTCAAAATGAATTTCCTTTTTGTGTGCCTGTACCGCTCATGAAGCGGCAGGGGGTGGCCAATATTTTTCCATGCTAGATGTGTTATTCTCAAGATGAGTGTTTATTCACTTGTCATTGCACGAGAGTATGGCGGTAATAGGGATGCCCAGTTCGAAATGAAAAAGAAATTTAATTTATGTTGTCAAATAATAAATTCCTTGGAAAGTGTTGGTATGGAAGGTGTAACACCCCTGTGTAATAACCTCTGTGATCATCTGCTAATAATGCCAAGTCATCCTCATTTGAAGTGCTTAGTCACATTGGTTAAAGATTCAAATCAATCCTTCTATGAAAATCAACTCAAATTCAAAAGTGCAAAATGAAGTTGCTCAAATCCTGTTGGAAAAATGTTCACCTTATAGCAAATAATCCAAAACCATTTGCTGTTAAGGAACACAACATCATCATCAACTCTAAATGGGCCTAATGCATTTTAATAGAGCCAAAACAGCATTTAAAATGCCCTATTCATTTTTGAGTAAATTCAAATGGGTTCCAAAAATGCCCAAACCTTTTTGTGGCAATGCTGGATATTGCAAAGCATTTATGTGAGCAAGTTTCACATTTTTGCAACACCAATTGATAGCTCAAAATATTGCAAAAGCCCTACTGTAAAAAGAAAAACAGGAAAGGGAAAAAGAAAAAGGGACAGGCTACTGTGCACTGTCTTAAGTGCACAGTGCCAGAACCCCAGCCCAGCAGGCCCATCTCGTTCTCTCTCCATCGCGATGTCACCACCGCCGTGGACGAGCGCGCGCGCGCCGGTGAGACGTCGACAGCGCGACGCCACCGACGCCCCACCGAAGCGGGGAGGATAAGGCCGAGGCCGTTCGTTCCCCCCTGGCCTCCTCCATCACTTCTCCCCCTCTCCCTCGCTCGCTCCTCTCCTCTTTCCCTCCAGATCCGTCGCCACCAAGCGCCGTTGTCGTCGCACCCCTGTCTTCCTCGCGGCCACCGGTGACCCCGCGCTCGTCCACCATGTCTGCCAGCTCCGCCACGTTCCGCCACTTCTCCTGGTGGCCTCAGGTGGAGCCGGAGGGCCCTGCAGCACCGGATCGTCCTCGCCCCCTTCTGCATCGGCCACCGACGAACTCCGGCGACCTCGAGCCCCCTGCTGCTCCTAAGCTTCCACCGGCCTTTCGTGCGCCGCTAGGTGAGCTCCGTCATCTCCTCCCTCTTCTCCCTTGACCTGCCGCGCCTGTAGCTCGCCGTTCCGCTTAAGGCCGAACACAGCGCCGCCGTCGAGCTCATCGCCATGGCCCCGCTCACCGTTGAGCTCGTGCGAGCTCGTGGTCGTGTTCAGCACGCGCGTAGGGTCCCGCTGCGCTAGCTAGCTCGCTCCACCGCATTGTATACCGTCGAATCCGTCGATGCCCGAAACACCTTGGCGCCGGCGAGGTCCTAGCGCTTGTTTCCGGCTGTTTTAGCTCGCGCTCGTGCCGTAGATCGACGCGGAATGCTGTTGCCATTTGAACGCGACCAGACGCCGTCGTTTTGGTCGCTGGACGGCGAAACCCGAGGTCCTCCTGCACGCGCCGCCGCTTTTCGCCCCGCCGGCATTGCTCCAGCGATGACCACCGACGTGGCATACCTAGGGCCCGCCCCTGGGTCACTGCCAGTGGGCCCCGTGGCCCCAGTTGACCACGTTGACCGTGGTCAACTGTGCTGACTGGTCGGTCCCAGTCGCTGACATGCGGGCCCCACCGCATTTTAGTTAACTAAAATGTTTTTATAAATAAAAGTTAGTTAATTAAGTTAATTAGTCACTGACAGATGGGGTCCAGTAGTTAATTAGATTTAGTTTAGCTTAAATTAAACTCTGTTAATAATAGAGGCTGACATGTGGGACCCACTAGTCAGGTTTGACCTGGTCAGTGCGGCTGTTGACTGCTGATGTCATCCCCACATCATGCTGACATCATAACTAATTTCTGTTAATTTAAAATAAATTCAGAAAACTGTTTAAATCTTTTAAAATCCGTAGAATTTAAATCGTAGCTCAGATCGAAAAACTTTCTACATGAAAGTTGATCAGAACGACGAGACGAATTTGATCGTGTCATCTGTTTCCATGACGGGACCCTCTACGTAGGTGAACCCGCAACTTTTAGCCCGTTTCTGGTAGATGAATAGTGCATATATACCGGTTAATAATTCCAACTTCAATCCTAAAATAACTAATATGACTTGGACATGCTTTTAGGCAACCCTGCACTGCACCTTAAGCATAGCATGCTTTGTGTTGCATATGATTGCTGTGTATTTATTTGTTTCCTCCCCCTCTTCTCTTTCGGTAGACCCCTACACCGACGCTGCTCCGGAGACCGACGACACCACTAATGACCTTGCCCTTGCCGCCGAGCAACCAGGTAAGCACCCCATTTTGAGCATACCGATATCGCCTACTCTATCTCTCATGCTTGCATTAGAATCTGCTGCTACTACTGTTCATCCTACTTCTGTTGCATAGCCTGCTTTTGTAACTACAGTTGAGACCTACCTGTTTATCCTAAACTGTGTAGTATAGACTGGGTAGAGACCCATCAGAGACCCCACTTTGTCCCGACTGCCTCGCTGGATTATCAGAAGACCCGATCAACGGGATCGAAGACCAGGCCCCGGCACCGCACATCACTTCCCCCTTAGTTGCTCGACACTACTGGGTTACTATTGAGTGCCGAGGGTGATACCTCGTCAGCACTTCTGATGACAACCTTGTAGGTTAGTTAATCGGTCATGGTTATCGAGGGTGATTCCTCCTTTTCCACTCCCGATAACGACGCTGTCGTGCAACACCTCAAGTGTGGACCTCGAGGGTGATTTCCTCTTACGTTCACCTTGTTGTTTACATCAGGTGGGAATCCAACGAGGGTGATGCCTCGGATTCCTTCTTGATGGGGTAGCCACACGGACTGCCTTTACATCACTATTGTTACTGATTAAACTGGATAAAGACGGGTCGGCCCTGAGGGGTACCCGCGCGAGCATGTGATGCGAGTGATGTGGAGACGGGTTGACCTGGAGGGTGCCCGCGAGATAATTACGAGGCGCGGCCGGGCATTCCTAGCCCTTGCAGTAAGTCCTCGAGACGGGGCAACGGGGTCACATCGATCGTGAGTCTCTGCTCGTTACCGCGCGCTCCTAATCCACTAACGGTTTGGATATTTGATCCGAGGGGCTTCTGGCCTGATAGCACTAACCATCACGTGGGCATACTATGGGCGTTATGCGTCGTAAACTTCAGCCGAAGCTTAATAGACGTCATGCGACTGAGCGGCGCGCGCTGGGTTGTACTGGTAACGCCCTGCACTTGTATAAGGGGGGCTAGGTCTGCTCACCGGCCGCGTACGCAACGTGCAAGAGTTCCCGGGGCGAAGGCCCAAGACCCCTGGGCGCATAGGTTAGTCCGGCGTGCTGACCTCTCTATTAAGTATTCGGTCGGGTTGCGGCGTATCGTTTGGCCGAGGCCGGGCATGACCCAGTACAGTGTGTCCGGCCGGAGTTAATCGAGCATGGTGGGTAAGTTGGTGCACCCCTGCAGGGAAGAAAACATCTATCGATAGCCTGTCCTACGGTACCGGACACTCGGAGTTGTATCCCGATCGATACAACTAGAAACTGACACTTGAGATGATAACTGGATAGTATGGCTCTGGGATTGCTTTCTCGCAGGGAGTCGAGGAAGGATCTCTGGGCGAGGTTGATGATGTCTGCTAGAAGTACGTCGGTTTTTCCCCAGAGAGGGAGGGATGATGCAGCACAGCGACAGTAGGTATTTCCCTCAGTGATGAGACCAAGGTTATCGAACCAGTAGGAGAACCACGCAACACCACGTAAACAGCTCCTCCACAACAAGAACAAATACTTGCAACCCGACGTGTTAAAGGGGTTGTCAATCCCTTTCGGGTAACGAGATAGATAAAATTGTAGTAGATTGAATGATGCAAATAAAAGCAAATAAAATTCAGCGAGGTATTTTTGTGTTTTTGGATTAATAGATCTAAAAATAAAAGTTGCAAATAAATAAAAGAGCGAATAGCAAAATAGATCTTGAAGGCAAATATATTAAAGAAGAGACCCGGGGGCCGTAGTTTCACTAGTGGCTTCTCTCGAGAAAAATAGCAAACGATGGAAACAAAATTGCTGTTGGGCAATTGATATAACTTCAAATACTCATGACGATATCCAGGCAATGATCATTATATAGGCATCACGTCCAATATTAGTAGACCGACTCCTGCCTGCATCTACAACTATTACTCCACACATTGACCGCTATCCAGCATGCATCTAGTGTATTAAGTTCATGGGGAAACGGAGTAATGCAATAAGAACGATGACATGATGTAGACAAGATCTATTTATGTAGAAATAGACCCCATCTTGTTATCCTTAATGGCAACGATACATACGTGTTGTTTCCCTTTCTGTCACTGGGATCGAGCACCGTAAGATCGAACCCATCACAAAGCACCTCTTCCCATTGCAAGATAAATAGATCAAGTTGGCCAAACAAAACCCAAATATCAAAGAAGAAATACGAGGCTATAAGCAATCATGCATATAAGAGATCAAACAAGACTCAAATAACTTTCATGGATAAAAAGTTAGATCTGATCATAAACTCAAAGTTCATCAGATCCCAACAAACAGACCGCAAAAAAGAGTTACATCATATGGATCTCCAAGAGACCATTGTATTGAGAATCAAACGAGAGAAAGAAAGCCATCTAGCTACTAACTACGGACCCGAAGGTCTACAATGAACTACTCACGCATCATCGGAGAGGCACCAATGAGGATGATGAACCCCTCCGTGATGGTATCTAGATTGGATCTGGTGGTTCTGGAACTTGCGGCGGCTGGAATTGATTTTCGTCGACTCCCCTAGGGTTTCTGGAATATTGGGGTATTTATAGAGCAAAGAGGTGGTGCGGGAGGCTCCCGAGGTGGGCACAACCCACCTGGGCGCGCCTGGGCCTCCAGGCGTGCCCTGGTGGGTTGTGCTCCCCTCGGAGCACCCCCCAGGTGCTTCTCCGGCCCACTGGATGTCTTCTGGTCCAAAAAAAAATCCACAAAAAGTTTCGCTGTGTTTGGACTCCGTTTAGTATTGATTTCCTGCGATGTAAAAAACATGCAGAAAACAGCAACTGGCACTGGGCACTATGTCAATAGGTTAGTACCAAAAAATGATATAAAATGATTGTAAAACATCCAAAAATGATAATATAACAGCATGGAACAATCAAAAATTATAGATACATTGGAGACGTATCAGCATCCCCAAGCTTAATTCCTACTCATCCTCGAGTAGGTAAATGATAAAAACAGAATTTTTGATGTGGAATGCTGCCTAACATGTTCATCACATATTCTTTTCTTAATAGCATGGACATTTGGACTTTTATATGGTTCAAAGCAATAGTCTAGTTTTGACATGATAACTTAAATACTCAAGCATATCAACAAGCAACCATGTCTTTCAAAATATCAACGCTAAAGCAAGTTATCCCTAGCCCGTCATGCTCAATCATTGATCTATCCATGAAACGCACTCGAATATTAGCTACACCCAATGCTCAAGTACGATCATAGTGCCCCTTAGTTGGTGCTTTATAAGAGAAGATGGAGACTCAAATTAAAAATAAAAATTGCATAAAGTAAAAGAAAGGCCCTTCGCGGAGGGAAGTAGGGATTTGTAGAGGTGCCAGAGCTCAAAGCTTAAATTGAGAGATAAAAACATTTTGAGAGGCATAGTTTTCCCACCAACAAAAACGACATAGAGCTCCCAACACTTTCCATGCTAGATATATCATAGGCAGTTCCCAAACAGAAAATAAAGTTTATCCTTTTCCACCATTTCTTTCACTTTCCATGGCTAGCCCTATCCACGGGTGCCCTCCATACCAACACTTTTCAAGGAATTTATTATTTGACAACATAAAGTAAATTCATTATTCATTTCTGGACTGGGCATCCCTAATACCTTTGCCGTACTCTCGTGCAATGACAAGTGGATAAACACTCATCGTGAGAATAACACATCTAGCATGGAAAATATCGGCCACCCCTCACCGCCTCACGAGCGGTACGAGCACACAAAAGAGAAATTTATTTTGAAAATTAGAGATGGCACATACAAATTTGCTTAGAACGGCACGGAAATACCGCACATAGGTAGGTATAGTGGACTCATATGGCAAAACTTGTTTAAAGGGTTTTGGATGCACAAGTAGTGATCATACTTGGCGCAAATGAAGGCTAGCAAAAAGATTGAGAAGCGCCCAACCAAGAAACAAATAATCTCGTAAGCAAGCATTAAGCATAATTAACACCGAATAATGCACCATAAGTAAGATAAAATTTCATTGCATAACTATTGACTTTCGTACTTGCATAGGGAATCACAAACCTTAACACCAATATTCTTACTAAAGCATAATTACTCATTAACATGACTTACATATCACTATCATCATATCTCAAAACTATTACTAAGAATCAAGTTTATTTTGTCCAATGATCTTCACGAAAGTTTTTCTTATATCCTTCTTGGATATCTATCACTTTGGGACTAGTTTCATATGTTGCTTTTAATAAGCTCAAACAAATATAAGTGAAGAACATGAGCATAATATTTCTTTCTCTCAAATTAATCTAAGTGAAGCAAGAGAGAATTTCTTCAAAAATAACAAAGCACATCGTGCTCAAAAAGATATAAGTGAAGCACTAGAGCAATTCCAAGGCTCTAAAAATTTAACTGAAGCATAGGAGCAAGCATAGCATAGTTTTTGGATCTCTCAAAAAGGTGTGTCCAGCAAGGATTCAAGACTTAAAATAAAAAATAAAACAAGCAAAGACTCATATCATACAAGACGCTCCAAGCAAAACTCATAATATGTGACGAATAAAAATATAGTTCCAAGTAAAATACCGATGGTCGTTAGAAGAAAGAGGGGATGCCACTCGGGGGCATCCCCAAGCTTAGTTGCTTGATACTTCTTGAATATTATCTTGGGGTGCCTCGGGCATCCCCAGGCTTAGCCTTTTGCTAATCCTTATTCCTTCATCCATTGTAATATCACCCAAAACTTGAAAACTTCAATCACACAAAACTCAACAAAACCTTCATGAGATCCGTTAGTATAAGAAAACAAATCACTACTTTAAGTACTATTGCAAACCCATTCATATTTTTTTTGCATTATATCTACTGTATTCCAACTTTTCTATGGCAAAAACTCTTCAAAGAAAACCATATAATCATCAAAACAAGCACACAACACAAAGAAAACAGAATCTGTCAAAAACAGAACAGTCTGGAGCAATCTGAAAACTTTGAATACTTCTGTAACTCCAAATATTTTGAAATATTAGGAAAACTTGAGAATTTTTTTTATTAATGTTCTGAAAAAAGAATCAAATCAAAAGCACTCTTCTGTTAAAAATAAGAATTATATTCCTGAGCGCAAAAGTTTCTGTTTTTCAGCAAGATCAAATCGACTATCACCCAAATCAACCCAAAGGCTTTGCTTGGCACAAACACTAATTTAAACCACAAAAACACATCTAATCAGAGGTATAATTGGGTATTTTATTTAAAACAGCAAGAAAACCAAAAAGCAAAAAGATACAAGTTGGGTTGCCTCCCAACGAGCGCTATCGTTTTACGCCCCTAGCTAGGCATAACACAAAAGATCTACGTGTTGTGAACTTTGTTCTTGTTTTCCTTGGAGGTGTTTTTCTCAGGAGGCTTTGCAAAAACAACATAAATCACATTATCCATGGAAACTTTAGCACAATCAAGTTGCTTATCATCATATCCCTTTTGATTTTCGGCAGTGATCCAAGAATAATGTTGATTAACATCATTAAAAACATGTTGGATAATATCTAAAACAGGGACTTGCTTTTTAAGATTCTCATCAAAGATTTGATTATCCCCAAGTAAATGTCTTAAAGCATAATCACTATTATAGATAATTTCATCTATCACGGGTTTTTCACGATTCATACCATAAAAATCAAAGATTTCCCTAGCTTCCCGTATTATGTAGTCAAATTCATTCATAAGAAAAAGAGTGGCCAACTTTTTAGCTTTAGGATTCTTTATAACGGGTAACTCATAAAACAATCTTTGCAAGGTAGGATGAGTACGGATAAATCTATTTTCAAGTTTCAGAACTAGCGCTGAAATAGCTTCCGCATAAGATTTAGTCCTTTTAAGTATAGGAGCATCATCAAGACTCAAATTTCCAACACAAATGAAAAATTCTTGGATATGTTCTTTTCCCATAACATTCCCCTGCCCCAAAACAAAAGTTTTGGCATCCAGATTACCCGTACGCTCCATTTTAGGAGTTAGGCCATCATCTGTTTCTGCCATACCAAAATCACTCATGATTGCAAGCAAAAAGATAGATCTGACAAGAAAACGGCGAACGAAAAAAGAGGGCGAATAGAACAGCAAATTTTTGTGAAGTGGGGGAGAGGAAAATGAGAGGCAAATGGCAAATAATGTAAATTGCAAGGAGATGAGATTTGTGATTAGGAACCTAGTTGATGTTGATGATGTCTCCCCGACAACGGCGCCAGAAACTCCTCTTGATGTCTGCTAGAAGTACGTCGGTTTTTCCCCAGAGAGGGAGGGATGATGCAGCACAATGATGGTAGGTATTTCCCTCAGTGATGATACCAAGGTTATCGAACCAGTAGGAGAACCATGCAAGACCACGTAAACAGCTCCTGCACACAAAGAACAAATACTTGCAACCCGACGTGTTAAAGGGGTTGTCAATCCCTTTCGGGTAACGAGATAGATAAAATTGTAGTAGATTGAAAGATGCAAATAAAAGCAAATAAAATTCAGCGAGGTATTTTTGGGTTTTTGGATTAATAGATCAGAAAATAAAAGTTGCAAATAAATAAAAGAGCAAATAGCAAAATAGATCTTGAAGGCAAATATATTAAAGAAGAGAACCGGGGGCCGTAGTTTTCACTAGTGGCTTCTCTCGAGAAAAATAGCAAACGGTGGAAACAAAATTGCTGTTGGGCAATTGATATAACTTCAAATACTCATGACGATATCCAGGCAATGATCATTATATAGGCATCACGTCCAATATTAGTAGACCGACTCCTGCCTGCATCTACAACTATTACTCCACACATCGACCGCTATCCAGCATGCATCTAGTGTATTAAATTCATGGGGAAACGGAGTAAGGCAATAAGAACGATGACATGATGTAGACAAGATCTATTTATGTAGAAATAGACCCCATCTTGTTATCCTTAATGGCAACGATACATACGTGTTGTTTCCCTTTCTGTCACTGGGATCGAGCACCGTAAGATCGAACCCATCACAAAGCACCTCTTCCCATTGCAAGATAAATAGATCAAGTTGGCCAAACAAAACCCAAATATCAAAGAAGAAATACGAGGCTATAAGCAATCATGCATATAAGAGATCAAAGAAGACTCAAATAACTTTCATGGATAAAAAGTTAGATCTGATCATAAACTCAAAGTTCATCAGATCCCAACAAACAGACCGCAAAAAAGAGTTACATCATATGGATCTCCAAGAGACCATTGTATTGAGAATCAAACGAGAGAGAGAAAGCCATCTAGCTACTAACTACGGACCTGAAGGTCTACAATGAACTACTCACGCATCATCGGGGAGGCACCAATTAGGATGATGAACCCCTCCATGATGGTGTCTAGATTGGATCTGGTGGTTCTGGAACTTGCGGCGGCTTGAATTGATTTTCGTCGACTCCCATAGGGTTTCTGGAATATTGGGGTATTTATAGAGCAAAGAGGCGGTGCGGGAGGCTCCTGAGGTGGGCACAACCCACCTGGGCGCGCCCTGGTGGGTTGTGCTCCCCTCGGAGCACCCCCCAGGTGCTTCTCCGGCCCACTGGATGTCTTCTGGTCCAAACAAATCCACAAAAAGTTTCGCTGCGTTTGGACTCCGTTTGGTATTGATTTCCTGCGATGTAAAAAACATGCAGAAAACAACAACTGTCACTGGGCACTATGTCAATAGGTTAGTACCAAAAAATGATATAAAATGATTGTAAAACATCCAAGAATGATAATATAACAGCATGGAACAATCAAAAATTATAGATACGTTCGAGACGTATCAGCATCCCCAAGCTTAATTCCTGCTCGTCTTCGAGTAGGTAAATGATAAAAATAGAATTTTTGATGTGAAATGCTGCCTAACATGTTCATCACATATTCTTTTCTTAATAGCATGGACATTTGGACTTTTATATGGTTCAAAGCAATAGTCTAGTTTTGACATGATAACTTAAATACTCAAGCATATCAACAAGCAACCATGTCTTTCAAAATATCAACGCTAAAGCAAGTTATCCCTAGCCCGTCATGCTCAATCATTGATCTATCCATGAAACACACTCGAATATTAGCTACACCCAATGCTCAAGTACGATCATAGTGCCCCTTAGTTGGTGCTTTATAAGAGAAGATGGAGACTCAAATTAAAAATAAAATTTGCATAAAGTAAAAGAAAGGCCCTTCACGAAGGGAAGTAGGGATTTGTAGAGGTGCCAGAGCTCAAAGCTTAAATTGAGAGATAAAAACAGTTTGAGAGACATACTTTTCCCACCAACGAAAACAACTTAGAGCTCCCAACACTTTCCATGCTAGATATATCATAGGCGGTTCCCAAACTGAAAATAAAGTTTATTCCTTTTTCCACCATTTCTTTCACTTTCCATGGCTAGCCGTATCCACGGGTGCCCTCCATACCAACACTTTCCAAGGAATTTATTATTTGACAACATAAAGTAAATTCATTTTTCATTTCGGTACTGGGCATCCCTAATACCTTTGCCGTACTCTCGTGCAATGATAAGTGGATAAACACTCATCGTGAAAATAACACATCTAGCATGGAAAATATCGGCCACCCCTCACCGCCTCACGAGCGGTATGAGCACACAAAAGAGAAATTTATTTTGAAAATTAGAGATGGCACATACAAATTTGCTTAAAACGGCACGGAAATACCGCATATAGGTTGGTATAGAGGACTCATATGGCAAAACTGGTTTAAAGGGTTTTGGATGCACAAGTAGTGATCATACTTGGTGCAAATGAAGGCTAGCAAAAAGATTGAGAAGCGCCCAACCAAGAAATGAATAATCTCGTAAGCAAGCATTAAGCATAAGTAACACCGAATAATGCACCATAAGTAAGATATAATTTCATTGCATAACCATTGACTTTCGTACTTGCATCGGGAATCACAAACCTTAACACCAATATTCTTACTAAAGCATAATTACTCATTTACATGACTCACATATCACTATCATCATATCTCAAAACTATTACTAAGAATCAAGTTTATTTTGTCCAATGATCTTCATGAAAGTTTTTCTTATATCCTTCTTGGATATCTATCACTTTGGGACTAGTTTCATATGTTGCTTTTAATAAGCTCAAACAAATATAAGTGAAGAACATGAGCATAATATTTCTTTCTCTCAAATTAATCTAAGTGAAGCAAGAGAGAATTTCTTCAAAAATAATAAAGCACACCGTGCTCAAAAAGATATAAGTGAAGCACTAGAGCAATTCCAAGGCTCTAAAAATTTAAGTGAAGCATAGGAGCAAGCATAGCATAGTTTTTGGCTCTCTCAAAAAGGTGTGTCCAGCAAGGATTCAAGACTTAAAATAAAAAATAAAACAAGCAAAGACTCATATCATACAAGACGCTCCAACCAAAACTCATAATATGACAAATAAAAATATAGTTCCAAGTAAAATACCGATGGTCGTTAGAAGAAAGAGGGGATGCCACTCGGGGGCATCCCCAAGCTTAGTTGCTTGATACTTCTTGAATATTATCTTGGGGTGCCTCGGGCATCCCCAAGCTTAGCCTTTTGCTAATCCTTATTCCTTCATCCATCGTAATATCACCCAAAACTTGAAAACTTCAATCACACAAAACTCAACAAAACCTTCGTGAGATCCGTTAGTATAAGAAAACAAATCACTACTTTAAGTACTGTTGCAAACCCATTCATATTTTATTTTTGCATTATATCTACTGTATTCCAACTTTTCAATGGCAAAAACTCTTCAAAGAAAACCATAGAATCATCAAAACAAGCACACAACGCAACGAAAACAGAATCTGTCAAAAACAGAACAGTCTGTAGAAATCTGAAAACTTCGAGTACTTATGTAACTACAAAAATTCTGAAAAATTAGGAAAACGTGAGAAATTTGTTTATTAATCTTATTGAAAAAGAATCAAATCAAAATCCCTCTTCTGTTAAAAATAATAATTATTTTCCTGAGCATAAAAGTTTCTGTTTTTCAGCAAGACCAAATCGACTATCACCCAAATCAACCCAAAGGCTTTGCTTGGCACAAACACTAATTTAAACCACGAAAACACATATAATCAGAGGTATAATTGGGTATTTTATTGAAAATAGCAAGAAAACCAAAAAGCAAAAAGATACAAGTTGGGTTGCCTCCCAACGAGCGCTATCGTTTTACGCCCCTAGCTAGGCATAATGCAAAAGATCTACGTGTTGTCAACTTTGTTCTTGTTTTCCTTGGAGGTGTTTTTCTCAGGAGGCTTTGCAAAAACAACATAAAACACATTATCCATGGAAACTTTAGCACAATCAAGTTGCTTATAATCATATCCCTTTAGATTTCCGGCAGTGATCCAAGAATAATGTTGATTAACATCATTAAAAACTTGTTGGATAATATCTAAAACAGGGACTTGCTTTTTAAGATTCTCATCAGAGATTTGATTATCCCCAAGCAAATGTCTTAAAGCATAATCACTATTATAGAGAATTTCATCTGTCACGGGTTTTTTCATGATTCATACCATAAATATCAAAGATTTCCCTAGCTTCCCGTATTATGTAGTCAAATTCATTCATAATAACAAGAGTGGCCAACTTTTTAGCTTTAGGATTCTTTATAATGGGTAACTCATAAAACAATATTTGCAAGGTAGTATAAGTACGGATAAATCTATTTTCAAGTTTCAGAACTAGCGCTGAAATAGCTTCCGCATGAGATTTAGTCCTTTTAAGTATAGGAGCATCATCAAGACTCAAATTTCCAACACAATTGAAAAATTCTTGGATATGTTCTTTTCCCATAACATTCCCCTACCCCAAAACAAAAGTTTTGGCATCCAGATTACCCGTACGCTCCATTTTAGAAGTTAGGCCATCATCTGTTTCTGCCATACCAAAATCACTCATGATTGCAAGCAAAAAGATAGATCTGACAAGAAAACGGCGAACGGAAAAAGAGGGCGAATAAAACGGCAAATTTTTGTGAAGTGGGGGAGAGGAAAATGAGAGGCAACTGGAAAATAATGTAAATTACAAGGAGATGAGATTTGTGATTAGGAACCTGGTTGATGTTGATGGTGTCTCCCCGGCAACAGCGCCAGAAACTCCTCTTGATGTCTGCTAGAACTACGTCGGTTTTTCCCCAGAGAGGGAGGGATGATGCAGCACAGCGATGGTAGGTATTTCCCTCAGTGATGAGACCAAGGTTATCGAACCAGTAGGAGAACCACGCAACACCACATAAACAGCTCCTGCACACAAAGAACAAATACTTGCAACCCGACGTGTTAAAGGGGTTGTCAATCCCTTTCGGGTAACGAGATAGATAAAATTGTAGTAGATTGAAAGATGCAAATAAAAGCAAATAAAATTCAGCGAGGTATTTTTGGATTTTTGGATTAATAGATCTGAAAATAAAAGTTGCAAATAAATAAAAGAGCGAATAGCAAAATATATCTTGAAGGCAAATATATTAAAGAAGAGACCCGGGGGCCGTAGTTTTCACTAGTGGCTTCTCTCGAGAGAAATAGCAAACGTTGGAAACAAAACTACTGTTGCGAAATTGATAGAACTTCAAATACTCATGACGATATCCAGGCAATGATTATTATATAGGCATCACGTCCAAGATTAGTAGACCGACTCCTGCCTGCATCTACTACTATTACTCCACACATCGACCGCTATCCAGCATGCATCTAGTGTATTAAGTTCATGGAGAAATGGAGTAATGCAATAAGAACGATGACATGATGTAGACAAGATCTATTTATGTAGAAATAGACCCCATCTTGTTATCCTTAATGACAACGATACATACGTGTCGTTTCCCTTTCAGTCACTGGGATCGAGCACCGTAAGATCGAACCCATCACAAAGCACCTCTTCCCATTGCAAGATAAATAGATCAAGTTAGCCAAAAAAAACCAAATATCAGAGAAGAAATACGAGGCTATAAGCAATCATGCATATAAGAGATCAAAGAAGACTCAAATAACTTTCATGGATAAAAAGATAGATCTGATCATAAACTCAAAGTTCATCGGATCCCAACAAACACACCGCAAAAAAGAGTTACATCATATGGATCTCCAAGAGACCATTGTATTGAGAATCTAATGAGAGAGAGAAAGCCATCTAGCTACTAACTACGGACCCGAAGGTCTACAATGAACTACTCACACATCATCGGAGAGGCACCAATGAGGATGATGAACCCCTCCGTGATGGTGTCTAGATTGGATCTGGTGGTTCTGGAACTTGCGGCGGCTGGAATTGATTTTCGTCGACTCCCCTAGTGTTTCTGGAATATTGGGGTATTTATAGAGCAAAGAGGTGGTGCGGGAGGCTCCCGAGGTGGGCACAACCCACCTGGGCGGCCAGGCGCGCCCTGGTGGGTTGTGCTCCCCTTGGAGCACCCCCAGGTGCTTCTCCGGCCCACTGGATGTCTTCTGGTCCAAAAAAAATCCACAAAAAGTTTTGCTGCGTTTGGACTCCGTTTGGTATTGATTTCCTGCGATGTAAAAAACATGCAGAAAAGAGCAACTCGCACTGGGCACTATGTCAATAGGTTAGTACCAAAAAATGATATAAAATGATTGTAAAACATCCAATAATGATAATATAACAGCATGGAACAATCAAAAATTATAGATACGTTGGAGACGTATCAGTTGATGACACTACTATTACTTTACATTATGCTAACCTGCACTCTTCTAATGCTGCAAGACCGCTGAAGATGCTGAAGATGCTAGTCTTCGATAGGACTAGGCCTTCTCTCTCTATTCTGGCTTTTCTGCAGCCCAGTACACATATACAGCCTTCCTTTGAAAATGTTGCATATGTAGAGTAGATCCTTGCTTGCTGAGTACTTCGGATGAGTACTCACGGTTGCTTTGTTTTCTTTTTCTCCCCATATCCGTTTGATGCAACCAGACGACGGAGCCCCGAAGCCAGCTGCCCCCACCGATGACTACTACTACCACCCAGAGGGTGGCTACTACTACGAGCTTGCCGACGACCAGGAGTAGGATCAGAGGGTCCCAGGCAGGAGGCCTGCGCCTTTCGGTCGTAGCTTTTGTTTTGTTCCGCCTTTCTAAAGGTTTCTCTGCTTCTGTTTCATATCTGTACTCAGATATGTGATGCTTCCGCTAATGCTTGTGCGCGAGCTTATGTATTCGAGCCCTCGAGGCCCCTGGCTTGTAATATAAAGCTTGTATGACTTTATTTATGTTTTAGAGTTGTGTTGTGATATCTTCAAGTGAGTCCTTAGGCTTGATCGTGTGCATTTGCGTGTATGATTAGTGCATGATTAAGCCGGGGTCGTCACAGAAGGCACCCATGGATACGGCTAGCCATGGATTGTGAAAGAATGGTGGAAAAAGGAATAAACTTTATTTTATGTTTGGGAACCGCCTATGATGTATCTAGCATGGAAAGTATTGGGAACTACTCAGTCGTTTTCGTTGACGGGAAAAGCATGCCTCTCAAAAAAAACTGTCAATTTAAGCTTTGAGCTCTGGCACCTCTACAAATCTCTGCTTCCCTCTGCGAAGGGCCTATCTATTTAATTTTATGCAATTTTTATTTTATTTGAGTCCCCATCTTCTCTTATAAAGCACCAACTAGGGAGCACTATGATCATACTTGTGCATTGGATGTAGCTAATATTTGAGTGTGTTTCATGAATGGATCAATGATTGAGCATGATGGGCTAGGGATAACTTTCTTTAGTGTTGATATTCTGAAAGACATGGTTGCTTGTTGATATGCTTGAGTATTGAAGTCTTCATGTCAATTATAGACTATTGCTTTGAACCATCTAAAAGTCCAAATGTCCATGCTACAAAAGAAAAGAATATGTGATGAACATGTTAGGCAACATTCCACATCAAAAATTCTATTTTATCATTTACCTACTAGAGGACGAGCAGGAATTAAGCTTGGGGATGCTGACACGTCTCCAACGTATCTTTAATTTTTTATTGTTCCATGCTGTTATATTATCATTCTTGGATGTTTTACAATCATTTTATAGCAACTTTATATCATTTTTTGGGACTAACCTATTGACATAGTGCCCAGTGCCAGTTGCTGTTTTTTGCTTGTTTTTTACTTTGCAGAATATCCCTATCAAACAGAGTCCAAACGCAGCGAAACTTTTTGGAGATTTTTTTTGGACACCTTGGGAGCTTGGGAGCCAATGAAGCACCAAAGGGGAGGCCCGTGGAGCCCACAAGACACCAGGGCGCGCCAGAGGCCCCTGGCGCACCCTGATGGGTTGTGGGGCCCACAGAGGTCCTCTCCACCGCCTCTCAGCTCTATAAATACCAAGATATTCCAGAAACCCTAGGGGAGTCGATGAAACACAATTCCAGCCGCCGCAAGTTCCAGAACCACGAGATCCAATCTAACACGATCACACAGGGGTTCGTCATCCTCATTGGTGCCTCTCCGATGATGCGTGAGTAGTTCACCATAGACCTACGGGTTCGTAGGTAGTAGCTAGATGGCTTCTTCTCTCTTTTTGATTCTCAATGCAATGGTCTCTTGGAGATCTATTTGATGTAATGACTTTTTGCGGTGTGTTTGTTGGGATCCGATGAAGTTCGAGTTTATGATCAGATCTATATCCATGAATATTATTTGAGTTTTCTTTGATCTCTTATATGCATGATTATTTATAGCCTCGTATTTCTTCTTCGAATCTTTGGTTTAGTTAGGCCAACTAGATCGATTTTTATTGCAATGGGAAGAGGTGCTTTGTGATGGGTTCAATCTTACGGTGTCCTCACCCAGTGACCGAAAGGGTAGAGAGGCATGTATGTATCATTGCTATTAAGGATAAAAAGATGGGGTCTATTCCTACATGAATAGATCTTGTCTACATCATGTCATAGTTCTTATTGCATTATTCCGTTTCTCCATAAACTTAATACACTAGATGCATGCTGGATAGCGGTCGATGTGTGGAGTAATAGTAGTAGATGCAGAATCGTTTTGGTCTACTAATCTTGGATGTGATGCCGATATATTGATCATTTCCTTGGGTATCATCAAATTATTTGTTCTTCTATCAATTGCCCAACAGTAATTTATTTACCCACCGTGCGCTATTTTCTCGAGAGAAGCCACTAGTGAAATCTACGCCCCCCCGGGTCTATCTTTTATCATATTGCCTTCAGATCTATCTTTTATCATATTTGTTTTCAGATCTATTATTCCAAAAACCCAAAAATATCTTGCTGCACTTTTTCTTTACTTATTTTATTTCATGTTTTATTCAGATCTATTTATCCAATCTCATACAAATCAATCTATCTTTTTATCGAGGAGGAATTGACAACCCCTCTTACGCGTCGGGGTGCAAGTATTTGTTCTTTGTGTGTAGGTACCGTTTACATAGTATTGCTTGGTTCTCCTACTAGATTGATACCTTGGTTTCATAACAGAGGGAAATACTTACCGCATCTATGTTGCATCATCCCTTCCTCTTTGGGGAAATACCAACACAGTCTCAAGCCACGCCAGTCAAACTGATGAAAGAGTATACGTGCCTTGTGGAGATATGCATCACAACTCTATACCTAGGGAAGTCAAATGCTTCCACTCTTCCTAAGAGGAACTTAGATATTTTAATAATCATTGGACACGATGATGTAATTGTTGACTCAACTCGGGTCATATTACTATCCCTGTGGGTACTCGAGTACAATCAAGGATGCTTTATTGTGTCTCGGTTCAACTTGTACCCTACTGAACTATGGAGATATCCGGCCAAATAGTTTCCATAGCGAAACCTAAGATGACAACAAAGAGGAATGTCTTCTCTTTACCATATGCGGCGGAGATGGTAACCAGATTCTCTATGTATCATCAGGATTGCACTAGACATACTACAAAACTCGTAGCACATGTTTCCTTTAAGATACTTTTCTAGAATGTCGACATGACAAACTTGGCATACTCGCCTTGGTCATTTTGACATTGGGTAGAAAAATAAATTATCAGCAATTCCATTGGTTATGACCAAAGTGATGTTGAATTGTAACAAGATTTGGATTTTATGTCACTGCATCTGACACAGGGAAGCTAATTTTAAGGCTCGTGCACCTTAAAGTCTACGCTGAACCACTCAGACTCCTTGAATACATCAAGTCGCGGTAAGTGGCTCTTCCCAACCATTGTAAACTACTCGGGAATTCAATTGTTTTTAAAGACATGTCTACATGATGGTCTCAAGTGTTCCTTTATCCACACGAAAACATTGGCTTATTACCCTAAACATCGAATGTACAACATCGCAGAATTATCCTTGTGTGCCTTCATTATGGCCCTAGGATTGAAATTTTGCACACTATCCTATATGTTTACACTCAAAATGGTTTAGTAGAATTATTTATCCAAAGAATTAAGCTCACTTCATGATCTTTACCTTAGAATTGCAACTTGCCAACTTTATGTTGGAGTCACGGAGTTTTTGAAAGTGCTAGTTAGCGACTAGAGGGTGGTGAATAGGCGATTTTTATGATTGTCTTCAAAACAGGCAATGTCTTCAAAGACGCGGAAGCAAAACAATAACTAAACATGACACAACAGAAGATAAACTACACTAGGCATGCTGGCATATCAACATAGATGAAGTGAGAAGCGAAGAAAGACAACAAACAAGGTAGCACAAATTAGATTAAGTAGATAGTGTGAAGACAAATAGAATGAGCAGGCAAAGGCTTCACGAAACTAAACAATAAGTAAAGGTGTGAAGTGATAGAACCAATTGCTCGGAGAAGACACCTGTTTTGTTCGACCAGTTCCAGCTGCTGTGACAGTTGTACGTCTGATTAGGGAGGCTGAGATTGAACTCAGAAGACCTAGTCTCCACCTTATTCCCCTTGAGCTAAGATCAGCGCCCAATCACCCTGGTAAGTCTTCAAGGTAGAATTTCAAACCTTCACATATTTCGTTCACCGGCAATACACAATGATTCTTGGATGCTTAGAACGCGACGCGTAACCGGCTGGAAGATCACAATCTTCAAGTGTAACAAGCCTTCGGTTCACGCAGAACAGAAAGGCTTCAGTGATGCTCAATCACTTTGGGTTCTAGGTGTTTGGGTTTTTCCTCGCAAGGAATCTTTCTCAAAGGCTTCGGAGATGGGTTGCTCTCAAACGACAAAAGCCCTAAAAATGAAACTACCAAAAGACTATGTCTTCGCGCTCCATTGTCTTCAAGAGAATGTTTTCGCGTACCACCATTATCTTCAATGTCTTCACACATTTTTAGGGGTCATCTTTGATGGCTAAACCGAATCTCCAGGGACTTCTATATGTGTTCTCCTGTGAATCTCCCAAACACATTAGTCCCTTAACCAAGTTTGTCGTCAATACTCCAAAACCAACAAAGGGTGGCACTAGATGCACTTATAGTTTTACATGCTCATGACCAAACTGCATAATATTATTCCCCTCTATCTTTGATACATGGAAAGTGACCAAGTATTTCCCATCTATGGTAATTCGGTTACATACTGATATCACCACCCTGACATACATCATTGGCCCCTCAGTATATAGTTGGGATATATGCAAGGAATAGCTATATTTTTGTTCATACCTCAAGACCCTCACATGGGGAGTTATTTAAGGCCAATATGTTTATTCAAGGAGGTATATTTCTAGGCATTAGGGGGAGATTTCAAGTATCACAAAGAATGCCAAGAAATAGTGGAATGTTCAACACATTTTTGGCTCAAATCCATGTACTCAGAGATTGGAACCATGCATTCAGAAGATTTGCAACACATTGCAAATAACCTGTCAGATTCATTTACCAAATATAAAGGTGTCACGCAATCCTACAATCCTACAAAAATATACCTGAAAGAGTGGAGGTACCAACAAAAATCACTCAACTCCCTTTTCACAACAACAAGGGGAGAAGTATGGCAATATTACATTATGATTTGACTTCTCGCAAGCAAGGATATCGAGGCCTCTGAATCAGTAAATGCAAGTCAACTTCATGTTGGAAGACACCTAATGGGTAGTATGTACCTAGTGGATGGGCAACCTCCACCAACCCAACTCATAGTGCAAAAAATGAGTGGGACATTGGAATACCCGACTCAATCGCATTGAGAAATCGCGAGCAATCACCATGGGTAATGATATTTTCATCACCTATAGATTCTGGAGAAACATATAACCGAAAGTCTACAATTGTCGACATACATTTCTCAACTAGATTGCAAACAACCTATCAAATGATTCAGATCCAAAGACCATGGCCATGGAAAAGTGTGAACCACATTCAGGACTGAACTCGAGCAAAGTGTGCAATCCAGGTAGAAATAATCTTGTTCAATAATGTGAAGGTATTCACAAAAGCAATACCTAGACCAGTTTTCTTCCAAGAACGGAATGAGAACCACGAGGTGGTGAGACATAGAGCAAGTCTTGAAGCATAGGGGTTCACGCAAATACCCAAACTATTCCCTAGAGGTGGAATCTCTTTCTGATACATTATACCATTGGCAGTACATAATCATCTATCTATGCAGTTGATAGATGTAGTGATATCCATGTGGATCACTAGATTCAGACATCGATGGTTCCCAGTGGAATCTACTTCTGAATCAAAATGCAAAATCGCAACATACATTGTGTATAAATCAGTAAGTCACCATACGACTTATTGTTGTCAGTACATTTTGGTACAACTGGCGTAGTGAGTTCCTTATTCGCAAGGATTACTCGTACAATGATGATTACCCATGCATGTTAAGCACGTGATCATCTGAATGACGGGATATGAGATGAAGGATTTTGTTAAAACCTTGAGCACCTTCACTCATACATTATGGTACACCATGTTGTCTATATCCAGAATATATTGGAGAAATTCATTATGAACAAGTCTTATTCATCTATAATTATCATGGTTGTTCAATCTCTAGACATAGAGAAAGATCCATTAAAACCATGAGATGATGGAAATGCAATATTGAGACACAAAGTTCCATATCCTAGTGCCATTGGACCCACAAAACACAATTGGTTGGGACTCAAGAATATCTTTTGATATCTCCAAGGCATCAAACATCTTGTCCTAGTTTTCCAGTTTCAAATAAATCTAGACACCAATATCACTGGATAAATCGATCAGATCCCCACTATGCTAGATCGTAGAGAAGCTTTGTATTCCTACTAGGTGTGGTAGCCATACCATGAAAGTCTTCGAAACAGACCTTAGTAGCTACATCCATCAACCATTATCTCAAAGATAATGTTGCTTGTGTTGTCCGGATGCAAACAGGTCACATAGTAAGTAATATCACTATATTGCTCATCTTGAAAGCCAAATCATGTGACAACTACGTTGATTTGTTTATGAAGTCTCTACCAACTTCAACATTCTAGAAACAAGTTCATGAGATTGATATTTGAGGACTTCAAGATATGCAAGTATCAGGGGGAGTATGTTCCTGAATTACTCCTAGTCAAAGCACCATATTATATTCTTTTTTTTCTTTATGAGTTTTCTTTTATAGATTCTCCTCAAGGTTTTTAATGAGGTAATATCAACATGAGATTATATGTCATACTTTATGTTTTCCCCACCGAGGTTTTTAGGAAAGTATACACGATATATTTATTGTCCTCTAAACTCTATGGATTTTTCCATATTGAGTTAGAAGAGACAATTACCATGATATGCCGTCATATCATTTTATTTCTTATATTTCTCCTACTAGGTTTTAAAGGAGTTTTCTCTTTTCCCTTATGAGATTTCTCACGAAGTTTCTCATATAAGATTTTTAATGAGGCGACATATGCAATGCTTTCTATTTTTTTCTCATAGGGTTTTTAAAGAAAGTATACAAAGCATATTTATTGTTCTCCAAACTCACCAATGAGTTTTCTCCTTCTTCAAAGGTTTTTCTCATATGAGTTACCAAGGAGACAGTAATCATAATATGTTGCATTGTTGACACCAGATTTTGGCATTGTCAAAAACATAATTAAGAAGGCTTCAAATGGAAAAGTGCTCAAAGTGAGAAAGTTTTGTATCATCGAAAGGAAAAACTTTGATATTTGGGTCATAGCCATATGATCTCGTCTCTAAGGCCGAAGTTGTGTTCGAAGTACTGAGATTTTGTATCCAGAGCACTTTTCGGCTGATTACGCCCCCAAGACGGCCTCATATGGAAAACTGATCTACAGGAATTGTCTTCGTCTCGTCGAAACGATCGATTTTGATATAAAGATCGTCCCAATCCGAGGTCATATGCAAAAGTTAGAGCCTGCACAGCGCGACCCTCCAGTGAGCAAAACATGACGCACGGAACCAGACACACATGTGGGTATGTCTGATGAGCTGCATGAATAATTAGCTGTTTTGCGCGAGTGATTTGGCCCTGAAGATGGCCTCTAATTGAAAAAATTTCAACACAAAAGTTGTTCATCTCGTCGAAACGAGTAAATATGCTTTTGGGCGGATTTCCATCAGAGGTCGTTTACTGCCACAAAATTGACCCGCAAGGTGCAGCCAGGTTGTAAACCGAACAGTTTTGGAAAGTTCGGATTCCGAGTTGGACCCAAACTAGGGTTTTGAACCGAATTATAACTTTTTCTTGCACGGGAAGTCCAGCCACCTCTTATATACATGAGGGGTGATGGCCGATTGAAACAACAACACACAATCTCAAAAACCCATCTACAAACTTTCATCTCCTACCCTAGTTTTCTGCTTCTCGTTCATCGGTGTTCTTCGCTTCGGAGAGCTTCGATCTACGAAGTCCTAGGGACGGGCAAACCGACCTAGGGCAGCCCATCACCGCCGTGCATCCAGACGGGGTCTCTCCCGGCCGCGTGGGGTTTCAGGTCTTCAAAAGCGCTCGCCGGATTGTCTTGCTTATCGCGCTTTCGGTGAGCCTCCTTCGGCGACGTGTCTTGCGTATCACGCTCGACGCCGAGGGTACACGGTGACGTGTTCGTGTGCGAACACACTTTTTGGTGACTCCGCTAGGGACTGAAGATCAATCATCATCATCCACCATGTCCGATCTTCCCAAGCCATCTGAGGTAGACGCCGATAACATCATTAAGCCCAGTCTTGATGAGATATCGGCCGATCATCGCCAAATATATGAGGAGTACAAGAAGGCACGCGAAGAGAAGGATTTGCAGGAGTTCCTTGCAAAATTCAAGAAAGATCGCCAAGGCAACATCACTCTGATTGAAGAAATCAAGTTCCCTCCTCTTCAAACCGAGCAGGTTAAACCCTCTGTGAGTACTACCTTTTCTCCTGAGCAGTGGGCTGAGATTGAGAGTCGTATTGCTGATTGTAACAATCTGGTCTATCAAACTTTCATGGAAAATACTAATGCTCAGAAAAATATATCTCAATCATCTAGTGGTAATGGTGGTATAGCTGCTAGCGTGCAAAACCCTAATCTGGCTTTACCTATTTCATCGGCGCCTCCCATGCCGATGACTTATTACCCTACCCAAGCAAATCAGATTGTGGCTGCACCCATTAATCCTATCATGAGCATGCCAGGTTCGGTGGCAACGCCGAACCAAACCCAACCTACAGGTGCAAACACTCGGCCACTACCGAACTATGGTTCAGCATACATGCCACAGTTCCTACCTGCAACTAGTAATCCTACTCCTCCTATGCCACTGCAACAAGCTTCATCGTCTACTACAGACGATGCCCTAGCTAATTTTAGAGAGGAGATGGCTAAGATGCTTCGAGAGAATTTTGGAGTTGAGTTACCTCGGAATCGGATTTACCAAAAACCGTATCCCGAGTACTTTGATGCCATCCAGTGCCCTTCAGGATATAAAATTCCAGATTTTGTTAAGTTTAATGGAGAAGGCACGAAAACCACATGGGAGCATGTTAGTCAATATTTAGCACAATTGGGTGAGGCAGGCTCGCTAAATGAATTGAAAGTGTGTTTGTTTCCTTTATCGTTAACTGGTACCGCATTTGCATGGTTTTCTTCTTTACCACGTGGTTCCATTCGGGTTTGGCCGCAGCTAGAGCAGAAATTTCATGATCACTTTTATAGCGGTGACAATGAACTCAAGTTATCACATCTAACATCGGTTAAACAGAAGCATGATGAATCGGTCTCCGATTACGTCAAGAGATTCAGAGAAACAAAAAACTGTTGTTATAGTTTGGTGATAACCGAGAGAGACTTGGCAGACCTAGTGCTTAGTGGTTTGAGAACTCCTATTAGAGAAAAGCTAGAAGGTTATGAGTTCTTAAATATCAACCAAGTCTTACAAAGGGCTGTCGCTCAGGAAAGCCGAAGCAAAGATCTCAAAGAAGTGCATAGATATAAAGCTGATCGTCCTAAAATGAATATGGTTGAATATGATAGTGATCACTCAGACGATGAAGGTGATATTTATGCTACTGAATTTGTTTGGCCATCAAAGGCCAAACCATTTACTTGCAATGATCTAAAACCGATTCATAAGAATCATGATGAAGAGATGAAGTTTACTTTTAACATTGCCAAGTGTGATAAAATATTTGATGCTTTGCTGCAAGCTAAAATTATTAGAATATCTCATACTTTACCGCCGTTTGAAGAGCTGAAACGGCGCGCTTATTGCAAGTATCATAATTCTTTTTCTCATGCTACTAATGATTACAATGTTTCTTGACGACAGATACAATCGGCCATTAATGACAGACGATTGAACTTTTCTGAAATGCAAGTTAACAAACAGCCTTTTCCAATGAATACCATGGATTTGGAGGGAAAGAAGTTGCTCATTCGGCCGGAGGTAGCCGAATCTGCTAATAAAGCTGATGTCATTGTTGGTGAGCCCAGGAAAGACAAGGCAGGCGACAAGGTCTTGGGGAGACAGGTTGTGCTTGATAAGCAACTCGATGGTAAGGAAGTGATCAAGATCACCATCAAGAACCCTACACTCGGGGGGAAACCACAAGTGCAAGAGAACACTCATGCCAAATTTGTTAAGCCCAAGAGTCCAGAGGTTGGCAAGTGGAAGACGAATGAAGCTAAAGTGCAGCGCAAGAAAATCAAGCTGACTTTTGATATGTTGCTGTCCAAATATGTCAATCAAGAGGTCGGTTCTAGCTCTAACCGGTCATCAAATTTGAAGCGCTCAAGGTCACCTCCTCGGGAAGAATTTCAGCATCATGCAAGGCCATATGGGTCATGGGCGCCGGGACCATGGATGGCGCCACCCCCTTATGCACCATACTACATGGGAAACTTCAATGGAGGATGGGGGCAGCCCCCAATGGCCCCTTATGCTTTTCATCCGGGTTGGGCAGAACCAATGAGGCATGTTCGTGAGAGGCTTTCTTACCCTATACGAGGCCGTTTGAACAATGGTGTCAATCGACCAATGCAGGATAATCAAAAAACGGTCAGTAATCAAGTGTGGTGTGCTAAATCACCAAGTGCTAAAATTTCAGAGGCTAGTAAGCAAAAGGAGAAGAGTACTAGTGCTGAAACTATTATGGTAGGCACTAAAGAATTAACAATCAAAGAGCTGATTATTGTTGATAATCCGGCTAATTCTAATAAGGATGTGGCTGCTGTCTAGCAAGGTCCCATGGCTAATGATCATGAAGCTAGCACAAGCAAGGCCAAGCTGAGGGATCCAAAATATACTCAGCCTAAGTGGTGTCCCTCCGGTCTGACCAAGGCGCAAAAAAGGAGGTTGCAGCGCATGAGGAGCCACGAGAAGGAGGAACAAGAAGCGGAGAGGCAAAGGGATAAACTGTTCAATGAAACCCGTCCCATGATGCCCGCAAAACAAGTGTGGAGGCCTAAGCAAAAGGAAAACATCAGCTTCTGCATTGGTCATAGCAGCACCTACACCACCAGCGGAGGACGATGCGGATGCTATTACATCGTCCACTTCACCTATTGCTTCCTCTTCACTTGGAGATATTTCGGAGTCGGGGTGGACATGCTTGAGGATGGAGATGATATTCTAGATTATGAGTCTACACCAGTTCATGAAGGTATGGATATTAATATGGTGTATTACTTACCCGCTGAATTTCGTGCTATAGATGAAGAAGGGGAAGTAGCTCAGTTGGATTTTGGTCCTAAAAATGATATATTCGAGAAGCCAAAAGAACCGGTGACGCACTTGAAGCCATTGTTCCTTAAAGGTCATATTAATGGATCACCGGTTGCTAGAATGCTTGTTGATGGTGGTGCTGTGGTGAACCTTATGCCATATTTGGTCTTCAAAAAATTGGGGCTGTGTGATGAAGAGTTGATAAAGACCAACATGGTGCTCAATAGATTTGAAGGCAAAGAGAAAACTGAAGCCAAAGGTGTGATGTATGTGGAGCCTACGGTGGGAAGCAAAGCTTTGGCTACTGCATTCTTTGTTGCCGAGGTGCAAGGTAACTACAAACTGATATTAGGCCGCAATTGGGTTCATGCAAACCAATGCGTGCCATCTACTATGCACCAATTTTTAATTCAGTGGGTTGATGATGAAGTGGAGGTCATTGATGCGGATAATTCGGCTTGTGTTGCTTTGGCCAATGCATCGGTGGATTGGCAACATCCCAATGCTACTTGCTTGACGGGGCGCGATCTATCAGAGTTTGACTTTCTCAGCGCTACAAATAATGGTTTTGTGCCCGTTTCTTTAAAGCCGGTTGGTGGAAATCGGCTCCAAAGTATAATGTATTTAAATAGATCCTAACTCCGAGTGGTTACAAAATAGAATATCGGTCCAATGAGAACGATATGTATGAATCTATAGAAGAGTTAGATGGTATGGATAAACTTGGACAAGGATTTACATCGGCTGATCCATTAGAAGAGATAGATATAGGAGATGGTTCAATTCCTAGGCCGACATTTGTAAACGAAAATTTCAGAGCCGATCATAAATCTAAGTTGATCGAGCTGTTGAAAGAATATGTTTGTTGCTTTGCATGGGAATATCATGAGATGCCAGGTTTAAGCCGAGAGCTAGTGGAGCATCGGTTACCTATAAAGGCCTGTTTTAGACCGTACAAGCAGTCGACCAGAAAGTTTAATCCAAAAACGTATGACCGGATCAAGGAAGAGATCGGTCGTTTGCTTAAAGCTAATTTTATTAGACATTGCAGGTATGCCGAGTGGATCTCTAACATTGTACCAGTGGAGAAGAAAGGCTCCGGCAAGTTGAGGGTGTGTATTGATTTTAGAGACTTGAATAGAGCTACACCCAAAGATGAGTATCCCATTCCTATAGCCGATATGCTTATTAATGAGGCTTCTGGACATCGGGTCATTAGCTTTCTTGATGGCAATACGGGGTATAATCAGATTTTTATGGCCGAAGAGGACATGTCCAAAACGGCTTTTCGATGCCCTGGTTTTCTTGGTTTATTTGAGTGGACCGTGATGACCTTTGGATTAAAGAATGTCGGCGCCACGTATTAAAGGGCTATGAATTTAATTTTTCATGATTTACTCGGTGTTATACTTGAGGTCTATATTGATGATATTGTTGTCAAATCGGATGCTTTTGAATCTCACTTAGCCGATTTGCGTTTGGCTTTTGAAAGAATGAAGAAATATGGGCTGAAAATGAATCCTTTGAAGTGTGCCTTTGGTGTATCGGCTGGGAAGTTTCTGGGTTTCATTATTCATGAAGATGGCGTGGAAATTGATCCCAAAAAGATAGAAGCTATACAGAAAGTAGAGGCTCCAACATGCAAGAGAGATATGCAAAAATTCCTTGGCAAGGTCAATTATTTGAGGAGGTTCATAGCCAATCTATCAGGGAAGGTTGATGCATTTACTCCTATCCTTCGGTTAAAGAATGATGTCGATTTTACTTGGGGGGCAAAACAGCAAGAGGCATTTGATGTGATTAAGAAATATTTGTGCATTCCTCCAGTTATGAAAGCGCCCAGGCACAGGGAGCCATTTAGACTTTACATTGCAGCGGAGGAAGGTGTTATTGGTGCTGTTTTGACTCAAGATACTGAAGGAAAAGAACATGCTATTACTTATTTGAGCAGACGCTTACTGGACGCCGAGACAAGGTATACATTTATTGAAAAATTATGCCTATGTTTATATTATGCTTGTACTAAATTGAGACATTATTTAGTACCTAGTGCTTGCATAGTTGCTTGTCAAACCAATGTCATCAAATACATGTTGCATAGGCCAATTCTTAGTGGTAGAATTGGCAAGTGGGCCTATGCTTTAATTGAATATGATTTGACTTATGAATCTCTGAAATCCATGAAAGGCCAAATCGTTGCTAATTTTATTGTTGAGCATCGGATTGATGACAAGCATGATATTGATATAAACCTTGTCTCACTAATACCATGAAGATTATATTTTGATGGTTCAGTTTGTAGCAATGGCCAAGGTGTTGGTATTGTTTATATATCTCCTCATGGTGCTGTTTTTGAAGCCTCATGTCGCTTAGAGTATTTCTACACAAATAATCAGGCCGAATATGAAGCATTGTTATTCGTCTTAGAGATGTTGCTTGCCATAGGTGCTACACATATTGAGGCTTTTGGTGATTCATTATTAGTAGTGCAACAAATATCCAAAGTCTTCCAATGTTTTGACGAATCACTTAATGTTTATCTTGATAAATGTCTAGATATAATTTCTACTTTGGATTATTTTAGCATTGCTCATATATCTAGACATGACAATTGGAGAGCAAATGAGTTGGCACAACAAGCATCTGGCTATCATGTTGATCATGGCATGTTTCATATTTCCCAAAGGCCGATGTCTAGTCTTGCCAACGTAGGGAGGCTGAATCGGAGCCCACCGATTCGGCCACTAATGAAAATTTTAATGCAGGAGAAAATCAGGACTGGAGGAAACCCATTATTGATTATTTGCATGATTTTAGTAAAAGGGTGGACAGGACCGTTCGACATATGGCTTTCAAGTATACAATGAGAGATGATGATCTTTATCGCCGAACTGTTGATGATGTTCTTTTAAAATGCTTGGACGAGGACCAAGCAAGAGTTGCTATGGGAGAGGTTCATGAAGGAATTTGTGGCACTCATCAGTCGGCTCCCAAGATAAAATGGTTATTGAGACGTGCTGGATTTTATTGGCCGACGATGATTAATGATTGCTTCCGGTATTATAAAGGATGTGAAGCTTGTCAAAAGTTTGGTGACATTCAGTTGGCTCCCGCTGCTATGTTACATCCTATTATCAAGCTATGGCCTTTTAGAGGTTGGGGATTAGACTTTATTGGAGAGATTCATCCTTCTTCTTCAAAGGGGCATCGGTTCGTGTCTGAAGCAATACCACTCAAAAATATGACGCATACAGAGGTAATTCAATTCATAACTGAGCACATTATTCATAGATTCGGCATTCCTCAAACATTAACTACGGATCAAGGTTCATCCTTTATGTCACATCAAGTTAGAGAATTTGCCAAATCATATAATATAAAGTTGCTCAATTCCTCTCCATATTATGCCCAAGCCAATGGACAAGCTGAGTCTAGCAATAAAATATTAATCAAGCTCATCAAGAAGAAGATTGAGGATAATCCAAGGAGATGGCATGAGCTACTGTCCGAAGCTTTGTGGGCACACAGAATCTCAAGGCATGGTGCTACAAAGGTAACTCCATATGAGCTTGTATATGGTCAAGAGGCCATTTTACCAGTGGAAGTGAATTTGAATGCTTTGAGAATAGCCAAACAAAATGATTTATCAGCGGTGGACTTTTATAACTTGATGATGGACAATATTGATGAAGTCGCCGATAAATGTTCGGCTGCTTTGAAGGTCATAGAGAGAGATAAGTTGAGGGTGGCAAGAGCTTACAATAAGAAGGTCAAGTTGAAGAGTTTTCAAGTTGGCAATCTCGTGTGGAAGGTGATCCTACCAATTGGTTCGAAAGACAGAAAATTCGGGAAGTGGTCTCCAAGTTGGGAAGGTCCTTTTAAGATTACAAGAGTAGTTCCTGGAAACTCATATTTGGTGGAATCCGTACAAGGGACATTGTTACCTCGAGCTCTCAATGGCAAATATTTAAAGAAGTATCACCCAAGTGTGTGACAAGAAGTCTAGATAGGCAACGACCGATATATAACTATCGTCCTAAGCAAAGATATGGCCGATAAATAACTATCGCCCTTAGCATAAATCATGGCCGATACATAATTATCGCCCTGAAAAATATAAATGGCCGATGGAGTGTTGACATCGTCCTTAGAACGAATACATTGCAAATTATTTTTTGGCACGCAAGTTTTGCCGAAAAACAGGGGGGCATGTGTTGACATCAGATTTTGGCATTGTCAAAAACATAATTAAGATGGCCTCAAATGGAAAAGTGCTCAAAGTGAGAAAGTTTCGTATCATCGAAAAGAAAAACTTTGATATTTGGGTCATAGCCATCCGATCTCATCTCTAAGGCCGAAGTTGTGTTCGAAGTACTAAGATTTTGTATCCAGAACACTTTTCGGCTGATTACGCCCCCCAAGACGGCCTCATATGGAAAACTGATCTACACGAATTGTCTTCGTCTCATCGAAACGATCAATTTTGATACAAAGATCGTCCCAATCTGAGGTTGTATGCAAAAGTTAGAGCCCGCACAGCGCGACCCTCCAGTGAGCAAAACATGACGCCCGGAACAAGACACACATGTGGGTATGTCTGATGAGCTGCGTGAATAATTAGCTGTTTTGCGCGAGCGATTTGGCCCTGAATATGGCCTCGAATTGAAAAACGTTCAACATAAAAGTTGTTCGTCTCGTCGAAACGAGTAAATATGCTTTTGGGCGCATTTTCATTAGAGGTTGTTTACTGCCACAAAATTGACCCGCAAGGTGCAGCCAGGTTGTAAACCGAACAGCTTTGGAAAGTTCGGATTCCGAGTTGGACCCAAACTAGGATTTTGGACGTGAATTATAACTTTTCCTTGCACGGGAAGTCCAGCCGCCTCTTATATACATGAGGGGTGATGGCCGATTGAAACAACAACACACAATCGCAAAAACCCATCTACAAACTTTCATCTCCTACCCTAGTTTTCTGCTTCTCGTTCATCGGTGTTCTTCGCTTCGGAGAGCTTCGATCTACGAAGTCCTAGGGGCGGGCGAACCAACCTAGGGCAGCCCATCACCGCCGTGCGTCCAGACGGGGTCTCTCCCGGACGCGTGGGGTTTCGGGTCTTCAAAAGCGCTCGCCGGATTGTCTTGCGTATCGCGCTTCCAGTGAGCCTCCTTCGGCGATGTGTCTTGCGTATCGCGCTCGACGCCGAGGGTACATGGTGACGTGTTCGTGTGCGAACACATCATTTTCTCCTTACTATTTTCACTGGGTTTAAAGGAGTTTTAGCAACATATCAGCACTATTGTCCTCATGTTTTTCCCATAGGGTTTTTGGGGGATCTCTCAAGATTTTACAAAGGATTTCTAAAGATGAAAGATGAATATACAAGACACCTTCAATGATGTTGAAGAAGCCTTTAATGACGATCAAGAAGCGGTGTTGTACAAGGAGGAGTGTTAGGAATAAATTAGCACATGTCTATTGTTAATTAGCGCTCGCTAATTAACAAACTGTCTTTAGCAAGGGGTGTGTCCAACCCCGAAGAGTCATGCCCCCTCTCTCTATTACCAAAAGGCGAATGTTCTGGAGGGATGCCTCCGAACATGCACCTCTTCTTCCCATCTCTTCCAGATGTACACACACACACACTTGAGAATCAATAGAAACCAGGACTAATCGTCCATTCACTTTCAATCTCCTTTTACTCTAACAGGTCCTATCTCCAATGGAGCATGCCGTTCGGAAGGTTTGGGCGCCACCAAAAATGAAGTTCTTCGCGTGGCTCGCAATTCAACATCATATTTGGACGGCCGATAGACTCAAACAAGGGTGGCCAAATTATGACATTTGCCCGCTTTGCAAAAGATGCAAGAATCCGGTAACCACATATTCTTCTAATGTCGGTACATGATCTGGAAGTTGATTATTGACAAGCTCCAACTCATGAGCATGGACACATCTTTGTGGCATCTTGAGCCCAAAGTTGCGGAATGGTGGGCCAATTGTTTTAGGGCCCCCGTCATGTTGGGAGAATAATCTCGTTGTACGTATTTCCTAACTGGCGCGAACAAAATTGATGCTAAAGCCTTGGTGCAACAAGATAGCTCTTCCCTTTCCTCCGTCTTCTCATAGAGTGAACACTTCCAAATGCAGCGTGAACACTTTCAATGCAACAAGAACATCTACACGACTGGTCTTTGGTAAAAAGAAAACCCACTGGATAGTTGCAGGTATCATGCTCCGGTAGCTTTGTACAAAGAAGTGTAAGCAAAGTACCTATTTTGCCAGACAACCACCATTGTCTATAGAATGTACAGTAACACACGACACACTTCTAGAAGACAAATTGGGCAATACACACGCTATCTCTGAATAAGCGTGTATAGCAGTGACTAAAAGGATGTACATTTCACTGACAAAAATCACAAATGAGTTAGGTGACCAAACTGCATCACGTGATCAACAGAAAACAAGCTTCCGCGCACCATCAACAACCTGAAAATGGCACGGAAGAAAAGTGTCAAGACAAGGTCCAACACCAATCAAAAAAACGTGCACCAGAGTAGAACTATGGTGATCATAGAATAAAACAATAAGAAGTCACAATTGAAGTTTTGTTCTAAATTATATCCCCGTCATAAATTTTCACTTCATACTTTCTGATAGTTCACGAAATCAAACACTGCAGTAGCACTTTTCATTACAGACTTTACAAAAGAAGTGTGCGGAAATGAAGCTGGTCTCTTCTGTTCCTCATATTGGGCCCCTTATAAGAAGAAAAGAGATTGAAAATTATAATGAAGAACGAAACTCTGACCATTATAATGCATTTCTTATCTGCAGTGTTCATTTATGTTCCTTCATAATAGTTAAACATCCGAAAAATGAAAACCAATCCTACTTAGACTTAGACAGGCGGTGGCTACTTAACAGTACAGCTTTTCATCCGTTTACACTACCAGATAACACAACCACATAGGAAATGGAAGACCCTGAGTATGATTCACTGAGCATTCATACTTACATGCTAAAGGTTGCAAGGACACATACGATGATTTACCCCATCTGCCACTGTACAATGAAAAGCTCAGAAGATAAGTACCCAACAGAGAAATGAATCTCACAAGGTTAACTTTAAGTCCAACGTAGACACGTAGTCACTACTCAAGTAGGATAAAATACCTTCAGAACTGGCTCTCCTTGGTTTGATGATGTCTTGGACTCCTTCATAGCTTTAATCTGTGCTCGTGCTGCTCGTCCAGCAGCTGACTTTTCATATTCCTGCTGCCTGAAGGTTAAAAAAACTAAATTGTGACCACGCTACTTCAGGTTGAGTTAATAAAGTATGAACAGTCCAAAGTTGTAATAGGACTTTGATTGACAACAGAGACACCGTTGGAGCTTACCAACATGTCTGATGTAAGCTACAAAAGAATCATTATACAAACATAAGAAAAAAATACATAAAAAACACATGGCGGTAAGGGAGGGGGAGGGGGGGGGGGGGGGCTGAAGCTGATGTACCGCACATAGATGTTGGAAAGAAATACGTCTGTAAACTAAAAGACCAAATGAACTGGTAGATGTGGTTAAGAGATATAAGTGCATGATCTAAACAGAACAAGATATTGCATGACCATAAACTTCCTGAAAATCAAACTTATTCATTTCGACAACAATAATGACTCAAAAGCAACCGTTGACCAACACAAACAAGCATATTATATCATAATAAAACCAAACAAAGTTTTTTCTGATAGAAAAACACAGAAATCTTGAACATGTATACTTGACGACTGCATCCTGAACTTTATTCCCAAGCATAAAGTACACAAGGAGAATAGAATCTTTGTATTACCACACAATTCTGATAATCCAATTATACCTAATCAATCCAACTTAAAACTAGAACCAGATCTGGAAATACATCTTCTGAAATTAGTTGCAGTACCCAGCACAATCATTTTAGCAAAACACTAGGTGATTTCTGAAATAGGATGTGACAAACCAGAATCACAACTCCAGGAGGAGATAAAGAGCCAAAGATGGAATTAGTCAGCAGAATGTTTGAACAACCGGAGCGACTTGGAATCGGAATGGTCAGACACATATAATTGCTACTCTTAAGACTTCGATGAGATAGTTGAACTGCCTTATGATAAGTACAATGAGTGGAAAAACACTTGTTGCAGCACAATCTGCTAAGTGTACATGCCGATGTGGTTGATAGAGCAGTTTGAAAATCTGAAGCCAGATAAATTGCAGATACCACAATGATGTCATCATAGGAACCATTGCTTGAGAAGTCAAGGTAGTACAGAAAACAAAGATCAGTAAGTGCTGATGGTAAGTTTCCTCCAGTGAGGCCATTGTTGTACTACCTCCGATCCATAATAAGTGTCACAGTTTTGAACTAACTCGAGTTCAAAACTGCGACACTTATTTTGGATGGGAGGGAGTAGATAACAAGAGAATAAAGAGAGGTTGAGGGTTCTCTCCATATTGAACAAGAAGATGGAATTTGTCCAGAGAGGTTGTTGTTACTTACATACAGCATCACAAAGGCAGATGTAGAGTTCCGGTGAGTACATTTTATAGACAGGCCTAGCATCAATATTTGGGAGGAATTCGGCCTATCTCAACAGGAATGGAGCCATTTATGTGCTTACTAGAGTATATGGCCATGCAGTTGTATCAATGGTGCAGACCAACTAATTCAGTACAAGACAGAACAGGAATTCAGCTCGCCAAGCTCTGCAGGAAAGGGGCCATTCAGCAAATTGTCTTACAGCCAGTCCCATCAGCCTCCCTCCGCTTATTCCTAACCCGTCTATCCTTCCTCCTGCAGCTGTCTGCTTCACCTGCAAGACATCGTCTGGCTCTAACAATAACGGAGTAGAAGAGAGCACGCCATTTTTGGACAAGAAATGTCTTTAGTGCGGCGATTCCATCAACAGCTCCAGGGACGAACATTTCGATCCAACCTGCTGAACTCTGGCAGTCTCGGAACCGATCCAATCCGATAAACCTTGAACCCAATCCGGCAAGAATCAGGGCATCCCACCAAGAAACCAGGGCGACACGGAGCATGGTCGGGATTATACCGCGTTGAACGGCCAAATTCTTCGCTCCTACTATCCAAAAACCAAACCTACCTGATCGGCGCGATGAGTTCGGACCAACAAACTAGGATCAGGATTTGAGCTCCTTGGAGCAGAAGGCGGCGGTTACCTCTTCTGGGCGGCCTCGGCGGCCCTTGCGCGGGCCTCCTGCGCCTCGAGGCGGTCGGCCTCCGCCCGCTGCTCCTTCTGCGCCGCCCCGAAGCATCCGCACTGCCCCATCGTCAACTCCCTCCCCCTTCGCTGGTCTTGGCTGCTTCGCACCAGCCGCGTGGTTGCTTGGATTGCTGGTTTCTTTTGCGTTTCTGCTTTGGGATATGCGATGATGTGCACAAGAAGATCCGGCGAAAAGGAAGAGGGGCTTTTGGAGATTCTAGAAAGCAGCGGAGGGCCTGCATGTCAGCCTTTCTTTTTAACACAAACAGCTTTATTCAGATAAGAACGATGCAACTGCAGTTTAACATGACGGTCTTTGCAAGACCAACGCGCACCCAATTCATCCGCGGGTTAGTTTGGATCGAAACGGACAGAAAAGTGGGTCAAACTCGGCGACCCAAACAGAGGCGTGTCCGCTTTTTGTCCACTGCGCGATCCATTCCCGGACCAAATTTAGGCCTCGTTTGCGTCGGTGCGGACACGAAACGGACGCGCGACGCCCGCAGCTCTGGCCCGCCAGTCGGTGGCACATAGCCATTCCATCTTCCTCCCATCGACAGCCAGCACACCCGGCCGCCGCCCAGCCGTGTCGTCCGCGCCCATGCCCCCCTCCCAAGCACGCCTCCCATTGCCACCGCTTCGCCCTACCTCCGCCGCAACACCCCCGATGTCGCCGCCACCAACACCCCTACCCTCGCCGCCTGCAGTACCCAAGCATGGGGACCTCGCTCGTCGAACGCCCGCACGCTCGTCGGACGTCGACGGGCCTACTACCTGGTCCAGCGAAGGCGCGAGGCTCTTCACCGGCCAACTTCTTCCACGACGCCCGCAAGTTGTTCGACGGTTTGCCCGCAAGGTACCAATGGACTCCGCCGATGAGTTCTTTTTCCACAATTTCATTTGTGACTCGGATGATTCTTCATCTGACGATGAGGAGCTTGTGGCTACTATGTTGGTCGTCCATGAACACCTTAGTAGGCAGCGGCCGATGTTCAGGGGCTCGATCCCGGGACACACTCCGGCGTTGAATCGCAATCGAGAGAGCGGCCATTTCCTACTCTGGGAAGACTACTTCGAGACCCCCAACTCGCTCTTCAAACACCACCTATTCCGTCGTTGTTTCCGTATGGCCAGACATATGTTCAACCGTATCCTGGACGGGCTGGTGGGGTACGATAAGTATTTCGAGTGCAAGGAGGATGCCCTGGGAAAGATTGACTTCTCTTATCAAAAATGCACTGCGGCTATTCGGATGCTTGCATACGGAGTTCCCAGTGATCTCATTGATGAGTATGTCCGAATGAGCGAGTCAATGTGCCTAGACTCCATGTATAGGTTCTGCAAGGCTGTGATAGCAGTGTTTGGCCCGGAGTACTTGAGAGATCCAAATGCTGCAGATACAGCCCGGTTGTTGGCGATGAATGCCAGCTGGGGCTTTCTAGGGATGCTTGGTAGCATAGATTGTATGCATCAGGAGTGGAAGAACTGCCCTTCTGCTTGGCAGGGGCGGTATAGGGGCCATGTCAAAGCTTGCATTGTCATACTTGAGGCCGTGGCCTCACAAGATCTCTGGATTTGGCACTCTTTCTTCGGCATGGCCGGATTTCACAACGATATCAATGTGCTGCAACGCTCTCCGGTGTTTGCAAGGCTTGCAGAAGGCAACTGCCCGGAGGTCAATGTTGAGATCAATGGCCACCACTACAATAAAGGATACTACCTAGCAGACGACATCTATCCTCAGTGGACAACTCTTGTGAAGACAATCCCCAACCCTGCAGGAGAGAAGAGGAAGGGATTTTCCCAAGAGCAAGAGAGTGCTAGGAACGATGTGGAGCGTGCCTTTGGTGTTCTGCAATCTCGATGGGACATCATTCGGTATCCTGCTAGAACTTGGAGCACCAACAAGTTGTGGGAGGTGATGACCGCTTGCGTAATCGTGCACAATACGATTGTAGAGGATGAGCGCCCGGAACGTATCTATGACCAAGGGTTTCAGTTTCAGGGTGACAATGTTGTGCCTGAGCATGGAGGAGCGGCAACGTTTGCACAGTTCACCAAATTTCATCATCAAATGCGTGATTGGGAAACTCACATTCAACTGCAAGATGATTTGGTTGAGCATATGTGGGCTCACGTTGGCAACCAATAGATGTATCGGCTATCTTTTTTTAAAATGTATTTGAGACAATTTAATTTTTATTTGGCTTGTAAACTATGACATATTTATTTGGTTGTGAAACTATGATTTGTATTTTTGTCTAGATTTGTGAGCTAGGGGCAAATTTTCATATGTTTGCAAAAAAAAACACGGCAGGCCGGCCCCCAGGACAAACATGCGTCCGCGTGTTGGGCGCACGGCCGACCCAAACGTAGAAGGGGGCGGACGACGAGCGGACAGCGGACCCAAACGGACAAAAAGCGAACAAAAACGCGTCTGCTTGGGTCGGCGCGTTGGAGTTGCTCTAACAACCCCTAACATCAATCGATGAGTTGGCATTGACAAGAACCACTCGCACCAAGAAGAGCATCGATCTAGAAAAGGCATACGGTATGAAAGATTGGTTGAAAAGAGGTAGGGACTGGTCTCGCTGCTAAGGGAGAAAAAGACCGCTATCGAAGCAATCGATGTAGTGAGCAACCATTTGCGCCGAGGACTCCAAGAAAATCCTCCTTGAGGCTTTTTACGGCATCTCTGATGGGAGACGCTTGTACATGCGCTTAGTCAATTAAAATAAATATCATAGAATAAAAACCCACCTTAGCACCTTGTGCTCCAACCATAGATGCTAATAACAGGCTAAAAAGATTAGCCTCTGCACTGGACGCCTTATCTCACATGACAAAAAACACCCAAGCGCTCGGCTCATTACTTTGCGTCGATGCCAGGCTAGGCGCCAGGATTCGATCGCCTAACTGTCAATTGAGCAGGAAAACAATCCCGGCGCCTTACCTTACCGCCCCGCATTGGACATGCCCTTAAACCGCCTGAGACACTTGGTTTGTCCGGGATCTGAAATCGATGAACACACCTTGGCCTTGACGGTGAAGTCTTTGGATTAACAAGATCTCCATTGCCGAAGAAAGAAACCGTCGCCCGCAATCGTTGAAAAGGGAGAACAGGGTTAACCATCTTGCAAAGGAAGCACTCCCCAAATATCGAGATCTGAAGAGAGCCCACAGATTCGATGACACAAACTCTCATAAGCCCTTCGTCGGCGCTAGATTGATTGCTGAGGTAGGGAGAGACCAAAGAGATCTTGTTCCGACACGCCATTGCTGCCACCTCGTCGATGTTGCCGGAAAACCTAAACCTAAGGGGAAAAAGGGAAGATGGGCAAATCCTACTCCTCTTGCTGCCGACAAGGCCACCAAACGGGATAGAGGAAGGGGACTGATGCGGCAGCGTGGGGGCGGGGGCAGCTCTGGGGGTGGTGGCTAGGGTTGGGATCTACTTTTGGCTTGTACGATATGAAAACTAGGCTATATGTCATAACTTTGTTTGGCCTGCAAGTCAGTTGTGGAATGGTAGTTGTTGATGTATCATTTTGGTTAGTTAATCTATTTGGGCCCGTGAATCTCAAAATAAGAAACTGTTTGGGACGGTTTGGCTCAGATGATGCCAAAATTGTGAGTTCATTTTCCTCGTTGTCCTACCAAAAATTGACACTATTGTTACTCCCGTAGGAGTTGTTCGATTCCCTGAAGAGGAAGGTGATGTAGCACAGCAGCAGAAAGTATTTTCCTTAGTTAAGAACCAAGTTTTATCGAACCAGTAGGAGTCACCACACTAACAATATAAACAACACCTGCCCACAAACAAATAAAAATGCTTGCACCCAACTTGGCAAGAGGGTTGTCAGGCCCCTTGTCTTGCTAGTTACAAGATTAAAAGCAAATAGATAGTGATAAAAGTAAATGGCAAAAAGTAATGGAAAATAAAAGAGCAATATTTAGGAGTTTTGTATTAATGGAGAATGGACCCGGAGGCCATAGGTTCACTAGTGACATCTCTTTCAAAAGCAGGTAGTGGCATGGTAGACAAATTACTGTTGGGCAACTGATAGAAAAGTAGCAATTTATAACTATGATCATTCATAGCATAATCTCACATAGGCATTACTGTTGGAAATATGCCCTAGAGGCAATAATAAAGTAGTTATTATTATATTTCCTTGTTCATGATAAACGTTTATTATCCATGCTATAATTGTATTGACCGGAAACTCAAATACATGTGTGGATACATAGACAACAACATGTCACATCATTAGGAGAATGCTGTGATGGACAAGACCCAACCTATAAACGTAGCATATGATCATATCAAGTTTACTGCTATCGTTTTCTGCATGTCAAATATATGTTCCTATGACCATGAGATCATGCAACTCACTGACACCGGAGGAATACCTTGTGTGTAGGGCTAAGTTCGTAACTTTCCCACATTTCAGACAAGCGTGTCCCAAAGTTTGAGATCCCCCCTCCCCCTCCATTTCCCCATTCTTACACCGTCGGCACCACAACAACCTCCCCACTCTGGCCAGCCTCCTCCGTCCGCCACCCCATCCTCCACCTTGCCAGAGCCGCTACCCCTACCCCGTCGTCCACTGCAAGAGATGGACGTCTCTCATCCACGGCGCCGGACCAGGATCCTTTCATCGCGTCCTCTCGCTTCATTGGCGCCGTCGTCCACCTTGCCGTTGCCGCTCCTACGACCGCCTCATCCACGGTAACAGGACTTATCCCCCGACCCAGCCGTCTGCCGTCTAAAGTCTTCTTCCGCGCCGCCGATAGCCATCGCACCTGCAGCACCCTCAACATATCAGCAGGGGCCTACACGGCATCGCAAGAGAGGTGGTACTCTTTCATATCTGCTTAAGTTATTGATCTCACCCGGAAAATAGATCGTAACTTGTTTACTGTACTTTTCTTGTCCATACCAAATCGTAGTGGCTAGTTGAAAGCAAATATTGGTTGCGAAGTAGCCTTTGTCCGGTTTGCACCTTCAGATCAGCCATGGCACGGTCACTATACTCGTAAAGCTTATGGTTTTCCCCCTTTATATTCACTACCATCATCGTAGGTGCTTCGTGTCGTGCTAGCACTGCTCCTCAAGACCTCAACCCATCAAGCGAAACAACATGCCACTCATAATTCCAAAGCTTAGTTGTTGAAATATGAATCTGATATGATGCTCATATTACTAAAACAGAGAACATTTAATTTTTCAGCTAATGTTCCTATATTCGTTTCGAAAAGCATGTGCGCCTGATTTTACTCTTGATGCTTAGGGTTTTCCCCTTTTATCTACCCTACTATGATCTACGTAGGTGCTTTCTGTCATACTAGAAGTACTCCACCCTTCAAGCTAAACAACACAACACTCATAATTCCAAAGCTTAGTTGTTCAAATATGATTGTGATATGATACTAATATTAGTTAACAGACACATTTAATTGGTTAGCTAAAGGTCCCACTTGAGTTTCCACATACATGTCGCGACATATAGAGAGGCAGCAGAATTGCATTTCTTTGTCACTTGTTGATTGTACTTTCTTGTCCATGCCAAATCTTAGTTGTTATTTCAAAGCAAACGTCGGTTGCTAACTACCCTTTGCGTGGTTTGAACCTTCAGATCTGCCATCCCATTACCACGGTCAACACTATACTCATTATGCTTACGGTTTCCCCATTTTATGATGACCACGATCAGCCTACGTGGTTCGTGTCATAATAGCACTGCTCCACCCATCAAGCTAAACAAGCTTAGTTGTACAAATTTGAATCTGAGATTATGTTGATATTAGTAAAACTGAGACATGTTTAATTGGTTAGCTAAATGTTCCTACTTTAGTTTCGAAATGCATGTGAGCCACATATGGAGAGACCAGAAGGAATAGTATTTCTCTGTGCGCTCTGGTTCATCATGGGTGGGCAACAGACATTGTATAGAAAGACTTGTAATATCTTCAATCTGCTTGCTCTTCTGCTCTTCTTTAACATGATCCTCTTCTCTTCTTTAATAATTATGTTCCTTATTGGGAAGAGTAGCAGAGACATTTGCGGTCGACTGGTCAGGTCGAGTTGTTCTCCCTTAGTATATTTTGAATCTGTCAGGTCAGGTCGACTTGTTCTTCTTTACTATATGTTGAAGCTGTCATCTGCGAAGTATCATCACTTCTGGAGCTCTCATATTTTGAGTAGTAGGCCACATTATATTAATGCACACACCAAATTATAGCATGCATGGCATCTCTCAGAAGAATTGCAGAGATAGCACAAAGGGGTTTACAGGGAGGCAGTACTGGATTAGAATCACTTCTGCATTACAAAGATAATCTCACTTGTTTTTATGTTTTCATGCATGTCAGGTATTGAACATGATCAAAATGAATATGAGAATGGGCGCATGAGAGGAATATTGCGGAACAATCCACTGGCTAACAAACTTGGCATGGTGGAGGATGGCCTATCTTATTCACCCATTAAGGTGCTTGCTCTAACTTGGCAAGGTTGTATTGGTCGCACATATTTTGCATATGAACTCTTGCATTACTTCTACTTTGTTACACCACCATCTGCTTAGTTTAAGCATCATATATGAGTATATGCCATACCTATCCATTTTCTGTACCTATTCCATGTGTCATCATACTATATTTTTTCCAGTCAAATGTTGTTCTTTCGTAATAGATGTCCAAAAGGAAGAGGGTGAGTGCAGATCCTCAAGGAGTACAAACTAGGTATTTGGAAAAGGTAGTGATACCTATTAAATCAGATAGATCAGCAGCCACAGAAAAGACAGGCCCAACTGTACCACACTTTACCCCTACTCCACTGGCCAAACCCCTATAAGAACTGCAGAGAGCCCAGCGTCAGGTACTGTCTATGATATCAATTCAAAATTTAAACTCCTAAATTTCTGCATGTGCCTTACCTTCTCTCTTGTATGAAAACTAATTTCAGATGAATCTCCTTTCTCAAAGGATCATAGGATTTCACAACAATACTGGGCACTGCATTGCTCTTGTCAGTACCTCTTGCCCTTTGTCAGCATACTTACACTCATTGCTGTTTGATTATGTAGTATCACTATAAATGTTCGCTTCTTTATCCTCCCTTTACTCGAAATTATAAGATCTATATTTACTCTTAGATAAATGTAGAATTAACACAATGGTTATAAAGTTTTGGATTGCTCATGTAAGTACATGTTGTCATGTACTCCCTCTGTATCAAATTAATTGTTGCTCAATTGGATGTATTTAGAACTTAATAGTGCTAGATACATCCATTTGAGCGACAAGTAATAATGGACGGTGGTCGTATTACTGTACTTGCATTGCGAGATAGTTGATTGTCTAGCATTACTCTGCATCTTATCTGCCCTGCCCTCCACTTTCTCCAAATTATCAGATCTACATTTACTCTTACCAAAATGTTGAATAAAGCCAATGCCACTGCACACGTTGATGTCTGCATTCCTCTTGTCAGTACCTTTTGCCTTGTAACGCTGTACTTAATTAATTGCTATTTGAATATGTATCATAACTCTACACCTAAGCTTCATTATCCTCTATTTCTTCCAATATTATTTGATCTATATTTACTCTTTACAAAATTTAGAATAAAGGCAACACTTATAAAGAAGTTTCTTTGGGGAATTTATTGAATTATCCTTCCATCGACATGGAGAAGGGCTTTGTCCAGCCCGTGTTAACATGTAATGTAAGTTCATCCTTCTCAAGCCTTCAAACTTTGTTTAGTATAGATTTGGATAGGCATCATTTCCTCCACTGCTGTTTACTTTGGTGTTTACATCTGATTGGATGTTTGCAACAACTACCAGTTTTAAATTGTAGTTGTAAAAACATGTTCCTTATGCAGAACAGATCCATTTATTTGCTTATAATTGTGAAACCTGTTATGCGACTCCTTGTTTCTCTTTCAGAGTCGTATCTCTTATGCCAGGCAGAACTTTAGGGAAGATAGTGAGCCAAACCATCTTGAAGAGAGCGAGATGACCCCAAGGTCATGTCTTGATGAAGACAGTGAGTTGAAGCTACTCACCAGCAGCTATGAGACAACCTCTGTGTAGTTGCTGCCTCAATCAGTTCGACTTCTTTAGTCTCAACTTAAAGTGGAAAGGCTTGCTTCAGCTCAGCTCCAACTTGATGTCAATGATGTAAAGAAGGCCGCAGAGGACACCCATGCGTGCTTTCTTGCTACGCAGCTACGGTTAGAGCATCTATCGTTGACACAACTGAGGTCTCATTAGCTTGTTCTGCTGCTTTTTGTGCACCGCCAGGGCAGGCCTAATGCCTTCTGAAGTGCTCTCAGTTTTGTATATTCATTTGTCGACATGTTTATATGCACTGGTGGCGACCTTTGATACCCAGTGTATGTAATCCACGGTCATGTTGCGCTTTATTATCACCGGTGGCGAACTTTGATGCCCAGTGGATGTAATATGCCGTAATTTCTTTCTTTATTGTATAGTCTAGGTTTATTCTTGGTCGGTATGCTGTTATTTAGGCCGGAAGCTTCAATGGATTTCAATGTTGTCGGTCTTCAGGCCAGCCCATAACTCGCTATATATGGGCCAAAATGTGGGCCTATAATCATCTTGGGCCATTAGCAGGTCTAAACGTATAGTAGTATTCCGCCTTTAACAGGCCAAGTAAAGTTCTGGCCAGCTGGGCCAGAGAATACCATGGGCTTTTAACAGGCTAAAAACTAGATTGGGCTAGCCTTGAGCCAAAAATTCACGGGCCAATACAGGCCGAAACTGCCTTAGGCCCATGTTTGGCCCAAATAGAACGAGCCGTTAACAGGCCAAAATAAATCTCGGGCCCTGTTTGGCCAAGTAAAATTATGGGCTTTAAGTAGGCCAGTATCAAAGCGGGCCGTAGGCCCAATAGTGTCACGGGCCATTAACATATGGGCTGTAAGCAGGCCGGATTCAACGCGGGCTGTAATTAGGCCCAACTGTTACACGGGCCATTAACAGGCCGATAGGCCAGTTGGGCTGAAATTTATCCACGAAGACTACGGGCCGTTAAGAGGCCTAAAGTTCCTTCGGACAAGAAATAGCCCAGTTTCTGCATGGGCCATTAAATGGCCTAAAGTGAAACCGGGCCGACAACGGCCCAGATGCACCACGGGCCGCTAATAGGCCGAAACTATTATCGGGCTGAACTGGTAAACGGGCATTTAACAGGCTGAAATACAAACCCGGCTTAGAATGGGCCCAAAAGAACAGTGGCCTGTTAACGGGCCTGATCTGATATGGGCCGTAATTTAGCCCAAAACATGACAGGCTGTGAACGGGCCTGTTCTGGTATGGGCCTTAATTTGACCCAAAACATGGCAGGCTGTTAACGGGCCAGCCCACTAGTGTCTAAAAAAATATGGTGGGCCTTTAGCTGGGCCAGCCTTTTTACCTTAAATGGGCCACTGTTGGGCTGCGCCACGTGTCGACATATCATAGGCATCTTCCGTCCATTGTAGGGATGACATCTGTCCCAATGATGAGCTGACACATGGATCATCCGGCGAATGAGAATTTTACACGTGGAAAATCCCCATTGGTCCCGGCTGTTAACGGGTTACCGGATCCAAACCGGAACCCGATAGCTTAACGGCAACCTGTTACGGTGGATGCCACGTGTCTGTTACCCTTGATGAAAACACTTCCATGACGCGCCATTTAACGTCATGGAAGTGGACACTTCCGTGATGATAATTTTGGTATTGTCATGGAACACTTCTACGACAGCACAGGTATGACTATCTTGATTCTGTCATAAAATCGTCATGGATGTACATGCATGACAGAAAACGTGACCTACTGTGACAAACACATATCATCACGGAAGTGTTTTTTTTGTAGTGGATAGATTCTATGTTCACATACAACGGGTGTAAGCCAGTTTTGCACATGCAGAATACTTGGGTTAACCTTGACGAGCCTAGCATGTACAGACATGGTCTCGAAACACTGGAGACCGAAAGGTCGAACATGAGTCATATAGTAGATATGATCAACATAGAGATGTTCACCATTGATGACTACCCCATCTCACGTGATGATCAGACATGGGTTAGTTGATTTGGATCATGTATCACTTAAACAACTTGAGGGATGTTGATTTAAGTGGGAGTTCATTAGTAATTTGATTATTTGAACTAAAATTTATCATGAACTTAGTCTTAATAGTTTTTGCATATCTATGTTGTAGATCAATGGCCCGTGCTACCGTTCCCTTGAATTTTAATGCGTTCCTAGAGAAAGCTAAGTTGAAAGATGATGGTAGCAACTACACGGACTGGGTCTGTAACTTAAGGATTATCCTCATTGCTACACAGAAGAATTATGTCCTTGATGCACCACTAGGTGACAGACCTGCTGCAGGAGCTACTGCAGATGTTATGAATGTCTGGCAGGCTAGATCTGATGACTACTCAATAGTTCAGTGTGCCATGCTTTACGGCTTAGAACCGGGACTTCAAAGACGTTTTGAACATCACGGAGCATATGAGATGTTCCAAGAGCTGAAGTTGATATTTCAAGCTAATGCCCGGGTTGAGAGATATGAAGTCTCCAACAAGTTCTATAGCTGCAAGATGGAGGAGAACAGTTCTGTCAGTAAACACATACTCAAAATGTCTGGGTATCATAACCACTTGACTCAGCTGGGAATTGATCTTCCAGTTGAGAGTGCTATTGACAGAGTTCTTCAGTCACTGTCACCAAGCTACAAAGGCTTCGTGATGAACTATAATATGCAAGGGATGACGAAAATGATTCCCGAGCTCTTCACGATGCTGAAATCGGCGGAGGTAGAAATCAAGAAGGAGCATCAAGTGTTGATGGTTAACAAGACCACCAGTTTCAAGAAAAAGGGCAAGGGAAAGAAAGGGAACTTCAAGAAGAATGGCAAGCAAGTTGCCGCTCCCGTGAAGATGCCCAAAGCTGGACCCAAGCCTGAAACTGAGTGCTTCTACATCAAAGGAAATGGTCACTAGAAGCGGAACTGCCCCAAATACTTGGCGGATAAGAAGGATGGCAAAGTGAACAAAGGTATATTTGATATACATGTTATTGATGTGTTCCTTACTAATGCTCATAGTAGCGCCAGGGTATTTGATACTGGTTCGGTTGCTCATATTTGTAACTCGAAATAGGAGTTGTGGAATAAACGAAGATTGGCTAAGGACGAGGTGACGATGCGCGTCAGGAATGGTTCCAAGGTCGATGTGATCGCCGTTGGCACGCTACCTCTACATCTACCTTCGGGATTAGTTTTAGACCTCAATAATTGTTATTTGGTGCCAGCGTTGAGCATGAACATTATAGTTGGATGTTGTTTATTGCGAGATGGTTATTCATTCAAGTCAGAGAATAATGGTTGTTCTATTTATATGAGTAATATCTTTTATGGTCATGCACCTTTGATGAATGGTCTATTCTTGTTGAATCTCGATCATAGTGATACACATATTCATAATATTGATGCCAAAAGATGCAAAGTTGATAATGATAGTGCAACATACTTATGGCACTGCCGTTTAGGTCAAATTGGTGTAAAGCACATGAAGAAACTCCATGCGGATGGAATTTTGGAGTCACTTGGTTATGAATCATTTGATACTTGCAAACCATGCCTCATGGGTAAGATGAATAAAACTCCGTTCTCCGGAACAATGGAGCGAGCTAATGACTTATTGGAAATAATACATACCGATGTATGCGGTCCGATGACTGTTGAGGCATGCGGCGGGTATCGCTATTTTCTAACCTTCATAGATGATTTAAGTAGTTATGGGTATATCTACTTGATGAAACACAAGTCTGAAACATTTGAAAAGTTCAGATAATTTCAAAGAGAAGTGGAGAATCATCATAACAAGAAAATAAATTTTCTACGATTTAATCGCGGAGGCGAATATTTGAGTTACGAGTTTGGCCTTCATTTAAAACAATGTGGAATTGTTTCACAACTCAGGCCACCTGGAACACCACAGTGTAATGGTGTGTCCGAACGTCGTAACCATACTTTATTAGATATGGTGCATTCTATGATGTCTCTTACCGATTTGCCTTTATCATTTTGGGGTTATGCATTAGAGACAGCTGCATTCACGTTAAATAGGGCACCGTCTAAATCCGTTGAGGCGACACCATATGAACTATGGTTTGGCAAGAAACCTAAGATGTCGTTTCTTAAAGTTTGGGGATGCGACGCTTATGTCAAAAGGCTTCAGCGTGATAAGCTCGAAACCAAATCGGAGAAGTGCATCTTCATAGGATACCCTAAAGAAACTATTGGGTACACCTTCTACCACAGATCCGAAGGCAAGATCTTTGTTGCTAAGAATGGGTCATTTCTAGAGAAGGAGTTTCTCTCGAAGGAAGTGAGTGGGAGGAAAGTAGAACTTGATGAGGTAATTGTACCTTCTCTCGAATTGGAATGTAGCACATCAGAGAAAACCGTTCCCGTGATGCCTACACCAACTAGAGAGGAAGCTAATGATGATCATGAAACTTCAGATCAAGTTACTACTGAACTTCGTAGGTCGACCAGAACATGTTCCGCACCAAAGTGGTACGATAATCCTGTCCTGGAAGTCATGTTGTTAGACAACGGCGAACCTACGAACTATGAAGAAGCTATGATGAGCCCAGATTTCAACAAATGGCTTGAGGCCATGAAATCTGAGATAGGATCCATGTATGAGAACAAAGTGTGGACTTTGGTGGACTTGGCCGATGATCGGCAGGCCATTGAATATAAATGGATCTTCAAGAAGAAGACGGACGCTGATGGTAATATCACTATCTACAAAGCTCGACTTGTCGCAAAAGGTTTTCCACAAGTTCAAGGGGTTGACTATGATGAGACTTTCTCACCCGTAGAGATGCTTAAGTCTGTCCAAATCATGTTAGCAATTGCCGCATTTTATGATTATGAAATCTGGCAAATGGACGTCAAAACTACATTCCTTAACGGATTTCTTAAAGAAGAGTTGTATATGATGCAACCAGAAGGTTTTATCGATCCTAAAGGTGCTAACAAAGTGTGCAAGCTCCAGCGATCCATCTATGGACTGGTGCAAGCATCTCGGAGTTGGAATATACGCTTTGATGAGGTGATCAAAGCATATGGTTTTATACAGACTTACGGTGAAGCCTGTATTTACAAGAAAGTGAGTGGGAGCTCTGTAGCATTTCTGATATTATATGTGGATGACATATTGTTGATTGGAAATGATATAGAATTTTTGGATAACATAAAAGGATACTTGAATAAGAATTTTTCAATGAAAGACCTCGGTGAAGCTGCTTATATATTGGGCATCAAGATCTATAGGGATAGATCGAGATGCTTAATAGGACTTTCACAAAGCACATACCTTGACAAAGTTCTGAAGAAGTTCAAAATGGACCAGTCAAAGAAAGGGTTCTTGCTTGTGTTGCAAGGTGTGAAATTGAGTCAGACTCAAAGTCCGACCACGGCAGAAGATAGAGAGAAAATGAAAGTCATTCCCTATGCCTCAGCCATAGGTTCTATTATGTATGCCATGCTGTGTACCAGACCTGATGTGTGCCTTGCCATAAGTTTGGCACGGAGGTACCAAAGTAATCCAAGAGTGGATCACTGGACAGCGGTCAAGAACATCCTGAAGTACCTGAAAAGGACCAAGGATATGTTTCTCATTTATGGAGGTGACAAAGAGCTCATCGTAAAGGGCTACGTCGATGCTAGCTTCGATACAGATCCGGATGACTCTAAGTCTCAAACCGGATACATATTTATATTGAATGGTGGAGCTTTCAGTTGGTGCAGTTCCAAGCAGAGCGTCGTGGCGGGATCTACATGTGAAGCGGAGTACATAGTTTCTTCGGAAGCAGCGCATGAAGGAGTCTGGATGAAGGAGTTCATATCCGATCTGGGTGTAATACCCAGTGCATCGGGTCCAATGACAATCTTTTGTGACAACATTGGAGCAATTGCCTTAGTGAAGGAATCCAGGTTTCACAAGAGAACCAAACACATCAAGAGACGCTTCAACTCCATTCGTGAAAACGTCAAGGATGGAGACATAGAAATTTGCAAAGTACATACGGATCTGAATGTGGCAGACCCGTTGACTAAACCTCTTCCACGGGCACAACATGATCAACACCAAGACTCCATGGGTGTTAGATTCATTACTATGTAATCTAGATTATTGACTCAAGTGCAAGTGGGACACTGTTGGAAATATGCCCTAGAGGCATTAATAAAGTGGTTATTATTATATTTCCTTAATCATGATAAAGGTTTATTCCTAACCTTAGACACGTGTTGTCACTTGATAAGGGGATCACATCATTAGGAGAATGATGTGATGGACAAGACCCATCCGTTAGCTTAGCATATGATCGTTCAGTTTATTGCTACCGCTTTCTTAATGTCAAATACATATTCCTTCGACCATGAGATCATGCAACTCCCGGATACTGGAGGAATACCTTGCGTGCTATCAAATGTCACAATGTAACTAGGTGATCATAAAGATGCTCTACAGGTATCTCCGAAGGTGTTTGTTGAGTTGGCATAGATCAAGATTAGGATTTCTCACTCCGAGTATCGGAGAGGTATCTCTGGGCCCTCTCGGTAATACACATCATAAGAAGCCTTGCAAGCAAAGTGACTAATGAGTTAGTTGCAAGATGATGTATTACGGAACGAGTAAAGAGACTTACCAGTAACGAGATTGAACTAGTTATGAAGATACCGACAATCGAATCTCGGGCAAGTAACATACCAACGGACAAAGGGAACTACGTATGTTGTCATAAAGGTTCGGCCGATAAAGATATTCATAGAATATGTAGGAACCAATATGGGCATCTAGGTCCCATTATTGGTTATTGACCGGAGAAGCGTCTCGGTCATGTCTACATCATTCTCGAACCCTTAGGGTCCGCACGCTTAACGTTCATTGACAATATAGTATTATAAGAGTTATCTGAAATAGTGGCCGAATGTTGTTCGGAGTCCCGGATGAGATCACGGACATGACGAGGAGCTCTGAAATGGTCCGAAGGTAAAGATTGATATATAGGACGATACTATTTGGTCTCCGGAAAGGTTTCGGAATGCACCGGGTATTTATCGGATCACTGGAAGGGGTTCCGGGAGGCCACGGGAAGTTACTGGGCCTAACGGGCCAAGGGGAGGGGAGTAAACCCAGGCAAACATCGGGACGGGCTTGTAAAAGCCCGACCTTCATTTCTCAAGCCCGAGCCCGGCCCGAAATCAAGCCCGGCCCAAACGCTATTTTTTAGTGTATGCACGTGCAAGCCCGACCCGAACGCTATTTTTCAGTGTACGCACGTGCAAGCCCGACCCGAAGCCCAAAAGCCCGGCCCGAAATACAGGAAAAGTGAAGCCCGAGCCCTGCCCAAACTACCTTCTGGGCTGCAAAACTAGGCCCGAGCCCGGCCCGAACGTCAAGCCCGGCCCGGCCCGGGTTTTTCGGGTCTGGCTCAGGCCGGGTCGTCGGGCCAGGCTGCCCATGCCCGGGTTTAAGGGGAGCACACCAGCCCACAAGGGGCTGGCGCGGCCCCAACCTAGCCGCCGACATTGTAAAGGAAAGGGAGGGGCTGGCCCCCTCCTGCGTTTCTCCATGGAAGAGAGAAAGGGAAGGGGGCGCCCTAAGGTAGCCAACCCCCTTTCCTTTCCCCCTTGTGCCAAAGAAGGAAGGGGGGCACGGCTAGGGCAGGCACTAGGGCTGGCCGCCGGCCCCCTTGGGGGCACCCTAGGCTACCTCCCCTCCTCCTCCCACCTATATATATGAGAGGAGGGAGATGGGCAACACACACTACGATCCCCAAGCCGTGTTCGGCGCCCCGTCTCCCTCTAGTTCTAGTTCCTCCTCCGTCCATGTCCGTTGTGCTTGGCGAAGCCCTGCAGATAGTTTCACCACCACCGTCACCACGCCGTTGTGCTGCCGGAACTCATCTACTACTTCTCCTCTCTTGCTGGATCGAGAAGGCGGGGACGTCATCGAGCTGAATGTGTGCTGAACGCTTAGGTGCCGTACGTTCGGTACTTGATCGGGACGGGTCGTGAAGGTGTACGACTACATCAACCGCGTTGATAAACACTTCTGCTTAGCGATCTATAAGGGTATGTAGATGCTCTCGCCCTCTCGTAGCTATGCATCTCCATGGATAGATCTTGCGTGTGTGTAGAAAATTTTTGTTTTCCATGCAACGTTACCCAACATTTTCTTGAGTGAAATGTGGCGCCCCACCTGATTACCACTGTAGCCAGACGGTCGCCACGCATACCAGCCCAGGAAATCACTCTGGCATGCGCGTTTACAACAAGTATCATGAACACAGACATTTCTATTAATGGATATATAAGTCTTACATGATATTACACAAGAGTGATGGCAGCGGAAAAGCTCTATCTAAGGCAGAATGGTCCTGATGCGGCTCCAATCCACAAGGATCTGACTAGGTTACTCTTCTAGCCCGCGAACGCTCCGGCTCCTCGTCGACGGACGACGGATCCTTATGTGAACCTGGCCACATTGAAGGCCGCTGAGTACTTTTGAATGTACTTGCAAGCAAACCAAACTAACATATACACCAAGCAAAGCAATCCATGGCATTCAAGCATGCACTTGTTATTAGAGCAATATTAATTGTCATGACATAGCATAACTAGCTAGCAATATCAATTATCATGTTATAGCAGGTTTATCCAGCAAGATAACTACTGAAGTAAATGCAGTAAGGTAAAGCATATTAAGTAAATATTCCATACTCTGAACATTCTCGTGATCCAACCTGAATCCGATCCAAATCCGGTCCAACTCATGTGGTCATCCGACCACTCATCATATAGCCATCCCATGGCTAACATATCATATTCCTGACATCATCTAATGTCTACACAAGACGAGTTCTTCCATCATTATTATCCTTATTACGGTTGACCACCTAGTGAGGTCTGAACGGGCTGTCCAATACCGTGGACGCGACTATTCGAATAGATTTTACACTCTGCAGAGGTTGCGCACTTTACCCACACCATGGAGCACCTGACCTCGTGATCCCATTCGGGTGGACCAGTGTTGCTCCAACGAAACCTGCCTGACCCGTGACTCCTCCACTGTATCACCGACAATCATACCCTCCCAGGGTCATGTCCTGGGTGGCCCCTGTGTCACCTCGTGACACCTGCCACCGTCGTGGCCAACTAAACTGTCCCAAAAGGGGACGCCGATAAATAACTCAACTGGGCTCACAAGGTTATTATCGCCCATCGGGCCAGGGTGGCACGCACGCATAACCTTCCCTAGTTGGTGGTACCGATAAAAGAGCACGCGATCAGACCAAGTCAAGGCCGTCCCATACCGGCAAATGTGGTTGCACGGATAAGCCCGGACAGGTGACTCAAGATCAACCAACTAAGTTCATTTAGCAAGCTTAGTGGTTCATCACAATAACTTAACATGGTGGTAACTATGTATGAGGTAACAACTGTGGAAACATAACAACCTATCTCCACATAATATCACAATGAGTCATTAGTGAAACAAGATTTAAATGGCAAGTCATCACCTTACCAGTTCTAGCTGTAAGTACGACCATCGGAACCCTTGCACAAAACCGACAAAGAAACCAGTAGCCACCAGAACGGTCTTTACAACTCAGATCTGGGACATTACCGGAATAACTCAACCCCGGCTCAAGACGGCTGGAAAGCAGCTCAGAGCATGAGACGGTGTTGATAAGAAGAATGTAGCAGTTCCCTAAGACGGCCGAAAAACAGCTCAGAGCATAGGGTCACCGCTACGGAAAGAAATTCAACAGCTGCCCGAGACGGCCGAAAAGCAGCTCAGAACACGGGCAGTTGCTGACAAGAGAAATAAAAGTCGACATCCACCCCGGACGGTCGGAAACAGCTCAGAACACAGGCGTGGTGCCGTCACCGAAGAAAGTGCAAGCAAGGGTTCGTCAGCGTCACATACAGCTCACTACTACTCAGACAAGCACAAGCATATTAATTTAAACATGCAAGAAATATCACAGAGCAATGCTTTAGGGCATATATCAGATGGTCGGCTTGCCTGGGGTCGAAGAATACTCCAGGAAGAAGTGTGGATAGTCCGCGGAAGCATCGCCGAAAAAGGTTCTCTCTCGGAGGGCCTGAATATAGGGCAGGGGCAAAATGGTCATTTCCACCGTGTGACCACCTTGTGGAAATGATACCAAAAGAACGGGCTCGACGAGACAAAGATGTGGGCGTTGGTTTCACCTGAATCGGAGTTGCGAGTGAAAAGATATACGGGTTTGACTGGCAGGGACTGTTCTGCAAAAGAAATAATTGCATCTGGGTCCCTGACAGCACAGCGGCTGGCGCTTTCTCTGGGAATACGTTTTCTAGAGTGGGAAGCGTATTTTCAGCTGAGACGTTTTCCAGAGAAGAAAACGCACTGCTCTATAATACGTTTCCCACGGAGGAAAGCGTAAACCGGATGATGCACATCCACTTATCCATGTGGACAGGGCCACGGTCGCCGACATGTGGGTCCCGCTCCACCTTATCTCTCCTCCTCCTCCTTCTCTGCTCTTCCCCGATGGCCGCGGCTAGAGATCGACTCCGGCAGTGCTCCGTCGCTCCGGTGGGTCTCCCGAGCGGTCGAGGCCATGGATGGGTGCGCCGGCGACTGCCGCATCCAGAGGAGGTCCCAGATACCGCTGGGGATGGCTGGAGGTGGAGCTGCATGGCATGGTCGAACGCGGTGGCTCCGGCGAGATTCCAGCAGCTTGGGTACTCCCTGGAGAGGCAAGTAGATGGGCGAGCTCACCGGAGGATGGTGTGTCCGGTGGTGAGATTGGGTAGAGCTGAGGAGGGCTCGGGTGGCCGAATTTAGGATGAGGCCGGTGGCGGGCACGACGGCCACTGGAGAAAAGGAGGAGCTCCCGAGCTTGGTAGAGAGGTGGGGCGGAGCCAGGAGGGCAAGGGAGGGCTGGTGGTGAGGTTGAAGGGTTCGGGCACGGCCTATTTATAGGCGAACGGCGGCGAGCCGATAAGGATGGCCGCGGGATGAGCTGGCCGCGGTCCTGGAGCTCGGAGGCGATGACTCTGGCTGGCGCACTGTGTTGGGGAGCGTCACAGGGATGCAGGGGAGGTGAGCTGGCTCGCTCGAGAAGCTCTGGCTTCGTCCGGATACGGCGGCGCATGTGCGGGCACAGTGGCGGAGTAATGGGGATTGTCGCGGTGCGGCGGGGAAAGGAACGGAGGGGAAAATGACCGGAGAGGGTGTACGTGGGTGCTGCGAGGCCGTAGGACATGCCTGGACGAGCCAGGGCCGGCCGGAGTTGACCCAACAGAGCTCACAGAGAGCAGAGCGCCGTTTTGGCATGCTCTCTGCGTGGTCACCACGGGTGCCACGTGCTCTGGAGCGCACCTGCACGTCCTGCCTTGTCAAACATGGTTCTCACTGGTCCATTAGATGAGCTGAATCATTGGATGGACCAAGAGGGGTCTAGAGAGGTCGAGGGAATCCAGAACAGGTTCTAAATAGGATCTTGGAGCAGGTACTGGGGTAAAATGGGGTGGTGAATGGGACTGGATCTTTGTCACAGTGAAATAGGATAGGAAGGACTATTGCACACACTTCCTTTGTAATGCGCAAACTGGTCCAGAAAAGGGAATTTGAAGCTCGGATCAAATGGCTTGATGAAATGAGCTGACGTTTTGTGGAGATTAATAATTTGGATATATGGAGATACTGGAAAAGTTTCAGCTCATTTGGGTGCACCAAAATGGTGCTTCCTTCACAGTGCTTCCAAATGGACAGAAACTTGAGAAAAATGCTGTGAATGAATGGATAAAGGGATTGAGCTGATTTTTGGTATCCATGGGTGATTTGTCAATGTTAATCACCATGAAAAATTTCAGCTCAAATGGATCAAGGGTTCAAGCACTTCCTTTGCAAACTAGAAATCTGGACAAAATTTGCAAATGGATGCTGTGCTCAAACTTTGAACTATGGGACTTGGGTTTTGATGGAATTTGTGAATATATGGATAGTAGAAGCTCCACAATTTATTTGGGATTTTTCCTGGCTACCAAAATGGTAGTTCCTTTAGAAAGTGCCCAAAATGCAATATTGGCATTAAATAGGAAAATGCAATTTTCCTTATTTAATTATGGCCAATATTTTTATGGGAGCTCAATATGGTCACAAAGAATATCTCCACAAGTTTTCATGAACTTTGGAGAGGGATAGATATTTTCCTGGATTTAATTCCTTTAACTGGCAGAAAAAGGAATTAATTATAAATGAAAAATATTGCAAATAACTTGGCAATGTTTTTGCATATCCAGGGTTTATAGATGAAGGATAATCACTGGGAAAAGTTTGGGAGTCAGGAGATCAAAGGAAATTGGGGTTCCTTTATAACGGAAGAGATTAGGGTTTCCCTTCTGGCAGCTCGGAAGGTAGGGTTTCGGCGGCAAAACCCTGGGAATAGATCTTGGGTGGCAAGGTTGATCTGAAGAGAATCTATGGCTGGATAGGAAAGGCAAGGCTATATGACCATCTTCATATTCCCATGAGCTAGAGAAATCCGATAACACCGAGAGAAAAAGACGGGAGTCAAATCCCGCGAAGGAAAAAAAAGCAGGGACGAAAACCAGGGTGTTACATGAAATTTTGCTGAGACTAGGATCCTATGTGGCATGGGTCAATTTGGTGATGTAGCGTGTTTCTACGGTAGAGTTCTGCATTCGATTCAACTCTAAGTAATCTGAAGCTTTCACTCCCATGAGAAGTCTAAGACAGGATAACCCACTTTCACCCTGCCTCTTTCTACTTTGCACAGAGGGGTTGGCAGCCCTGTTGTCAGATGCTGAAGAGATTGACAGTCTTAATGGGGTCAAAGTTTGTAGGAATGCCTCCGCGATTAAAATCTTTTATTTGTTGTTGACTCTTTAATTCTTATGAGAGAAAATATTCAATATGCGGCAAGTTAGCAGACTACCTTACATCTTACTGTGGAGCGTCTGGGGAAACTGGTGAGTGTGAACAAATCAAGCATCTTTTTAGTCCTAATACTAATGTGGCAATTTTGGAACAAATTTCCTCTACTTCACATTATGATAGAAGTGTTTAATGAAATTTTTTTGGGGCTACCTATCATGGTCAGCATGGGTAAATTTGATTGTTTCTAACATATAATTGATCAGGTTTAGCAGATGATTAATGGGTGGAAAGAGAAGCTTTTGCCTATAGGAGGTAAGGTGGTTATCTTCAAGTTTGTTATTCAGCCAATACCATCATACATGATGTTTTGGTATTTAAAATTCCAAAAAAAATTGTAAAGGAATTATTGATGTGATGTCACACTTTTGGTGGGGTGATAGTGACAACAAAGATAGGATGCACTGAATGGTGTGATGGAAAATGTGTGTTCCAAAGATATAAAGAGGCATGGGGTTCCATGATATATATGCACTATTTTAACCTGGTAATGTTGACAAAGCAAGATGGTGCTTAATTGATAATCTAGATTCTCTGTGTGCAACCATTTTTCAGGTTAAATATTTCCCTGATGTGGACTTTCTCAATACAACTTCGAAGAAAGGAGCTTCCTTTAATTGATTGTATTATGGTTGGTGTGAACACCTCCAAAGCATGAACACATTTGGAGAGTAGGTGATGGTCAAAAAATTATTTGGAATGACACATGGATTCCTAAATGCGCAACAAGGAGAGTGATCACAACCCATGGTGGGTACTTCTAGTCTGAGGGTGGGGATCCAATTGATCTTAGCATGGGATAGTGAGAAGAAGATCTGGTCAGTAGGCCTGGAAACGATACTCAGCATCACCTTTGCCACAAAATAGCATGGAGGATTTTGTTGCCTAGAGTTTTATAAAATAAAATGGGATTTTCACAGTACGGTCTGCATACCACACCAAATGGGATCATAAGCACGGGAGAAAACTAAGGAGAACTAATAGTATGAATTCGATGAATTCTAATCCTGTTTGGGGTATTGTATGGAAATTGAAATGTCCAGCAAAAGTCAATATATTTGTCTGGAGAGCTCTTCATGGAACAATTTCATGTCGGGTTACTTTGGTGAATCATCATATCAAGGTCTCACGGCAATGTCCGTACTGTAAGAAGGGGTGAAAGATGTATTGCACCTGCTTATCAGATGCCCAAAGGCCGAGGAAGTGTCGGGTATGCTTGGGATTTACGAGATAATCATCCCATCATGTGATGCAGACCTAGTTGGTGAAGTTATCCTAGAATTCTGGCTATCCAACAAAGTTGATAGGGCATATGTTCTTGGCCAAAGGAGATTGGTATCTTTGGTACGAACTATAGAAGTGCGTGCATGAGGGTAAGTTTCAAAATGCCAAAGATATTTCTTCTTTTGTCCGCACACTAATAACGAATTATATAGCATGGACTAACCCCAATGTAGTTCCCAAGAAGGGGGTTGGACCAAACCGCCATTAGGTTTTGTAAAGCTAATCATTGACATGACATATGATCATGATACACTACAAGGTGGAGCGGGTGTTGTCATGAGAAACAAAGGGGGAAATTTTGTCACAGCGAGGAACACAGAAATTGGATGGTGCGTTGATGTTCCTACCGTAGAAGCTGTGGTTCTACGATTTGGCCTCTCCCTAGTGCAAACAGTGGGGTGCAAAAAATTGTGATTAACTCAGATAATCAAGAGGTAATTGAGACAATTTAGGAAGGAGGTCGCTATTTTGGTGTTGTGTGTAACACCCCGATTTTCGCTCCTTGATTTTTTTCCTTTAACTAGAGTTGACTCTCGTCCTTTTCTTTCGGTGTTCATTGGATCTTTTAAATGTTGATAGTCTAGTGGCAATGCTTTTCCTAGACCCCTCAGATACTATTCTCAAGATCCTTGCCACCAAAAATATCCTTCAAATTGTTTGGCGTCTAAAATCCTAATTCTCAATTCATGCATTTCTAGCAATGGACTTTCCACCAAAGACGTCGATGGTGATGACCAAAATCTGTCGAGGATTTTTATGATGTCACAAGGCAGAGGCTAATACCCCACAAGTATAGGGGATCGCGACAGTCTTTGAGGGTAGTATTTCAGCCAAATTTGTTGATTCGACACAAGGGGATCCAAAGAATATTTATGAGCCTTATCAGTTGAGTTATCAATTCAACCACACCTGGGAAATAATGTTGCTGCAACAAAGTGTTTAGTAGCACAGTTGTCGTGGTTTTGTCACAGCAAATGTCTTCCTGAAAATACTAAGTCTTGAGGCCATCGCAACTAGGTGGTTGCTTGAACAGGGTTGATCGGGAACAAAGGACACAAGTTTACCCAGGTTCGGCCACTCACAGTGGAGGTAAAAGCCTACTCCTGCTTGATTGATATTGACAATGATCTGCGGATTCGCTAACCTAGCTTTTGAGAGATTGCAACTTAGTCTTTTGGTCCTAGGGGCTCCCCTTTATATAATAGGTTGGGTTCCTAGATTTACAGAAGATTCTGGGTCATACTCTCAACCTGTATCCTACTCTAACTTATTAATCTTATTCTCTAAGTTAGGAAAATTCCCCTCCTGGGCCTTCTTCGTGAGCTGGCCCACGGGGTCTGTGAGAGCCGACCTCCATCCGGGTCTCACGTTGGGCTTCTGGAGTCACTACTTCGGCACTGGGCAGGAATACTACTAGCGAGGCTTTGTCATGACCCGATAGTGATGTGACTCACTGAATCTTAAGGCTCAAGGCCGGGTCACACTCATGTTGGGTCTTGATTGTGGGGAACATCTCCACAGTGGTACAGCGAGCTGCTATACAAATGGTTTTTAACCCCTTTCCGCAACGGCATTTTAAACTGTTGCCTTGCCAGTGTGTGCAATAGGGGGGTCCTTCGCACACGACCCAGAAACTGTCGAGGATAGGAAGTAGCAATGCATACGTCTTGCATAACTAAGCGTATGCGATGCCGGCATCTATCCCAAACGCGAGTCTTCAAACAACTATTTGTGATATCTTGAATATCCCAAACGCTCCATCCTTGCTACTCGTTTGTGCTCGCATTACCATCGCAGTCTGTATTCTGTGGTGCTATATTTACGATGTGCGCCCATCATAAACAGTTCACGATTATAGAACATGTATGATAAGCAGATAATCATAGACATTCACTTCTTCTGAACCGTATGCGATATATAATTAAGAAGATTAGATAATCATCATACGAGTGTCAGATAGGATTATGAAATGTCGGACCATCATACCAGTGTCGTACAAGATAACTATCGCACACGATATTCTGTGGTGCAACGTTTATGACGCATACGACATCAGAAACAATTCATGATTGTAAAGCGTGTATGATAAGGCGACTATCACAAACATTTAGTTTATTCACACCATTTGTGATATTCTCTGACATCACACACGCTTTGCAAACGGCAACTGTGTGCATGGTTACACACATTTCCTCTCTGTGAACCGTGTCGGATTATGATGTATATCACACACGTTGTGCTTTACAAACCGTGTGCGTCGTAATGACCTGCAGAGCGTAATTTCACCCTAATTTAATTGTTGCTATTTAAAATTGTACCTAATTTGAATTTGAAAGTAGGCTATAGCTTTATTCATATCCATCAGGTTCAACAACCAATGCATTATTCGATTCACAAGTACATATGTTCAAGAATTACATAAAAAAGAATCACATAAGCACCAAATAAAAAATGATGAACCAGGGTTGTATACTTGTACTATTAAAGACGGTAAAGAAAGAAGGCGAAAGACATTCTGGTTGCTGAACAAGGTGAAGCGGAATGCCCATATTGTGCCCTCCTCCATGCAGAAGGCACGCATGACTCTAGTCCAACCCCTTGTGAGGGCTGACCGCCCATCCTTCACTGTCTTCATGAGGACATCTAGATAGTCATCGTGTTCTGGTAGAAATACTTTAACCTTTGCGTGCCCACCAATCATGTAGTTTGAGAGGTAATCTTGAGTAAACTGCTTTGGGAACCACTGCAAAGGAAAAAGATTCAGACATTGTCATCTAAAACAACTCATTATGGGCAGTAAAAATAAGGCTGCAAAGTTCTTACTTACCATCCTGCAGTTCACCATTATCTTGGATAAAGTGTAAACAAATAGTTTAATTGCCATCTTTTGACCCATTTTACTAACAATCTTTATGAGTTTCCTCACTTGATGTTGGTTCATCAATATCTCATTGCCCCATACACAAAAAGGGTCGAAGCGCGGATCTTTACCAATGACATATGTACCTAAAAGCACCAAGTTAATATTAGAAGCTAAACAGTAATTGCACAATGATGTAGTACAACACTCCCTCTTTCCCATTATATAAGATCTTACACTACTGCAGGATGCTGCTAACGCGACACTACAATCAGAGACCCTTCGAGAAACTGTGTGCGATGCGTTAATCACAAACGGTGATGTAAAAAAACCATCAAAAAAGATGCAAAATGTTTGTGATGGCGGATACATCAAACACGGTTCAGATTTTAGTTGCGTGTGCGATGCGGGGCATACAGTTCACTCGAATGAACTGTTTGCGATGAGCTTAACCAGAGAAACGGGCAGCAAGATGAAGGTGTGTGTGCAATATACAGCATACAGTTCACCCCAATGAACTGTTTGTGATGAGCAAAGACAACAGAAACGGTTAGCCAGATCAAGGTGTGTGCGATATACAGCATACAGTTCACTCGGATGAACTGTTTTTTATTAGGCAACACAACAGAAATGGTTAGCCAGATCAAGGTGTGTGCGATAGAGGGCATACAGTTCATTCCGATGAATTGTTTGCGTTCAGCCAAGAGAACAGAAATAGTTCAACTTAACAAGATATGTGTGATACACGGCAAACAGGTCCGTAATCAGAAATGTGTGCGAAGACCGATAATAACACAGATGATTGTTGCTAATAAGTCATGTGTGTTGTGGGCAAACGCTTGCTGGTATAGAATTGTCAGCGATTGATGAAATCATCACCGACGGGTTCCCTAGTATGGTTCGTGTGCGATGTCATTGCACACAGACCAACAACATATGTACTTATAACTTATAAGGATTTGATTCCATAAACAGATTGAACATCCAATTACATAGGTGGCTAGTACACACATGACCTTTGCACACACCAAAGTATGTTCCAAAATGCCTAGAAAACTCAAATAATGTATAAAAAGGCAAAATGAACCCTGAATAATTTCATATTTTTAGGATGACACTCCTGTAGTTGCATGTTGCCTCTGTAAAATAAATCAAGGCGGGAAGAGACAATGTATGTCGTTTCGCACACATAGGTGACAAGTTCCCTCTAGGAACCATGAGCCTTTTTGAGAGAAGCTCCGGTTTGTAAGAAGTTTATACCAAAAATTGTCCCAAATTGGACTAATTTTTTACCACAATATGTTGGTACCATGTCATAACTCCATGCCAAGTTTCATGATTTTGAAGCGAGTTTTGGATTTACAGTAATTTTAAAACCAGGTTTCTCATTGTTTACTGTCGAGTCGACACCGCCTTGGATAGGTTTTTTCCTTATGGGTCCCAAATGTCAGAATCAAAATATGTCACTACCATGCAACTTTTCTTATTAAGAATTACAACCCATTTGGTGTGCTAGCTGAAAATAAGTTTGTGGGTGCTACGGGCGCTAAGAACTTGCGGGTTCTGTAATGAACAATGATCTCAAGGATCCCTTGACAGTGATGTTCTTTCCCTATGTTGTGATTGCTTATAATATTTATGTCTTAATTAAAGAAATGGCAAGCCATTGGCCCAATATGAAAGAAAATATGGGTCAAAGCCGAGTTGAAAAGGGCAACAATATCTAACTATAGCTTACAAACGGTCCAAAAGCATAATTGTTCATTAGGTTTAGACAAAACCCAGATTGAACAGGGCAATAACTTCTAACTACACCGAAGTTTTGGGCAGTCACAATCAAATGGATTAGTCTGATCCATAAAATCAAGATCCCGGCACAAAAATTCTACTGGTCCATGATGACGACAAGTTGTTGTAAATAGAAGCCAAGCACGTTCAGAAGCCCTTAGGTCCACATGAAACTTCTTTTTATGCTGTTCAACATATCCATCCATGAGAAAATTCTTGTTGAAAAACTTAATCCTCACGGACAATAGTAACCTCACATTCAACATGAAGAATGTGACAAAGCTAGTGTTTGCAGGGTTGGATGCATATCCTTCCAACGTTATTTTCTTTAAACGAATGTCATGAGCTCTGACAAAATCCTTGTGCTTCCTCACCCATCAATTGGTTATATATTTTTCTCCAAATGCTAGTACCTAAATAGACATGAAGATTGAAAACAGTTAATGTCTAAAATAGAGTATGTCGAAGGAGCGACAACTGAACGGTTAATTCTAGTACATTATATATGGGCTTTTAATGTGCGTGAAATCATCACCTTTATATACAAATTCTCCAGACATGGAAAGCATCGCAGCAAGCCAATACTCGTGTTCAGATCAACACACCACATACTGATATATAAGGTCTTGACAGAATTCCGCACCGCTGATAGGCCATCCATGGACAAGCTCTTCATTCAACATAGAACATAATATTAGCACCGAAAGTGTACTCCAAGATGATATTTAACTTGTGCGCACAAATGAAAAATGCAGATTACAAAAGTGTACATGAATAATATACAGTACCTGATTAAGTGTGGAGCCAAACACCATCTTGAACGAGTTAAACGGATCATCAATTGCACCCAAGGTCTCCAATTTAGGCGCAGAGACCACATTTATTTGCGAAGGTGCATAACACCAATCAAGGAGCAACCTTTGAAGTGAAGGGGCATCTTCGATCATGAGCTCCTGTCCTTCAAAACAAATTCCAATGCTTACAAGGTGAGGCGACTTTATTTTGGGACAAGGGACATGGATTCCATTTTCAAAAACAAGCACCAAGCGCTCCAGAGCAGGGCAGCTGGAGTGGATAATGTTGTGCAGTGAGGCCTCCGACAGATCAACCAACATAAGCGCAAGTTTTTTCAGCAGTGGGAGTCGAAGCATTTGTACCAGATTGTCTGCTAGATGGCACCAGGTCAAGGTGGTGGTGTGGAGAGAGGAGGTAAACCATGGGATGTACATCGGTGGTGAGGGCACAGATACAGCGATTGGTAGTAAGTTATTTTCATAGTGATGATAGAACTCAAGCTGCTGGAGTTTTTTGAATTGACGGGATGTCAGCCAGGCGGCCACCATGCAGGGTATGTCCAGCAGGTAGCATGCCGGGATGCAAATGTGTTGAACGGAGCCCTGGTGGGAGGAGATGATGGCTCCGAGGAGTTCAGAATCATCATCGACAGATAGCTAACGACAGTCGAGATTAAGAGGCACGGCGCGCCACTGAGTGCGCCACCGAGATGCGAGGACTTGTGTGCGGCATCCATCCTTGGTGGGGAGAAGTGAGATGATCTCCCCAAGGATGGCGTCCGGGAGATTGCTGATGCGGTCCGCCAGAGATTCTACGGGTTCCTCAGATCCAGGGGGTGTGGCCGCTTCTGGCCACGCTGTCGGGTCTAAGATCTACATCCGGCGGCGCCGTTGTCTGGAGCCTCATCTGTGTACATACCAATCTGAAAAAAATGGTAGAAACATACATGTAGGACATTCAAAATCAATTCTCAAGATCTGGAAGAAAAAAAGGCACAAACATATATGTAGACATTCAAAATCAATTCTCAAGATCTAGCCATGAATTATTAGCACGCACGCTAATCCTAGTCGGATTATTAGCAAAAATCATTTGTACAGAACAACCAATTAATCACTAACCCTATACGGATACCATTCAAACAATCAATACACTACATGCATCTAACGGATCTTAATTACTCTGATTTCATAGACTGAGAGAACATAACCATAGGATTTGTATTCCAAAAAAATTAGAGGGGGTGAGGGAGTAACCAGAGAAAACACATGATATGTTTGTCGCACAAATGGGTATAGATGACTGACCGGTTTTCCATCAGAGTTGCTGTCGTTGCTGTGGACCTCCGGTTCCGGCTGGGGCGGCACGATGGCGTTGACGAAGTCAAGGTCGTGCTGCTGCATGCACGAGACCTCGTCGGCTGTGATGGCAACCTCTGTCCCTAGCTTCACGCATTGCGCGGGTGCTTCACCAGCCCCGGCGTCGCCACTGCCTCCGATGGTGCGCTTCGGCGGCATCCTCATACATAGGGGTGGGCATTCGGTCCAACCGAACCGTTCGGTCCGGTTCTCTGGTTAGTTAAAAAATTTGGTTGTCATAAACTGTTGACCGATCGGTCTCCTACAGAATCGCTAACCGAGCCTTCAGTGCACCGAGAAATTCGGTTCGGTTTTGGTGTAAACTGAACAAATCAAGGAGTACAGGATTGCCTCCCCACATCCCGATCTGGGAGCACCTATTATGTATGGTCGCCGCCCACCGATGAGAAGCAATCATGGAGCCAGGGGGAAGGAGCGACGGCGCACTACGGTAGTGTATGTTACCTTGGAAGTGCATCTGCCGCCGGTCGTCCTTCGTCTTCCAGAGCATAAGCAGCAGCCCTCGCTGTTGTCGCCAGAGTAGAGGCCGCAAGTCCCGGCATGAGCTGAGCTGCAGTGATCGCAGGTGCACAACGGAAGTCGGGGGCAGTAGCACGAATGAAGGAAGGGGCTGGTCTGACTGGATGGCGGCTATGTTTAGGTCGTGAGGGGAATCCTGAAAATGAGCCTTTTGTTTCCCGTGACCGTGAGGTTTCCAAGCGCCCGCACGGACTCCTGAAGCCTCCAGCCTTACGGTGGACAACTGGATTGTGTGTAAATGGGGTTGGGGCATTGGGCTGCATCGTTTTTCTCTTTTTGCCATCAACATTGGGCTGCATCTTTTAATAGCTAGAGTTGGACGGTTTCTATTTTTCTTCGGTACTTCGGTCAGTTCGGTCAACGAATGATTAGCACCGAAATCACTGAAACTACTTCAATTTTGTTAAATTGAAAACTGATTTTATATCTGAAATTTTGGTCATTGGTTCTTTTGGCTTCGGTCTTGGGTTTTTCGGTCCTTAGTTTTTTATGCCCACCCCTACCCATACACTCCAGATGTTGGTGACCACTATGGACCGGGGGTGCGACTGCCTATTATGGCCGGCGGCTCGGGCGCGCCATTAATACGAACCAGTGGGAGTGAGGCGGGCGGCGGTCAAAGGCTGTCTCGCCTCCTCGTGAGCCTGCGAGGCAGACTTCTGGCATTCCTGCCATCATTTCACACAGCTACTCGCATGCCTCCCGGTGACACTGCGCAATGAAAATGCCTCCCGTCAATTCACACACCTGCACGCACGCCTCCCGGTCTGCCTGCGAGGCGGACTGCTCCCATGCGTCCCGTCAACTCACGCCTGCTCGCACGGCACACGGGGCGCGTGGCGGCACGTATATATTTTTTTGTTTTTTGATGATTAATTTTGACCCTTTACTACTTAATCGAAGCATGGCACAGTCTAACACACACGGTCCGAATAAATAATCCGTATGGGATATTAGTTGCCAGTTATTAACAATCTCCCGTTTGTAAGAAGATTATATCAAAACTTGTCTCAAATTTGATGAAAAAATACAATATCACAGTCTACTGGTGTCCATATGACACCACGATAAGTTTCATGAATTTCAACTAAGTTTTGGATTTACTAAATTTTAAAAATCAATATTCTCAATGTTTTGAATTCTCTTGCACGGGGAAACATGCACCTAGGGAGACACATATGATTTTGCAATCCATTTTGGTGCACATGTAGCTCAAATTTGATTTTTACAGATTAAATCCCTAGGAAATCAATCAATGTATAAAAACGGTCGAATGATCTCTGTTTTTTTAGTTTTAACACGACACTCCTTTGGTCACATGTTCACTGCAGAAAAAGTTTTGACATGATGCCTCAGAGTGGCGGTGGTGGTGAGGGATGTGTGTGTCTGTGTGTGGGGGGGGGGAGGGGGGGTCCGGCAGTACACTACGAGTCGTGAGCCTCCGTGTGGGATTGATCATTTTGTGAGTCATATATATATGCCACATCAAAGTCGTGAATTCGTTATTTAAAACATTACACAACCCTTTCATACATACATGTTCGGGCCACATGCATGCATTGGTGGTCCTCTCGGACACTGCCTCATGCGGTTATCAGCGACGTGCCCATTCGTTAGCCCGCAAAGGTTTTCAGTTTCCACCAACAATGAGAGGCATTTGACCAAAGGTGGATTCATCTTGGCATGTGTGTTACGGTGTGGATCATGGTGAGATTCCATATCAAAGTTCTGGCACGTGCGTACACATGAGTCCCTCCCACCGGCTCGAAGTGATGGGGCTACGCATCGTGAACCTCTGTGTAGCGCGTTTCTGGTTTGCGAAGCAATGTGCCATGTCAAAGTTGTGCATTGGGTATTCGAACATCACACAACACACCTCTTTTGGGCACATGCACGGTGGTTGTCCTATGACACTCACTCGCACGCGTGTGACTCTCTCTGTGGGCCCGTGAGGTTGTCGTCGATCAGTTGAACCTACAACGAGAGACAGGTTAATTTGACCAACAAGGATGGTTCTTTTTTGGTTTGTGTTACGTATATGCACGGTAGGAGTATGTAGTACATGTCAAAGAGGGGGCGACATGTATACTATATATATATATATGTGCGTCATAACCTCGCTCCATGTGGGGACTTTCCGGTTCCCGAGGCAGGTGCCACATCAAAGTTGTACATTGGTATTCAAACATCACGCAATACCATGCAGGCAGTGGTTGCCCTATAGGAACTCACCCGCGTGCGGCGCTTCCATCTGTGGGCCCGTGAGGTTGTCCTCCATCACTTTGACCCAACGAGAGAGAGGTTAATTTGACCATCAAGGAATGATTCTTTTTGGTTTGTGCTACAGTAGGAGTATATATATACCACACGTCGAATAGGGGGGGGGGGGGTAGCACATACAAGAGTCATGAACCTCGCTCTCTGTGGGGACTTTTCAGTTTCCGAGGTATATATATATATGGTGCCACATCAAAGTTGTGAATTGTGTATTCAAACATCACACAAACACCTCAGTGGGCCACATGCAGACGGTGGTAGTCCTATATAGGACGCTCACTCGCGTGCGATGTAGTCTTCGCTCCTGTGGGCCCGCGAGGTCGTCGTCCATCACTTTGACCCAACAAGAGAGAGGTATACGTTTGACGAACAAGGAGGATTAATTCTTTTAGGGTTGTGTTATGGTAGGAGTATATATATAGTATGTGTTGAAGGGGGGATGGGACCATCATATACTAGGTGTCACATGAACCTCACTCCGTGTGGGGACTTTACGGATTTTGAGGCAGATGCCACATCAAAGTTGTGCATTAGGTATTCAAAACATCACAACCACACACCTCTCCATATATATGTTTTGGCACACATGCAAGCGATGGTGGTTGTCCTCTGGCACTCACTCACGCGGTTATCGGCAATGCTTCCATCTGTGGGCCCGCTTGGTCCATCACTTTCACTGACAGCAATAGAGGTTAATTAATTTGACTTAGGAGGGGATTAATTTTTTGTTTGTCTCACGGTATAGGTCATGATGTGAGATTACAAGTATATAATAGCGCATGTGTACACATGAATCCATCCCGCTGGATCGAAGGGGGGGGGGGGGCGAGCAACACGACACGCGTCATGAACCTCTTGCTCTGTGTGGGGACTGTGCGATTTTCAACGCATGCATGCACCACATCAATGTTGTGCATTGGGTATTCAACACATATGCATGCATCACGCGCCTCCATAAATATGTTTGGGACGCATGCATGCAATGGTTGTCTTTGGACACTCTCACTCGCTTGGTTACGGTGGCAAGCCTATATATATATTCGTGGGCCCGTGTGGACGTCCATCATTTAGACCGACGATGAGAAAGGTTACCAGGGTGGATTATTCTTCTTTGGTTCGTGTACCGTATAGTAGGTCGATCATTCCAGGCCTAATTAAGTTTGAGCGCATGCTACACGTCGTGAACCCTCACTTAGTGTGGGTATTTTACGATTCCAAAGCATGGTGCCACATCAAATTTGCGCATTGGGTATTCAAACACTGATGTCTACTACACAACTTGTTCTTGTAGACTCGTGTTAGGCCTCCAAGCGCAGAGTTTTGTAGGACAATAGCAATTTTCCCTCAAGTGGATGGCCTAAGGTTTATCAATCCGTGGGAGGCGTAGGATGAAGATGGTCTCTCTCAAACAACCCTGCAACCAAATAACATAAAGTCTCTTGTGTCCCCAACACACCAAATACAATGGAAATTTGTATAGGTGCACTAGTTCGGCGAAGAGATGGTCATACAAGCGTAGTAATGATAGTAGATATTGATTTTTGTAATAGGAACAATAAAAAATAGCAAGGTAGCAATTGATAAAAGGGAGCACAAACGGTATTGCGATGCTTGAAAATGAGGCCTAGGGTCCATACTTTTGCTAGTGCAATCTCTCAACAATGCTAATATAATTGGATCATATAACCTTCCCTCAACGTGTGATGAAGAATCACTCCAAAGTTCCTATCTAGAGGAGAGCATAAGAAGAAATTGTTTGTAGGGTATGAAACCACCTCAAAGCTATTCTTTCCGATCAATCTATCCTAAAGTTCGTACTAAAATAACACCAAGCTATTCTTTACGATCGATCTAACCAAGAGTTCGTACTAAAATAACACCATATGATACACATCAACCAACTCTAATGTCACCTAGATACTCCAATGTCACCGCGAGTATCCGTGAGTTGATTGTGCGATGTGCATCAAACAATTTCAGATTCATAATACTCAATCCAACACAAAGAACCTCAAAGAGTGCCCCAAGATTTCTGTCGAAGAAACAAAGATGAGAACGTGCATCAACCCCTATGCATAGATTACCCCAATGTCACCTCAGGAATCCGTGAGTTGAGTGCCAAGACATAGAGCAAGTGCTCGCAAATCCAACAAAGTATTCAATCCGATAAAAACAAAATCTCAAAGGGAAAACTCAATTCACAACATGATAGAGAGGGGAAAACACCATATGATCTAACTATATTAACAAAGCCCGTGATACATCAAGATCGTGACATCTCAAGAACACGAGAGAGAGAGAGAGATTTAACACATAGCTACTGGTACAAACCCTGAGCCCTAAGGGTGGACTACTCCCTCCTCATCATGGTGGCCGTCGAGATGATGAAAATGGCCACCGGTGATGATTTCCCCCTCCGGCAGGGTGCCGAAATGGGGTCTAGATTGGTTTTTTGTGGCTACAGAGGCTTGCGGCGGCGAAACTTCTGATCTAGGGTTATTTCTGATGGTTTCTCTATTTATAGGATTTTTCAGCGTTGGAATCACGTGAAGATGGGCCTCGAGGTGAGCACAACCCACCGGGGCAAGCCAGGCCCCTCTAGTGCCCTAGTGGGTTGTGCCCACCTCGTGGGTCTTCTAGCCCTCCCACGAATCTTCTAGTGCCTCTTTTGTTCCAAAAAAATTGTCAAAAAGTTTTGTTGCATTTGGAGAACTTTTATTTCTGCACAAAAAACAACACCACGGTAGTTCTGCTGAAAATAGCGTCAGTCTGGGTTAGTTCCATCCAAATCATACCAGAACCATATAAAATTGTTGTAAACATAGCATGAATACTTCATAAACTATAGATATGTTGGAGACGTATGAGCATCCCCAAGCTTAATTCCTTCCCGTCCTCGAGTAGGTAAAGGATAAAAGAAATAATTTATGAAGTGTGAATGCTAGCATAGTGCATAAGTTTGATCAATGATAATTTCAATCACTTTTCCTAACATCATAACATCAACTCTTTCTCATAAAACTCATAATGATAAAATAGCAATTGAAAGCGGAATTTTTGTTGTGGAATGCTACCTATCATATTCATCATATACCCTTTATTTTGTAGCATGAACATTTGGACTTGAATGATTCAAAGCAATAGTCTATAATTTGACATGAAGACATCAATACTCAAGCATACTAACAAGCAACCATGTCTTTCAAAATATCATCGCTAAAGAAAGTTATCCCTAGCCCATCATGCTCAATCATTGATCCATTCATGAAACACACTCGAATATTAGCTACATCCAATGCACAAGTATGATCATAGTGCTCCCTAGTTGGTGCTTTATAAGAGAAGATGGAGACTCAAATAAAAATTGCATAAAGTAAATAGATAGGCCCTTCGCAAAGGGAAGCAGAGATTTGTAGAGGTGCCAGAGCTCAAAGCTTAAATTGAGAGATAAAATATTTTGAGAGGCATACTTTTCCCGTCAATGAAAACGACCGAGAATTCCCAACACTTTCCATGCTAGATACATCATAGGCGGTTTCCAAACAGAAAATAAAGTTTATTCCTTTTTCCACCATTCTTTCACAATCCATGGCTAGTCGTATCCACGGGTGCCTTCCATACCAACACTTTCCAAGGAATTTATTATTGAACAACATAATTTATTTATTTTGCATTTTAGGACTGGGCATCCCTATTAGCTTTGCCACACTCTCGTGCAATGACAAGTGAATAAACACTCATCTTGAGAATAACACATCTAGCATGGAAAATATTGGCCACCCCTACCGCTTCATGAGCGGTACGGACACACAAAAAGGAAATTTATTTTGAAAATTAGAGTTGGCACATACACATTTACTTGGAATGGCATGAAAATACCGCATATAGGTAGGTATGGTGGACTCATTTGGCACAACTTGGTTTAAGGAGTTTGGATGCACAAGCAGTATTCCCACTTGGTACAAATGAAGGCTAGCAAATAGATTGAGAAGCGACCAACCAAGAAACGAAAACGATCATAAACGAGCATTAAACATAAATAACACTGAATAATGCACCACAAGTTGGATGTAATTTCATTGCATAACTATTGACTTTCGTGCTTGCATAGGGAATCACAAACCTTAACACCAATATTCTTACTAAAGCATAATTACTCACCAACATGACTCGCATATTATTATCTCCATATCGCAAAACTATTGCAAGGAATCAAACTTATCATATGCAATGATCTACATGAAAGTTTTTATTATATCCTTCTTGAATATCTATCACTTTGGGACTAAATTTATATATTACCATTGCTACTAACAAGCTCTCAAATAAATTTAAGTGAAGCACGAGAGCATTCGACAAACTACTCCAAAAAGATATAAGTGAAGATCAAATGAGTAGTTAAGTAAATAGGTAGCTATGTGAGGACTCTCTCTTATTTAGAAACTTTCAGATTTAAGTATTTTATTAAAACATAAAGCAAAATAAAATAAAATGACATTCTATAAATAGCACACATCATGTGAAGAAGCAAAAACTTAGGCTCAACCGATACTAACCGATAATTGTTGATGAAGAAAGGTGAGATGCCTACTAGGGCATCCCCAAGCTTAGATGCTTGAGACTTCTTGAAATATTATCTTGGGATGCCCTGGGTATCCCCAAGCTTGAGCTTTTGTGTCTCCTTAATTCCTTTTATATCACGGTTTCCCTAAATCTTAAAAACTTCATCCACACAAAACTCAACAAGAACTCGTGAGAAAAGTTAGTATGAATCAATGCAACACCTTATCATTCTCTACTGTAACAAACCACTAAAATTATTATTTAACATTTAATATTAAATGCCTCTGCATATTTAATACTCCTATCCTCAAATAGAATCAATAAACAAGCAAACATATGCAAACATAACAGCAATCTGCCAAAACAGGACAATCTGTAAAGAGTGAAATTATACCCATACTTCCCTAACTCCAAAAATTCTGAAAATTTACCATACTGTATAAAATTTATCATAGCTTATCGTGCGAAAAATTTCAACATTTTATCACATTCTGGATTTTCTCAAGAATTCACGCACTAGCGTGTAACTTTCTGTTTTCAAACAGCCACATATATACTTGCAAAATAAGCATAGGAAAGGCTATACTTGACATTTTTGTTGAAGTAAAAGATATAAAACATTATTCCAAATGACATCAAGAAAATCCTAATAAAAGAAAATGATGCTCCAAGCAAAACACATATCATGTGATGAATGAAAATGTAGCTCCAAGTGAGGTTACCGATAATGTTGGAGATGAAAGAGGGGATGCCTTTCGGGGCATCCCCAAGCTTAGTTGCTTGGATCTTCCTTGAATATTACCTTGGGGTGTCTTGGGCATCCCCAAGCTTAGGGTCTTGTCACTCCTTATTCTCCTCATATCGATATCTCACCGAAAACTTGAAAACTTCAATCACACAAAACTTAACGGAACTTCGTGAGATGGGTTAGTATGATAAAGACAAATCATTCACTTTGGTACTGTCAATATAAGATTCATAATTGTTCTCACACAATGCCTACTGTTTTCTACAATTTCCACAATTTATATTAAGCAATATAAGCCATAGAAACTATAAAACAAGCAAACTATGCATTGAAAACAGAATCTGTCAAAAATAGAACAGTACGTAAATATATGAATTTTAGTCATACTTCTGTAACTCCAAAATTTTTAAAAAATTAGGAAAACTTATAAAATGTGTATACTCAACAACTTTAAAAATTTCAGAGTTTTTCGACGCTCTAGTGAATTTAAATAATTCTGTTACTGGGTGCAAAAGTTTCTGTTTTTGCACAGAATCAAGTCAACTATCATCCATACGTTGAAACCAAAGGCTTTACTTGGCATTTTATTGAAACAAAAGCTATCAAACATGATTACTACAGTAGCATAAACATGTGAACACACAAAAACAGTAGGTATAAGTGTTGGGTTGTCTCCCAACAAGCGCTTTTCTTTAATGCCTTTTTAGCTAGGCATGATGATTTTAATGATGCTCACATAAAAGATAAGAATTAAAACACAAAGAGATCATCAGGAAGCATATGAATAGAACATTTAAGTCTAACCCACTTCCTATGCATAGGGATTTTGTGAGCAAACAACTTATGGGAACAAGAATCAGCTAGCATAGGAAGGCAAAACAAGCAAAACTTCAAGATTTTCAACACATAGAGAGGAAACTTGATATTATTGCAATATGTAAAAGCATATGTTCCCCTCTCATAATAATTTTCACTAGCATCATGAATGAATTCAACAATATAGCTATCACATAAAGCACTTTTTTCATGATCCACATGCATAAATTTTTCATTACTCTCCACATAAGCAAATTTATTCTCATGAATAGTAGTGGGAGCAAACTCAACAAAATAGCTATCATGTGATACTTGATTGACATAATCAATTTGAGCATTAAAATGATGATGACAAGATTCATGGTGATCATTATTCTTTATATCATAAATGTCATCACAATAATCATCATAGATAGCAACTTTGTTGTCATAATCAATTGCAACCTCTTCCAAAATAGTGGATTCATCACTAAATAAAGTCATGACCTCTCCAAATCCACTTTCATAATTATTAGAATAAGATTCAACACCCTCCAAAATAGTGGGATCATTACTACCTAGAGTTGACACTCTTCCAAACCCACTTTCATCAATATAATCATCATAAATAGGAGGCATGCCTTCATCATAATAAAATTTTTCATCAAAACTTGGGGGAGTAGAAATATCATCTTCATCAAGTATAGCATCCCCAAGCTTGTAGCTTTGCATACCATTAGCATCATGGATATTCAAAGAATTCATACTAATAATATTGCAATCACGCTCATCATTTATGCCAAACATTTTATTGAATTCTTCTTCTATCAATTGAGCACAATTTTCATTTCCATCATTTTCAAGAAAGACATGATAAATACGAATAATATGAGGCCACCTCAATTCCATTTTTTTGTAGCTTTCTTTTACAAACCAAACTAGTGATAAAACAAGAAACTAAAAGATTCAATTGCAAGATCTAAAGATATACCTTCATGCACTCACCTCCCCGGCAGCGGCACCAGAAAAGAGCTTGATGTCTACTACACAACTTGTTCTTGTAGACTCGTGTTGGGCCTCCAAGCGCAGAGTTTTGTAGGACAGTAGCAATTTTCCCTCAAGTGGATGACCTAAGGTTTATCAATCCGTGGGAGGCGTAGGATGAAGATGGTCTCTCTCAAACAACCCTGCTACCAAATAACAGAAAGTCTCTTGTGTCCCCAACACACCAAATACAATGGAAATTTGTATAGGTGCACTAGTTCGGCGAAGAGATGGTCATACAAGCGTAGTAATGATAGTAGATATTGATTTTTGTAATAGGAACAATAAAAAACAGCAAGGTAGCAATTGATAAAATGGAGCACAAACGGTATTGCAATGCTTGAAAATGAGGCCTAGGGTTCATATTTTTGCTAGTGCAATCTCTCAATAATGCTAATATAATTGGATCATATAACCTTCCCTTAACGTGCGATGAAGAATCACTCCAAAGTTCCTATCTAGCGGAGAGCATAAGAAGAAATTGTTTGTAGGGTACGAAACCACCTCAAAGCTATTCTTTTTGATCAATCTATCCTAGAGTTCGTACTAAAATAACACCAAGCTATTCTTTCCGATCGATCTAGACAAGAGTTTGTACTGAAATAACACCATATGATACACGTCAACCAACTCTAATGTCACCTAGATACTCCAATGTCACCGTGAGTATCCGTGAGTTGATTATGCAATGTGCGTCAAACAATTTCAGATTCATAATACTCAATCCAACACAAAGAACCTCAAAGAGTGCCCCAAGATTTCTACCGGAGAAACAAAGACGAGAACATGCATCAACCCCTATGCATAGATTACCCCAATGTCACCTCGGGAATCCATGAGTTGAGTGCCAAGACATAGATCAAGTGCTCTCAAATCCAACAAAGTATTCAATCCGATAAAAATGAAATCTCAAAGGGAAAACTCAATTCACAACAAGATAGAGAGGGGAAAACACCATATGATCCAACTATATTAACAAAGCCCGCGATACATCAAGATCATGACATCTCAAGAACACGAGTGAGAGAGAGAGAGATTAAACACATAGCTACTTGTACAAACCCTCAGCCCTGAGGGTGGACTACTCCCTCCTCATCATGGTGGCTACCGGGATGATGAAGATGGCCACCGGTGATGATTTCCCACTCCGACAGGGTGCCAGAGTGGGGTCTAGATTGGTTTTTCATGGCTACAGAGGCTTGCAGTGGCGGAACTTCTGATCTAGGGTTATTTCTGATGGTTTCTCTATTTATAGGATTTTTCAGCGTTGGAATCACGCGAAGATGGGCCTCGAGGTGAGCACAACCCACCAGGGCAAGCCAGGCCCCTCTGGCATGCCCTGGTAGGTTGTGCCCACCTCGTGGGTCTTCTGGCCCTCCCACGAAGCTTCTGGTGCCTCTTTTGTTCCAAAAAAATCGTCAAAAAGTTTCGTTGCATTTGGAGAACTTTTATTTCTGCACAAAAAACAACACCACGGTAGTTCTGCTGAAAACAGTGTCAGTCTAGGTTAGTTCCATCCAAATCATACCAGAACCATATAAAATTGTTGTAAACATGGCATGAATACTTCATAAATTATAGATACGTTGGAGACGTATCAAACACCACACACCACTTCCACATGCATATGTCTGGGCCACATGCACATAATGGGTTTTGTCTTTAGACACTCTCGCGAGGTTATCGGCGACAAGCTATCTGATACGTCTCGGTCGTATCTATAATTTTTGATTGTTTCATGCCAATATTATACAACTTTCACATATTTTGGCAACATTTTATATGATTTATTGGACTAACCTATTGATCCAGTGCCCAGTGCCAGTTCTTGTTTGTTGCATGTTTTTTGTTTCATAGAATATCCATATCAAACGAAGTCCAAACGCGATAAAAATTTACGGAGAATTATTTTGGAATATTTGTGATTTTTAGGAGGTGGAATCAACACAAACGGAGGCCCACGGCCTCCACAACCCACCAGGGTGCGCCGGGCACCCCCTAGCGCGCCCATGTGTCTTGTGCCCTCCTCGTAAGTCGGTTGGGTCCCTTCTTCGGGTACAAGAAAGATAATTTATGGAAAAAAATCGTGTAAAAATTTCAGCACAATCGGAGTTACATATCTCCGGGAATTTAAGAAACGGTGGAGGGCCAGAAAACAGGAACACGAAACAGAAGAGAACAGAGAGACAGATCCAATCTCGGAGGGGCTCTCGCCCCTCCGCCGCCATGGAGGCCATGGACCAGAAAGGGAACCCTCCTCTCATCTAGGGGGAGGCCAAGGAAGAAGAATAACGAGGGGGGCTCTCTCCCCCTCTCCCCCGATGGCGCCGAAATGCCGCCGGGGAAATCATCGTGTGACGGCGATCTACTCCAACAACTCCGTCATCTTCACCAACAACTCCATCACCTTCCCCCATCTATATTCAGTGATCCACTCTCCCGCAACCCACTATACCCTCTACTTGAACATGGTGCTTTATGATTCATACTATTATCCAATGATATGTTGCCATCCTATGATGCCTGAGTAGATTTTTGTTGTCCTACCGGTAATTGGTGAATTGCTATGGTTGGTTTAATTTGCTTGTGGTTATGTTGCTGTCCTTTGGCACCCATCATATGAGCACGTGTGTGGATCACACCATAGGGTTAGTAGTATGTTGATAGGACTATGCATTGGAGGGTAAGGGTGACAACAGCTTCAGCCTAAACATAGAAATTGATATGTACGGGATTGAAGGGGGACCAATATATATCTTAATGCTATGGTTGGGTGTTTTGCCTTAATGAACGTTAGTAGTTGCGGATGCTTCCTAATATTTCCAATCATAAGTGCATAGAATTCCAAATAAGGGACGACATGCCAGCAGTGGCCTCTCCCACATAAAAACTTGCTATTAGTCTAGCAACGTAGTCAATTGCTAAGGGACAATTCCACAAATCCTACCACCACTAATCCACACTCATTTTACTAAACTTAATTGTTTCTTTATCTAAACAGCACCTAACTTTTATTTCATGTTCTTTATTATCTTGCAAACCTATCACACCTACAAAGTACTTCTAGTTTTATTCTTGTTCTAGGTAAAGCAAACGTTAAGTGTGCGTAGAGTTGTATCGGTGGTCGATAGAACTTGAGGAAATATTTGTTCTACCATTAGCTCCTCGTTGGGTTCAACACTCTTATTTATCAAAGAAGGCTACAAACGATCCCCTATACTTGTGGGTTATCAAGACCTTTTTCTGGCGCCGTTGCCGGGGAGCAATATCGTGGGGTGAATATTCTCGTGTGTGCTTGTTTGCTTTATCACTAAGTAGTTTTTATTTTGTGCTCTTGTTTTCTATCTTTAGTTATGGATATGGAACACGAAACATCAAAAAAGTTAGTGGTACTTGCTACTCATGGAGATGGGGAACCTCCTAAAACCCTCGATGCTCGTTATGTGAAAAATATTAAACACTACTTTGATAATCCTGAGAAAACCCCATTCAACATGATAATTAGGGATTATTGCTTGACACAAAAAGGGAAACTCTTATGGGATCAAATTGATAAGTTGCATTGGTATGCTTGGAATTTATGCCAGAGATATGATTATACTTGTTGCTCTAGGATGAAGGCTCCACACCTTCCCTTTTCTTGTGAATTTAGCGATAATGAAACCTTGGCTTCTTATGCTAATGGTAGATATGATTATTATGATGTGGAACAAATAGAAGAATCTGTTGCTTTTAAGGGTGCTTATGAAATTGCTTCTTCGATTGAAAAGTATGATGCTACTCTTTACAAATCTGAAAATTTTGCCATACTTAAATATTGCTATGAAAATTATTCTTCTAATGCTTATATTAAACCATATATTGAGGACTTCTCCGCTGTCCAAGAAGAGACTAATATTTTGCAGGAGTCTATGGAAGAAGAGATTGATGAAACTGTGAGCTCATTGGATGAAAAAGATGATGAGGAGAGTGAAGAACAAAAGGAGGAAGAGCGGATTAGCTACCCGTGCCCGCCTTCTAATGAGAGTAACTCTCCAACTCATACATTGTTTAATGTCCCTTCGTTCTTACCGAAGGATGAATGCTATGATAATTGCTATGATCCTGTTGATTCTTTTGAAATATCCCTTTTTGATGAAATTGATGTTTGCTATGCTTGTGGCCAAGATGCCAATATGAATTATGCTTGTGGAGATGAATTTGCTATAGTTCCTTATGTTAAGAATGAAATTATTGCTATTGCACCCACACATGATAGTCCTATTATCTTTTTGAATTCTCCAAACTACACTATATCGGAGAAGTTTGCTCTTATTAAGGATTATATTGATGGGTTGCCTTTTACCGTTGCACATGATGATTTTGATGAATATAATATGCATGTGCTTGCTGATCCTACTTGCAATTATTGTGAGATAGGAACTATATCTCCACCTCTCTATGTTTCCAACACAATAAAATTGCAAGAAACTGCTTATGCTATGTATTGGCCTTTACTTGATGTGCATGAATTGTTCTTGTATGACATGCCGATGCATAGGAAGAGAGTTAGAATTTGTCATTGCATGATATATGTTGCTTTGTGCTCACTACTAAATGCCAAATCATTGTTAATTAAAATTGGCTTTGATATACCTTGGGATCCGGGTGGATCCATTACTTGAGCACTTTATGCCTAGTTTAATGGCTTTAAAGAAAGCGCTGCCAGGGAGACAACCCGGAAGTTTTAGAGAGTCATTTTATTCTATTGAGTGCTTTTATAAAGTTTAAAAACAAAAAAAATATAGAGGGGAACTTAAAACTTCACAAAAAGAAAAGTGAAAGTGAGAAAGACGAGCACCGTGAAAGTGGGAGCTAGCCTTGAACTTTGTTCATGCCCATGGAAACTTTGTGAATCTCAATTACAGAAAATTTTCAACAAAAATAATTATTCCCTTGTACAAATCCATTGTATTATAAAAATAATGTGCCAAGATTTGCCTTTAGGATGATTAGATTGCTTGTTGGTACGTGCGGTGCAAAAACAGAAACTTTGGCTGTAGTACGTGATTTTACATGTTTTCCTGGAACATCAAAAGTTTCTGAAACTTTTTGTACAGTATTTCTATACAAATTTTTTATTTGTTCCTAATTTTTCATAATTTTTGGAATACGAGAAGTATGGTAGATGTTCAGATTTCTACAGACTGTCCTGTTTAACACAGATTCTGTTTTTGATGCGTTGTTTTGCTTGTTTTGATGAAACTGTTGATTCTATCGGTGGTATAAGCCTTGAAAAATTATAATACAGTAGCTACAATGCAAAAACAAAATATGAATGGGCTTGCAATAGTACTTAAAGTAGTGATTTGCGTTATTATACTAACGGATCTCACCAGTTTTCTGTTAAGTTTTGTGTGGATGAAGTGATCAAAGATCGAGGAGGTCTCGATATGAGGAGAAGGAGGAGAGGAAAGAGCTCAAGCTTGGGGATTCCCAAGGCACCCCAAGTAAATATTCAAGGATACTCAAGCATCTAAGCTTGGGGATGCCCCGGAAGGCATCCCATCTTTCTTCAACAAGTATCGGTATGTTTTCGTTTTCGTTTCATTCATGTGATATGTGTAAATCTTGGAGCGTCTTTTGTGTTTAGTTTTTACTTTTCTTTTATGCACCATGCTGGTATGAGATAGTCCATGGTTGATTTATAGAATTCTCATTACACTTCACTTATATCTATTGAGTATGGCTTTATAGAATGCTTCATGTGCTTCACTTATATCATTTGAAGTTTGGATTGCCCGTTTCTCTTCACATAGAAAACCGTTATTTGTAGAATGATCTTTTGCTTCACTTATATTTATTAGAGCATGGTATTTTGTATAAAGAATTAAACTCTCATGCTTCACTTATATCAATTTAGAGAGTCAACAGGAATTGGTCATTTGCATGGTTGGTCATACAATCCTACATAAAACTTGTGGATCACTGAATATGATGTGTTTGATTCCTTGCAATAGTTTTGCGATATAGAGATGGAATATGTGGGAGGCACAGGTAAATGGTTGTGGTTAGTAAGAATATTGGTGTTAAGGTTTGTGATTCCCAAAGCATGCACGTATAGTCTCTCGTTATGCTATGAAGTTGGAGCATGATTTATTATTGATTGTCTTCCTTATGAGTGGCGGTCGGGGACGAGCGATGGTCTTTTCCTACCAATCTATCCCCCTAGGGGCATGCATAGTAGTACTTTGCTTCGAGGGCTAATAAACTTTTGCAATAAGTATATGAGTTCTTTATGACTAATGTGAGTCCATGGATTATACACACTCTTACCTTTACGCAATTTGCTAGCCTCTACGGTACCGTGCATTGCCCTTTCTCACCTCGAGAGTCGGCGCAAACTTCGCCGGTGCATCCAAACCCCGTGATATGATACGCTCTATCACATATAAGCCTTATTATATCTTCCTCAAAACAGTCACCATACCTACCTATTATGGCCTTTCCATAGCCATTCCGAGATATATTGCCATGCAACTTCCACCGCTTCCGTTTTGATGACTTGAGCATTCATTGTCATATTGCTTTGCATGATCGTAAGATATCTAGCATGATATTTCCATGGCTTGTCCTTTTTGATATTGTTGTTATGCTAGATCATTGCACATCCTGGTACATTGCCAGAGGCATTCATATAGAGTCATACTTTGTTATAGGTATCGAGTTGTAATTTTTATTTCTTTTTAGTTATAAGTAAATAGAAGTGTGATGATCATCATTATTCATTATTAGAGCATTGCCCCAGTGAGGAAAGGATGATGGAGACTATGATTCCCCCACAAGTCGGGATGAGACTCCGGACAAAGAGAGAAAAAAAAAGAAAAAGAAAAAAAAGAAAAAAAAAAGAAAAGAAAGGAAAAAAAAAAAGAAAAAAAAAAGAGAAGGGGCATGCTAATTCCACACTTGTGCTTCAAAGTAGCACCATGTTTTTCATATAGAGAGTCTCCTATGTTGTCACTTTCATATACTAGTGGGAATTTTTCATTATAGGATTAGATGCACACCCATTTAGTTTTCATTTTGAGCTTTCATACACTTATAGCTCTTAGTGCATTCGTTGCATGGCAATCCCTACTCCTCGCATTGATATCAATTGATGGGCATCTCCATAGCCCGTTGGTTAGCCGCGTCGATGTGAGGCTTTCTTTCTTTCTTTGTCTTCTCTATATTTACCCCTATCATCATACTCTATTCCACCCATAGTGCTATATCCATGGCTTGCGCTCATGTATTGCGTGAGGGTTGAAAAAGCTGAAGCGCGTTAAAAAGTATGAACCAATTGCTCGGCTTGTCATCGGAGTTGTGCATGATAAATACTTTGTGTTAAGAAGATAGAGCATGACAAGACTATATGATTTTGTAGGGATAGCTTTCTTTAGCGTTGATATTTTGAAAGACATGATTGTTTGTTGGGATGCCTGAGTATTGATGTCTTTATGTCAAATTATAGAGTATAGCTTTGAATCACTCGTGTCTTAATATTCATGCCATGATTAGACATATGGTCAAGTTTATGCTAGGTAGCATTCCACATCAAAAATTATCTTTTTTATCATTTACCTGCTCGAGGACGAGCAGGAATTAAGCTTGGGGATGCTGATACGTCTCCGTCATATCTATAATTTTTTTTTGTTTCATGCCAATATTATACAACTTTCACATATTTTTGGCAACATTTTATATGATTTATTGTACTAACCTATTGATCCAGTGCCCAGTGCCAGTTCTTGTTTGTTGCATATTTTTTGTTTCGCAGAATATCCATATCAAACGAAGTCCAAATGCGATAAAAATTTACGAAGAATTATTTTGGAATATTTGTGATTTTTAGGAGGTGGAATCAACGCAAACAGAGGCCCACGGCCTCCACAATCCACTAGGGCGCGCCGGGTACCCCCTGGCACACCCATGTGTCTTGTGCCCTCCCCGTAAGTTGGTTGGGGCCCTTCTTCGGGCGCAAGAAAGATAATTTATGGAAAAAACATGTAAAAATTTCAGCGCAATCGGAGTTACGGATCTCCTGGAATTTAAGAAACGGCGAAGGGCCAGAAAACAGGAACATGAAACAGAAGAGAACAGAGAGACAGATCCAATCTCGGAGGGGCTCTCGCCCCTCCGCCGCCATGTAGGCCATGGACCAGAGGGGGAACCCTCCTCTCATCTAGGGGGAGGCCAACACTACAAAAAAATACACTTCCGTGATGATACGTGTTTGTCACAGTAGGTCACGTTTTCTGTCATGCATGTACATCCATGACGATTTTATGACAGAATCAACATAGTCATACCTGTGCTGTCGTAGAAGTGTTCCATGGCAATACCAAAATTATCATCACGGAAGTGTCCACTTACATGACAATAAATGGCGCGTCATGGAAGTGCTTTCGTCAAGGGTAACCGACCTGTGGCATCCACCGTAACAGGTCGCCGTTAAGCTATCAGGTTCCGGTTTGGATTCGATAACCCGTTAACAGCCGGGACCAATGGGGATTTTCCATGTGTAAAATTCTCAATGGCCAGAGAAACCACATGTCGGCTCACCGTTGGGACAAATGTCATCCACTCATTGGACAGGAGGCGCCTATGATACGTCGACACGTGGCACAACCCAACAGAGGCCCATTTCGGTGAAAAGGCTGGCCCGTTTGACTTGGTCAAGAGGTAGCGGGCCAGCCCACGGAAAGCCTGTTAATGGCCTGTTCGCATATAGCCCATTTACAGCCCGCTAACTCACGGCCTGTTATGGCCTATCCAAATTAGGCCCAGTAGCGTCATCTGGGCCATCCAATATGATTCCAGCCCATTGTAACTTCCTGCTCATGTATGTCCCATGATGTCTTTCGGCCCATACGAGGCCCTTTGTAACTCTGGGCCCATTAAAGGCCCGAGGTGAAACTGGCCCATAATGAACAGTGTATCCCTTTATACCCATTAACGGCCGATTATTCCGTTGGCCGTTTCCAGCCCGTGTTAACTTTCGGCCTTCTAAGGGCCCATTTATTCTTGGGCTCATTTCCAGAATTCGGTTACTTACGGTCCGTTACTGGCCTATTCTGCTTGTGGACCAAATTCAACCCGTGGTTACAGTCGGCCCGTTTGTGGCCCGTTAACCCGTTGGGCTGTTTTCATAGCATCATCAAATACGGCCTATTAACGGCCCGTTATGGTCGGGCCATAAATAGACGATTTCCACACTAGCCCGTTTACGACCCATTTTGCGGACCGTTATTGGTCCACGAATAGTATGACCCATGTTTGGCCAAACGATTATACGGCCAGTACAAGGCCCATTGATTATACGGCCCGTAGAAGGCCCATGGATCCTACAGCCCATAGAAGGCCCATGGATCCTATGGCCCGTAGGAGGCCCATGGTCACTACAGCAGGTAGCAGGACCATTGTTACAATGGTCCGTATGTTGCCATGGTTATTGTGGCCTAGTTATAAATATAAGTTACTATGGCCACTAGAAAAACGCGGAAAAAGAACTGCAGTGACTACAAGCAAACATCTAAAGAAGACAATAAGGAAATAAATAAGCAAGCAACTAATGCTAGGCTATTACGGCTATTACACATATTACATCCACTGGGCATCAAAGTTCGCCACCAGTGCAAATATAGGGAACAAAGCAGCATATTACATACACTGGCCATCTAAATTGGCCACTAGTGCAAATAAACGCGGCAGCAAAACAAGTCCATAGCTGAAACAACTTCAGAAGAGCTCAAGAAACGTTATCCTGGGTATCCACCATGCTGTCAATAAGCTTAGCAAGCTTATTAGCTTTCTCCTTTTTGGCGCTAAAATCCTCCAACGCTTGCTGTTGCACCAGAAAGTATGCATCTGAATTCTCCAGGGACTTCCGCAGTCCTTCGGCTTCTTGTCACACAACTGATCGATGTCTTTCAGCTTGTAGTTGAGACTCAAGAAACTGAACTGATTAGACAGTGAGTTCGAATGGCTTGTGCCAGCTTTGTTGGAGACCAACAGGGATGTCTCACTATCCTGAACCTTATCTGCATTACTTCCTTTACCATGGCTTAATAAGGTACTCTTCCCCAATATTCTGTCAGCATTCTAAAAGAAGAAACAAGCAGACACATAACAGGTTTAGTTCAAATCATATCAGTTCAAGACAAAGCAGCATTGAAAGAATACAAAGCGTGGGAAACTACACGGCACAACAAGATTTTAGATGGGTAGCACGGGTCTACATGTACAACAACACTATTGGCTCTGTTGTGATGCTAGTAATGATCATGATATGAGGAGTCAACTGTATACACAATTGAAATTGAAATCAATAGAGCTATTTATAAGAGCAAACCTGTTAAACAAACATGCTTAAACATACCTATTGTGCCATTGGAGTTTCGATCGGATCCTTCAATTTAAAAATAAGTTTGTATGAGTAAATACAGTGATACAAGAGCAAAGCAGTATGCACGATAGCAATGGAATCTTAAATGAGAACAGTTGTTCTTCAGGTTTAAGCACTTGTTCTACACGAACAGAGGACAGTAAGACGCAGGCATATAGTATTTAAAAATACAAAAAATGAGCTCATAGACCTTACCAGATTCTTGATTCGGGACCAGTACCGAACAAGGCATTCCCCGTCATCGTCCCGTAAATGTGTCTCAGGAGAATGTAAGGGAATTTGATGAATTTCATTGCCAGTGAAGTAACTTTTCTTCAGGTAATTCTGATACTGCCACCAAGCATTCTTGAAGATAGCAGAGGTATTAGCACAGGTTACCTCATCCTGAGTTCCAAATCGGTCCTTCTCTATAGAGAAAAATGGGAACATTTGCTGTATTATAACCATCATGGAGGTAGAATGTATGGGACAAAGCAAAGTAATTGCCATGAATAACATTACTTACACATAACTCCTGGACGAACACCCGCAACTGGCATTTTCCTTCATCTTCAGTATAATATTTCCATGATGGGAAGATACGCACATAGGATTTAACAACATCAAATGCGAGAGTTGCTAAACTACGAATGGCTGGTTGTGCTTCCTCCACAGGAATAGGTGTACTAACTGGTGGAGTTGGGGTTCGCCGTGGTAGTACTGGCGCTTTGGCACTGGAGCTGCCTTACTAACTGATCTTGTTTGGGAGCTCTGTGGTGGAGACGGTGCTATCTCAACAGGAACTGGGTTACTATCTGCTAGGGTTGGGGTTAGATTGGGTGAAGCTGGTTCTCTGTCCATCGCAGTAGGGGTACAATCTGCGGGAGTCTGGGTTATGTGTGGTAGGGCTGGTTTTCGTGCATGTACAACCGGGGTGCTATCTCCACCAAGAGGTATCACTATTTTATTTGAAGACCGTGTTTTTACTCTGCTAGATACTGCCATCACCCGCTCCAATTCAAATGGCTGATAAACAGGAAACATAGTTGAATGTACAGACCTTGTATGAGAGACAGATGCAATAGACAGTGTGGAAAAAAGAGGGCATGAAATAGTTCACATGTATATTGTTTAACTAAAAAGGATAGCATGACATAATTTCACATATATGATGTCTATCTAAACTGGATAGCATAGCATGACATAATTCAAAGATATGATGACTAACTAAACAGGATGGCATGAGATAATTATATGATGTCTTCAGTAAACAGGTTCGCATGACATAATTCACATACATGTTATCTAAGTAATCAGGATCACATGATTTAATTCATGTCGGTGCAAAAAACCTTTACGTATGTTGTCCAGACTGTACATAGGCTCAAGTGGCAGAAATACAAGCAACACCAAGCATTCAAGACAGAAACAAGCCAGAGAGAGAGAGCTCTTTGAGGAATCAAAGGGCGGATCAACAAGACCAAGACAAGCCAAGACGGCAAGATATCACTAAGGAAAAAACCTCCCTTGCCGGGCAGGCGAGCCTGGCCAGGTCGAGGCCACCCCAAAGACAAGTCCCAAGACTTCCCCGGCAAGGATTACCGGGGCCGCTGGCGGCCTACATCCCAGCCAGGACTCCACCGCTCCATCGCTCCACCGCATCGCAACGCAAGTCACCCATCGGTGCGGTGTCGAGCCCCTAGATAACTAAGTGGCTGTCATTTGGCACGTGGGGGCCATTTAGGAGAAAGATCAGCTCCATATGACACCCGTCTAGAGGCGTGTCAAGCAAACAGGTGGAAGATGACTAAAGCGGCGCGGCAGGCCTGCCGGGCCGCATCCACAGCATGACACATGGCAACGCATTTAATGCGCTTTGTCCTTACTGCCAGAGTTAGGTATGATAGCACTGTTAGCTATCTAATCGCTGGATAATGACCATTTTGCCATTGTGGTAACCCCTTGGCCTATAAAAGGAGGACCGTGGCAACCTTAGAAAGGATTTGGACCCTCATGTACTCCTACGCGCGTAGCTGCTCTTCCCCGAGGCGACCTTGCTGGGCTCGAGCGCCGCGCGTTCTTCACGGTCTCCACATCAATCCACCAAAGCAGGAGTAGGGTTTTACGCTTCTCAGTGGCCTGAACCTGGGTAAAAACCACCAGTGTCACCACTGCCGTGCTGTCCCACGGCCTCCGCTCTTTGTGCAATGCGTCCTCCCCCCTGCCGAACCACAAAGGGGCCGATGGCCTCATAGATGGTCGTGTTCTACCATGACATCTTTGGTGCGCCATGTAGGGGGAGCGCTTGTGCGAACCCGAGGTTGTAAACAGCGCGTCAGTCTTCATCATCGCCTTCTTCAGCGTTGGCTTCATCGTCCATGGCGCCCAAGAAGAAGTCTGGCGCAACTGCTCATCCTTCCACCTCGAAGGCCCCTTCGCATGGAGCCGCTGATGCTGCTGGGGCTGCAGTGGCGTCGGGGGACGCGGAGCCGTGGGGAACGTGACCGGCGTAGGCGGCGCTGTCGTCGTTCCCCCTGCGGCCAAAGCGGGAGCAGAAAACGCCGGAGGAGGGCAACATCAATAGCACTCCGACGGCCGTGCTCCACAACGCACGGGTGGGGAGAACGCTTAGTCTCCACCCCCCCACCGTGTCGAAGATCGTAGGCACAACGACAACGCTCGCTCCGGTGTGAACCACGGCCCCCTGGTTGCCCCTGCAACGGGTGCAACAGCGGGGCAAGCACCTCCCCCGGGGTAGGGAAACCAAGACGAAGCATCGAACGGGGCCATTAACCCCCAGGCGCACCCTTCTCGCCACCGTACCACCGTGGCGGCTAGCTCGCGGCGACGAGAGTACGCCGCCGCCACTGGTACTGGTAGGAGCCGTGCGACATCGTGGTCTGCGTCGTCGTCTATGCCAAGCACTGCTTCGAAAGCCATGGCGCGAGCCCAACTCCTGCTGAGGTTCCCACCAGCGGCCGATCAAATGGATGAGTGGAGAGCTACCATCCAGAGCTTGATTGGTTTCGCTGAAGTAGGGGGATCACAGCGGGCGGATCTGCCATGGCTCCCCCAAGAGATAGCCACGACCCGAGCTGCTGACCGAGTTGAGGGGGCCACTCCAACGGTACAGTCCCCTCCGCGACGGCCAACGCATGGACCACAACCAGAACCACGCAACCAGGAGCCCAATGAGGTATCGATGGCCTCGTCTGACCCTTGGCCCCATCGAGATCAGCGGTAGGTCCTGGAGGACCGGCGGAGGGAAGACACGCGTGACACCATAGAGCGACGCCGCAAAACCCACCGCCAATCTGACAGGCGCAATGGCCCAGACGTCGACGAACCCGCGCCCAGTGAGGGCGGATACCTACCTTTTGAGGTCGGGTGTCCTGCCTTCACTCGTGAGCTGCGGCAAAGTCCGTTGGCCATCTGCCCGCGTTTTCAAGCCAGAAATAACAGAAAAGTATGATGGAAGGCTGAACCCGGCAGAGTTCTTGAGCATCTACACCATCATTGTTCAAGCTGCCGGAGGAAGAGATGAGAAAGTGTTCGCCAATTACTTCCCTTTGGCACTCAAGCCAAATGTGAGGTCATGGCTGATGCACCTTCCGGAAAACTCCATCTCATCGTGGGCTGACCTGTGCCATGAGTTTGTTGGCGCCTTCACGGGCGGCCATCAAGAACCAGGACGGCCCAGTGATCTGCAGCTCCTTCCACAAAAGGAAGGAGAGAGCTTGTGGAAGTACATGCAGAGGTTTAGCCGGGTACACAGAAACATCCCAGACATCCACCCGGCAGCTATGATTGCCGCGTTCCAGTCCAACATGCGCAACAGGAGGATACGTTCCAAGATGAACGTATGGTTGCCCAAGACTGTGAATGAGCTCTACACTTTGGCGGATAAGTGTGCCAGAACAGAGGAAGGGAGGTGACTCCCCGGAGAAGAGGACGGCGTCGAAGTCGACTCAAAGGATGACGACGATGCCGCGGACCCGAAGAGGAAGAACAAGAAACGCAACAAGAAGCGCAAGGAAAAGGCAGTATTGGCTATGGAGGGCTCTGGCACTCCTAGTACCGGCAAGAAGGCCAAGACCGAAGCCCCCGGCAAGGAAGTTGTCACGTGCACTGATTGCCAGGAGGCTGCGGCGGCCGAAAAGGCTGGGAAGGCTGAAGGGCCATACTGCAAGATCCACCGGACCAAGGGCCATGATCTCCGAGAGTGTCACCAAGTTGAGCAACTTGTCAAAAAGCAGAGAGCTGAGTACGAGAAGCACGACAAGGAAAGAGACCAAGAAGGTGCTGGCGGGAAGGGCCGAGGCGGCAGAGGAGGCCGCCGCGGCAAGGATCCCCAGCATCCAGAGAGGCCCGTAGGGGGCAGTAAGAAGAAAGAAGGCAAAGACGAAAGTGATGAAGGGATGAAGAGGAAACCAGTGAGCAAGAGTTCCAGAAAGCCACTAAGGCCCTGTGCGTTGACGGAGGCGCATCTTTGCACCCCTCTCACCGCCAGCTTAAACAGTGGGCGCGTGAGGTCAATGCTGTAGAGCCAGAAGTGGACTCCCGGAAACCGCTCAAATGGTCCCACACGCCCGTCATCTTCGACGAAGAGGATCACCCTGACCGCACCACCGTGGTAGGGTGCTTGCCGTTGTTGGTTTCACGAATAATCCGCAACCTCAAGGTCACGAAGATGTTGGTTGACGGCGGGGCTGGGTTGAATCTGATTTCCCCCAAGGTGCTCAGCAAACTTCAAATAACAGATGAAGAGCTCAAGATCACTGGCACTTTCCAAGGGATCAACCCCGGCAGGAGTCGTCCTAAGGGAAAGGTCATGCTGCCGGTGACGTTTGGAGGAGAATTGAACTACTGGACTGAGAAGGTTGTGTTTGATGTGGTTGATCTCCCCCTACCGTACAGTGGAATCCTTGGTCGTCCAGCCCTGGCAAAATTCATGGCGGCATCTCACTATGCCTACAACATACTGAAGATGCCAGGGACAATGGGCATCATTTCCATTTCATCAGACAAGAAGGACGCAATCATATGCGTGGATAAGATGTACCGAGACGCAGTCGCCGCTGAGGTCGCGGAAGCTGCAGCTCCCGCCAAGGAAAGTAAGAAAGGGAAGAAAGCTAGCAAGGATACCAGCAAGGAATCCGGGAAGCGCACCTCTTCGGAGTGTGCTGCACCCGTCGATGATTTGCCAGAGAGCTCCACTAGCAAGAAGCCCAAGGTTGCCTCACCTGCGGTGAAGAAAGTCCTGGCGGGGCTGGATGGCGTTGGTGGTACCTTCAACATCAGGTCCACCCTTGATGACAAATAGGAAAGCGCGCTCGTTGCCTTCCTACGGGTGAATGTAGATGTGTTTGCGTGGCAACCATCTGACATCCCCGGTGTTCCCAGGGAGGTAATCGAGCACCACCTAGCTGTCTGCCCTCATGCCTGGCCCGTCAAGCAGAAAGTCAGGAAGCAAGCTTTGGAGCGGCAACAGTTCATTGCCGAGGAGATCAAGAAACTTGAAGCAGCTAGTTTGGTCAGAGGAGTACTACACCTAACATGGTTGGCGAACCCAGTGGTGGTGCGCAAGGCGAACGGGAAATGGAGGCTTTGCATACACTTCACGGATCTGAACAAGGCATGCCCGAAGGACCCGTTCCCCTTGCCGCGCATTGACCAGATCATAGATTCCACTTCCGGGTGTGATCTGCTTTCCTTCTTGGATGCATACTCTGGGTACCATCAGATATTCATGTCCAAGGAGGACGAGGAGAAGACCGCGTTCATAACACCATGTGGAACGTACTGCTTTGTACGGATGCCTTTCGGGTTGAAGAGCGTTGGATCCACTTTCGCAAGGGCAGTGCAAATTGGTTTCAAGCCTCAATTGCACAGGAATATTGAAGCTTACATGGATGACATAGTAGTCAAGACCAAGGACAAGTCAACTCTCATTCAGGACTTGGAAGAGACCTTTGCGAATCTACGCAAGATCAACTTGAAGTTAAACCCTGAGAAGTGTGTGTTTGGTGTTCCCTCCGGCAAGCTACTTGGTTTCTTTGTGTCCCACCGGGGGATAGAGGCCAACCCCAACAAGATCAAGGTGATCAAGCAGATTCAAGCACCCAAGATAGTTAAAGACGTGAGGCGCCTGACCGGATGTGTTGCCGCGCTAAGCAGGTTCATTTCCAAGTCTGTCGAGCGCGCGTTGCCGTTCTTCAAAATTTTGAAGAAGGCAGGGCCGATGAAGTGGACCCCGGAGGCAGAAGCAGCGCTGCAAGACTTGAAGACCTATCTTTCCTCTGCTCCCACCTTGGTCGCTCCTAAACCACAAGAGCCGTTGCTGCTGTACCTAGCGGCAACCAATCAAGTGGTTACTACAGCGTTGGTGGCGCAGCGGGAAGTGGATGAAGGAGCAGCTGCAGCTACTGCCCCCTCCAGAGAGGAAAGTGAACCTATCCCGACAAGGTCCGGTGCAGATCAGGAGAAAGAAGAGCAATATAATGGAGATAATTCCAAGACCGCGGCAAAGAAGAAGGTGGTGAAGCGGCCAGTATACTTTGTTAGCTCCCTATTGCAGGGGGCTAGATCAAGGTACTCTGGCATGCAAAAGTTGATCTTTGGCCTCATCATGGCCTCAAGGAAACTGCGCCACAACTTCCAAGCCCACGAGATCACAGTTGTCACCCGCTTCCCTTTGCAACGCATACTGAGGAACCCGGAGGCCACTGGCAGAATAGTGGAATGGGCTTTGGAATTTTCAAGCTTTGGTCTTAAGTATGAGAGCACATCAACAATTCAGAGTCGAGCATTGGCGGAGTTCATCGCAGAATGGACACCAACCCCAGATGAAAAAACACCGGAAACAGTCATCCCCGGCAAGGAGGCTCCCCAAGAGTGGATCATGTACTTTGATGGTGCCTTCTCACTGCAAGGTGTAGGGGCTGGCGTGCTCCTTGTTGCACCCACAAGAGAGCACCTCAAGTACGTGATCCAAATGCATTTTCCCGGAGAGAAAGCTACCAACAACACTGCAGAATATGAAGGACTTCTTGCCGGGCTCAGGATCGCAACAGAGTTGGGAATTAAGAAGTGGATCATTCATGGAGACTCACAGCTTGTGGTGAGGCAAGTAAACAAGGATTACCAGAGTCCATTGATGGAGGCATATGTGGAGGAAGTGAGAAAGCTGGAGGAGCGTTTTGATGGATTGCAAACAGAGCATGTGCCACATGCGGAAAACAGCATTGCTGATCATCTATCGAAATGTGCTACGCAAAAGCTTCCTGTGGAACCAGGGACTTTTGTTCTCCACCTGACTCAACCTTCAGTATCCCCAACAACAATGGCCAGAAAAAGGAGGAAACTGGACTCCGGCAAGCCTCTCTCGGCAGAGCTTCCCGAAGCCCCCGGCAGAGAGGTTGGCAGGAACAGCTCCACTTCGCCTGGTGAGCAGCACCCTCCCGCCGAACCATCAGTTCTTGCGGTTGAGATATGTGCTCCCACGAATGAGGAGGTGCCATTGATCCTTGTTGTCGAGCCCCAGGCTCCAACTTGTGCACATCACTTAGTCCATTACCTCCAAACAGGAGAACTTCCCGAAGAGCAAGAAGAAGCTGAAAGAGTAGCCTGGAGGGCCAGTATGTATCAGTTTGTTGACAACATGTTATACAGAAGGAGGCCCAACGGTGTGAAATTGAAGTGCATTTGCCAGGAAGAGGAGAAGGAACTGTTGGAAGAGACACACAAAGGCATGTGCGGCTCCCATATTGGATCAAGAGCCTTGGTCGGAAAAGCTTTCCGACAAGGATTCTACTGGCCCACGGCCCTCCAAGATGCGATCGAGCTAGTCACCAGATGTGAAGCCTGCCAGTTCCACTCCAAGAATATCCATCAACCTGATCAAGCTCTCCAGACGATCCCTTTGTCATGGCCATTTTTGGTCTGGGGGCTCGACATCTTGGGCCCCTTCCCCCATGCTACCGGGGGCTTTGAATTCTTGTACATTGCAATCGACAAGTTTACAAAGTGGCTGGAGGTGGAGCCTGTGAGAAAGGTGACCGCACAACCAGCTATCAAGTTCTTGAAGGGATTGGTGTGCCGCTTCGGAGTACCCGCCAGAGTCATCACTAACAACGACACCCAATTCACAAGCCGCGCCTTCATGCAATACGTTCAAACCCTCGGAAGCAAGGTTTCATTCGCCTCTGTTGCTCATCCCAAAAGCAATGGACAAGCTGAGAGGATGAATGCTGAAGTGCTGCAAGGACTCAAGACAAGAACTTTTGACAAGTTGCGCAAGTGCGGCAGACGCTGGATCGACGAGCTGCTGCTGGTTCTTTGGTCCCTTCATACGACACCAAATCGAGCTACCGGCCAGACTCCCTTCTCCCTAGTCTATGGGGCAGAAGCAGTGATCCCCACGGAACTCATATATGGGTCACCTCGAGTATTTGCCTATGATGAAGTAGAGCAAGAGCAGTACCGGCATGACGATGCCGTGCTCCTTGAGGAGAACCGTCTTCAGGCTGCTACGCGTGCTGCATGCTACCAGCAAGCCCTGCATTGCTATCACAGCCGCAGGGTTCATGCTCGGAGCCTTGAGGAAGGTGACCTTGTCCTTAGGCGTGTTCAGTCTGCCAAGGGTGCAAACAAGTTGACGCCGAAGTGGGAAGGTCCTTATCGGGTAGTACGAGTCACCAGACCCAGCGCAGTCCGTCTAAAGACCGAAGATGGAATCCAGTTGCAAAACTCATGGAACATTGAGCATCTTCATAAGTTCTACTGTAAGGCGCGGCTGTCGGACCCCGCCCGACAGCCACCCTTTTGTACAAGCCTTGCCGATGCGCATGTAACCCTTTGTACAAAGCCAGGTGCAGACCCTAAGCACAGACAATAAAACGAAGCGCCGGGGGCCCCAAAAAACTTGCATGCATGCATAGCATAACATGAGCATACCATGATCATGTAGATAAGATCATATGTTGCTTTGTTTTCCTCTGCACTAACTGCAGGACTCTTGCCATGGACTCGGTCCCAAAAAGAAGAGGCGCAAACAAGTTTACATATTGATCCCCGACAAGCAAAACAGATAAGTTCCTCTTTATCCATACATGTCTCTGTAAGAAGAAAACTTGTGCATAGAGAAACCTCGTCTCCTTCGAAACATTTGTGCTCCCATCCTTTGACCCGAACGTTGCTTCGGTCAAGATGGTTGTAGTGGCTCTTGGCGGAGAAGGTTCAACGAGGGGCCGGTCCCCTTCCATAGTTTTGAGCCCGGCAGGCCAAGCCTCGTGACAACAAATGAATGGCGCCCGATAGGATAGCTTGCCGGAGAAAACTTGTTTACTTAAAAGTATAGATGCATTCTTCCTCTGCATGGATATAGTACATGCACAAGTACCCGGCAAGACTGTCTTTTTTCATTAATATGCGGATAAACGAGTACAAAGCTTACAGAGTACAAACATGGATAGAAGAGATTACATATTTGAAACTAAAGTTTGGCAAGTGCCTACATGTTTTGGATTGAAAAAAGATAAGTGCCCCGTAATCCCTTTCTTGTCCCTCTCCTCCTAGGAACTACAGTAGGAGGCGAAGAGGGAAAAGGAGTGCCTGGGCAGAAGCCCAGCCTGACCCCATCGGAGCCCGCCGGGAGCAGCCTGACAAGCTCGGGAGTGGCGAGGCTGCGAAGGAGGGAGACGGAGAGAGCAGCTGGGTGGTGCCCTGGACGCCACCACCAGGACCAGCAGGACACGACAACACGGACGCCGGCTGGGAGACCCTGCCGGGGCTCAGCTGGAAGACTGCTGGAGGAGGCGAAGGCACCAAGAGAGCGTCCCCTCCCTGGCAACCGTCCGGAAGAAGCTAGTGATGATGGTGCCGGGGAGGGAGAGGAAGAGCGGAAAGACGGAGCTGCAGGCCGGCAATACGAGACGAAGGCATCGGTGCCATCATACTCTGACCTGACGGCCTGCCACCCGCCTTCTCTGTCCTAGCCTATTTTTTCCTCATCACTGTCGCTCCGGGAGGACGCTTAGCCTTTGGCCCGTCACCTCCCCCGAAGAAGTGGCTGACGGTGGCGGCGGTGCCCGAGGCGTGCCGGGAGCACCACTTCCCACCTTGGCAGGCATGAGGGCATCGTCGTCTTTAGTGTCATCCCCAACCTCGCCGAAGAGAGTAGTGCTGGGATTACTGAAGATCCCGAGTGCGTTCCCACGGGCTGGCACCAGAGGCCCTGAGGACTCCGTCGACGTGTTGACGGGCTCCGACAGCTTGCAGCAGGGGCGACGCTTCTTCCCTAGACGGCGAGCTCGCATGGAAAGGGCGAGCGCTCCACCGTCATGAAGAAGCATAGCACCTTCCACACCAGGGTCAATGTGGCATTCGCTGACGCACCGCCGCGAACCGCGGCCGCCCCTACTATGGTTGCCGCGCCTCCCACGGCCCCGGACCAGACTCACTCCCTGAGCGGTGACACTAGCCTTCGGAGTCATCACCCCCGAACCGAGGCTCGGGGCCTAGCCCCGGTCTCTCCCTTTCGGCATGATGAAGGAGGCAAGGAAGAAGAAGGCAGAAGTGCGTTGATGGATGCCTCCACTCCCCCTAGTGCTCCCTCTTTATAGGCGAGCCGGGGCTGGGGGCTGGTTCTCCACCTACTCTCGAGGGTTCCTTTGAATCTAACCCGTCCAATCTGCGGACGGTGGCCGAGCCCATCGATCGTCCTTTTGCACCAATCCGGAGAATTTGGGTTCCTGTCATAGCGCTCTTCCCTGCACCGTGCGCATCTGTTACCTACGCTGCGCGACGCATGCGGCGTACGTGGCGGAAAGGGTGGGCGTAGTGGGATGAGTGAAATGGCAGTTACCGCCCCATGGGATAAAGTCATTCACGAGCCATAACAGGCTGGCCCCCACCACATTTGGCACCGCACGATGAGCGGGGGAACCGAAAACTGACTCAAGCACAGGTTAATGAAGAAGCAAGAGGAAAAATCAAGGAAGAAGAAAATATCAGCACAAGACCCCTGCCTGTGTACCTGATAGGGCCTACCCCAACGATGCTCGGCAACACATTTGGGCCAGGACCGGGGGCTCATGTAGGTGCAACAAACCTTTATGTATGTTGCCCAGACTGTACACATGCTCAAGTGGCAGAAATACAAGCAACACCAAGCATTTGAGACAGAACCAAGCCAGAGGGAGAGAGAGAGCTCTTTGAGGAATCAAAGGGTGGATCAAGAAGACCAAGACAAGCCAAGACGGCAAGATATCACTACGGAAAAACCTCCCTTGCCGGGCAGGCGAGCCTGGGCAGGTCGAGGCCACCCCGAAGACAAGTCCCAAGACTTCCCCGGCAAGGATTGCCGGGGCCGCTGGCGGCTTACATCCCCGTCAGGACTCCACCGCTCCACCGCATCACAACGCAAGTCACCCATCGGTGTGGTGTCGAGCCCCCAGATAACTAAGTGGCTGTCATTTGGCACGTGGCGGCCATTTAGGAGGAAGATCAGCTCCATATGACACCCGTCTAGAGGCGTGTCAAGCAAACAGGTGGAAGATGACTAAAGCGGCGCGACAGGCCTGCCGGGCCGCATCCACAGCATGACACATGGCAGAGCATTTAATGCGCTTTGTCCTAACTACCAGAGTTAGGTATGATAGCACTGTTAGCTATCTAATCGCTGGATAATGACCATTTTGCCATTGTGGTAACCCGTTGGCCTATAAAAGGAGGACCGTGGCAACCTTAGACAGGATTCGGACCCTCGTGTACTCGTACGCGCGTAGCTGCTCTTCCCCGAGGCGATCTTGCTGGGCTCAAGAGCCGTGCGTTCTTCACAGTATCCACATCAATCCACCAAAGCAGGAGTAGGGTTTTACGCTTCTCAGCAGCCCAAACCTAGGTAAAAACCACCAGTGTCACCACTGCCGTGCTGTCCCACGGCCTCCACTCTTTGTGCAATGCGTCCTCCCCCCTGCCGAACCACAAAGGGGCCAATGGCCTCATAGGTGGCCGTGTTCTACCATGACAATTCACATATGTGATTTATATGCTAAGCAGAGGGCATTCGCATATATGATGTCTGAACTAAGAACATGGTGTTGAATATTGTGTATATGATGTCTAAACTATGCAAGGCAAGACACCATATGCATGATATGAGCAGTATAACCATGCCAAGTTAGAGCATACACTTCGGTGGGGGAATAGGACTAGTCATCTGTCTCTGAATCCATCTCTGAGGAGCTATCGGGACCCAGCAAGAGATCTGCTTCGACAGGTAGATCTGTCTGCTCTGAAGACCTTGTTTTTACTCCAGATTTTTCCATCACCCACTCAAATGGCTGATTCACAGGAAGAGTAGTTGAATGTACAAACATTGTCGACAAATGGAAATGTAATGAAGAAAAGGATTGGCAAGATATCATTCAAATATATGATGCCTGGTTAAAAGAGATGAGATTGCATAATTCTCATATATGATATAGAAACTAAATAGGTGGCATTATAGAACATGTCTAAACTAAGCAGATGACATATATGATGTCGAAAGTAGGCACTGCAAGGTAAGATATGCATGATATGACCAACATCATCATGCCAAGTTAGAGCAAACACCTCAGGGGGTAAATAGGAGTGGTCAGCTACGTCTGAATCTGCCTCAGAACAGATATCTTCCTCTGGATTACAATCTGGAGGGGGGCGGGGAGGGTTTGCCGTTGAACCCACCATGGAGCAATGTCTGCATGACATTGTATTGACACGCAAAACTCTTCTCTTTTTCTCTACATGTTCAGCATGACTGTTTACAATATCTGACATGCATACGAAAAAAATATAGTGAGATTATGTAAGGAGAGCAAGCAGAAATCTAGAGTCATGGTAACAACCAGTGGATGGATCCAAAAATAATGATAGCAGGCTGATGATAGCTTTAATTTAATAAAAAGACAGATGATGATTGCTTTACTATTTGTTTCCCATCCAAGATGAACAACATAGGCATACCCTAGGTGAACCAGATAATAGACAGAGATACTATTCATTGTTGCCTCGATATGTGCCCCACAAGTAATTTTAAAACTCAAGTTTGAACATTAATTTGGACCTGACTTGGAGTCTAAGAGGTGAACAGGACGATAAAGTAGCAGGTAATATTAAGCAATGCATTACATAAGCAGAAACGAAAGAGTGTGACCTCTCTTATGGACCCGTGTACTCCTCAGGTTCATCTGCTGAGTCGATGATGGTGATGCAGTTGCGGTGGGTGCCGGCGGCAGGGAAGGAGATCCGAGGCGGCGAAAGACGGTCAGGAGTCATGATGTCTGGTATGGTCGATGCTTCTGTCGATGGAGCAGCTCAGGTGAGGTGGACGATGTCGCGGAAGGAGCAGGACAAACCACACAAAGTTTTCTTCGACACCTATCTGTAACTGAAGTAATTCTGTAAGGGCTCCTTTGGCTTGCAGGATTCTAAAAATGCAGGGATAGGAAAACACCGGAATAGGATAAGAATGCACGTGGGAAACAGAGCATTTCGAAACACAGGATTTCTGTCAACTTGGGTGTTTGGTTCACAGGAATTGGAAGAGGAGAGGAATGCAAAGAAACATGGCCAAATTAAAGTGAAACCATATGAAAGTGTGTAGAGTTAGAATGTTATTCTGCCACTAATGCACTTAGTCTTGTTTTCATGCATAGGATTTTGAAAAGTAGGTCCAGGTGGATGTTTTGCTCCATTCCTTTCAACGAAATGCATGAATAATTGAATAGTAGAGTGCCATAGGAAAATTTCCTATTGCTATGTTTTTCCTTCACTTTTTCCTTTGAACCAAAATAGCCCTAATGGATTGACATGAATGTAGAGTAATAAGTGATGCGACAAGTGTACAACCTCTTTGGCGTAGCCGTGTCGACCTCAACATCATTGGGTTGGTCACTGAAGAAGTTGCGGCAAAGGTGGCTGTCAGAGGTGTGGAGGAAGATTTGAGGCGTCTTTAGACGGCGGCCAGGGTACTGCTCTGTTGTGATGGATGGTTTCGTCGTTGGAGCAGCTCCGGCGAGCCGTAAGACGTCGAGGCTGAAGTAGTACAAGACAGACATCGTTAATCTCAAGTGGGATTCTAATAGCATCTCCAATAGATGATCTAAAATACATTACCAAAAAGTGATAGATGTAAAATTTACATCACCAAAAAACACCTGACTACAACAGATGAGGTAAAAACTGATGACTCTGAACTTAACTGTCGAAAGTGAAATTTACTGTGGAATCTGAATGTTACTGTCGAAACTGAACGCACTGGTAGCAGAGAGGCACTTCACATGTAGTTTAGGCCGCTCGAGCACTAGTAGTAGAGAAACAGTGATCTAAATTAGCAGGTGATTGACGGGGAACACAGTAGCAGATAGCAGCCAGAGCAGCAGCGCCTGGAGGAGCATCGCGAACTAGAGCCAGAGCAGCAACTCGTGTAGCTGCAGCAGCCCATGTACCAGCATCAGCAGAGCGAGCGAGAGCAAGAGCAGAGCAGCAGCACGAGCGAGGGGAAGAGCAGAGCAACAGTGCGACCAAGTGAGAGACGGAGCAGCAGCAGCGAGAGCGAGCGAGAGCCGGAGTAGCAGCAGCAGTGCGAGCCGGAGCAGCAGCAGATTTGGTTGGTATGGCCGCTGCCGCCGAAGGAGCCTCGCACTGGGGGAGAGCCACCGTGGAGATGTCGCTCGTGGCGCCGGCTTCGAGGTAGCCGCGCCATGGGGGTGCGGGATCGAGCATCATCGAAGCTGGGAGGTCGAGTTAAGGAGAAGGTGCGATGCAATGAGTGTACAACCTCTTTGGTGGCGCTGAGTAGGCCTCGGCTTCGTCCGAGGAGTCGGTGAGGATGTTGCGGTTCCGGTGGAGCAGGTTAAGGCAGCGCTGTGGGGATGGATTAGCCGCGATAGACGAGGCAATCATCAGAGCAGCTCCTTGGAGGTGGAGGACGGGGCGGCTGAACCGGCGGGATGACGAGATCAATGACGGATCCTCATCCGGGGAGGTGGATGAGGGACGTCGAGCTGTTGCGGTGGATGATGTCATCAGGGAAGAGGCTTTGGCTGGGCAGCGGTGGGGTGGCAGACGGAGGAGGGTGGGGTTTCGCAGCTGGAGCAGAGAGGTTATGTGTCGTGGTTCGACACGATCACCTATGGGGCCATCGACCCCTTCGTGGTTCGGCGGGTGGGGGGGGGGAGGGCACGTTGCACAAAGAGCAGAGACCGTAGAACAACACGGCAATGTGACGCGGGTGGTTTTTACCCAGGTTTGGGCCGCCGCGAGGCATAAAACCCTACTCCTGCTTTGGTGGATTGAGTGGAAGACCATGACGAACGCGCAGCACTCAAGCCCGCCAAGGTTGCCTCGGGAAGGGCAGCTACGCGCGTATGAGTGTACAAGGGTCCGAATCCTTTCTATGGTTGCCTCGGCCCTCCTTTTATAGGTCAAGGGGTTACCACCATGGCAAAATAGTCATTATCCAGTGATTAGATAGCCACAGTTCTATCATACCGAACTCTGCAGACAGGACAAAGTGCGTTAAATGCACCGCTTAGTGTCACATCGTGGATGCAGCCCGAGAAGCCTTGCCATGCCATCCAGCCACCTTCTCGTCTGCATGCATGATACGCACCTGGACGGGTGTCATTTAGGTGTGATCTTCCTCAGAAATGGCCGCCACGTGCCAAATGACAGCCATTTAATCACTTGGGGGCTCGACACCGCACCGATAAGTGACTTGCATCACTGTGAGGTGGAGCGGTGGAGCCTTGGCGGGATAGCAAGCCGCCAGCGCCCCGGCAACCCTTGCTGGGGAGGTCTTGGGACTTGCCCTTGGGGTGGCCTCGACCTGACCATGCTCGCCTACCCGACAAGGGAGGTTTTTCCCTTAGTGATATCTTGCCGTTTTGGCTTGTCTTGGTCTTCTTGATCCGCCCTTTGGTTTCTCAAAGAGCTACCTCTTCTGCTTGGCCTTGTCTTGGATACTTGGTGGAGCTTGCCTTGTTGTCGCCGTGCCTGTGTACGGTCCGGGCAACACACGCAAAGGTTTGTTGCACCGACAGGAGCCCCCGGGCATGGTCCAAACATGCAGCTGAGCACCGTTGGAGTAGGCCCTATCAGGTACACAGGCAGGGGTCTTGTGCTGATATTCTTCTCTTCCTTGATATCTTCCTTGCTTCTTCGTTAATCTGTGCTTGAGTCAGTTTCCGGTTTTTTCGTGGGCCGTGCGATGCCAAATGCGGTGGGGGCCATCCTGCTATGGCCCGTGAATGACTTTATCTCATGGGGCGGTAACTACCATGTTACTCTTCCCACTACGCCCGTCCCGTCCACCACGTACTCCGCATGCACCACGCGGGGTAGGTGATGGATGTGCATGGTGTAGGGGAGAGCGCTATGGCAGGGACCCAGATCTTTCGGATTGGTGCAGAGGGGCGGTCGATGAGCTCGTCCACAATCCATAGTTTGGACGGGTCGGATTCAGAGGAGCCCTTGGGAGTGGGTGAAAGACCAGCCCCCGGTCCCGGCTCGCCTATAAAAGGGAGCACAAAGGGGAGCAGAGGCATCCACTCACGCACTTCTTCCTTGCTTCCTCCTTCCTTATGGCGAAGGGAAGAGACTGGGGTCAGGCCCCGGGTCTCAGCTCGAGAGCGAAGATGCCGAAGGCTAGTGCCGTCGCTCGGGGAGTGAGTCTGGTCCAGGGCCGCGGGAGGCGCAGCGACCGTAGTAGGGGTGGTCGAAGCCCATGGCGGCGTGCCTGCGAACGCCATGCCGATCCCGGCGTGGAGGGTGCTGCGCCTCTTCATAGTGATAGAGCGCTCGCCCCTTCCACGCGAGCTTGCCGCCCGGGGGAGAGGTATCACCTCTGCTGCAAGCTGTCGGAACTTGTCAACCCGTCGGTGGAGTCCTCAGGGCTTCTGGTGCTCGCCTGCAGGATCGTGCTCGGGATCTTCAGTAAACCCAGCACTGCTCTCTTCGGCGAGGCCGGGGGTGACGCTGAAGATGGCGGTGCCCTCTTGCCCGCCAAGGTGGGGAACGGTGCCCCCCATGCGCCTTGGGCGCCGCCACCGTCGTCGGCCGCTCCTTCGGGGGAGGTGATAGGCCAAGGACCCGGCGCCCCCTAGAGCGACAGTGACGAGGAAAAAAATGGGCGGAGACGATGAAACCGGGGGCAGGCCGTCAGGTCGGAGTACGATGGCACCGACGCATTCGTCTCGTTCCTCCTGCCAGCCGCCCCGTCTTCCAGCTCTTCGCCACCCTCCCCGGCACCATCATCACCAGCCTCTTTCGGGTGGTTACCGGGGGGATGTTCTCTTGGTGCCTTCGCCTCCTCCAGCAGTCTTCCGGCTGGTCCTCGGCAGGCCTTCCCCGCCGGTCCTGGAGGTGGTGACTAGGGAACCGTCAAGCTGCTCTCTCTGTCTCCCTCCTTCGCAGCCTCGCCACTCCCGATCTTGTCAGGCTGCTCCCGGCAGGCCCTGATGGGGTCGGACTGGGCTTCTGCTCAGGCACTCCTTTTGGCCTCTTCACCTCCCGCTGTAGTTCCTAGGAGGAGAGGGACAAGAAAGGGATCACGGGGCACTTATCTTTTTTCAGTCTAAAACATGTAGGCATTTGCCAAATTTTAGTCTTAAATATGTAATCTTCTTTATCCATGTTTGTGCTCTGTAAGATCTGTGCTTGTTTATCCGCATATTAATGAAAAAGACTAGCCTTGCCGGGTACTTGTGCATGTATTATGTCCATGCAGAGGTGGAATGCCTCTATACGTTTGAGTAAATAAGTTCCCACGGCAAGCTATCCTGCTGGTACCTTCCATTTGTTGCCGCGGCTTGGCCCGTCGGGCTCAAAACTAGAAAAAGGGACCAGCCCCCCATCGAGCCCTCTCCGTCAAAGGCCAGTTCAACCACCTTGACCGAAACAACATTTGAGTCGAAGGATGGGAGCACCAATGCTTCGAAGGAGACGGGGTTTCTTTATGCACAAGTTTGCTCCTTACAGAACATATATGGATAAGAAGAAACTTATCTGTTTGGCTTGTCGGGGACTGATACGTGGGCTTGTTTCCATTTCTTCTTTTCGGGACCGAGTCCGCGGCAAGAGTCTTGTAGCTTAGTGTAGAGGAAAACAAAGCTACATATGACCTTATCTACATGATCATGCCATGCTCATGTTATGCTATGCATGCATGCAAGTTTTTGGGGCCCCCGGCGCTTTGTTTATTCATCTGCTGCTCAGGGTCTGTGCCTGGCTTTGTACAAAGGGTTACATGCAACATCGATAAGGCTTGTACAAAAGGGTGGCTGCCGGGAAGGGCCCGACAGTCGCGCCTTACGGGTAGAACTTACGGAGATGCTCAATATTCCATGAGTTTTGCAATTGAATGCCATCTCCGGTCTCCAGATGGACTGCGCCAGGTCTGGTGACTCGTACCACCCGGTAAGGGCCTTCCCACTTCAGCGTCAACTTGTTTGTACCCTTGGCGGACTAAACGCGCCTAAGGACAAGGTCGCCTTCCTCAAGACTCCGGGGGTGAACCCTGCAGCTGTGATAGCGACGCAGGGCTTGCTGATAGCGTGCAACACACGTAACAGCCCAGAGACAGTTCTCCTTGAGGAGCACGACATCGTCATGCCGGTGCTGCTCTTGCTCTACTTCATCATAGGCAAATACTCGAGGTGACCCGTATATGAGTTCTGTGGGGATCACTGCTTCTGCCCCATAGACTAGGGAGAAGGGAGTCTGGCCGGTAGCTCGATTTGGTGCCGTACGGAGGGACCAAAGAACTACCGGCAACTCGTCGATCCAGCGCCTTCCGCACTTTCACAGCTTGTCAAATGTTCTTGTCTTGAGTCCTCGCAGCACTTCAGTGTTTGCCCTCTCAGCTTGTCCATTGCTTCTGGGATGAGCAACAAAGGCGAATGAAACCTTGCTTCTGAGGTCTTGAACGTATTGCATGGAGGTGCGGCTCATGAACTGGGTGCCGTTGTCAGTGATGACCCTGGTGGGTACTCCGAAGCGGCACACCAGTCCTTTTAGAAACTTGATAGCTGATTGTGCGGTCACCTTCCTCACGGGCTCCACCTACGACCACTTTGAGAACTTGTCGATGGCGACGTACAAGAAGTCAAAGCCCCAGTAGCACGGGGGAAGGGGCCCAAGTAGTCGAGCCCCCAGACAAAAAAGGGCCATGACAAAGGGATCATCTGGAGAGCTTGAGCAGGTTGATGGATATTCTTGGAGTGGAACTGGCAGGCTACACATCTGGTGACTAGCTCGATTGCATCTTGGAGGGCCGTGGGCCAGTAGAAACCTTGCCGGAAAGCTTTCCCAACCAAGGCCCTTGATCCAATATGAGAGCCACACATGCCTCCGTGTATCTCTGCCAACAGTTCCTTCCCCTCTTCCCGCAAATGCACTTCAATTTCACACCGTTGGGCCTCCTTCTGTATAGTGCGTCATCGACGAACTGATACATACTGGCCCTCCGGGCTACTCTTCAGCTTCTTCTTGCTCTTCGGGAAGTTCTCCTGTTTGTAGGTAACGGACTATGTGTCGTGCCCAAGTTGGAGCCTGAGGCTTGACAACAAGGATCAGCGGCACCTCCTCGTTCATGGGAGCGCATGACTCAACCGCAAGGACTGGTAGTTCGGCAGGAGGGTGTTGCTCGCCAAGCAAAGTGGAGTTGTTCCCGCCAACCTCTTTGTCAGGGGCTTCAGGAAGCTCTACCGGGAGAGGCTTGCCGGAGTCCAGTTTCCTCCTCTTTCTGGCCATTGTTGCCGGGGATACGGAGGGTTGAGTCAGGTGAAGAACAAAAGTCCCTGGTTCCACAGGAAGCTTTTGCGCAGCGCACTTTGACAGATGACCAGCAATGCTGTTTTCTACACGGGGTACGTGCTTTGTTTGCAATCCGTCAAAGCACTCCTCCAGCTTTCTCACTTCCTCCACGTATGCCTCTATCAATGGACTCTGATAATCCTTGTTCACTTGCCTCACCACGAGCTGTGAGTCTCCTCGTATGATCAACTTCTTAATTCCCAACTCCGTCGTGATTCTGAGCCTGGCAAGAAGTCCTTCATACTCTGCAGTGTTGTTAGTTGCCTTCTCCCGGGGAAAATGCATCTAGATCACATACTTGAGGTGCTCTCCAGTGGGTGCGACGAGGAGCACGCCAGCTACTGCACCTTGTAGTGAGAAGGCACCGTCAAAGTACATGATCCATTCTTGGGGTGCTTCCTTGCCGGGGATAACCGTTTTCAGTGCCTCTTCGTCTGGGGTAGGTGTCCACTCTGCAATAAACTCCGCCAGTGCTCTGCTCTGAATAGTTGACGTGCTCTCAAACTTGAAACCAAAGCTTGACAGCTCCAAAGCCCATTCCACTATTCTACAAGTGGCCTCCCGGTTCCTCAGTATGCGTTGCAAAGGGAATCGGGTGACAACTGTGACCTCGTGGGCTTGGAAGTAGTGGCGCAGTTTCCTTGAGGCCATGACGAGGCCAAATATCAACTTTTGCATGCCAGAGTACCTTGACCTAGCCCCCTGCAATAGGGAACTAACAAAGTAAACTGGCCGCTGCACCACCTTCTTCCTTGCCACAGTCTTGGGATTGCCTTCACTTCTCTGCTCTTCTTTCTCTTGATCTGCGCCCAGCCTTGCCGTGACTGGTTCACTTCCTTCTCCCGGGAGGACAGTAGCTGCAGCTACTCCTTTTTCCACTTCCCGTTGTGCCACCAGTGCTGCACTAACCACTTGATTGGTTGCCGCTGGATATAGCAGCAATGGCTCTTGTGGTTTAGGAGCGACCAGGATGGGAACAGAGGAAAGGTAAGTTTTTAAGTCCTGCAGCGCTACTTCGGCCTCCGGGGTCACTTCATGGGCCCTGCCTTTTTCAAGATGTTGAAGAATGGAAGGGTGCGCTCGGTGGACTTGGAAATGAACCTACTCAGCGCGGCAACACATCCAGTTACACGCCTCACGTCCTTGACTAACTTGGGTGCTTGAATTGGTTCGATTGCCCTGATTTTGTCAGGGTTGGCCTCTATTCCCCGGTGAGACACAAAGAAGCCAAGTAGCTTGCCGGAGGGAACACCAAACACTCACTTCTCTGGGTTTAGCTTCAAGTTGATCTTGCACAGGTTCGCAAAGGTTTCTTCCAAGTCCTGAATGAGGGTCGATCTGTCCTTGGTCTTGACCACTATGTCATCCATGTAAGCTTCAATATTCCTGTGCAGCTGAGAGTCAAACCCCATTTGCACTGCCCTTGCAAAAGTGGACCCAACGCTTTTTAACCCAAAGGGCATCCGTACGAAGGAGTAGGTGCCACATGGGGTTATGAACGTTGTCTTCTCCTCGTCTTCCTTGGACATGAATATCTGGTGGTACCTGGAGTAGGCATCCAAGAAAGAAAACAAATCACACCCGGAGGTGGAATCCACGATCTGGTCGATGCGCGGCAAGGGGAATGGGTCCTTTGGGCATGCTTTATTCAGATCTGTGAAATCTATGCAAAGCCTCCATTTCACATTCGCCTTGCGCACTACCACTGGATTTGCCAACCATGTTGGGTGCAACACTCCTCTGACCAAACCAGCGGCCTCAAGTTTCTTGACCTCTTCAGCAATGAACTGTTGCCGCTCCAAGGCTTGCTTCCGGATCTTTTGCTTGACGGGCCGGGCATGAGGGCAGATAGCAAGGTGGTGCTCGATTACCTCCCTGGGAACACCTGGGATGTCAGATGGTTGCCAAGCAAACACATCGACATTCGCCCGCAGGAAGGCAACACGCGCGCTTTCCTATTTGTCGTGAAGGGTGGAGCTGATAGTGAATGTACCATCAGCGCCATCCAGCCCTGTCGGGACCTTCTTCACAGTGGGTGCAGCAACCTTGGATCTCTTGCTAGTAGAGCTCTCTGGCAGATCATCGACGGGTGCAGCATACTCCGGAGAGGCATGCTTCCCGGATTTCTCCCTTGTTTGTTTTCCTTGACGGAGACTGCGGCTTCCACGGCCTCGGCAGCGACCGCATCCTGGTACATCTTGTCCACACATATGATTGCGTCCTTCTTGTCTGATGGGATAGAAATGACGCCCATCGGTCCTCGCATCTTCAGGGTGTTGTAGGCATAGTGGGATGCCGCCATGAACTTCACCAGGGCAGGTCGCCCAAGTATCCCATTATATGGCAACGGAAGCTAGACCACATCGAACACGATCTTCTCAGTCCGGTAGTTCAATTCCCCTCCAAATGTCTCCGGCAGCGTGATCTTCCCCTTTGGACGACTCCTGCCGGGGTTGATTCCTTGAAACGTGCCAGTAACCTTGAGCTCTTCATCGGCAATCTGCACCTTGCTGATTACCTTGGGGGAGATCAGATTCAACCTGGCCCCGCCGTCAACCAACATCTTTGTGACCTTGAGGTTGTGGATTGTTGGTGATACCAACAACGGCAAGCACCCTACCACGGTGGTGCGATCAGGGTGGTCCTCTTCGTCAAAGATGATGGGCGTGCGAGACCATTTGAGTGGTTTCTGTGAATCTGCCACTGGCTCCACAACATTGACCTCATGCGCCCATTGTTTCAGCTGGCGGTGAGAGGAGTGCAAGGATGTGCCCCCGTCAATGCACAGGGCCTTAGTGGCTTTCTGAAACTCTTGCTCACTGGTTTCCTCTTCATCCCCTTCATCATTTTCATCACCACATTCCTTCTTCTCATGGCCTTTAGCAGGTTTCCCCTGATGTTGGGGGACCTTGCCGGGGCGGCCTCCTCGGCCGCCTCATCCCTTCCCGCCAACGCCATCTTGGTCTCTCTCCTTATCACACTTCTCGTACTCAGCCTTCTACTTCTTGACGAGTTGCTCAACTTGGTGACATTCTTGGAGATCATGGCCTTTGGTTCGATGGATCTTGCAGTGCGGCCCGTCAGCCTTCCCAGCCTTCTCGGCCGCCGCGGCCTCCCGGCAGTCGGTGCATGCGGCAACCTCCTTGCCGGGGGCTTCGGTCTTGGCTTTCTTGCCGGTACTAGGGGTGCCTGACCTCTCGACCGCCAGCACTGCTTTCTCCTTGCGCTTCTTGTTGCGTTTCTTGTTCTTCTTCTTCTTCTGGTTGGCGGCATCGTCGTCGTCTTCTGAGTCAACATCGACGCCATCCTCTTCTCCAGGGAGATGCATCCCCTCCTCCGTACGGGTACACTTATCCGCCAAGGTGTAAAGCTCGTTCACAGTCTTGGAACGTATCCTGCGGTTGCGTACATTGGACTGGAACGCGGCAATCACAGCTGCCGGGTGGATATCTGGAATGTTTATGTTCACCCGGCTAAACCTCTGCATGTACTTCCACAAACTCTCCCTTTCCTTTTGTGGAAGGAGCTGCAAATCGCTGGGCTGCCCTGGTTCTTGATGGCCACCCATAAAGGCACCAACAAACTCATGGCACAGATCAGCCCAAGTCGAGATGGAGTTCTCCGGCAAGTGCATCAGCCACGACCTCACATTTGGCTTGAGCACCAAAGGGAAGTAGTTGGCGAATACCTTTTCATCTCTTCCTCCGGCGGCTTGAATAGCGATGGTGTAGATGCTCAAGAACTCTGCCGGCTTTAGTCTCCCATCATATTTTTCTGGTATCTCTGGCTTGAACGTACGGGCAGATGGCCAACGGACTTGCCGCAGCTCGCGAGTATAGGCAGGACACCCAACCTCGAAAGGCAGGTATTCGTCTCCACCGGGCATAGGCTCATCGACGTTGGGGCCATTGCGCCTGTCAGACTGGCGGTGGGTATCACGACGCCATTCTATGGTGACGCGCGCGTCTTCCCTCCGCCTGTCCTCCAGGACCTGCCGCTGATCTTGACGGGCTCGACGATCAGATGAAGCCATCGACACCTCGTCATGTTCTTGGTTGCGCGGCTCTGTCTGCGGCCCCTGCGCTGGCTATCATGGGGGGACTGCACTGTAAGGTTGGCCCCTTCAGTGCGGTTAGCGGCTCGGGCCACTGTCGCTGCCTACGGATGCTGTGGCAAGCCCACTCGTTGTGATCCCCCTGCCTCAGCGAAACCAATCAAACTTTGAATGGTGGCTCTCCATTCATCCATTTGATCGGCCGTTGGTGGGAATCTCAACAGGAGCTGGGCTCGTGCCATGCCTTCCGAAGCAGTACTTGGCATGGACGACGACGCAGATCGCGACGTCGCTCAACTCCTGACGGTACCGGTAGTGGCGGCGTCGCGCTTTCATTATCGCGAGCCAGTCGCGAGGGCGGCGTGACGACGAGAAGGATGCGCTCGGGGGTTGACGACCCCGTTTAGCGCTTCATCTTGATTGCCTTGCCCTGGGGAAGGCGTGTGCCTCATAGATGCACCCGCAGCAGGGGCAGCTAGGAGGTCGCGATTCGCGCCAGAGCGGGCGCCATCGCTGCAGCTGTGTTCTCCAGTGAGGTGGAGAGGCGGGGATTGGATGTTCTGCCCCCCCCCCCGCACCTTGTGGAGCGCGGCCGCCAAGGTGGTGCTAATGCTGTCCTCCTCTGGTGCCTCCTGCTCCCACCTCAGCCGCGGGGGGAACGATGACGGCGCCGCTTGCGCCGGTCACGTTCCCTGCAGAGTCTGTGTTCCCCGACGCCACTGCAGCCCCCATGAGATCAATGGCTGCATGCGAGGGGGCCTTCGAGGTGGAAGGATGAGCTGCTGCGCCGGACTTTTTCTTAGGCGCCATGGATGATGACATCGTCATTAAAGAAGATGGTGATGAAGATCAACGCGCTGTTTACGTCCTCGGGTTCGCACAAGCGCTCCCCCTACCTGGCGCGCCAAAGATGTCGTGGTTCGGCGGGGGGAGGGGGGGAGGGCACGTTGCACAAAGAGCAGAGACCGTAGAATAGCACAACAATGGTGACACGGGTGGTTTTTACCCATGTTTGGGCCGCCACGAGGCGTAAAACCCTACTCCTGCTTTGGTGGATTGAGTGGAAGACCATGACGAACGCGCAACACTCAAGCCCGCCAAGGTTGCCTCGGGGAGGGCAGCTATGAGCGTATGAGTGTACAAGGGTCCGAATTCTTTCTAAGGTTGCCTCGGCCCTCCCTTTATAGGTCAAGGGGTTACCAGAGTGGCAAAACAGTCATTATCCAGTGATTAGATAGCCACAGTGCTATCAAACCTAACTCTGCAGACAGGACAAAGTGCATTAAATGCACCGCTTAGTGTCACATCGTGGATGCAGCCCAGCAAGCCTTGCCGTGCCATCCAGCCACCTTCTCGTCTGCCTGCATGACACGCCCCTGGACGGGTGTCATTTAGGTGTGATCTTCCTCAGAAATGGCCGCCACGTGCCAAATGACAGCCATTTAACCACTTGGGGGCTCGACACCGCACCGATAAGTGACTTGCGTCACTGTGAGGTGGACCGGTGGAGCCTTGGCGGGATAGCAGGCCGCCAGTGCCCCGGCAACCCTTGCCGGGGAGGTCTTGGGACTTGCCCTCGGGGTGGCCTCGACCTGACCAAGCTCGCCTGCCCAGCAAGGGAGGTTTTTCCCTTAGTGATATCTTGTCGTTTTGGCTTGTCTTGGTCTTCTTGATCCGCCCTTTGGTTTCTTAAAGAGCTATCTCTTCTGCTTGGCCTTGTCTTGGATACTTGGTGGAGCTTGCCTTGTTGTTGTCGTGCCTATGTATAGTCCGGGCAACACACGCAAATGTTTGTTGCACCAACATTATGGCGGCCTAGGATTTTGAATGGCGAAAAGGAGGTGATGGGAGGGGGGAACCATGACTTAGGGACGCGCTTGTCCAAAATGTAGGGTGTGTTACAAAAGTACCCCCACCGATTTGAACTAGCGGCCCTTTCGGCTCAGGGTTAGAAGGGGGATTTCGCGTTGCACATTGTAATTTCGGGATAGCAAGGTGCGGGTTGTGAAGGCGCGAGTTTTGGGAGCACGATATCTGAATTTTTGGGATAACAAGGCGCGGGTTGAATTTTAGGGACAAGCCTAACTTGTAATTATGTACGTACCAAATCAATTCGCACTTCCCTCAATGAAAAAAACGAAAAAAATAAAACTATTCGCACCACACAAAGAGAAAGTCTTGTCCCATTTTACTGTACAAATGCTATTCAAAGCTATGAATCCATGTTATGTCCAATTAGATTTTTTCGCTGGCTGTATAACGCATGTAACCTACTCATACAAACATTTTAGTGCATTCCAAATGTCTATACTACTTCTACAATTCGTACTAAATTTGAATTCATTTCTGTATTGGAATAAGAATCTACAATCACGATTGTTGCCAACTTAAACCATCATTCGTATATTATCTTAACAACACACCACATGATTACTATAGAGATAGATATGAACTATGTGTACTATATGAACTCGAATTCAAAATTTTGAATACACTTGATGTTGATTCCAAATAATAGTACATTTGATGTACTAACTAGATCTTCATAATCTAAACCATGTTTCATACGTACACTGTGTTTATCACACAAAGTATAGTGCCCCGCCCCCTACATTATGACAAGTATTTAGCCCTGAGCTGCAAAAGCCACACACTATCACAAATTCAAATAAATGTTCTATATATTATATGTAGTATAACATGTTCATAACCATACCATGCGTATCACCATTATATATATTCATGCATGCGTCGGTTTAAAACACTATGATATCTTCTTCAAATATCTGAATCCACTTTTTATAATGAATTATGATCTCCGTTCGTCTTTTACACCCACACAATCCACTTCTCTTTGTAGCTAGCGCTAACTTTCTCTCGTGCATGCACACACCCGCCCCCCTCTCACCCTCCCTCAGCGTCCCCTCCATCGCGCACATTCATTATTTATCTTTAGGTCGTTCACCCACGGTGTGTGTAGGCCCCTCGGATCCTTCTTTCAGGCACACACCGGTCGATATACCTCTCTAGCCAAGTGTGCCTACAACAAACACACACTTTCCCTCTTCTCTTCTCACCGTCCATGCCCCCCTATGACCAATACAGTTCCACGCACGTGCACACTCCCGCCCCTCTTTTCATCGATTTCATACTCGCACACTCTTCCCCCTCGATATAGTAGGCCTCTCGCACCACCTCCTAGCTGCATCCCTCTCCCCCTGTCCATCTCTCCGGACCTTATTTGCTTCTAACACATGCATGCATGTATACCTACCGATCTCCCTACATATAGCTAGGTCGACTATAAGTCTTTTTCCCCACACACCGATCGACATACCTCACTAGTTATGTCTCTCCCTTTCTCCGACACACAATGATTGATCTTCCTATGTAGTTACGTCTGCTTACCACAACCATATCGTCCCCCTCATCATCCTTGCATACCTCCCGACCCGTCTCTCACATGCACGTGCATAGACAGGCAGACATCCCCTCTCTTATTGATATTGCAGTCGTACCCTCCGTTTGTCTAGCAGGCCTCTCCCACCATTTGTGAGAAGCAACTCCACCACCAACCCTCCGACACTCTACCTTTGTCTCTCTCCCAACCTTATTCCTCTGCTACACATATGCATGTATGCCGATCGATCTCCCTCAATACATAGCTAGGTCTCTCTCCTTCTCCACACTTATACCAGTCAATCTACCTCTCTATAGTTAGGTCTCTGCCCCCTCCCCCCCCCCACACACCGATAGTCGAACGTTGTAGGTAGGTATCCATGCCACAGAGACAAACTGCACCTCTGCCCTCTCACATTCCAGTAGGCCAGCCGCCCTGTATCTCTCACGTGGGCAAACACAAATTCGATGAAACTCTTTATCGATCGCGCACCCACACACTTCATCCCTATTTTTGATTCTATCGATATCTCACGCTGATGATCCCTCCACTCTCTTCTCGTGGATCGCTCCCACTATATATGATATATCCATGACTCTGTTTCACACACATTGCATATGTTACATTTTTTTGTTTGAGATATCATCGACACATTGCCTCTGTTTTACACAAACCATCTCTCTCACACCCACCCACATACGTACCTGCACGTAAAGAAGAGGTGCATGCACGACGCACGTACTCACGTCTCATTCCCGGCCACACCCGCGTGGGTACACGGTGGAGTTCATTTCTGTACGAAAAAGGCAGGCCACGTGATAATTTGACGCGTGTAGCGGTTGTTTACTCGAATGAGGGTTGTGTACCACACGTACATGGAAAAAAGTTCGACTTGACGTGTTAGTATTAAATAAAGTTATATTCCTCAATGGCATGTACAGAATATAAAATGATTGTCATCGAGAAAAAAGAAATCCACTCCACTATATACAATGGAGCCTGCCTGCCGGGGTTTGTCTCTCGTCACACTATCTCACACAAGGTGGTGGTGGCCTCTCTCTCACCGTTGGTCACTGATCCGGCCGCATCCCGTCCACCGGCGGAAAGGGAGGATGTGCATCGTTTCTCCGTTCGACGGTGTCGAGGCAGCACGTCCCGATCTGCGGTACCCGCCGTTCTCTCTGACCAAGCTCAGGCGCCGTAGGACCTTCGCCACTTGCTCGCTGCCGCAGTATGGGCAGATCCCGGCCGCCGGCGCCCTACTAGTTACATCCTGACGACCCTCAGGTACAGCTTCCTCCGGCCTTGCTCCACTGCCCATCTTCTCACGTTGCTACATGTGGAAAATCCTGCATGTGGATCTTCCCTAGTTCTTTGCCCAAAACGTAGCTCAGCCGGCGTACTTTCCATGTTGCAATCTTGTCCTCACACTGTTTTACATAAACAACCATGCTGCTATCTTCCCTTAGGACAAGGAATGTGCTTCTTTTTTGTCGGCGTATGTGTCATCAACTGTTATTGGCCAGTAATTGTTACCTTTCTACCTCTTTTTTGCAAACAGGGTTATCCATTTCACCTCGTTGCTATTGTGACCTTTTGGTGAACTGCACAAATTACTTTTTTCTTAAGAGTTTCTTATGCAGTTCTACTAAAATGTCACATGGACAACGTCTCTACATTTCAGTGCGACTCCATAAAGGGAGATTGGTTTTGCTATCCTCCTCATCCAACTCCGAGCCTAATCTTCTCCAACAAGTGGTTAGCTTTATGAGAGATTGCAAAGGTGACTGGCTTCTACTTGTGTGTGTATGTTTCATCAACTACTACTGGTGCTACTATTAATGTAATCACACTTGTTCAATATCTTTGCAAACAGGGATGCTCAGCTCAATTTTAGTGGACCTGCACAAAATGATCGGATGGTCCATGTCCACCATAGAATCCTTTCTTGGCTAACATGTCTTGTTCAGTTCCACAGAGCGGCATGAAACTAGCTGCCAACAAATGAACGCCAGGAAATGGAACCATGCCTACGGACATCATCCTTCAATTTTTTATTTTTCTTTATTTGTACACATTCTCACAACTTCATATTCAGTTGTGATGTAAATATTGACGCTGATCTGTGAATCATTGAGATGCATTAGCATGCATGTTAGTTTCCTTTGTATTTGATGGAATGTTGTAACAAGACAACTTTGGAGGCAAGAGGACACATGAAACCAAAGTTGAAAGCTTCATAGCATTACAACACAATTTCATTATGCTAGAAAATTATGTGTACATGTAAACATATCCCGGAAGCTTGATAGCAATGCCACAAATCATTCAAACTTCCTTTCGCCGACATGTGGGACAGCCAGAATCCGGGTCCACGTGCCATGCACCAATATTGAGTGCACAACTGCTGGCGAGATTCACCCCGCTCGTTGCGCCGCAATAATAATGACTAATGAGCGGTCAAATCACAGAGCCCCACCTTTCCCGCAGTACTACTAGTAAAAGTTGCTCGGGCGAAGCAACCATCATTTCACTTTTCGTTGAGTGCGCTCGTACTCCAATATTCCAAGAGTAAGTTGCTCGGACGAAGCAACCATAAGTACACGGTGCCAATGGTTGGTGAGATTTGTTAATTGAGCCCTGTATAAGGGCTTTTTGATTCAAAGGATTCACAAAGGAATTTTGGAGGATTCTAATCCTTAGGAATTTTTCCTATGTGTGTTGTTTGATTCGTATGATTGTAAACCGAAAAGGGGGGGAGAAGATAAGCGGGCGACATTTTGTGAGTGAGGAAGGACAATCGTACGCGGTGGTTTTTTAGAGCTCAAGGACAAACGACGCAGGAAATTCGGATTCCCCTACAATCTTGGTCATTTACTATCGCACATGCTTCATTTCCGTCGCCTTTGGAAACTGTGTGCACTCACTCGACTGGGGTTGCTTTGTGATTGGCCGGAACCCCAGGCACGCGGATCACACGTGTGCACCGTAGGATGCACCGCGATTGAACGGCAATCCATGTCCTTCTCATCACACCCGTGTAGCTGTAGCTGGGCTTTTGATGTACTCCCTCCATATTTATTTACTCTGCATATTAGCTTTGGTCAAAGTCAAACTTTGTAAACTTTGACAAAGTTTTTATGGAAAAATATATATTAACATATACAATAACAAATGAATACACTTTCCCATCATATAGATATGCTATTGTAAATGTTCATATTTTTTTCTATAAACTTGGTCAAACTTTATAAAGTTTGACTTCAGTCAAATCTAATATGCAGAGTAAATAAAAACGGAGGGAGTATCTGGGCTAATAAATGTCTAGAGAATGCACGGAAAAATGCCAAATTTGAGCAAGGTGCTTCCTCCGTCGAGGTGCATAAGTCACCTTACGAGAAACTGGACCCACTCACGGCACGCCTGTCGTGTTTGGTCCGCCGGTCAGAGCGCTTCCTATTGTCATATCACTATTCTTTTTAGATTTACTAGAACAATGCCCGTGCGTTGCAACGGGATATAAATATTCTAGTACGTTAGCTTGTGAATTACCTGTCACTAATAATGTGAGTGTGTAAATAAATGTTCATCAAATTCTGACCGTGAATTACCGTATACTTTGATTAGAAGTTTGGTAAGTAAATTAAACTGGAATTGGTTCAGAAGGTAAGTAAATTAAGGTGATTGATTATCGTATACATGGAAGGTTGGACGAAGGGGTGGTGAGAAGGAAGGTGAAATGGGAACCTTACGTTCTTTTTAAGTAGTAGAGATAACATGTGGGACCAAGTGTGAGCGAACCGACCTCAATCAACGGCAAAATCGCCTGCCGGACGCACTTTGAGAGAGACGAGGAGCAAGAAGCGATACGGGCTGGTCGTGTCATGCAAGAAAATGGCTGGTCTCATGTTTAAAACTTGCTGTACTATAGTAGAGGTAGATGTAGATGTAGATGTACTATAGATGTAGAGGTACATGTACATGTACATGTAGAGATGTAGAGATAAGTGAGACTCACCAACTGTCGGAGTAAATGACCACGGGTAGCCCCATCAGCTCCCTTTGGTATTTCAAGACATCAGGGCAGGCTGCGCCCTCAAACATCAAGGATAAAGAACCGCCTTCTTGAGGCCGGCTAGTCCAAGCAGCCGGCTGCCAGGAGGCGGCGGAGTCCACAAGACGGCCATGAAGTGGGCCGACTCCTAGCAGGAGGCCTCCTGGGAAGCCGAGTCCTAGCAAGCGGCCCCTCGCGCCCTCAAAGTCAGCGCCAACATAAACATGATGAGACAGGCCATGGCTACAGTACATGCCTGCCACCCCCGAATCCAGGGCAGAACGTGGCCACAGTACAGCGTACCAAGCAGGCATCCTGCGCCCAACGCGGGACTGTTGCCATGCTGCTCATGACATCACCCATGGCAGAGGAAGCCATGCTCCCACGACGGGCGGCCAGTACGGCCCGCAGGCGGCGGGCCCTACCTATCCGTGACAGGCCAGAAGGCGGCGAGCCCAGACCAGTCGGCTCAGTGGGAGGTCGGCTCCTAGCAGGCGGCCCTCCTCCTCCCTTGAAGTCTGTGCACCATTAACCAGATACGACAGGGTATGGCTATAGTGAGCCCCTGCCAGGCGGCGGGACTGTATCCACGCTCCCCTTGACAAGGCCTTCGTCATCAGGGGCAATGCTACAACATAAAGCAGTCAACACGGCCCGTAGACGGCGGGACCCACCTGTCGGCTGAGATCACGGCAGTCGACGGACCCACCAGGCGGCGGGCCCCGGCGGTCGGCGGAGAAGCCGGCGACCAGTGACGCTGACTGCCGGGCCCCGCATCTGGCCAGATTACCATTGTACCCCTAGGGGGTAGGCTTATATAAACCCCCCAGGTCACCCCATGCAAGGGGTTGGCGGTTGGCACTTTTGCAGATGCATCGTCGAGCACCCACAGCACCACACACACACACGCAGAGAGAGTGGAGTAGAGCTAGCCTTACCCTTCTTCCTCCTCTAGCCAAACAGCTCAAGGAGCAAGCTTGTAGCTACTTGTTGAGGTAGTGATCATGCGGAGACCCCGCAGAGCAGGACTAGGGGTGTTATCTCCTAGGAGAGCCCCGAACCTGGGTAAGATTCGCAAGCGTACGCGGTCACGCTCAATCCTGCTTCTAGAGCCCGGCGACGTACTTTTGTCCCCATCCACGATAAGCCACCCCCTGGCATATGTCGCACGATACCCCCGACATTTGGCGCCCACCGTGGGGCTAGGTGCACCGTCGTCCGAAAACACGTTATGGACGGGAACCCTCTTCCTCCCTGGCGAGCGCAGCCAGCCCGGCACGCCCGACGACGTTTGCGCCGACACGCTGCACGGCGTGGAAGTTGTTTGCACCGCAAGTAGCCTCACTGATCTCATCGGCGGGATCCGCCTCTTCGACGAGCCCGCACTCGACGCGGGCGCAGATAGCTCCGAGAGCTGCCTCATTGATCTCCTCGGCAAGCTTCACATCGCCGACGAGCTGGTCTCCGACCCGGAGTCCGTTGGCTCCACCGACCTGCTCATCGACATGGTCATCGACGCCGACGTCGCGCTTCCTGATGCCTTCCCCGATGACGTGGTGATCTTCGACGACCCACTTCCCGCTGCAGACAGCAGCACCAGCACCAGCACCGTCACTGAGGTGCTGGTCATCACCCACGACGGAACCTCCGACCAGGCCGGCCGGGACCCGTTGCAGGCGGCAATGCGGGACCTGTCCGCTCCCGTAGCGCCCGGTGCGAGCGGTGAAACGCTGGAAGCATGCCGTATCGCACTTCTCGACAGCGCCAACAAGTTGGCGGCCATGAGACGCCTCACCGAGGCTTACCACCGCGAGATCGACCGCGCCGTCTGCGGCACACCGGCTACTGGCGAACCCAGCCGCGTGGGCACGGTCCGGCAGCGCGGAGCCGCCATCGCCAGCATGTTGGGGGCCGACCGCCCGGTCTACGCCACGCCCATGAAGAACTTGCGCGCCGCCCAAGCAGCGGCAGACAAGTTGGACCGCCTGGAGGGCGACGAGCGCCGCTGCATGACAGAGCGTGTCTAGCAGCTCATCGACGCGGCCGCCGTGCAGCAAGAAGCTGGCCGCCGCATGGTGGAACCCGGCCTACAGGCTGGGAACCTTCCCCCTCGCCGAGAGCACGGCGCGACCTCCCGGACGCCAACAGCCGGCGCCCGCGACCAAGAGCCGGTTGCTAGCCGCACCCGCACCCGCATCTCCATCGAGCACGACCAAGACGGCCGCCCGCGAGCAGTGGAACGGCGGGACGGTCGTCCGCCTCTCCCACGCAGGGAGAGGCGCGCCTCCCCGCCGCCTGTTGAGCATCCGACTCTCGGAGGCCGGCTGGGCCCCCGTGAAGGAGTCGGAGAGAACGACGCCCGCAACCGGATCGACCACTTGGCTCGGTCCCTGGCGTTGGAAGAAGAAGACGCGATCGGCCCGCCTTGTTTCGGCCCACGCATTCGCGACGAGCCCTTCCCCAAAGGGTTCTCTCTCCCTCGGGACACCCCCAAGTACAACGGCTCTGTGAAGCCGGAGGACTGGCTGGTGGACTACTCCACGGCCGTCAGCATAGTGAACGGCAACAAGCGCATTGCCATAAAGTACGTTCCGCTCATGCTCCAGGGCATGGCCCAGACATGGCTGAACAACCTCAAGCACTACAGCGTCAACAGCTGGCTAGACTTCACCGAAGTTTTCATCCGCAACTTCACCAGCACCTACAAGCGACCGCCCAAACATCGCAGCTCTCTCTATGGGTCCAAGGCCCGACTGAGTCTACCCGCGACTACTTGACGCGGTGGGCTGAACTGCGCAACTCCTGCGAAGGGGTGCATGAGGTGCAAGCCATAGAATACTTCACTGCTGGGTGCCGGGAGGGCACCCTACTCAAGCACCGACTCCTCTGCGACGAGCCGGCCACCCTCGACGAGCTGCTGATCATAGCGGACAAGTACGCCACTACCGACTCCTCCATGAAGTTGGAACTCCGAGTGGATGCATCAGGAAAGATGCTCCCTCCGGCCCCTCAGACACCGGCTGGTGATTCCAGTCGGCGCCAATAGTCAAACGACAATAAGCGCAAGGCCCCGCAGCTGGCTACTACCAGCCGGCAGGTGGCGACAGTCGAAGACTAGCAGTCAGAGGAGCAGCCCGGCCCCAAATGCCAGAAGGGCGGCAAGCCTGCCTGGTTGCCCGCCTTATCGTTTGAGCAAACCCTCGACGCTCCTTGCAAGTTCCACAGCGGCGCGAAGCCATCCAACCACACCACCCGGAAGTGCCACTGGCTCACCCGCATCGCCAGAGGCGAAGGACTGCCTCCGCCGCCTGCTGGCCCGCCGCCTCCGCCTCCCCAGCAGCCGGCGGTCCGACCAGTCGGCGCGATCCAAGATGAGTTTCCTGAAGAGCATGGAGCTTATGTCGTCTTCACCAGAGTGACTGACGACAGGCACAGCCGGCGTCCACAGCGCCGAGAAGTGAATACTGTCGCCTCTGAAGCCCCAGAGTTCATGCACTGGTCGGAGAAGCCGATCAGTTGGAGCCGAGCTGACCACCCGGAGGTGATGCCTTCTCCGGGTTCCTATGCCCTGGTGCTGGATGCCACCTTTGCAACAGAGAGGCGAGCTGCTCGTTTCTCCCGAATTCTGATAGACGGCGGAAGCAGCATCAACATCCTCTACCGCGACACCATGGAGAAGTTGTGCATCAAAGAGAAACAGCTCCAGCCCAGCTGGACTGTCTTCCATGGCATTGTGCCTGGCCTATCCTGCTCACCAATCGGCAAGATCAGGATAGATGTCCTCTTCGAAGACAAAAATCACTTCCGCCGAGAGCCAATCTGGTTCGAGGTGGTTGACCTTGAGAGCCCCTACCACGCGTTGCTTGGCCGGCCTGCTCTGGCCAAGTTCATGGCGGTCCCCCACTATGCCTACCTCAAGATGAAGATGCCGGGCACCAAGGGCATTATCACCATAGCCGGCGACTACCAGAAGTCTGTCGCCTGTGCCACTGCCAACAGTCGGCTGGCCGAGTCCCTTGTGATTGCTGCCGAGAAACGGCTCCTTGACCGGGTTGTGGCCATGGCCGGCGAGCAGCCGGACCTGTCGCCAGATCCCAAGGGGTCATAAGCTCAGGGCTCTTTCCAACCGGCCAAAGAAACCAAGAAGATACCCTTGGACCCGGAGCACCCGGAGAGGTTCGCTGTCATAGGAGCCCGCCTCGACAGCAAATAGGAAAGCGAGCTCATCGATTTCCTCCATGAGAATCGGGACATCTTTGCGTGGTCTCCAAAGGACATGCCGGGTGTTCCGACGGATTTCGCCGAGCACAAGCTACATGTCAGAGCAGATGCAAAACCAGTCAAGCAACCCCTCCGCCGCCTGTCGGAGGAGAAGAGAGGAATTGTTGGTGAAGAGATAGCCCGGCTTCTAGCAGCCGGCTTCATTATGGAAGTATTCTTCCCAGAGTGGCTTGCCAACCCAGTCCTTGTACTAAAGAAGAACAACAAATGGCGCATGTGTATTGACTACACCAGCCTCAACAAAGCTTGCCCGAAAGATCCGTTCGCCTTGCCTCGGATTGACCAAGTGATAGACTCCACAGCCGGATGCGAGCTGTTGAGTTTTTTGGATGCCTACTCGGGGTACCACCAGATCAAGCTAAGCCCGGCCGACCGCCTGAAGACCGCCTTCATCACACCATTCGGAGCCTTCTGCTACCTGACAATGACGTTCGGCTTGAGAAACGCCGGCGCCATGTTTCAGCGTTGCATGCAGAAGTGCCTCCTCAAGCAACTCGGCAGAAATGCCCATGTTTGTGTGGATGATATTGTGGTGAAGACGGAGAAGCGCGGTACCCTCCTGGAAGATCTCAAGGAAACCTTTGATAACCTGCGCTGTTTTCAAATCAAGCTCAACCCAGAAAAGTGTGCCTTTGGAGTACCAGCCGGCCAGCTCCTCGGCTTCCTTGTCTCAGAGCGCAGCATAGAGTGCAACCCTGTCAAGATCAAGGCCATCGAGAGGATGGAGAGGCCCACCCGACTGCGAGACATTCAGAAGTTCACTGGCTGCTTGGCATCCATCAGCCGCTTCATCAGTCGGCTAGGCGAGAAGGCTCTTCCACTGTACCATTTGATGAAGAAAACTACTCATTTCGAGTGGAACGACAAGGCGGACGAGGCTTTCCTCCAACTCAAGAAGATGTTGACCATGCCGCCCGTCCTGGCCGCTCCGGCTGCCAAGGAGCCCATGCTTCTCTACATTGCCGCCACCAGCCGGGTGGTCAGTACAGTTATGGTGGTAGAGCGCCGAGAGGACGGCAAGGCACAGCCGGTCCAGAGGCCCGTCTACTACTTGAGTGAGGTGCTATCAGCTTCCAAGCAGAACTACCCCCACTACCAAAAGCTGTGCTATGGCGTGCATTTTGCCGCCAAGAAGGTCAAGCCATACTTTCAAGAGCATCCCATCACGGTCGTCTGCACCGCCCCGCTTGCGGAGATCATGGGCAGCAGAGATGCATCGGGCCGAGTGGCCAAGTGGGCCATCGAGCTGGCCGCCTACACCATCTTCTACCAGCCTCGCGCCGCCATCAAGTCCCAAGCACTGGCCGACTTCCTCATCGACTGGGCCGAGACCCAGTACCTGCCGCCAGCTCCAGACTCCACTCATTGGCGGATGCACTTTGATGGCTCGAAGATGCGCACCGGTTTGGGAGCCGGCGTTGTCCTCGCCTCTCCCAAAGGCGACAAGCTCAGGTACACGCTGCAAATCCACTTTGCCGCCTCCAACAATGTGGCCGAGTACGAGGCGCTAGTACACGGACTCCGGCTGGCCAAGGAGATTGGCATCCACCGGATTCTGTGCTACGGCGATTTGGACTTGGTGGTCCAACAGTCGTCTGGCGACTGGGACGCCAAGGATGCAAATATGGCGAGCTATCGTTTCCTCGTCCAGTAGATCAGCGGATATTTTGATGGGTGCGAGTTCCTTCACGAGCCACGGGCCGACAACAAGCAAGCAGACACCCTGGCATGGATCGGCTCCACCAGGCAAGCCATACCAGCCGGCGTGTCCCTTCAGTGCCTCCGCAGGCCGTCTATCAAGCCTTCCCCAGAATCAGAATCCATCTTCGTGCCGGCTGCTCCCGAAGCAGTCGGATCCGACTCAGGGGCTGCAGCAGCCGGCCCGGGGACTTCGGCAAGCGGAACGGGGACTACAGCAGTTGCACCCGGCCCGAGGACTTCGCAACCCGGCCCGGGGGCTGCAGCAGCCGGCCCGGGGAGTTTGGCAGGCGGCACGGGGACTGCAGCAGTCGCACCCGGCCCGGGGACTTCGCAACCCAGCCCGGGGGCTGCAGCAGCCGGCCCGAGGACTTCACCAAGCGGCTCGGGGACTGCGGCAGTCGCACCCGGCCCAGGGACTCTACAACCCGGCCCGGGGGCTGCAGCGGCCGTCCCGGGGACTTCAACAATGCAGCAAGATGTGGCCGACTCCACCCCATGCTACCTTTTGTACTAAGGGCAAAGGCACCGGGTCCCTCGAGGAGCACTCGGGGGCTACCTTTCTTATCTGTATGATAAGTTTCATGCCTGTGAGTATGTTATTTCATTCCTCCGCCCGGCACCGGGTCCGACCAGTCGACCCGGGGGCTTGCCGCCTTGTACTATGTTGGCTCTACCTGCAGTCAGACAAGTAGTGTGCCGGCATCTAAGCCCACCCTTGCCATAAGCCGCAGCTCGCAGAGCGACTGTCTGGCAGGCAAGAGTCAAAGGCAGGAAATGGTGCGCACATGAAAAATGGCTAAGGACGAAAGCACCCACATAGGCCAAGTCGGCTCCTCGCCTAGCCGTCCGGTTGCTGAGCAGCCGGCCGGCCGGCTTCTCACTTAAATTGCTACGTTCTAAGCGGCCAAAGTACTTGTCTTCCCAAAATGGCCAAGTACTTGACCCGGCCAGCAGACCGAAGAATGGCTGTCTGGCCGGCAAGGCGGCAGCCAAGGGAAAGCGGCAAAGGAAAAAGCCAAAAGAACAGAAAGCAAGACAAGTCAGAGCTCGGCGAAGCACATCTTGTGCGAGAATTAAATCACATAGCAAGAGGCCCTCGGCCAGCATTCAACAAAGTTTGAATACACCCCCAGCGGGTGGAACTGCGCGAATTTAACAAAGTTTGTTCTAAAGATTACCAAAGCAGGAAAAGATAAGATAAGTTGGCAGCCTAGGCCAAAGGAGCAACAGGCGAGTCTGGCAAGTTGGTGGAGTCGGCGGCGCCAGCTGGTGGAGTGGCCGTTTGGCGAGTCTCGGCTTGGTCGCCTTCAGCAGCAGTTGGTGCACTCGCACGTGGCTCATTGCTCGAGGCCCGATCAAGCTGAGGCTGGGCGTCCGCTCCGCCCTCCGGTGCGTCGCCTTCACCATCCTCATCTTCCTCGTCCTCGCCTTCGTCGCTTGAGGCGATTTCTTCCGCCGACTCCTCGCCGTCATCTGGGTTCAGCCCGAACCAGTTCATCGGCACCTCGGCACCCTCCTCGTCCAGCTCGGGGAAGAAGACGCTGGTGTCGGTGTACTCGGCGATTGCCACCGCATGATGGGTGAGCGCAGGCCCCGCTGCCACCAACTCTTCCATGGCCTCCTGCAAGAACGTGGCCAACTGGGCTAGGTTCAGCCCAGGATACCACGCCTTGACGAACTCCAAGGCTTTTCGGGCGCCTGCCCGAGCGGAGGAGCCCCTCCAAGCCTCGAAGCGGCCGATTGCCACCTCCAACCAGTCGGCGGTCCGACTGGGGGTGCGTGGAGCTTGGCTGCCTGGCCAGAGGGCAGAAACCAGCTGAGACCCGGCACGCTGAAGGCGGCGGAGCAGACGGTGAATCGGCTGCAAGCGCGTCCTGACGGCCAGGAGCTGCTCGTTCATGTTCCGCGGCGCATCGGGCGGGATCTCCACTCCTTCCCTCCTACGCTGGTCGCGCCGTGCCTCGATGGCCTGGCTGACGGTGACGGCGTGGCCAGGAAAGAAGTCTACACAAAAGAAAAACAAAGATCAAAAGCTGACTCCCGATGCAGTCGGCAGCTATTCCAAAGAAAGAAGTTTACTGTCGATCATGTCCTCAATCTCGCCGTAGCCAGCGGCGAGGATCGCCTCCTTCTCGGCCCACTTTGAGCGTTTGATCTCAAACTCGGCCTGAAAGGCGCCTTCCGCCTCCTTGAGCTTCTGGAGCTCCGCCTTGTGCTGGTCCGCCTGGTCTGCCAACTTCTTGGCCAGACGGTCGCGCTCCAGGGCCGCCTTACGGCGCTCCTCCTCCTTGACGCGCAGCTCGGTCTGGACTTCGCCCAGATGCTGTTGCAGTGTGGTGTTGGCTCCTGCAAAAATGAGAAAGAGAGGACAATCAACAAAGATGACCAAAAAGAAAAGTGGTTGCTAGAAGATCTGGCCCGACTACTCAGCAGTCGGCCCGAATCTCGGGGGCTACACCCAGTGGGTGCACTGACGCGCCCCCGCGAGGAAGTAGACAGAATGCTTACACTGGCTTTCGGTGAGGTCGGCGGTCCGCTTAGCCAACTCTTGGACCTGGGAGTTGAAGGCGGCTGTGCGGATGTTGTGGTAGTCCTGCAACGAAGACAAAAGAAGAGAAAACAAGTTAGCACTCGGAACCTACCTTAAAGTTCCGAGCCGCCTGCTCAGCAGCCGGCCCGGAACTCGGGGGCTACACCCAATGGGTGCGCTGGCGCGCCACCACGGAAGACTGCAAGAATCAAAAAACAAAGCAAAGAAGCATACCCGAACGGCCGTCCGCGTCACCAAGAACGCCTTCGTACACTGCTGGAGGGCGGCGCCTTGGGCCTGGAGCTGGGCCTAAACATCCTGCGCGGCCTTGTTCAGCACGCCCGTCCCGCCCCCAGCCGTCCATTCTGGTGGGGCGGCATTGGTTGCCTCTGCGTCTGGGGCCGACGAGCTCGCGGCCCCGATCTCCTGCGCCCGCAGCGCCGAGGCCGCCTTCGCCGCACGCCGGCGCACCGAAGGGCAGACCATGGGAGTCGCCCCCACCACCAACTCACCACTGACCGGCGGCGCCAGTGGCACGTCAGGCCGATTGCCTCGGGCCCCGGCAGTCGGCGCTTGCGGGGGCACCTCCGCCTCCGAGACGATGGTGTCGCCTCCTCTCCTCTCCATGACCGGCTGGTCATCGCCGGCTCCTCTAGTTGGCACTGGAATCTCTGGCACTGGTGGCGCTGCGCGCAACGGAATGACAAGTTGCGGGGTCCGGCCGCGCGCGGTTTCTTCCACTTGCGCCCTAGCGGCCGCGTCCGCCTGAGCCTTGGCGGCGGCGTCCGCTTGAGCCTTGGCCGCCGCATCCACGTCCGCCCGCGCTGCCTCGGCCGCCTTCGCCTCCTGCCTTTCCACCTCCTCCTGCTCCTCGCGCGCCTCCTACGCGTTCCTCTCCGTCGCCGCCCGGAGGTCGGCGAGCAGGTCCACGTGGCGGGTATTGGCGGAGCCTTCCGCCTCCCTGATCACGGAAGCAGCGGCAAACCGCTCAAGAGTGAGTGGGGCCCTGATTCAAGCAAGACAAGAGAAAACTCAGAAAAAGTTTGCAAGGAAGAAGAAAGGAAAACACAACCAAGCACTTACGCGGACACCATCGGGGGCTGCTTCGGGGCCCTCTGGAACTGGGCCGCTCTTGCGGCGGCCTCTTGCCGCCTGGTTGCGGCGGCCGCGTTCTTGGACTTCTTCGGCCGGCTGCCGAACAGCAACGAGCCGGCTCGGTGCTTTTGTGGGCCGCCTGGTGCGGTCGGCGCGGCTGAGGAGCTCGCGCCCGCCCTGTCGGTGCCGTGCGGGCGGCGCGGCTCGTTCTCCTCCTCATCGTCATCCGGCCAGTCCTCAAGGCCGCCTCCTCCCCCGGAGCCGCCTGCTCCACCGCCGCCACCTATGGCGTCGTCCTCCTCCATGGTTGCCGCCCCCAAGTCAGGGTCTTCCACGTCGCTCCTCGTTCGGTCCGGCATATACTGCTGACCTGGATCCAGAGCGCTGGCGACCGACTGGGCCGGGAGGACCTGCACCATGGCCGACTGGTCAGGCGGCAAAACAAGAACTCGGACCAGCAAAGAGAAAAGAATTACAAGACTCACCGCAGGCGGCGGATGTGCGCGGTCGTACGGCCGCATGCCGAACCGCCAGTCCACCTCCGACAGCTTGCAGTTGGAGATATAGTTGACTAGCCGGACCACCTCCACGTCCGGCAGGTCCCGTGTGCACATCCAGCATGGGTCCCAATGCCCACTCATGCAGCTGATGATGTGAGGCCGAGCTTGGAGGGGGAGCACTCGGTGCGTCACGAAGGCAGCCAGCAAGTCCGACCCCTTCAGGCCCTCCGACTCCGTCATCGCCTGAAGTCGGGCAAGGGCGGCGGAGGAGGCGGCCGACAGGGAACTCGGCTTGTACTGCCAGTTGGCGCGCGGCCCGGCTGGCGGGCTGGCTGCGTAGGCTGACAAGTTGACGTAGTCGCTTGTCGGGTGGATGCTCTTGACGTAGAAATAGGATTTCTGCCACAACTTGGCCGACTGCAGCAGGGAGATGGGCGGGAAGCGGTTCCCGATGCCCGGGCGCCGCACCACCACGCAGGCTCCGCATTGAGCCGCCTGGCCCTTGGCGGCGGTGCCAAGCTTGAGGTAGAAGCACTCCCCCCAGAGTTCGAGGGTGGGGAGAGTGCCGAGGTACCCTTCGCACATGGTGACGAAGGCGGCCAGCAGCACGACCGTGTTTGGCGTGAGGTGGTGCGGCTGGACTCGGTAGAAGTCGAGGAAGGAGCGGAGGAAGCCGCTCGCTGGAAGGCCGAAGCCGCGAAGGAAATGGGACCGGAAGACGACGCGTTCATCGTCCTCCGGCGCCGGCGAGATTTCTGCTTCGGGGGGAACGCGCACCTGCATGTTCGCCTCCCGGGGCAGCCGCCGTGTTTGACGGAGGAAGGAGAGGTGATCGTCATGGACGTTGGAGCCGTCCCAGTCGCCGGCTCGTGAGCGCGCCATAGACCAAGGAGCTCGTCGCAGGCACGACGCGGTGGCGAGCGGGCGAGGCTGCGGCGGAGCAAGGAAGCCGTAGCGAGAGGACGCTCGACGACGGTGGGCTGCGGCAGCACTTCGACGGGAGGAAAGGGCGCGGCGGCAGCGGAGAAGATGAAGAACGGCGAAGGGAGAGGAGGGCGCGCGTGCATCTGCCGCCCCCCTCCTCCCCCTACTTATAGCCCCAGGCGGCGAAGCTGAGGGGGCGGGGGCGTGGGGGATCATGGGATTAACTACGCCCACTCCCCCACGTTCCCACGATTGCGGCGCCAGTAAAGGCGTGTATTAACTACCGCAGAAGCCCAACCGTCCACCTCGACCGCAGCGGATCCACGCGCGTGCCGAGGCACTATAGTGGCGGGCCCCGGCCTGCGGCGCCGTCCCGTCACGCGTGTGGGCTGGCAGGCCGGCTTGACCTGATGACGCCACGCGGCCGACATGCGCGGGCGGCAAGCCTGACGTCTGGCTGGCATGCCAACTGGTCCCCACCATGACATTTCGAAATCGACAGGTGGCCTTCCTGGTCATGGCCGACACCTACCAGTCGGCACCTCGGAAGACGGACGAAGCAGAATACCAGGCGACCCGGAATATGAAGCTGCTGAGGCTACTCGCCCCTTCAGCCGCAGCGCCTCATCAGCTTCGGGGACTACTGTCGGAGTAAATGACCACGGGTAGCCCCATCAGCTCCCTTTGGTATTTCAAGCCATCGGGGTAGGCTGCGCCCCTCAAACATCAAGGACAAAGAACCGCCTTCTTGAGGCCGGCTGGTCCAAGCAGCCGGCTGCCAAGAGGCGGCGGAGTCCACAAGACGGCCATGAAGTGGGCCGAGTCCTAGCAGGCGGCCTCCTGGGAAGCCGAGTCCTAGCAGGCGGCCCCTCGCGCCCTCAAAGTCAGCGCCAACATAAACATGATGAGACAGGGCATGGCTACAGTACAGGCTTGCCACCCCCGAATCCAGGGCAGAACGTGGCCACAGTACAGCGTACCAAGCGGGCATCCTGCGCCCAACGCGGGACTGTTGCCATGCCGCTCATGACATCACCCATGGCAGAGGAAGCCATGCTCCCACGACGGGCGGCCAGTACAGCCCGCAGGCGGTGGGCCCTACCTGTCCGTGACAGGCCAGAAGGCGGCGAGCCCAGACCAGTCAGCTCAGTGGGAGGTCGGCTCCTAGCAGGCGGCCCTCCTCCTCCCTTGAAGTTTGTGCGCCATTAACCAGATACGACGGGGTATGGCTACAGTGAGCCCCCGCCAGGCGGCGGGACTGTATCCACGCTCCCCCTGACGAGGCCTTCATCATCAGGGGCAATGCTACAGCATAAAGCAGTCAACTTGGCCCGTAGACGGCGGGACCCACCTGTCGCCTGAGATCACGGCAGTCGGCGGACCCACCAGGCGGCGGGCCCCGGCGGTCAGCGGAGAAGCCGGCGACCAGTGACGCTGACTGCCGGGCCCCGCATCTGGCCAGATTACCGTTGTACCCCTGGGGGGTAGGCTTATATAAACCCCCCAGGTCACCCCATGCAAGGGGTTGACGGTTGGCACTTTGGCAGATGCCTCATCGAGCACCCACAGCACCACACACACACACGCAGAGAGAGTGGAGTAGAGCTAGCCTTGCCCTTCTTCCTCCTCTAGCCAAACAGCTCAAGGAGCAAGCTTGTAGCTACTTGTTGAGGTAGTGATCATGCGGAGACCCCGCAGAGCAGGACTAGGGGTGTTATCTCCTAGGAGAGCCCCGAACCTGGGTAAGATTCGCAAGCGTACGCGGTCCTGCTCAATCCCGCTTCTAGAGCCCGGTGACGTACTTTTGTCCCCATCCATGATAAGCCACCCCCTGGCATATGTCGCACGATACCCCCGACACCAACGGTCACCAACATAGGCCGAGTACGTGCATGAATCACCTGCAAAAAAAGGTGTACGTGCATGAAGAGAAGAATTGCACGCTAACACAGACGTGCGGGTACACGGTGGAGCTCATTTCTGGATGAAGAGGCAGCTCACGTGATAATTTGATGCGTGTAGTAGTTGTTCACTTAGTGGAGGGTCGGGAACCACGCGTGAACAAATCAAAGTTTGACCATGACACGCTGGCGTGTTTGTTTTTAATTTTTTTTCTTCAATGGCACGTACATAGTTTTTTTCTTGAATGGCACGTCAATCATGCACGTACTCAATGACGGAGCACGGGATGGGATGGTAGCCATGGACATGGTCGGCCCTTTTTGGACACTACTACACTAGTACTTTGATGTACATTTAAAAAAAACTACTACTTTGATGTGTCCTGTCAACTCGCAGAACGATGAGAAGCTTGCTTACTATGCCCTCTACATAGCCCACACTTATTGTACTAGCAGTTGGATTATGGGAGCACCTGAATATTTCCCCGTCTGGACCGATCCCAAGCTGGCTTCTCACCTTCCTGGCCCACCAAAAACCCCTCCCCCCTCCCACGTGCGCTTCCCGCCTGTCGCCAGCTGAGCCCGCCGCTCCACATTGATGGCAAGTCAGGGCGACGCGACCTCTCACTGCGTCCGCCGTTGAAGCGGCGCGCCGGCCGAGGGCGCCGCCCGCTGCACGCCCGGCATTTTAGACTACTCACAGTGTAGAGTAACTTTAGAGCAAGTACAATAAGGTGACATAAGCAGGCTATAAGGATTTAAATATAGTATTTGTGCTTAGTTGAAGGAGAGAGAAGAGAAGCGGGCTGTAAACTTGTAGCCGGTTGTAGCACGAGCTCCAACATACTTTGTGAGACAAAAGGTGGGGCCACGTATTAATGATATAGTATACTAAAGGGACTAACTATTGTACTAGCAGGCTATTAGGTTGGCTCTAGATGATGTGTCAACTTCATGTAGCCGGATGTGGGCTATACTATTAACCATGCTCTTAGAGCATAGTGTGGTGTGAGTGGGACTAAAGTTTAGTCCCATACTGCTAGGTGAGTGTGAGTTGCACCACTTTATAATGTGATCTATTCTAGCATTTGCATGAGCATGATAATAGGAAACCTACACGCGCGCTCTTCGGGAATGAGCCTGTCCAAGGACAAAAGCTATGCACGTGGTCTATATTTTTGTTGGTCGGAAAATTTATTAAGTCATTAATTAATAATTAACGGACGCCTTAATTACTCAGCCGTTTTCGATTCTTTTGGATAGTGGGGCTATTATTGACTTGGACGTGAGGTTTGGGCCAAAGGCCTACTATTATACTTGCTCTTACTCGCACGACCGACCTGACAAGTGATACGTCTCCAACGTATCTATAATTTTTGATTGTTCCATGCTGTTATATTATCATTCTTGGATGTTTTACAATCATTTTATATCATTTTTGGTACTAACCTATTGACATAGTGCCCAGTGCCAGTTGCTGTTTTCTGCATGTTTTTTACATCGCTGGAAATCAATACCAAACGGAGTCCAAATGCAGTGAAACTTTTTGTAGATTTTTTTTGGACCAGAAGACATCCAGTGGGCCAAAGAAGTACCGAAGAGGGGGCCCGAGGTGAGCACAAGACACCGGGGCACGCCTGGGCCCCCAGGCACGCCCTGGTGGGTTGCGCCCATCTAGGAGACCTCCCACACCGCCTCTTTGCTCTATAAATACCCCAGTATTCCAAAAACCATAGGGGAGTCGACGAAAATCAATTCCAGCCGCCGCAAGTTCCAAAAACCACAGATCCAATCTAGACACCATCACGGAGGGGTTCATCATCCTCATTGGTGCCTCTCCTATGATGCATGAGTAGTTCATTATAGACCTACGGGTCCGTAGTTAGTAGCTAGATGGCTTTCTCTCTCTCGTTTGATTCTCAATACAATGGTCTCTTGGAGATCCATATGATGTAACTCTTTTTGCGGTGTGGTTGTTGGGATCCGATGAACTTTGAGTTTATGATCAGATCTATGTTTTTATCCATGAAAGTTATTTGAGTCTTTTTTGATCTCTTATATTCATGATTGCTTATAGCCTCGTATTTCTTCTCCGATATTTGGGTTTTGTTTGGCCAACTTGATCTATTTATCTTGCAATGGGAAGAGGTGCTTTGTGATGGGTTCGATCTTACGGTGCTTGATCCCAGTGACAAAAGGGGAAACGACACGTATGTATCGTTGCTATTAAGGATAACAAGATGGGGTCTATTTCTACATAAATAGATCTTGTCTACATCATGTCATCGTTCTTATTGCATTACTCCATTTTTTCATGAACTTAATACACTAGATGCATGCTGGATAGCAGTCGATGTGTGGAGTAATGTAGTAGATGCAGGCAGGAGTCGGTCTACTAATCTTGGACGTGATGCCTATATAATGATCATTGCCTAGATATCGTCATGAGTATTTGAAGTTCTATCAATTGCCCAACAGTAATTTTTTACCCAGCATTTGCTATTTATCTCGAGAGAAGCCACTAGTGAAAACTACGGCCCCCGGGTCTCTTCTTTAATATATTTGCCTTCGAGATCTATTTTTATTTGCTTTATTTTCAGATCTATTAATCCAAAAATACAAAAATACCTTGCTGCAATTTTTACTTATTTATTTTATCTCGCGTTCCCGCGAGATCTATTTATCCAATCTGTTGGAAATATGCCCTAGAGGCAATAATAAAGTGGTTATTATTATATTTCCTTGTTCATGATAATTGTCTATTGTTCATGCTATAAATGTGTTATCCGGAAATCACAATGCATGTGTGAACACATAGACCACAACATGCCCCTAGTGAGCCTCTAGTTGACTAGCTCGTTGATCAATAGATGGTTACGGTTTCCTGACCATGGACATTGGATGTCGTTGATAACGGGATCACATCATTAGGAGAATGATGTGATGGACAAGACCCAATCCTAAGCATAGCACTAGATCGTGTAGTTCGTCTGCTAAAGCTTTTCTAATGTCAAGTATCATTTCCTTAGACCATGAGACTCCCGGATACCGTAGGAATGCTTTGGGTGTATCAAACGTCACAACATAACTGGGTGACCATAAAGGTGCACTACAGGTATCTCCGAAAGTGTCTGTTGGGTTGGCACGAATCGAGACTGGGATTTGTCACTCCGTATGACGGAGAGGTATCTCTGGGCCCACTCGGTAATGCATCATCATAATGAGCTCAACCTGACTAAAGAGTTAGCCACGGGATCATGCATTACGGAACGAGTAAAGAGACTTGCCAGTAACGAGATTGAACAAGGTATAGGGATACCGACGATCGAATCTCGGGCAAGTATCATACCGGTAGACAAAGGGAATTGTATACGGGATTGATTGAATCCTCGACATCGTGGTTCATCCGATGAAATCATTGTGGAACATGTGGGAGCCAACATGGGTATCCAGATCCCGCTGTTGGTTATTGGCCGGAGAGATGTCTCGGTCATGTCTGCATGGTTCCCGAACCCGTAGGGTCTACACACTTAAGGTTCGGTGACTCTAGGGTTGTTATGGGAAATAGTATGTGAATACCGAATGTTGTTCGGAGTCCCAGATGAGATCCCGGACATCACGAGGAGTTCCGGAATGGTCCGGAGGTAAAGATTTATATATGGGAAGTTGTTATTGGGGTTCCGGAAAAAAGTTTGGGTTTTTTCGGTATTATACCGGGAAGCTTTCGAAAGGTTCCGGAGGATTCCGGAGGGGTCCGGAAGTCCGGAAAGTGTTCCACCACGTCCAATACAGCAGCATGGGCTGTAAGGGGGCGCCCTAGCCTTAATGGGCTAGGGGAACCAGCCCCCCTAAGGCCCATGCGCATGGGAGAGGGGAAACCCTAAAGGGGGAGGGCCTCCACTTGACTTGGGAGGCACTCCTCCCCCCCTTGGCCGCCGCCCCCAACCCTAGATGGGATCTAGGGGGGCCGGCCCCCTCTCCCCCCCAGCCTATAAATAGTGGAGGGGTGGGAGGGAGGCCACAACCTCTCCCCTGGCACAGCCCTCCCCCTCTCAACACCTCCTCCTCCTCCTCCGTTTGAGCTTGGCGAAGCCCTGCCGGAGAACTGCAAGTTCCACCACCACACCGTCGTGCTGCTGGAGCTGTCTTCCCCAACCTCTCCCTCCTCCTTGCTAGATCAAGGTGCGGGAGACGTCACCGGGCTGCACGTGTGTTGAACGCGAAGGCACCGTTGTTCAGTGCTAAGATCGGAATCGACCGCGATCTGAATCGCTGCGTGTATGACTCCTCCAACCGCGTTCTTGCAACGCTTCCGCATCACGATCTTCAAGGGTATGAAGATACACTCCTCTCTCTCTCGTTGCTAGTCTCTCCATAGATTGATCTTGGTGATGCGTAGGAAAATTTTTTGATTTACTACTACGTTCCCCAACAGTGGCATCATGAGCTAGGTCTATGCGTAGTTTCTTGCACGAGTAGAACACAAGTTGTTGTGGGCGTCGATTTTGTCAATTTTCTTGCCGTTACTAGTCTTATCTTGATTCGGTGGCATCGTGGGATGAAGCGGCCCGGACCGACCTTACACGTACGCTTACGTGAGACAGGTTCCACCGACTGACATGCACTAGTTGCATAAGGTGGCTAGCGGGTGTCTGTCTCTCCCACTTTAGTCGGATCGGATTCGATGAAAAGGGTCCTTATGAAGGGTAAATAGAAATTGGCATATCACGTTGTGGTTGTGGCGTAGGTAGGAAACGTTCTTGCTAGAAACCTATAGCAGCCACGTAAAAATATTTTGCAACAACAATTAGAGGACGTCTAACTTGTTCTTGCAGCATGTGCCGTGTGATGTGATATGGCCAAAAGGATGTGATGAATGATATATGTGATGTATGAGATTGATCATGTTCTTGTAATAGGAATCACAACTTGCATGTCGATGAGTATGACAACCGGCAGGAGCCATAGGAGTTGTCTTAATTTATTGTATGACCTGCGTGTCAATGAAAAACGCCATGTAATTACTTTACTTTATTGCTAACCGTTAGCCATAGTAGTAGAAGTAATAGTTGGCGAGGCAACTTCATGAATACACGATGATGGAGATCATGATGATGGAGATCATGGTGTCATGCCGGTGACGATGATGATCATGGTGCCCCGAAGAAGGAGATCAAAAGGAGCAAAACGATATTGGCCATATCATGTCACTATTTGATTGCATGTGATGTTTATCATCTGTTTACATCTTATTTGCTTAGAACGACGGTAGCATAAATAAGATGATCCCTCGCTAAAATTTCAAGAAAGTGTTCCCCCTAACTATGCACCATTGCGAAGGTTCGTTGTTTCGAAGCACCACGTGATGATCGGGTGTGATAGATTCTAACGTTCGAATACAACGGGTGTAAGCCAGATTTACACATGCAAAACACTTAGGTTGACTTGACGAGCCTAGCATGTACAGACATGGCCTCGGAACACGGAAGACCGAAAGGTCGAACATGAGTCGTATAGAAGATACGATCAACATAGAGATGTTCACCGTTGATGACTAGTCCGTCTCACGTGATGATCGGACACGGCCTAGTCGATTCGGATCATGTAACACTTAGATGACTAGAGGGATGTCTATCTGAGTGGGAGTTCATTGAATAATTTGATTAGATGAACTTAATTGTCATGAACTTAGTCTAAAATCTTTACAATATGTCTTGTAGATCAAATGGCCCACGCTAATGTTGTCCTCAACTTCAATGCGTTCCTAGAGAAAACCAAGCTGAAAGACGATGGTAGCAACTACACGGACTGGGTCCGTAACCTGAGGATTATCCTCATAGCTGCTAAGAAAGCATATGTCCTTGAAGCACCGCTAGGTGACACACCTGTTTTCCCAGCAACTCAAGACGTTATGAACGCCTGGCAGTCACGTAGTGATGATTACTCCCTGGTTCAGTGCGGCATGCTTTACAGCTTAGAACCGGGGCTCCAAAAGCGTTTTGAGCAACACGGAGCATATGAGATGTTCCAAGAGCTAAAAATGGTTTTCCAAGCTCATGCCCGGGTCGAGAGATATGAAGTCTCCGACAAGTTCTACAGTTGTAAGATGGAGGAGAATAGTTCTGTCAGCGAGCATATACTCAAAATGTCTGGGTTGCACAACCGCTTGTCTCAGCTGGGAGTTAATCTCCCGGATGACGCGGTCGTTGACAGAATCCTTCAGTCGCTTCCACCTAGCTACAAGAGCTTTGTGATGAACTTCAATATGCAGGGGATGGAGAAAACCATTCCTGAGATATATTCAATGCTGAAATCAACGGAGGTGGACATCAAAAAGGAACATCAAGTGTTGATGGTGAATAAAACCACTAAGTTCAAGAAAGGCAAGGGTAAAAAGAACTTCAAGAAGGACGGCAAGGGAGTTGCCGCGCCCGGTAAGCAAGCTACCGGGAAGAAGCCAAAGAATGGACCCAAGCCTGAGACTGAATGCTTTTATTGTAAGGGAAACAGTCACTGGAAGCGGAACTGCCCCAAGTACTTAGCGGATAAGAAGGCCGGCAATACCAAAGGTATATGTGATATACATGTTATTGATGTGTACCTTACCAGCGCTCATAGTAGCTCCTCGGTATTTGATACCGGTGCGGTTGCTCATATTTGTAACTCAAAACAGGAGCTGCGGAATAATCGGAGACTGGCAAAGGACGAGGTGACGATGCGCGTCGGGAATTGTTCCAAGGTCGATGTGATCGCCGTCGGCATGCTACCTCTACATCTACCTTCGGGATTAGTTTTAAACCTTAATAATTGTTATTTAGTACCAGCTTTGAGCATGAACATTGTATCAGGATCTCGTTTGATGCGAGATGGCTACTCATTTAAATTCGAGAATAATGGTTGTTCTATTTATGTGAGAGATATGTTTTATGGTCATGCCCCGCTGGTCAATGGTTTATTCTTATTGAATCTCGAACGTGATGTTACACATATTCATAGTGTGAATGCCAAAAGATGTAAGGTTGATAATGATAGTCCCACATACTTGTGGCACTGCCGCCTTGGTCACATTGGTGTCAAACGCATGAAGAAACACCATGCAGATGGACTTTTGGAGTCTCTTGATTATGAATCATTTGACACGTGCGAACCATGCCTCATGGGCAAAATGACCAAGACTCCGTTCTCTGGGACAATGGAGCGAGCAACCAACTTATTGGAAATCATACATACTGATGTGTGCGGTCCAATGAGCGTTGAGGCTCGCGGTGGTTATCATTATGTTCTCACCCTCACTGATGACTTAAGTAGATATGGGTATGTCTACTTAATGAAACACAAGTCTGAGACCTTCGAAAAGTTCAAGGAATTTCAGAGTGAGGTAGAGAATCAACGTGACAGGAAAATAAAGTTCTTACGATCAGATCGTGGAGGGGAATATTTGAGTCACGAGTTTGGCATGCACTTAAGGAAATGTGGAATTGTTTCACAACTCACGCCGCCTGGAACACCTTAGCGTAATGGTGTGTCCGAACGTCGTAATCGCACTCTATTGGATATGGTGCGATCTATGATGTCTCTTACCGTTCTACCGCTATCATTTTGGGGTTATGCTTTAGAGACTGCCGCATTCACTTTAAATAGGGCTCCGTCGAAATCGGTTGAGACGACACCGTATGAATTATGGTTTGGGAAGAAACCTAAGCTGTCATTTCTGAAAGTTTGGGGATGCGATGCTTATGTCAAGAAACTTCAACCTGAAAAGCTCGAACCCAAATCGGAAAAATGCGTCTTCATAGGATACCCTAAAGAAACTATTGGGTATACCTTCTACCTTAGATCCGAAGGCAAGATCTTTGTTGCCAAGAATGGATCCTTTCTGGAGAAAGAGTTTCTCTCGAAAGAAGTAAGTGGGAGGAAAGTAGAACTTGATGAGGTACCCCATCTTGAACCGGAGAGTAGCGCAGCTCAGGAAGATGTTTCTGTGGTGCCTGCACCGACTAGAGAGGAAGTTAATGATGATGATCATGAAACTTCGGATCAAGTTGCTACTGAACTTCGTAGGTCCACGAGGACACGTTCCGCACTAGAGTGGTATGGCAACCCTGTCTTGGAAGTCATGTTGTTAGACAACGGTGAACCTTCGAACTATGAAGAAGCGATGGCGGGCCCAGATTCCAACAAATGGCTAGAAGCCATGAAATCCGAGATAGGATCCATGTATGAAAACGAAGTATGGACTTTGACAAACTTGCCCAATGATCGGCAAGCCATAGAGAACAAATGGATCTTTAAGAAGAAGACAGACGCAGATGGTAATGTGACCATCTATAAGGCTCGACTTGTCGCTAAGGGTTATCGACAAGTTCAAGGGGTTGACTACGATGAGACCTTCTCACCCATAGCGAAGCTGAAGTCCGTCAGAATCATGTTAGCAATTGCCGCATACTATGATTATGAGATATGGCAAATGGACGTCAAAACGGCATTCCTTAATGGTTTCCTTAAGGAAGAGTTGTATATGATGCAGCCGGAAGGTTTTGTCGATCCTAATAATGCTGACAAGGTATGCAAGCTCCAGCGCTCAATCTATGGGCTGGTGCAAGCATCTCGGAGTTGGAACATTCGCTTTGATGAGATGATCAAAGTGTTTGGGTTTACACAGACTTATGGAGAAGCCTGTGTTTACAAGAACGTGAGTGGGAGCTCTGTAGCATTTCTCATATTATATGTAGATGACATACTATTAATGGGAAATGATATAGAATTCTTGGAAAGCATAAAGGCCTACTTGAACAAGTGTTTTTCAATGAAGGACCTTGGAGAAGCTGCTTACATATTAGGCATCAAGATCTATAGAGATAGATCGAGACGCCTCATTGGTCTTTCGCAAAGCACATACCTTGACAAGATATTGAAGAAGTTCAATATGGATCAGTCCAAGAAGGGGTTCTTGCCTGTATTACAAGGTGTGAGATTGAGCACGGCTCAATGCCCGACCTCGGCAGAAGATAGAGAAAAGATGAGCGTCATCCCCTATGCCTCAGCCATAGGGTCTATTATGTATGCCATGCTGTGTACCAGACCTGATGTGAACCTCGCCGTAAGTTTGGTAGGAAGGTACCAAAGTAATCCCGGCAGGGAACACTGGACAGCGGTCAAGAACATCCTGAAGTACCTGAAAAGGACTAAGGATATGTTTCTCGTTTATGGAGGTGACGAAGAGCTCGTCGTAAAGGGTTACGTTGATGCTAGCTTCGACACAGATCTGGATGACTCTAAGTCACAAACCGGATACGTGTATATTTTGAATGGAGGGGCAGTCAGCTGGTGCAGTTGCAAGCAAAGCGTCGTGGCGGGATCTACATGTGAAGCGGAATACATAGCAGCCTCGGAGGCAGCACAGGAAGCAGTCTGGATGAAGGAGTTCATTACCGACCTAGGAGTTATTCCCAATGCGTCGGGCCCAATGACTCTCTTCTGTGACAACACTGGAGCTATTGCCCTTGCCAAGGAGCCCAGGTTTCACAAGAAGACCAGGCATATCAAGCGTCACTTCAACTCCATTCGTGAACATGTTCAAGATGGAGACATAGATATTTGTAAAGTGCATACAGATCTGAATGTCGCAGATCCATTGACTAAACCTCTTCCACGAGCAAAACATGATCAACACCAGAACTCTATGGGTGTTCGATTCATCACAATGTAACTAGATTATTGACTCTAGTGCAAGTGGGAGACTGTTGGAAATATGCCCTAGAGGCAATAATAAAGTGGTTATTATTATATTTCCTTGTTCATGATAATTGTCTATTGTTCATGCTATAAATGTGTTATCCGGAAATCGTAATGCATGTGTGAACACATAGACCACAACATGCCCCTAGTGAGCCTCTAGTTGACTAGCTCGTTGAGCAATAGATGGTTATGGTTTCCTGACCATGGACATTGGATGTCGTTGATAACGGGATCACATCATTAGGAGAATGATGTGATGGACAAGACCCAATCCTAAGCATAGCACTAGATCGTGTAGTTCGTCTGCTAAAGCTTTTCTAATGTCAAGTATCATTTCCTTAGACCATGAGATTGTGCAACTCCCAGATACCGTAGGAATGCTTTGGGTGTATCAAACGTCACAACGTAACTGGGTGACCATAAAGGTGCACTACAGGTATCTCCGAAAGTGTCTGTTGGGTTGGCACGAATCGAGACTGGGATTTGTCACTCCGTATGACGAAGAGGTATCTCTGGGCCCACTAGGTAATGCATCATCATAATGAGCTCAACGTGACTAAAGAGTTAGCCATGGGATCATGCGTTACGGAACGAGTAAAGAGACTTGCCGGTAACAAGATTGAACAAGGTATAGGGATACCGACGATTGATTGAATCCTCGACATCGTGGTTCATCCGATGAAATCATCGTGGAACATGTGGGAGCCAACATGGGTATCCAGATCCCGCTGTTGGTTATTGGCTGGAGAGATGTCTCGGTCATGTCTGCATGGTTCCCGAACCCGTAGGGTCTACACACTTAAGGTTCGGTGACTCTAGGGTTGTTATGGGAAATAGTATGTGAATACCGAATGTTGTTCGGAGTCCCGGATGAGATCCCGGACGTCATGAGGAGTTCCGGAATGGTCCGGAGGTAAAGATTTATATATGGGAAGTTGTTATTGGGGTTCCGGAAAAAAGTTTGGGTTTTTTCGGTATTATACCGGGAAGCTTTCGAAAGGTTCCGGAGGATTCCGGAGGGGTCCGGAAAGTGTTCCACCACATCCAATACAGCAGCATGGGCTGTAAGGGGGCGCCCTAGCCTTAATGGGCTAGGGGAACCAGCCCCCCTAAGGCCCATGCGCATGGGAGAGGGGAAACCCTAAAGGGGGAGGGCCTCCACTTGACTTGGGAGGCACTCCTCCCCCCCTTGGCCGCCGCCCCCAACCCTAGATGGGATCTAGGGGGGCCGGCCCCCTCTCCCCCCAGCCTATAAATAGTGGAGGGGTGGGAGGGAGGCCACAACCTCTCCCCTGGCACAGCCCTCCCCCTCTCAACACCTCCTCCTCCTCCTCCGTTTGAGCTTGGCGAAGCCCTGCCGGAGAACTGCAAGTTCCACCACCACGCCGTCGTGCTGCTGGAGCTGTCTTCCCCAACCTCTCCCTCCTCCTTGCTGGATCAAGGTGCAGGAGACGTCACCGGGCTGCACGTGTGTTGAACACGGAGGCACCGTTGTTCAGTGCTAAGATCGGAATCGACCGCGATCTGAATCGCTGCGTGTATGACTCCTCCAACCGCGTTCTTGCAACGCTTCCGCATCGCGATCTTCAAGGGTATGAAGATACACTCCTCTCTCTCTCATTGCTAGTCTCTCCATAGATTGATCTTGGTGATGCGTAGGAAAATTTTTTGATTTACTACTACGTTCCCCAACACAATCTACTACAATTCTACCTATCCTTTTACCCGTGAGGGATTGACAACCCCTCTCTTACGTCGGGTTGCAAGTATTTGTTCTTTGTGTGCAGGAGCTGTTTACGTGGTGTTGCGTTGTTCTCCTACTGGTTCGATAACCTTGGTCTCATCACTAAGGGAAATACCTACCGTTGTTGTGCTACATCATCCCTTCCTCTTTGGGGAAATACCGACGTAGTTCAAGCAAGCATCAAAAGGAATTTTTGGCGCCGTTGCCGGGGAGACATCATAAACATCAACCAGGTTCCTAATCACAAATCTTATCTCCTTGCAATTTACATTATTTGCCATTTGCCTCTCGTTTTCATCTCCTCCACTTCACAAACATTTGCCATTTTCGCCCCTCTTTTTCGTTCGCCTTTTTCTCGTGAGATCTCTTGTTTGCTATCCCTACTTATGTTACCATGTGCCTTCTATTTGTTTGCATCTTTGCTTGCTAATAATCTATTGATATGGATCCTCATCCACTTGCTAATCTTTTCAAAATAACCAATTGCTAGTAAATTGTGTTCACTAGATTATCTTTATGAAATTTTGCTTGAGATCTATGAATCTGAAAATTGTGATGAAGTGCTAAAAGAAGAAATTTATGAAGTGATTCACGATAGCTCCTTGAATGAAAAGCATGATTGCAATGATGTTACCATAAACTCTATTAATGTCAATTGTGCTAATAATATGCAAAACCCCAAGCTTGGGGATGCTAATTTTGATATGTCCACTACTTTTTGCAATGATCATGATTGGGGTGATTCTTCTTATAATCTTGAAAATTTATTTATGCCTCATGATGAATATGCTATTAATAATAGTTTTTGCAATAGTATTGAAAGTGGGTTAGGAAGAGTGTCAACTTTAGGTAAAAAGAATCCCACATACTCGGAGAGTGTTCAATCTTATGAGAATTTTGATAAAAGTGGGTTCGAAGAGGTCATGACTTTAGTTGATGTTAATCCCACTATATTGGAAGAGTGTCAGCTGTGCATGCATGTGGATCATGAATAGAAAATTTTATATGATAGCTATATTGTTGAATTTGAATATGATCCCACATGTAATTATTATGATAGAGGAAAATATGGTTGTGGAAATTTTCATATTACTAAATTACCTCTCTTCATGTTGAGATTGCTATTGTTTCTTTCTTCTTCCTTGCATATGCTAGATCTTGCTTGTCTTGATAATTTGTTTTCTTATAAAATTCCTATGCATAGGAAGTATGTTAGACTTAAATGTGTTTGTCACCTGTCCTATGATGCTCTCTTTGTGTTTCAATTATTATCTTTCTTGTGAGCATCATTTAATCTTATGCCTAGCTAGGGGCGTAAAACGATAGCGCTCGTTGGGAGGCAACCCAACTTGTATCTTTTTGCTTTTTGGTTTTCTTGCTGTTTTCAATAAAATACCCAATTATTCCTATGGTTAGATGTGTTTTTGTGGTTTAAATTAGTGTTTGTGCCAAGCAAAGCCTTTGGGGTAATTTGGGTGATAGTCGATTTGATCTTGCTGAAAAACAGAAACTTTTGCACTCAGGAAAACAATTCTTATTTTTAACAGAAGAGTGCTTTTGATTTGATTCTTTTTGAAGAATATTAATAAACAAATTTCTCACCTTGTCCTAATTGTTCAGAATTTTTGGAGTTACAGAAGTATTCAAAGTTTTCAGATTTCTACAGACTATTCTGTTTTTGACAGATTCTATTTCTTTGCATTGTGTGCTTGTTTTGATGATTCTATGGTTTCCTTTGAAGAGTTTTTGCCATAGAAAAGTTGGAATACAGTATATATAATGAAAAAAAAATATGAATGGGTTTGCAACAGTACTTATAGTAGTGATTTGCTTTCTTATACTAACGGATCTCACGAAGGTTTTGTTGAGATTTGTGTGATTGAAGTTTTCAAGTTTTGGGTGAGATTACGATGGATGAAGGAATAAGGATTAGCAAAAGGATAAGCTTGGGGATGCCCGAGGCACCCCAAGATAATATTCAAGAAGTATCAAGCAACTAAGCTTGGGGATGCCCCCGAGTGGCATCCCCTCTTTCTTCTAACGACCATCGGTATTTTACTTGGAGCTATATTTTTATTCGTCACATATTATGAGTTTTTCTTGGAGCGTATTGTATGATATGAGTCTTTGCTTGTTTTGCTTTTTATTTTAAGTCTTGAATCCTTGCTGGACACACCTTTTTGAGAGAGCCAAAATTATGCTATGCTTGCTCCTATGCTTCACTTAAATTTTTATGAGCTATGGAATTGCTCTAGTGCTTCACTTATATCTTTTTGAGCACGGTGTGCTTTGTTATTTTTGAAGAAATGCTCTCATGCTTCACTTAGATTTATTTGGGAGTTAGTAAAATTTTAAAGAAATTCTCTCTTGCTTCACTTAGATTAATTTGAGAGAAAGAAATATTATGCTCATGTTCTTCACTTATATTTGTTTGAGCTTATTAAAAGCAACATATGAAACTAGTCCCAAAGTGCTAGATATCCAAGAAGGATATAATAAAAACTTTCATGAAGATCATTGGACAAAATAAACTTGATTCTTAGTAATAGTTTTGAGGTATGATGATAGTGATATGTGAGTCATGTTGATGAGTAATTATGCTTTAGTAAGAATATTGGTGTTAAGGTTCATGATTCCCTATGCAAGCATGAAAGTCAATAGTTATGCAATGAAATTATATCCTACTTGTGGTGCATTATTCGGTGTTAATTATGCTTAATGCTTGCTTATGAGATTTTTCGTTTCTTGGTTGGGCGCTTCTCAATCTTTTTGCTAGCCTTCATTTGCACTAAGTATGATCACTACTTGTGCATCCAAAACCCTTTAAACCAGCTTTGCCATATGAGTCCACTATACCTACCTATATGCGGTATTTCCATGCCGTTCTAAGCAAATTTGTATGTGCCATCTCTAATTTTCAAAATAAATTTCTCTTTCGTGTGCTCGTACCGCTCGCGAGGCGGTGAGGGGTGGCTGATATTTTCCATGCTAGATGTGTTATTCTCACGATGAGTGTTTATTCACTTGTCGTTGCACAAGAGTACGGCAACGGAATTAGGGATGCCCAGTCCCGAAATGAAAAAATGAATTTACTTTATGTTGTCAAATAATAATTTCCTTGGAAAGTGTTGGTATGGAGGGCACCCGTGGATACGGCTAGCCATGGAAACTGAAAGAAATGGTGGAAAAAGGAATAAACTTTATTTTCTGTTTGGGAACCGCCTATGATATATCTAGCATGGAAAGTGTTGGGAACTCTAAGTCGTTTTCGTTGGTGAGAAAAGTATACCTCTCAAAATGTTTTTATCTCTCAATTTAAGCTTTGAGCTCTGGCACCTCTACAAATCCCTACTTCCCTCTGCGAAGGGCCTTTCTTTTACTTTATGCAATTTTTATTTTTACTTGAGTCTCCATCTTCTCTTATAAAGCACCAACTAAGGGGCACTATGATCATACTTGAGCATTGGGTGTAGCTAATATTCGAGTGTGTTTCATGAATGGATCAATGATTGAGCATAATGGGCTAGGGATAGCTTGCTTTAGTGTTGATATTTTGAAAGACATGGTTGCTTGTTGATATGCTTGAGTATTAAAGTCCTCATGTCAAAACTAGACTATTGCTTTGAACCATATAAAAGTCCAAATGTCCATGCTACAAAGAAAAGAATATGTGATGAACATGTTAGGCAGCATTCCACATCAAAAATTCTTTTTTTTATCATTTACCCACTCGAGGACGAGCAGGAATTAAGCTTGGGGATGCTGATACGTCTCCAATGTATCTATAATTTTTTATTGTTCCATGCTGTTATATTATCATTCTTGGATGCTTTACAATCATTTTATATCATTTTTTGGTACTAACCTATTGACATAGTGCCCAGTGCCAGTTGCTGTTTTCTGCATGTTTTTTGCATCGCAGGAAATCAATACCAAACGGAGTCCAAACGCAGCGAAACTTTTTTGAGAATTTTTTTGGACCAGAAGACATCCAGTGGGCCAAAGAAGTACCGAAGAGGGGGCCCAAGGTGAGCACAAGACACCAGGGCACGCCTGGGCCCCCAAGCACGCCCTGGTGGGTTGTGCCCATCTCGGAGACCTCCCGCACCACCTCTTTTCTCTATAAATACCCCAATATTCCAGAAACCCTAGGGGAGTCAATGAAAATCAATTCCAGCCGTCACAAGTTCCAGAAACCACAGATCCAATCTAGACACCATCACGGAGGGGTTCATCATCCTCATTGGTGCCTCTCCGATGATGCGTGAGTAGTTCATTATAGACCTACGGGTCCGTAGTTAGTAGCTAGATGGCTTTCTCTCTTTCGTTTGATTCTCAATACAATGGTCTCTTGGAGATCCATATGATGTAACTCTTTTTGTGGTGTGTTTGTTGGGATCCGATGAACTTTGAGTTTATGATCAGATCTATGTTTTTATCCATGAAAGTTATTTGAGTCTTCTTTGATCTCTTATATGCATGATTGCTTATAGCCTCGTATTTCTTCTCTGATATTTGGGTTTTGTTTGGCCAACTTGATCTATTTATCTTGCAATGGGAAGAGATGCACTGTGATGGGTTCGATCTTACGGTGCTTGATCCCAGTGACAGAAGAGGAAACGACACGTATGTACCGTTGCTATTAAGGATAACAAGATGGGGTCTATTTCTACATAAATATATCTTGTCTACATCATGTCATCGTTCTTATTGCATTACTCCATTTTCCCATGAACTTAATACACTAGATGCATGCTGGATAGCGGTCGATTTGTGGAGTAATAGTAGTAGATGCAGGCAGGAGTCGGTCTACTAATCTTGGATGTGATGCCTATATAATGATCATTGCTTGGATATCGTCATGAGTATTTGAAGTTCTATCAATTGCCCAACAGTAATTTGTTTACCCACCGTTTGCTATTTTTCTCGAGAGAAGCCACTAGTGAAAACTACGGCCCCCGGGTCTCTTCTTTAATATATTTGCCTTCGAGATCTATTTTTATTTGCTTTTATTTTCAGATCTATTAATCCAAAAATACAAAAATACCTTGCTGCAATTTTTACTTATTTATTTTATCTCGTGTTCCTGCGAGATCTATTTATCCAATCTACTACAATTTTACCTATCCTTTTACCCGTGAGGGATTGACAACCCCTCTCTTACGTCGGGTTGCAAGTATTTGTTCTTTGTGTGCAGGAGCTGTTTACGTGGTGTTGCGTGGTTCTCCTACTGGTTCGATAACCTTGGACTCATCACTGAGGGAAATACCTACCGTTGCTGTGCTGCATCATCCCTTCCTCTTTGGGGAAATACCAACGTAGGTCAAGCAAGCATCAACAGGCTCTACCCTAGCCGCCACTGTATCATATGGTTTCGCACCATTCCAGATCATAGCACCGCCACGCAAGTCTTCTCCATCCCTCCTTCCGGTGTGCACCGCGAGAAGGGACAGCAGTCCTTCGGAACCCCGCCTTTCGTGATCCTGTACGGGAGAGGGGCGATCAGGTTTTTGGGGAGCACACTCGTGCGACTGCTGCCAGCGACGACTTCCTCAACAACAACCTTCTTCCCTGACCTCCGTAACCTATTCATCAATGACATGAGTGACAACATAAACCACAGCAGTTCTACTCCCGCTGCATAGTATGTGATTTTGTCCTCCTGGTTTAGTTCGCATCATTACTTTGATCTTTGCAATTGTCGTCATGATCTATTTACTGTTGATTCGGATTATATCTCATAGTAAATTGCTCATATATTCAACAATCCAATCCAAAAACCTGATTATAGGCAATTTACTCCGAGTGGTTTTCTACGCTTTTGAAGCCGCCTACCTTTAAGGGGGTGCAATATAAAAGGTGGCGCACCAGAGCAGTATACCAGTTTCAGATCATGTACTGCTATGACGCCACTAAGGGCAAGCCTGAGGGCGATATTAATCCTGCACAGTAGGAAGCTTTTGAGAACATGGATACCCTCTTCAAAGCCGCCCTTCTGAGTGTTCTTGATGATTTGATTGTGGATTCATATATGTCATTTGACAGCAGCAAAGACATGTGGGCTGCGCTCGAGGCCATGTTTGGGGCCTCGGGCGCTGGCAGTGAGTTGTACGTCATGGAGCAATTATGTGACTACAAGATGACTGATGAGTGCTCTGTTGTTTAGCAGGCTCATGAGATACAGTCACTCGCTAAGGAACTTGAGTACTTTAAGTGTGTGTTGCCGGACAAATTTGTTGCTGGGACCATCATTGCCAAGCTTCCACCTTCGTGGAACAATATTGCTACTTCTCTGAAAAACAAGAGACATGAGTTTTCCATTTCGGATCTCATTAGCACTCTTGATTTTGAAGAGAAGGCGAGAGCAAAAGACACACGTGCTCGAGTCGTTGAGGGAGCTTCTAGTGCCCACATGGTACACGAGAAGAACTTCCAGCCCAACAAGCCCAAAAACAACAAGAACAAATCTCACGGGAAAGGCAAGTTTGATGCAAAGAACAAGCCGTCACATTCTACCAACTTCAAGAAGAATTCTCATAAGAAGGGGAAGGGACACAAACCTCAATTTTGGTAGCACCGCACAAAATTATATGGCTGCATCTACCTGCTGTTAGCTAACCTCATGGTGCTCCAGGTATTCCTACATTCGTAACTAGGTACAATGACCACCGCAAGATGAAATAAGCTTATTCATACGTTGACTTGCTGATTGCAGTGCGGAACGATCATGTCATGTGTGGAGGAGCCAACAAGCAGTGCAGGAAATTAATGCGTGCGCAGGGAGGCCCTTTGCTCAGAGAAGCATCGATCGTTTTTCTTTATTTCTATACCTTCTCACAGCTTTGTATTGGTTATAGTATGGTGAATCATTGAGATGCATAAACATGCTGAACTTTTGTGCTTGTGAATGTTAGTATGCATACCGTATCTTTTGAAGCTTAGTTTAATGTGAATGTTGACTAGCCTGTGAACCTTTACAATCTAGTAAGTATATTGTAGGCCTGTTATTTGAAACCTCATTTTGCCGCGCTACGACCAGTGTGAGTGTCTGCATGCAGTACCGCATCCTCTAATTTGGTGGATGCCAAGCCGGCCAGAGAAGGAGCTATAACCTTTTTCCAAGTTGAAAAAGGTTACCGATGAGTAGCCATAAGCTAGAGGCGTCTCTTTTTTTCTTTCAAATGGGTAATAAGCTGGGGAGCTGGAGAGTGTCTCTAATGGGTTGCCTCTAGTACAAGGCCGTCCAGTATGAAACACGGGCAGCCGACTAGGTCAATACAAAAGCCTATCCATCTTAAAGCCCATTTATTTTTGTTTTTTGCGAGGAAAAGCCCATATTTCTTGAAGAGGGGCGATCCCAGAAAAACCATCCTTCCTCATCGCCTCCACTTACTGCAGCTCGCTGGACTCTCCCGCTTCCGTCTCCCCCCAATTCCCCCCGCTCCCCATCTTCCTCACTCGTACTACAGAAAACCCCCGCTCACCTTCTTCCTCACTCGTATAGAAAACGCCTGCTCCTCTTCTTCCTCGCTCTTACAGAAAACCCCAGCCATCCTTCTTCCCCACTCGCACTGCCACTAGGCTCGTCTCTCGCTACTCTGCTCAAACCCGTGAGCTCGGCGCAATGCCCGCAAGGAAAATGGAGTCGGCTGGCCCTAGCACCAAGAAGATGAGGCTCCCACCAGTGGCGACGCCAGTTGTAGATCCCGCACCCGGCAGTGTGGGGAGAATCGGCGAGCCCCTCCCACCCGAATCTGAGGAACCCATATAATCTCCGGTGGACCGCATCAGCGATCTCCCGGACGACATCCTTGGGGAGATCATCTCCCTTCTCCCCACCAAGGATGGCTGCCACACACAAGTCCTCGCATCTCGGTGGCGCACTCTCTGGCACACAGTGCCTCTTAATCTCTACTGTCGTCAGATATCTGCCCTTCCTGAATTTGAACTCCTCAGAGCCATCGTCTCCTCCCACCAGGGCCCCGTTCAATGCCTTTGCATCCTGACACGCTACCTGCTATCCATACCCTACACGGTGTACGCCCAGCTGACATCCACTGAATTCGAAAAACTCCACCAGCTTGAGTTCTACCATTACTACGAAAAATATATGCCGCGATCCCAACTCCATGTATTTGTGCCCACACCACTGTTATCCATCTCGTGGTTTTCCTCCTCTCTCCACACCCTCACCATAGCCCGGTGCCATCTACCAGACAATCTGGTACTAATGATTCGACTCCCACTGCTAAAAAGACTTCCGCTTGTGGTGGTTGATCTGTCGGAGGCCTCACTACACAGCATCATCCAATTCGGTTGCCCTGCCCTAGAGTGCTTGCTGCTTGTTTTTGGATTAGAAATCTGTATCCATTGTCTCCAAATAAAGTCGCCTCACCTTAAAAGCATTGGAATTTATTTTGAAGGACAACAGCTCATCATCGAAGATGCCCCATCACTTCAAAGGTTGCTCCTTGATTATAGTTATAAACCTTCGCAAATAACCGTCGTCTCTGCGCCTAAACTTGAGGCCTTGGGTGTAGTTCATGATCCGTTTGAACATCATGACATGGTGTTTGGGTCCACACTTATTCAGGTACTATATATTATCATCTACACTTTTGTAATCACAAGATGCATTTTTCATTTGTGCGCATAAGTTTTATATCATCTTGGAGTACACTTTGGATACTAATATTACGTTATATGCTCAATGAAGAGTTCGTCCATCGATAGCCTATCAATGGTGTTGGATTCTGTCAAGATATTATATATCGGAATGTTTAGTATTGATCTAAACAAAATTATTGGCTTGCTATGATGCTTTCTATGTCTGGAGAATTTGTATATAGAGGTGACTATTTCATGCACATTGAAAGCCCATATATATTGTACTAGAATTACCGTTCGGCTATCGCTCTATCGACATACTCTTTTTTTAGACCTTAACTATTTTCAATCTTCATGTCTACCTAGGCAGCAACACATGGAGAAAAACATATAACCAATCGGTGGCGTAATAAGCACCGGGATTTTCTCAGTTCTCATGACATTCGTTTGAGGACAATAACGATGGAAGGTTATGCATCCAATCAGGCAAACAGAAACTTCGTCACATTCCTCCTGTTGAATGTGAGGTTACTATTGTCCATGAGGCTTATGTTTTTCAACAAGAAATTTCTCACGGATGGATATGTTGAACAGCAAAAAAATAAGTTTCAGGTCGACAAATGGGCTTCTGAACGTGCTCGGCTTCTATTTACAACAACTTGTCGTCATATGCCAGTAAACTTTTTGGCACAGGATGTTGATTTTATGGATTAGACCGACCCATTTGTTTGTGACTGCCAAAAACTGTGGTTGGGTTAGATGTTATTGCCATCCATGTTCAGTCTGGGTTTTGTCTAAACCTGGTGAACAATTAATCCTTGGGCTTTTGTACCATTTGTAAGCTTGAGTTAGATGTAGTTGCCCTTTTCAACTCGGCTATGACTGTCATATTTCCTTTGAAACAAGGCAAATGGCTTGCCATTTCCTTTATTAAAGAGAGAAATATTGTAACAAATCCCAACCAAGGGAAATAACATCACTCTCGCCGGCTGGTTGAGCTCACTGTGCATTACAGAACCCAAGTGATTAGCCCCCACCAGCACCCACAAACTTATTTTGAACTAGCACACCAAATGGGCTGTAATTTTTCATAAGAAAGGCTGCATGGCCATGACAGATTTGGATTCTGACATTTGGGACCCGCGAGGAAAAAGCCTATCCAAGGTGGTGTCGACTTACTAGTCAACAAACGATTCTGCCTACCAGCTGTTGGATTGACATCCAACATCTGTCGTGTATCTTCTATCTCTTGTATTCTTCCTCCAGCCGCCCAAACCAAACCACCCCGTCGGTTCCTCCTGCTCCCGACTCCCACGGCTGGCTGCGCCTCCGCCGCCCCACCGTACCCTCAAACGTTGGCCAGCTCATCCCTCTATTCCCCCACACGTCCTGTTATTTGATACGTCCATTTTGCATCATGTTTTCCTACTGTTATTTATAATGTTTTTATGCATAATAATGCTTTATGGAGTAATTCTAATGCCTTTTCTCTCATAATATGCAAGGTTCACACAAAGAGGGAGAATACCGGCAGCTGGAATTCTGGACCTGAAAAAGCTACATCAGGCCACCTATTCTGCACAACTCCAAATGAGCTGAAACTTCACGGAGAATTTTTATGGAATATTTAACAATTATTGGAGGAAATAACTACCAGAGGGGGCCCACCAGGTGGGCGCAACCCACCTGGGCGTGCTAGGGCCCCCAGGCGCGCCCTGGTGGGTTGTGCCCTCCTCGGCCCACCTCTGGTGCCCCTCTTCTGGTATATAAGTCATTTTGACCTAGAAAAAATAAGGGGAGGACTTTCGGGACGAAGCGCCGCTGTCTCGAGGCAGAACTTGGGCAGGAGCACTTTTGCCCTCCGGCAAAGCGATTCCGCCGGGGGAACATCCCTCCTGGAGGGGGAAATCATCGTCATCATCATCACCAACAACTCTCCCATCTTGGGGAGGGCAATGTCCATTAACATCTTCAACAACACCATCTCCTCTCAAACCCTAGTTCATCTCTTGTGTTCCATCTTTGTACCGGAACCTTAGATTGGTGTTGTGGGTGACTAGTAGTGTTGATTACATCTTGTAGTTGATTACTATATGGTTTATTTGGTGGAAGATTATATGTTCAGATCTATTATGCTATTTAATACTCTTATGATCTTGAGCATGATTATAATTTGTGAGTAGTTACTTTTGTTCTTAAGGTCACGGGAGAAATCTTGTTGCAAGTAATCATGTGAATTTGATATCTGTTCGATATTTTGATGGTATGTATGTTGTGATTCCCTTAGTGGTGTCATGTGAATGCCGACTACATGGTACTTCACCATATTAGGGCCTAAGGGAATGCATTGTGGAGTAGTTATTAGATGATGGGTTGCGAGAGTGACAGAAGCTTAAACCCTAGTTTATGCGCTACTTCGCAAGGGACTGATTTGGATCCAAAAGTTTAATGTTATGGTTAGATTTTATCTTAATACTTTTCTCGTAGTTGCGGATGCTTGCGAGGGGGTTAATCGTAAGCAGGAGGTTTGTTCAAGTAAGAACAACACCTAAGCACCGGTCCACCCACATATCAAATTATCAAAGTAGTGAACACGAATCAAACCAACATGATGAAAGTGACTAGATGAAATACCCGTGTACCCTCAAGAATGCTTTGCTTATCATAACAGATCGTTTTGGCATGTCCTTTGCCACAAAAGGATTGGGCTACCTTGCTGTATATTATTTGTCGGTACAATTACTTGCTCGTTACAAATTATCTTGCTATCAAATTACTCGTTACTTATAATTTCAGTGCTTGCAGAGAATACCTTGCTGAAAACCACTTGTCATTTCCTTCTGCTCCTCGTTGGGTTCGACACTCTTACTTATCGAAAGGACTATGGTTGATCCCCTATACTTGTGGGTCATCAAGTATCTTTTCTGGCGCCGTTTCCGGGGAGTGAAGCACTCTTGGTAAGTGGAAATCGGTAAGGGAAAATTATTACTACATGCTGAAATTTATTGTCACTTGTTACTATGGAGAACAATCCTTTGAGGGGTTTGTTTGGGGTATCTTCACCTTGACCGGAACCACAGTTAGTTGCCCCTCAACCTACTGCACCTACGGAAAATATTGGTTATGAAATTCCTTCGGGTATGATAGAACAACTGCTAGCTAATCCTTATGCAGGAGATGGAACCGAACATCCTGATATGCACTTGATATATGTGGATGAAATTTGTGGATTGTTTAAGCTTGCAGGTTTACCCGGAGATGAAGCTAAGAAGAAGGTTTTCCCTTTATCTTTGAAGGGAAAAGCATTGGCATGGTATAGGCTATGCGATGATATTGGATCTTGGAACAGGAACCGATTGAAATTGGAATTTCACCAAAAAAAATATCCTATGCATCTAGTTCATCGTGATCAGAATTATATATATAATTTTTGGCCTCGTGAAGGAGAAAGTATCGCTCTAGCTTGGGGGAGGCTTAATTCAATGTTATATTCATGCCCCAATCATGAGCTCTCAAGAGAAATTATCATTCAGAATTTTTATGCTCGGCTTTCTCGTGATGATCAATCCACGCTAGATACTTCTTGTATTGGTTCCTTTATGAAGAAGACTATTGAATTCAGGTGGGATCTTTTAGAAAAAATTAAATGCAACTTTGAAGATTGGGAACTCGACAAAGGTAAAGAGTCAGGTATTAAGCTTAAGTTTGATTGTGTTAAATCTTTTATGAATACCGATGCTTTTCAAAAGTTTAGCACTAAATATGGACTTGACTCTGAGATAGTAGCCTCTTTTTGTGAATCATTTGCTGCTCATGTTGATCTCCCTAAGGAGAAGTGGTTTAAATATCACCCACCTGTTAAAGAAGAAATTAAAGAACTGGTAATAGCTAAATATGAAACTATCATTTATAATGTTGATCCAGTTGTTCCTACTGCTTATATTGAAAACCCACCTTTCCCTGTTAGGATAAAGGAACATGCTAAGGTGTCAACTGTGGTCAACAAAAGTTATATTAGATCACCTAAACCTACTGAACAAATCAAAGTAGAACCTAGTGTTGCTATGGTTAAAGATCTCTTGGTAGAAAATATAGATTGGCATGTTATTTACTTCTGTGATGAAGCTGCTAGAATTGCTAAACCCGATGAAAAAGATAAACATAGACCTGTTGTTGGCATGCCAGTTATCTCAGTTAAAATAGGAGATCACTGTTATCATGGTTTATGTGACTTAGGTGCTAGCGTGAGTGCTATTCCTTTTACCTTATACCAAGAAATTATGAATGACATAGCACCCGCTGAAATAGAAGACATAGATGTTACTATTAAACTTGCTAATAGAGACACCATCACGCCACTTGGGATTGTTAGAGATGTTGAAGTCTTGTGTGGGAAAATAAAATATCCTACTGATTTTCTAGTTCTGGGTTCCCCGCAAGATGACTTTTGTCCCATTATCTTTGGTAGAACTTTCTTGAACACCATTAATGCTAAAATAGATTGTGAGAAACAAACTGTCGGTGTTAGTTTTGGTGATAAGTCTCATGAGTTTAATTTTTCTAAGTTCAATAGAAAACGTCATAAGAAAGAATTGCCTAGTAAGGATGAAATAATTGGTCTTGCTTCTATTGCCGTGCCTCCTACTGATCCACTAGAACAATATTTGCTAGACCACGAAAATGATATGCATATGCATGAAAGAAATGAGATAGATAAATTTTTCTTTGAACAACGACCTCTGCTTAAACACAATTTGCATATTGAAACTCTAGGGGGTCCTCCTCCACCTAAAGGTGATCCTGTGTTTGAATTAAAACAATTGCCAGACACTTTGAAATATGCTTATCTTGATGAGAAAAAGATAAATCCTGTTATTATTAGTGCTAACCTTTCAGAACATGAAGAAGAAAGATTATTGAAAATTCTGAAGAAGCGCCGAGCTGCTATTGGATATACTCTTGATGATCTTAAGGGCATTAGTCCCACTCTATGTCAGCACAAGATTAATATGGAACCTGATGCTAAACCCTTTGTTGATCACCAACAACGTTTAAATCCTAAAATGAAAGAAGTTGTAAGAACTGAAACACTGAAGCTCCTGGAAGCAGGTATCATCTATCCCATAGCCGATAGTAGATGGGTGAGTCCCATTCATTGTCTCCCTAAGAAGGGAGGTATTACTGTTGTTCGTAATGATAAAAATGAACTTATTCCACAAAGAATTGTCACTGGCTATAGAATGGTAATTGATTTTAGAAAATTAAATAAAGCAACTGGAAAAGATCATTACCCTCTACCTTTCATTGATCAAATGCTAGAAAGATTATCTAAGCACACACACTTTTGTTTTCTCGATGGATATTCTAGTTTTTCCCAAATACCCGTTTCACAACCTAATCAAGAGAAAACCACCTTTACTTGTCCTTTTGGAACTTATGCTTATAGACGTATGCCTTTTGGTTTATGCAATGCACCTGCTACCTTTCAAAGATGTATAACTGCTATATTCTCTGATTTTTGTGAAAATATTGTTGAGGTTTTCATGGATGACTTTTCCGTTTACGGAACATCTTTTGATGATTGCTTAAGCAACCTTGATCGAGTTTTGCAGAGATGCGAGCAAACTAACCTTGTCTTGAATTGGGAGAAGTTCCACTTTATGGTCAATGAAGGTATTGTCTTGGGACATCAAATTTTTGAACGAGGTATTGAGGTGGATAAAGCCAAAGCTGATGCAATTGAGAAAATGCCATGTCCCAGAGATATTAAAGGTATCTGTAGTTTTCTCGGTCATGTTGGTTTCTATAGGAGATTTATTAAAGACTTCTCTAAAATTTCTAGGCCTCTTACAAATCTTTTACAAAAGGATGTTCCATTTGTTTTTTATGATGATTGTGTAGAAGCCTTTGAAACACTTAAGAAAGCCTTAATTTCTGCACCTATTATTCAACCACCTGATTGGAACTTGCCTTTTGAAATTATGTGTGATGCTAGTGATTATGCTGTTGGTGCTGTTTTAAGACAAAGAGTTGATAAGAAATTAAATGTTATTCATTATGCTAGTAAAACTCTAGACAGTGCCCAAAGAAATTATGCTACTACTGAAAAAGAATTTTAGCAGTGGTGTTTGCTTGTGATAAATTCAGATCTTACATTGTTGATTCTAAAGTGATTGTTCACACTGATCATGCTGCTATTAAATATCTTATGGAAAAGAAAGATGCAAATCTAGACTCATTAGGTGGGTTCTCTTGCTTCAAGAATTTGACTTATATATCACTGATAGAAAAGGAGCTGAGAACCCCGTAGCTGATAACTTGTCTAGGTTAGAAAATATTCTTGATGACCCACAACCTATTAATGTTAGTTTTCCTGATGAGCAACTAGCTAAAATAAATGTTTCTCATAACACTCCTTGGTATCCTGACTATGCTAATTATATTGTTGTTAAATATATACCACCTAGCTTCACTTACCAACAAAAGAAAAAAATTCTTTTATGATTTAAGACATTACTTTTGGGATGACCCACACCTATATAAAGAAGGAGTAGGTAGTATTATTGGACGTTGTGTACCTGAGCATGAACAGGAACAAATCCTACGGAAATGTCACTCCGAAGCTTATGGAGGACATCATGCGGGAGATAGAACTGCTCACAAGGTATTGCAATCTGGTTTTTATTGGCCTACTCTCTTCAAGGATTCCTGTAAGTTTGCTTTATCTTGTGATGAATGTCAAAGAATTGGTAATGTTGGTAAGCGTTAGGAAATGCCTATGAATTATTCACTTGCCGTTGAACCATTTGATGTTCGGGGTTTTGATTATATAGGACCTTTTCCTTCCTCTAATGTGTATACACATATTTTGGTTGCTGTTGATTATGTTACTAAGTGGGTAGAAGCTATTCCAACCAGTAGTGCTGATCACAACACCTCTATTAAAATGCCTAAGGAAGTTATTTTCCCAAGGTTTGGAGTCCCTAGATATTTAATGACTGATGGTGGTTCGCATTCTATTCATGGTGCTTTCCGTAAAATGCTTGCTAAGTATGATGTTAACCATAGAATTGCATCCCCCTATCATCGTCAGTCTAGTGGTCAAGTTGAACTTAGCAATAGAGAAATAAAATTAATTTTACAAAAAACTTTCAATAGGTCCCGAAAGAATTGGTCTAAGAAATTAGACGATGCACTTTGGGCTTACCGAACAGCATATAAAAATCCCATGGGTATGTCTCCTTATAAAATGGTTATGGAAAAGCTTGTCATTTGCCTCTTGAGTTAGAACATAAAGCATATTGGGCAATTAAAGAACTCAACTATGATTTCAAACTTGCCGGTGAAAAGAGGCTATTTGACATCAGCTCACTAGATGAATGGAGAACCCAAGCTTATGAAAGTGCCAAATTATTTAAAGAAAAAGTTAAAAGATGGCATGATAAAAGAATCCAAAAGCATGAGTTCAAAGTTCGACAATATGTTCTTTTATACAACTCTCGTTTTAGATTCTTTGCAGGAAAACTTCTCTCCAAATGGGAAGGACCTTATGTTATCGAGGAGGTTTATCGATCTGGAGCTATCAAAATAAATAATGCCGAAAGTACTAACCCGAAGGTTGTCAATGGGCAAAGAATTAAACACTATATCTCAGGTACTCCATTAATGTTGAAAGCAATATTATCCAAACTATGACACCTGAGGAACACATAAAAGAAACCTTCCGGAACACTCCAGAATAGTGAAAAAAGAGGAGATATGTGATACGGTAAGTAAACGGACTCCGAAAAATCCGCAAAATTATTTTCTATCACTTTTGGAATATATTAAAAATTAGGAAAATAAGAAACAACCAGGAAGGCAACCCTGGTGGGCACAAGACACCAGGGTGCACTTGGCAAGCTAGGCGCGCCCTCGTGTGTTGTGCCCACCTCGGGTACCTTCCGGACTTTGTTTTTCTCTCGTTTGCTTGTTTCCCAAGATAAAAAAATCTTTATATACCCCCCGCACCTATTGACCACCGTATCGCAGAGAAATCTTCTGTTTTCTTTTCTCGCTGTTGTTTCCTGACAGATCTGAAAAATATGTCATCCCAAGATTCGGAAGGTGAGAGCTATGTTGCTAATTATATCGCAAACCCCAAGGTATATGGGGATGTGGAGCATTGTTGCTGGACTTCGGAGGAGGAAGAAGATTATGATCCTAAAGGGAGGAGGAGACAAGCTCAGACGAAGATGAATTTCCATTGCCTCAACCTGGGGACATGCACGTGGAATTCAAGGAGTCAAGTCTCCCCAACAAAGCAAAGAAACCTAAGATTCAGTTTATCCCCTTTCGTCTCTTGTAGGAAAACAAGCAAGAATTATGCAAAAAGATATTAGAGCTTGAGCAAGAGATCGGTGGCTTAATGGAGGAGAATTGCATCCTCAAGCGTAAGCTGGGGAGGAAGGACAAGATTGCTACTACCTCATCACCACCACCTTCTTCATCACCGAAGGAGACTTGAGTTCATGGTATGGACACTCCCCTTGGCTTGTGCCAAGATTGGGGGAGGTGTCCCGGTATCGTATCACCACCACTATCTTTGCTTTCATCTATTTTAGTTCGATCATTAGTTTTCCTATGATTTAGTTGAATAAAAGTTTAGTTCGATCCTTTTCTTTTCAAGTGCTTGCTTAGTGATCTATCTATCGTTGTAATCGTGTTCGAGATATATAATAAAGTTTAGTTTTCTTTACTTTCATGTTCAATAAAAAGAAAGGAAATAAATGAATAGGATCATATGCTAATCTTATGGTAAGTAATGACATCACATAAGGAAGAGTATAAGGAGTAAAATTTATTGGAGATTGACAAACATAGCATTGGTCAATGATGCAATTCATGAAAGAATTAATAAGGGAAGAGAAGATTCACGTGCAAATACACTATCTTGGACATCTTTTATGATTGTGAGCCCCCATTAAATATTTTGTGTCAAAATAGTTGACGTTGGACAAGGAAGACAACATAATGATTTATGTTTGTTCATATTCACATAGAAGTTATATTGTCATAGATCCTTTAACATGTGGTGCTTACCCAATATCTTTTCTAGCCAAAAAAAATCCGCACTAAGTAGAGATACTACTTGTGCATCCAAAACCCTTAACCCAAATCTTACTTTGAGAGTCCACCATACCTACCTATGGATTGAGTAAGATCCTTCAAGTAAGTTGTCATCGGTGCAATAAGGCAATAAAAATTGCTTCTAAAAGTGTTAGATCATTTAGTGTAAGAGAAAATTGAGCGTTGTACGAACTTGTGATGGCAAAGAATAAAAGTGAAAAACTGCATAATAAAGGTTGCTATCATAAGGGGCAATATAACATGACGTTCTTTTGCACTAAGGGATTTGGCATACAAACAAATAAGCGCATGACGACCTCTGCTTCCCTCTGCGAAGGGCCTATCTTTTACTTTTTTGCATTTACTTTTATGAAGAGTCAAAGTTTTCTTCCGTATTCCTTTTTATTTTTTATTTTTGCAAGCATCATGTGGTGAGGAAAGATCTAGGCACATATATCCAGTTGAATATGAGTGGGCATGAGTTATTATTGTTGACATCACCCTTGAGGTGAATACGTTGGGAGGCGAAACTATAAGCCCCTATCTTTCTATGTGTCCGGTTGAAACTTTTTGTTCATGGGTACGCTGTGAGTGTTAGCAATCATAGAAGATTAAATGATGGTTGAGTATGTGGACTTGCCTAACGGCTCCGATACGTGACCCTTCCTGAAAAGATGATGAATTGTAGTTGCAAAGTTAACTGAGAACATAGTTTGTTGGTTTTCAATAGAGTTTATGCTTTATACTTCGATTTTGTGATGAATTGTTACTTGTTCATGGGAAGTTATATGATAATAGTTTTGTGATAAAAGTTTTATAATAAAGTTTGTAGCTGTTATAATAATATGCATGATGCTTCTATGTCCGTATTTTGTTTTTATCGACACCTCTCTCTCTAAGCATGTGGACATGTTTTTCGATTTTGGTTTTTCGCTTGAGGACAAGCGAGGTCTAAGCATGGGGGAGTTGATACGTCCATTTTGCATCATGTTTTCCTAATGTTATTTATAATGTTTTTATGCATAATAATGCTTTATGGAGTAATTCTAATGCCTTTTCTCTCATAATATGCAACATTCACACAAAGAGGGAGAATACCGGCAGCTGCAATTCTGGATCTGAAAAAGCTACGTCAGGCCACCTATTCTGCACAACTCCAAATGAGTTGAAACTTCACGGAGAATTTTTATGGAATATTTAAGAATTATTGGAGCAAATAACTACCAGAGGGGGCCCACAGGTGGGACACAACCCACCTGGGCGTGCCAAGGCCCCCAGGCGCGCCCTGGTGGGTTGTGCCCTCCTCGGCCCACCTTCGGTGCCCCTCTTCTGGTATATAAGTCATTTTGACCTAGAAAAAATAAGGGGAGGACTTTCGGGATGAAGCTCTGCCGTCTCGAGGCGAAACTTGGGCAGGAGCACTTTTGCCCTCCGGCGGAGCAATTCCGCCGAGGGAACTTCCCTCCCGGAGGGGGAAATCATCGTCATCATCATCACGAACAACTCTCCCATCTTGGGGAGGGGAATCTCCATCAACATCTTTAACAACACCATCTCCTCTCAAATCCTAGATCATCTCTTGTGTTCAATCTTTGTACCGGAACCTTAGATTGGTGCTTGTGGGTGACCAGTAGTGTTGATTACATCTTGTAGTTGATTACTATATGGTTTATTTGCTGGAAGATTATATGTTCAGATCCATTATGCTATTTAATACCCTTCTGATCTTGAGCATGATTATCATTTGTGAGTAGTTACTTTTGTTCTTGAGGTCACGGGAGAAATCTTGTTGCAAGTAATCATGTGAATTTGATATGTGTTTGATATTTTGATGGTATGTATGTTGTGATTCCCTAAGTGGTGTCATCTGAACGTCGACTACATGGCACTTCACCTTATTAGGGCCTAAGGGAATGCATTGTGGAGTAGTTATTAGATGATGGGTTGCGAGAGTGACAGAAGCTTAAACCCTAGTTTATGCGCTACTTCGCAAGGGACCGATTTGGATCCAAAAGTTTAATGCTTTGGTTAGATTTTATCTTAATACTTTTCTCATAGTTGCGGATGCTTGCGAGGGGGTTAATCATAAGTAGGAGGTTTGTTCAAGTAAGAACAACACCTAAGCACCGGTCCACCCACATATCAAATTATCAAAGTAGCGAACATGAATCAAACCAACATGATGAAAGTGACTAGATGAAATTCCCGTGTACCCTCAAGAATGCTTTGCTTATCATAAGAGATCATTTTGGCCTGTCTTTTGCCACAAAAGGACTGGGCTACCTTGCTGCATATTATTTGTCGTTACCGTTACTTGCCCATTACAAATTATCTTGCTATTAAATTACTCGTTACTTATAATTTTAGTGCTTGCAGAGAATACCTTGCTGAAAACCACTTGTCATTTCCTTCTGCTCCTCGTTGGGTTCGACACTCTTACTTATCGAAAGGACTATGATTGATCCCCTATACTTGTGGGTCATCATTATTCTCCGGCGATGTCAGCCCCAACACGCACCTGCACCCGAACCAGTCAACCCTCGTACTCCCCTCCGCCTGTGACTAGACTGGCGCACGACTCCTATTCATTCCGTCCGAGGCCTCGTCGTAGTCCTCCGCCTTGGTTTGCTCGCCATGCGTGGTGCGCCGCAGTCTGGCGTTGTCAACGTGGTCAACAACCGAGAGGAATAAGGAGATGACTGTACGTGGAGAGGATGACAGTAGGGACCCACCAGGGTCATGGCAGTACGCAAGCAAGTGCCTCATTATTACAAGCCCAAAAAAATTATTCCTCCTAATGGTTGGACATCTGGGGCCCACGCCATTGTCAACATAGTCATAAACGAGAGAATTACACAATGAGCGGTTGACACCAGGGACCCAGCAGGTCGCGCAATTGTAATTTACTTTTTTTAGGAACAAGCAGTTGTTATTTACTAGTTTTAGAGACGGATCAGGGTAACAACGGGGCTGTGCGGGGGCTGTGGCCTGTCTAGCCAGGGTTTTATTTTATGTTTACCACATCATGAGCCCAGTTGTGTTTTTTTCTTTCTAAAAATGGCTAGCCCAGTTCTACCTTTTTTAAAGAAATACCCAACGGAGGTCTACTTGTTTTCTCAGCCCTGGTGGGCTGCAAATCTTTCAAGGCGAGAGCGATGTATTCGCTTGCCCAGAAAATGAAGTAGTAAGAAATGGGATGTAAATTTTAAAAACGCAGCAAACCGGCAATTAGTTTCAAGTATCTTTTTTTAAGATTTTGACATTTCAAATTTAATTGTTTTTTTGCGGGGAAAATTATGTTGTATTTTAAATTGATATAAATTTATTATTTTTAAATTAGTTTGAACGTGATTCAAAATTTCGGGATTAAAAACAGTTCGGACCGCACCGAAATATGAAAATTTCGTTGAGTTTTTAACCGTGGCCAGAATATGGGCTGTAATGGTAACAAAAAGAATACGGGCTTCAAAAAAATCCTTAAGAATTAGCCAATGGGATGTACATTTATTAGCATTAATGGCAGATGGGTTGTATGCTGTTTTTCACATATTTGAGGCTGACTTGTGAGCATACTAGGTTGACGCGTATGCTTTACTAAAAAAAGGTTGACGCGCAGGCAAGGCCTTGTCAACTTAGTCAACACACGAGAGCAGTTACTGTTGGATGTCCATCCAACGGTCGTCATGCTTCTTTAATCTCTGCTCTTCCTGCTCCAGCCGCTCAAACCAGCGCTGGCGGGACTGCCTGCTCCCTCCTCCCGTGGCCAGCTGTGCTGCCATGCAGGCCTCACCGCCCCACCCTAGTCCCATCGCTGGCCTAGCCATGCCTCTACTCACCCACACCTGTTGTTATTCTCCGGTGACGGCAGACGAACCAGTAAACCCTCGTACTCCCCTCCGCGTGGGAAACAACTGTCGAGTCTTCCCTGGCTCCGTGTCGTTCCCTTCCTAGGCCTCGCCGTCGTCCACCGCCCTGGTGCTCTCGGTGTGGCGTGGTCAACGTGGTCAACGAACGACATCCATCGGAAGAGGATTGTACGTGGAGAGGCTGACTGCTGGGTCCATGGCCACACACAAGGAAGTGCCTCCTTATTACGCGCAAAATAATGATTCCTTCACCTGACAGTGGGGACCCACCGAAAGGGCCTCTGTATTTCACGAAAAAAACATTCCTCCCGCTGACAGCTCGGACCCACCAGCTATATCTTCACACGCAAGGAAGTGCCTCCTTATTACGCACAAAAAATGAATACTCCCCCTGCTAGCTGGGACCCACCATAGTTGGAGGCTGACTTGTGGGCCTACTAAGTTGACGCGGACGGAGGGCTTTGTCAACTTAGTCAGTATGAACGATTCTAGCTCCAGTGACTGTATGATGTCCATCCAACGGCCGTAGTGCTTCTTTAACCTCTGGTCTTCTTGCTCCAGCTGCCTAAACCAGCGCGGTCATGCCGCCTGCTCCTGCCTCCATGGCCGGCTCTGCTGCCGCGCAGGCCTCACCGCCCCACCCTACTCCCATCACTGGCCTGGCCATCCCTGTACTCACCCAGACCTCCTGTTATTCTCTAGCGATGGCAGCCTCACACTGCAGCCCAATTAGTAAACGCTCATACTCCCCTTCGCGTGGGAAACAACTACCGAGTCTTCCCCGGCTCTGGGTCATTCCCTTCCTAGGCCTCGCCATCGTCCATCGCCTTGGTGCTCTCGCTGCGGCGTCGTCAACATGGTCAAGGAACGACTTACATCAGAAGAGGACTGTACGTGGAGAGGCTGACAGCTGGGTCCACGGCCTCCATTTTACGCGAACAAAATGATTCCTCCCCCTGACAGCTGGGACCCACCAGCTATAGCTTCGCATGGAAGGAAGTGTGTCCTTATCCTCCATGACAGCTGGGACCCACCCGGTCGAAGCGTACGTAGCGTTGTCTGTCTGATCGCGATCCGCCCGCCGCCGCGCCCCTACGCCGGTTCAAGGACTTCCCCGTCCTCCCTTGGGCCCAGCCGCCGATGAGGTCCTACCTCGGGGTCCGGCAGTGGTGGTGGGGGAGGTGGGTCACCGAGATTACGGATCAGGAGACCCACACCCACCGGTGGCTTGGTAGCTTCCACACGACCGAGCTCGCGGCCATAGAGTACGACCGCTGGCAGGTTCGCTACCACGGCGTGGTGGCTAGGCTCAATTTCCCCTTCGGCACTTGTTCGGTCGACCTCGTCCCATTGAAGCGAGGAGTGGTGAGCTCGGCTATGGTGTGAGAGGACCGCGAGGCGAGGGAGTGCCTCGAGGCCGAGGCCGCCGACGAGGCCTACATGCAAGAGCTCTGCCAGCAGCACCCGGAGCTCGTGGAGGCGGAGCGGATGATCTTTACCGGCGCAGAGGGCGGCGTGGTTATCTTACTCTCCAACGATGACGAGGTCGAAGGCGGCAAGGACTGCGGCGCGGAGGGCATCAAGGTGGGTGGGAGGATGAGGAGATCGACGTCGATGAGTGGAGGAGTATCTTCCCCAATGACCCCCACGACGGCACCGGCCCGGACCTGACTCGTGGCATAGTGTACCTGACGAGGAAGAATTGGCTCGACCGAACATAGTTTATTTAGTTTAAATTTATGTTTTATGTTCAGTTATACAAAACTCTCTATGTTTATGTTTGAATGCATGCTACTTTCGGTTGAACCTGCTTTGAACTTGATCAAATTGAAGTTTACAATGTTAAGTTTAGGGGATCGACTAGAAACGGCAAAAAGTTGCTGGAGTATATATATAATTGAAGTATACATAGTTTGGTTGCTGTTAAGGATGTTGCTGCTAAGGGATTTACTCCGTTAACTTTTAGGGGATCGGCTAGAGATGGCCTTATGCCTTGTTTATTTCAGCTATTCACAATGTGATGCTCTATATGTGCAACTATTTGCCATGCGGTTCTATTTCATCAACAACAGTTTCAACAATACCACTATGAATTACGATATTTGGTTGCTGTTAAGGATGTTGCAGTTACCACCCCTTTCCTTTTTTTTAAACAATAACTAGTTTAATTTAGACCTGCACAATACCAGTTTGAATGACTATATTTGCTTGTTTTTAAATGTTATGCCTGTTGCAGTTAACACACCTTTCCACTTCTTGTTTTGCTTAACTAGCGTGCTTAAACCTACACACTGAAGCTATCATTTGGAGATTATGTTGTCTACCATGGATATATTTGGTTGATGTTTAGCCTGTTGTGCTTAACATGCCTTTAGACGTACTCACACAGGACAATATTGGGAACAACTGTTGTTTTCCATTGAGATTAGTTTCATCGCATTGCTTCTATATACTCATTGTTCAGGATATCGGTAGCTGGTGTCATATAGCCCGGGGGCTGATAAGGGATTAATCATCGAATAGGACATTTCACGGAATATATCTGTAACCCATTTATCGGTAGGTTAACTAGGGCCATATTTAATATATCTCAGGCTACATAGCAACATGCATTGTACTGAATGACTAAATATGCAATCCTAGGCTGCATAGCAACAAGTAAGAGTGTTACCTTAATATTCTGATGATATCTAGATATACATGTAATAATATTTTATATAACGGGATGGAAGGAGTGTTGTACTACATCATTGTGCAATTGTTGTTTAGCTTCTAATATTAACTTGGTGCTTTTAGGTACATTTGTCATTGCCAAAGATCCACGCTTCAACCCTTTCTGCGTATGGGGCAATGAGATATTCATGAACCAGCATCAAGTGAGGAAACTGATAAAGATTGTTATTAAAATGGGTCAAAAGATGTCAATCGAACTATTTGTTTACACTTTATGCAAGACAACAGTGAACTACAGTATGGTAAGTAAGAACTCTGTAGCCTTGTTTTTACTGCCCATAATGAGTTGTGTTAGATGACAATGTCTGAATATTTTTCCTTTGCAGTGGTTCCCGAAGAAGTTTACTCAAGATTACCTCTCAAACTACATGATTGGCGGCTGTCCATCACAAGGGGTTGGACTAGAGTCGTGCATGCCTTCTGCATGGAGGAGAGCACAATAGGGGCATTCCGCTTCACCTTGTTCAGCAACCGGAATGTCTCTCGCCTCTTTCTTTACCATCTTCAATAGTACAAGTATACAACCCTGGCCCATCATTCTTTATTTGGTGCTTATGTAATTCTTTTTTTAATGTAGTTCTTGAACATATGTACCTGTGAATCAAATAATGCATTGGTTGTTTGAACCTGATGGATATGAATAAAGCTATAGCCTACTTTCAAATTCAAATTTGGTACAATTTTAAATAGCAGCAATTAAATTAGGGTGAAATTACGCTCTGCAGGTCATTACGGCGCACACGGTCTACAAAGCACATCGTGTGTGATATACATCATAATACGACATGGTTCACGGAGAGGAAATGTGTGTAACCATGCACACAGTTGCCGTTTGCAAAGCGTGTGTGATGTCAGACAATATCGCAAACGGTGCGAGAAAACGAAATGTGTGTGATTGTTGCCTTATTGCACACACTTTACAATCATGAACTGTTTGTGATGTGGCGCGCATCGTAAATGTAGAGCCAGTTTGGTACGTGTCTGGAATGTGCCTGGCCTGCGCCTAGTATAAAGTAAAACCACAGAAGTCTGACTGCGATGGTACTGCGAGCACAAACGAGTAGCAAGGATGGAGCGTTTGGTATAGGTGCGGGCATCGCATACGCTTTGTTCTGGAAAACGTATGCATTCCTACTCCCTATCCCCGACGGTTTCTGGGTCGTGTGGGAAGGACCCCCTATCGCCCACACTCACTAGGAGATGGTTTAAAATGCCGTCGCGGAAAGGGGTTAAAAACCGTTTGTATAGCAGCTCGCTATACCAGTGTTATAACATCCAATATACTCACATATTGGATGAATTAACATCTTATATTATGGGCAAAGGGAGTTTATTACATTTTCACAAATATCGGCTGATTAACTATAGTTAACTGTTGTTGTGTTGTTGTTGTTGTTGTTGTTGTTGCTGCTGCTGCTCTTCTATGTATATCTAGACATCATCAGAACATTAAGGTAACACTCTTCCTTGTTGCTATGTAGCCTAGGATTGCATATTTAGACATTCAATACAATGCATGTTGCTATGTAGCCTCAGATATATTAGATATGGCCCTAGTTAACCTACCGATAAATGGGTTACAGATATATTCAGTTAAATGTCTAATTCACCGATTAATCCCTTATCAGCCCCCGACCTATATGGCACCAGCTACCGATATCCTGAACAGTGAGTATATGTAAGCCATGGGATGAAACTAACCTCGATGGAAAATAGCAGTCGTTCCCAATATTATCATGTGTAAGTACATCGAAAGGCATGTTAAGCACAACAGGCTAAACATCAACCAAATATATCCATGGTAGACAACATAATCTCCAAATGATAGCTTCAGTGTGTAGGTTTAAGCACGCTAGTTAATCAAAACAAGAAGTGGAAAGGTGTGTTAACTGCAACAGGCCTAACATTTAACAACAAGCAAATATAGTCATTCAAACTAGTATTGTGCAGGTCTAAGTACACTAGTTATTGTTAAATAAAAATGGAAAGGTGTATTCACTGCAACATGCTTAACAACAACCAAATGTAGTCATTCATAGTGGTATTGTTAAAACTGGTATCGATGAAATTGAACTGCACAGTTCATACTTCACTACTGCAGGATGCTGCTAACGCGACACTACGATCAAAGACCCTTTGACGAAACTGTGTGCGATGCATTAATTGCAAACGGGGATGTAAAAAAACCGTCAAAAAGATGCAAAACTTTGGCAATGGCGGAGACATCAAACACGGTTCAGATTTTAGTTATGTGTGCGATGCGGGGCATATGGTTGATCCATACGAACTGTTTGCGATTAGACAGAAGAACAGAAACGGGCAGCCATATCAATGTGTGTGCGATATACGGCATAGAGTTCGCTCCGATGAACTGTTTGCTATTAGGGAATGCAACAGAAATGGTCAACCAAATCAAGGTGTGTGTGATATACGGCATACGGTTCACTCAGATGAACTGTTTTCGATTAGGGAAGAGAACAGAAACGGTTCAACTTGACAAGATGTGTGTGATATGCGGCATACAGTTCACATAGATGAACTGTTTGCGATGAGCCAAAAGAACACAAACGTTTTGTGTAAACAAGATGTGTGTGATACGCAGCAAACAGCCCACTCGAATGAACTGTTTACGATGAGAAATTATAACACAGACGGTTACTATAGTTAGTTCGTGTGCGATTCTGTTTGTACAAAAAACTTTAAAAAATGTAAACTAGTTGCTTGCGGTGGCTAGGAGTATTGCACATGATGCGTGTGCGAGTACTCGTGTGCGATGATTAGTAAGTTACACATACGTTTCCTTATGTTAACACGTGTGTGATAAATAACACATGGCACCGCATACGGTATTCCGGTTGTGTGTGTGCTCCACTTAGTCTTCCCGCGCTCCAGCGAATGCTTCCCGCGCTCCGCATGAGTCAATTTTAAAATCCACGCCTCTTCCCTCATCGGTTTCCCGCCACCAGCTAATGGCTTGCTGCATATAACCCAGGCGGCAACGCCCCGTCGCGACACTTTGCGCAGATCTTGTCCTCACCCATCTACCATTAGTTATTCCAAGCATGCCAGGCAACGACCAAAGCTTCGACGTCGACCCCTACCTATGTTACATCTTCGATGAGGAGAACGAGCCGGAGCAGGTCGGCGAGCAAGAACTTCATTGGCCAGTGCAGGCACCATGGCCCATCGGCAGCGATATCAGCATGACAGTCCTTGGGCGCACAATCGACATATTGCAGAGGAAGTGTGATGAGCAGTTTGCCATCCACCATGCAAAAGATCCAGGGCTGCTCGGCGGGATGATCGATGACCCACCCGAAGAGCCGTCATCACCAGTGCTCATCGAGAGCCTGATGCCCCGCAAGGAATGGGCAGAGGACCTCAGCAATTCAGTCAAGACACAGCCAGCCTGCACTTCATCATTACCGGCGGCGGCCGTGTCAACCTCGATCCCGACGATGTGGTGGCCAAGCTCGAGCGCATCTGTCGGTGTTCTGGGAACAGGGGTACCCAGACTTGCCTGCCTGCGGCCCACGGTGTGGCTCCATCGACGGCCTGCTACGGCCCAGCTTCAGCAACAACAACTCAAGACCCTCGCGAGGGGCCAAGCCTCGCGAGGCAGACGACACCAAGACCTCCACGAGGAGCGGCCTCCTCAGGCTGGCTCCCGAGGAGCGGAGATCTCTATGCAAACCCTCACCTCGTGAGGTTCGGGTGACGCAAGCCATGACGACCAAGGCCAGGCGGGCGCCAGCGGGCGCAGTGTACCAGTTTCCTCTTTGGTGCTAAAGAGGCAAGCGCAGGCGCGGAGTCCCGAGGAATCAGCCAAAGGTTTCCATTCCCGTGCAACAAGACCAAGACCGCCAGGATGGCAGGACGGAGGTCATCACCGAGCCCACCACGGCGTCATAACCAGAGGCTTTCTCAGGCGAAGACTACTTTTGTCCGGATAGCATGTACTAGTTGTCTCCCTTCGAATTTGGCCGTTGTGGGATCCCTTCCCGCCTTTCATTTGGGAAGAGGACCAAGGCCACTATAAATAGGACTTAGCCACCACCGTAGAGGGGGATTGGACCCCCGGACGGATCATTCGGATCACCCTCGCTCCCACCAGCTCACTCGAGCACAAGAAGACCTCTCCTCCTGAGGCTGTTCGCCACTGTACTAGTTCATCCTCAGCCCCTCGAGGCCAATCCACCACAAAGCAGGAGTAGGGTTTTACACCGCAAGGTGGCCCGAACCTGGGTAAACTGCAGTGTCTCTTTTCCTTACAGTTCATCGAGCTAGGCTGTGATATTAGCGAGTAGGTAGACTGGGAGGACGAGTTCTTCGCACGCACCCCAGAGTTCAAACCTCTCAAGGGTTTGCGGAACCCAAAATCCGACATTTGGTGCGCCAGGTAGGGGTGCGTTGGAGGCTCTCTTCTGCCAGCAGATTCTCCACCACCCAGCAGTTCTCATGGCCGATGCCCCGAGGGCTCATGTTGAGCACTGGGTTGTTCGGCCTGCCCGAGCAGTGCCATCGGCCCAAGAGGATCTCCACTCCGCGCTCCTCGCAGCCCGCTCGCCGCCCGGTGCTATCGGCCGCGGGTGGCGGGGGCCGCCATCGCCCGCCCTCGCGCCACGCCGCAACCGCGCCACCACACGATCTTCGAGCTATGCCATGGCGACGGTGCCACACTCTCTCCGGGAGCAGGCGAACATGTGAGCCGCGCTCATCGTGGCACAGGGGCTGCTACGGTGCAGGTTGGCGGAAGGCGGCCGCGATGCCCTGCTGGAGCGGGTCGCTGAGCTGCTTGACGCCGCCTGTAGGGGCGCAACACCTTTCTGCACCCTTTCTATGTCACAGGCTATGACAGGGGCGTGCAGGAGCCCCCGCCGCGCCCGCGCACCCCTCCCTGGAGCACCTGAGGGACCTAGCGGCGCCAACCCGGCCCACAGCGCTGATCGTCCTTTCCCGACCACGCTACCCCCGGTCGAGGCGAGCTCGGGCAGTCCCTCCTGGGGCCGCACCGGGGTGCCACCCTGCGGCCATCAGAGCCTGGCACCGAGCCTGGTGGCCAACAACGCGGGGCACCCAGCCAACGACCCTGGCGCGGCAGTCCCAGATGCCTACGTACCCCCCATGATGGATCTACAGTACGCGTCAAGAGAATGCCCCGGCGGGTTCCCCTCATCAGGCTGGGCTCGGGGGCGCTCCTCTGGAGGGCCTCTGACCTGGCCAACGTCACGAGGGAGGCGCTCGGGCACCATGTGGAGGCGTGCTTTAGTGCGTGCTTCCGCCAAGAGGGTACAAGGCGCGAGGTGCCAGGTGCTCAGGAGTTCATCACCAAGGCAATCGAGGAGCTTCAGGAGGCAAGAGCTATGCGAGGCGACCATCGCCCACCACCCGGCACGGCTCCTTGTCCCGGCGAGGACAGCGAGTTGCGCATCTGCGTCAACATCCTAGGGCTCAACAGGGCCGCATCTCAGGAGCGCTTCTAGTCGTCCCGCACTGGCCAGTGCGAGGGTCCCCCTCACAGCTTTGTTTGCATGCCTTTGGGCTTGTCGAGCATGGCTGCTACATTCCAGCGCCACATGCGGGGCGTCCTGGCGACTCATGAGGCCAGAAGCCAGGCGATCCTGTCAGAGGAGGAGATGGATCCTCGCGAGCCCCCCGGGCCCCCAGAGCCTCCTGAGGTTCAGGGTTTGGGCGGCTCATGAGGAGCGACTTCTGCAGCACGCGTCTTCAGCTACTCCAACATCTCTTCAGCAACGGTGCCAGGTGACATTTTCTGGTTTGTTCAGTTGGGGGCGCCCCTCGGCTGCATTATCCCCAAGCCGTGTGGGTCCATCCCTGCGACATGTATCGTTTTGCATCTATCAGAACTAGCTCTACCCTATCCATGAGTTTATTTATGATTATCACTTGACTGTCCGATGCTTCGTCACCACGAACGTCGTACGCCCTTGCAAGCCCACCCATGACCGCCTCATGATTAAGGACTGGCACAGCGTCTGTGCTCGGGTCCGTCCCTGTAGTGTCGCTAAACCCAAGTGGCTGAGCTCTGGCTCGCGGGCCAGCTCCCATGCACGTCACCTCCCATGGTCCTTGGTGCCTTGTTCTCGCATGAGCTAATCGGGGGTGGGTAAGTTAGGGCGCGCGACCCGGTGCCTCGCCACCGCGGGAGCCGCACGCCGGTTGTCTTTCTTCAGGACATTCGCATGAGAAGACTGGGCATGGCATCTGTGCTCGGGTCCATCCCTGCAGCGTCGACAAACCCAACGGCTGAGCTCTGTCTGGCGGGCCGGACCCGTTCACGTCACCTCCTGGGGTCATTGGTGTTTGGCCTTCTCATGCGATAACCTCAGGAGATTCACTTGGCGCAGGTTGCCTAACCATCTTGCAGGACTATCACAAGTGCTACAAATCAAATTCAGGCGCAACCCGCCTTGAGGTAGGGCCTTGTGAGTCCCGCGCTGGCTCACGAGTGCCCATACACACCTCCTCTAGCCCTGCCGTGCAAGCCACGTGTCAGGGCGGGGCTGTACATACCCCGGGGTCTCCCCTCAGAGGGAGCGCCCACCCACGTACCAGTGGAAGCACCATGCTCCGCGCTGGTAGTCGACACGGTCGAGGAGCGGCTATGCCCATGCAAGAGCGGAAGCGCCATGCTCCGCGCTGGTGATAAACAACTGGGGGCAGCCTAACGGCTGCACTAACCTCATGAGAGCCACCAGGCTCGGTGTTCAGCCTCACCGCGTTGCTTTCCCCTCAGGAGAGTAGAGAGAGGGGGCTGGGCACGGGGGCTATGCTCAGGTCATGCCTGGCGTACGCCACCATGCCAGGTCCCTCGGACCTGGTCTTCGCGCATCCCTCCCGAGCGAAAGCCCGGCGAGGACAGGTATGGGGGTTTTTGTTCGCATGTCAAGGGGGACTCCTGAGCATCGCGACTCAGCAGCCTAACTGGCCACGTAGCCCCTCACCCCTTGGTCTCGTCCTAGCGATCCGGATGCCCCAACGGCGGCTGAGGTACGTGCGGGGCCGGGCCCTGCCGACGCAGAACGCCAAGACCCACTCTCGCGTCTCCTTCCCTAGGGTTGTTCGTACGTCAAGGGGGACTCCTGAGCATCGCGACTCAGGAGCCTAACTGGCCACGTAGCCCCTCACCCCTTGGTCTTGTCCTGGCAATCCGGACGACCCAACGGCGGCTGAGGTATGCACGGGGCCGGACCCTGCCGGTGCAGAACATCAAAGCAAACAGAAAGGAAACCGCAGAACCTTTGCAAATTATTACAAAACATATTGTCTCTTAAAGTTCCAAAGCATAAGTTCTTACGCCTCCACGAGGCATGATACATGTTGCAGGAATAGAACAAGGGGAAAGCGCCGCCATCTCCTTCAGCCTTGGATGCCACTGTTGCCCGCTTGGGGAGTCCCGTCACCGACAACGTCGCCGCCGTCCTTGCCGTCAGCCGTAGGCACAGGATCAACGGCGAGGAACTTCCGCAGCAGGGCCTCCACTTGACCCTTCACGGCCTCGGCAGCAGCGTCTTGGAGCTCAGGGTCCATGGGCTCGAGCAGGGCACCAAAGTCGAAGCTGGAGTCCCGAAGATGGAGGTGGCTGAAGATGTGTGTTGCGGCCGAGGCCGAAAGCGCGCGGGCTTCTCCCTCCACCATGGGGCCCACTCCGACGACGATGCCCTCGAGCGCCGCGATGAGCTTGGGGAGCAGCCCGGCGGGGCCTTCCTTCGGAGTCACCAGCGGCAGGACAGCAAGCGCGATTATGAGTTATACTCTCCTCGCGGACTAACCCGCAGGAATCCATGGAGTTTAGCCACGGGTGGCCCCGCCGGCCGTCCCTTTTTCACGCAATTCACTTGCTCATTAAAGGGGGGCTCCTGAGCATCGCACCTCAGGAGCTCTTACTGACTCTCCAGCCCTCACCCCCTGGCCTTGACCACGGCATCGTGACCTGGCATACCAGCGGCGGCTGAGCCTCGCTCGAGGGTCGGGACCCGAGGACGTAGAGCACCTAGATGAGCGGGGAGAAGGGGAGTTCAGCGTGAGCCCTACCTGGAAGCATCACTGCCAAGGCACAATCAGGCGCTGCGCAAAGGAATCACTTCAGGCCTACTAAGATAAGTCACCCATGCATATCAGAGTGAACCTCATCGTCTGGTATTTTGATTCTCACAATCTCGCTCCGGCAATGCCGCTTCCCTTTTCGGCCTCCAGGGAGCTGCTTGCACGCCAAAGGGGACCTCTTGAGCATTGCACCTCAGGAGCTCTTACCAGACCTCGGGCTGCTCACCTACTGGCCTTGACCACGGCATCGCGACCTGGCATAGCAACGATGGCTGAAGCCTGCCTGGGGACTGGGACCTGCCGGCGTATAGCACTAAGCTACCGCGAGAATGAAAAGGGGGAACCATGCCGAAGCAAGATGCGTGGCTGCAACATCATACTAGGAATAATAAACATTGGAGCAAAAGCATTGCAGTTTTTTACATACCCCCACGGGGTTTGTCACAATTCCATGCAGGGAAACAAAAGAAGGAAACGTCAAGGGACCCCGGCTGCTGGGCATCACCGACGATGCCGAGCGGATGCCGCTGCCGTGCTCCGGGCACGGCGAGAGCTCGACCGCACGTAGCTGTCGTCACTGGACTCTGGAGAATCGCTGGGCTCGAGAGAGTCGCTGGATTCCCAGGAGTCGTCGCTGCTACTGGAGGAGCTCCCGGTGAGGCCAGAGGCGGGCTCGACGTCCGCGGCCGCGCCACAGGGACTGCTTCCCTCGAGGCAGCACTCCAGACGCCAGCCCTCCTCATCGATGACCTTGAAGAACAACGTAGAGGCGCCATCGTACTCAAAGTGGATGGCGAGGGCCCCCTCTGGACGGCAGGCGTGGGCGACCTCGCCCCATCCTCAGGTCATGAAGATGTCGCCCGGGGGGACGACCTCGACCGTCGCCCCCGTGGCTAGGCCGCAACACCCGATGTGCTGCAGCCACAGCTCAAGTGGCCCCCTCGGCAGCATCTCCTCGGCGAAGAACCTTGGGAGCCGGATCCACGTGTGAGGCGGCATTGCCGCCCACACCACGAACTCGCGTGAGGTCCCCTTGCCGTGGGTTCACTGGCCTGCTGGCCGCGCAGCCTTGGTCAGTCCACCGAGACCCCGGCCCGCGCGACGCTGGGCATTACCGCCATGTCCGGAGCCCTGCGCGCGGGCGTACAGAGGAAGCGGGAAGCCAGGCGGAGGCCGCTCGTACCAAGGCCGCGTCACCTCTTGCCTTTCGCCAGCGTCATAAGGGCGGCCGAGCCTCTTCTTCGGCGGAAGTGGCCCCGGCTCCTCCCGAGGGGTTTTTCCCTTCTCCACTAAAGAGAATCTCCTGATCGACACCATGGATGCTGCTGCAAGACGGCGAGACAAAGAAGAAGAAGAAGGAGCGGGCAGCGAGAAGATGGAGATGAGTGAGGGGGCTCTGCCCCTCCCCTCATTTATAGCCGGAGGGAGGCCAACCGCCAGCCTCCACGTTCCCGCGCAATGATGGTTTTTCTCTGCATGCAGCAGAGTCTCGTGAAGTCGAACGGTTGCCGAGGTGGCGTGGGGAAGCGGAGACGCCCACGTCCCATCAATCAGCACGCGTCGACCAAGGCCGCAGGCGGTTAGGGCCCGCGGCGCTCCGCACTTGCCCCTTGGCTTCGCCTCGAAGCCAAGTTCGAGTGTGCCTTGGGCCCGGGGGCTACTGTCGGCGTTCTGGGAACAGGGGTACCCAGACTTGCCTGCCTGCGGCCCATGGCGTGGCTCCATCGACGGCCTGCTACGGCCCAGCTCCAGCAACAACAACTCAAGACCCTCGCGAGGGGCCAAGCCTCGCGAGGCGGATGACACCAAGACCTCCACAAGGAGCGGCCTTGTAAGTGCATCTAGTGCCCCTTAGTGATTTTGGTGTATTGAAGACTTATAGGTTAAGGGTCTAATGTGTTTGTGAGTGTACACAGGTCTATAAGTCTATGAGGAGTTTGTTATTTACGATGAATGTCGACCCCTAAAAATGAATGTCTTCAACTGAAGACTTTGGTTTTCTTGAAGACTTTGAAAGTGAAGAAATTGGTGTGACCCTGAAGACTTGATATTCATGCGAGGATTATGAAGCGTGAAGACTTTTGTTTTCGCAGTTTCATTTTCTTCTTCTTGAGTCATTGGAAACACCGTACTGTTAAAGGGGGTCGAGGTAAAACTAAGGAAAAATTTCCAAGTGATGCTCAACTCAAAATCCTACACCTACCCAATCCTTTCGAGTGAAGCCATTGGAAATCTCATACAGTTTAGTCAAGTTCTTCAGTGACAGAGACGAAGTTCTCCTGTTCTCTGAGGAATTTGTTCTGACTGAGGAGTTAGAAATTCGCCAGTGCGGATTGCCTACAAGTGAGGATCATGATAGCCGTGAGGAATTTGATACTCAAATTTCCGACCGTTGCTGTGCTACGTGCCAGCTGTCCCAAAATATCTACCCACCTAACGGTCATATCATTGAAGGGCATTTATGTCTTATCATGTCGGGCTGCTCCCTAGGCTATAAATAGCCGCCCCCTTCAACCACTAGCTGGTTGGCTGCTCCGAGAGATAGATTGACACTTGTCATTTAGAGCATCCCATCCTCCGAGGACTTTGAGCGAAAATCATCAAGTGAGGAAAAACCCAAAAACCCAAACACCTACAAACCCAAAGTGATTGAGCATCACTGAAGAGATTGTTCCTGTGTGGAACCGACGCTTGTTACCTTTGAGGACTGTGCATCCTCCAGACGGTTAGGCATCATGGTCTAGAGCATCCAAGAGGAAATTGTGGATTGCCGAGTGACCGAGTATGTGAAGGTTTGGAAGTCACCTGAAGACTTACCACGAGTGGTTGGGCGAGGTCTGTGTGACCTTAGCTCAAGGAGAATACGGTGAGGACTAGGTGTCCTGGACTGTGTGTTCAGGACTGGGTGTCCGGGACTGTGTGTCCTCAGGTTTAAATACCTAGCCGCTCCAACCAGACGTACAACTGTCACAGCAGTTGGAACTGGTCTACCAAATCATTGTCTTCAACGAGCTACTGGTTCTATTTCCTCAACCCTTTCATTTCCTAGCATACTTGCTATGTATTTGATCATTATTGTTTGAAGACTTTGTCTGAAGACTTTCTCAATTTCCTCAGTTCAAATTCTTCAGTCAGTTTGTCTTCAGCCTGCTTATCCTGTGTTTACGCTACTCGTACTCTGTGCTTGTTTTCATTTCATCATGATGACTGTGCTACTGCTCTGTTATGCTTGCATCTGAGTACTTATTCCGCTGCTAAGTAGTTCGTTGCTTAGGAATTTCCTCACCTTGAAATTCCTCAGTGACGAATTTGTAAAAATCGCCTATTCACCCCCCCTCTAGTCGATATAACGCACTTTCAATTGGTATCAGAGCAAGGTACTCCCTTGTTCTGTGTGATTTTGGTTTAACCACCTGGAGTTTTAGTTATGTCGACTGCAGGCATGATCAAAGTCTCAGCTGGGTGTCCTACCTTCGATGGGACGGACTACCCCTACTGAAAGAACAAGATGCGCATGCATCTTGAGGCAATTGACAACGATCTCTGGTATGTTGTGGAAAAGGGTGTTCCCTCTGTCACTCCCTCCGTAAACGCTGCTGATGTGAAGAGATTCAAGCAACTCGACTCTCAAGCGAAGAATATCATATGTGGCCATCTAAGCAAAGGGCAGTATGGCAGAGTGAGTGCTTTGGAGACAGCTAAGCTTATCTGGGATAGGCTGTCCAAGGTCAACGAAGGAGTCTCAACTCAACGTGACTCTCGAGTTGACGTTCTTCGCAATCTCTTCAACCGCTTCAAAAGACTCGACAACGAAAATGTTCAGCAAACCTTTGATCGCCTCTCTGACATTTCAAACGAGCTTCAAGCACTGGGTGCCACTGACATCACCGACCATGAGGTGGTGAAGAAATTGCTGAGGTCACTCGATTCTTCATTCGATACACTGGCACTGATGATTCAAGAACGTGGAGACTACAAGTCACTTGATCCTGCTGATATCCTCGATTGGCTAAATACTCATGAATTCCAACTAGCTGAGAAGAGAGATCTCTACGGACCGAGCTATGGTAGATCTCGTGCACTGAAGGCCAAGGCAGTCTCTGAATCTGAAGATGAAGATTCTGGTAGCAGCCTTGGTGATCCTGAAGAACTGAGTCAGGAGCTAGCAATGCTCGTGAGGAAATTCCAGAAGTTCTCTAGACGTGGCCGATTTGGAAAATCCTCAAGAGGTGATGACATGAAATCAGATTCCTCATCCCGTGATTACAAGAAGAGAACTTGCCATAAATGCAAGAAACTTGGTCACTACATTACTGATTGTCCTCAGTGGGAGAAGGAATCAAAGAAGAAGAAATACAAGGATGATAGTTCAGATGACTCTAAGAAGAAGAAGAAATCTTCAAAGTCTTCATCGTCAAGATCTTCAAAGTCTTCATCTCACAAGAAGAGCAGCTCCAAGAAAGCTCGGGCATTCATTGGCAAGGAAATGGACTCTGAAGCTAAATCTGAGGAACATGAGGAAGAGGAGGCATCTGAGGAGTCAGACTCTGGTGTGGCGAGCCTAGCCCTCTCTACTGCTTACGTTAGCAAGTCCATCTTCAACACTGAGGAAAATGGCTTCCCCAACACTGCTGATGACGGCAACGATGACTATGCTCCCACCTATTGCTTCATGGCAAAAGGTGCCAAGGATGATTTACCCAAAGCTACTGAGTGGGTCCTCGATAGTGGATGTACAAATCACATGACCGGTGACAAGAGCTTACTGATGAACACTCCTTTATCTCCATCACACTTGAAGCATATCACCTACGCTGACAAAGGCAAAAGCAAGGTATTGGGTCTAGGTAGGGTTGCAATCTCAAAGGATCGACACATGGATAAAGTCATGCTTGTCGAGTCCCTCGGATTCAACCTCATGTCTGTCTCAATGCTTTGTGATCTTGATATGGTTGTTGTCTTTGGCAAATATCGTTGCTTAGTGCTCATGGAATCTGACAATTCCAAAGTCTTCGAAGACTTTAGGAGAGGAGACTTGTATATTGTTGATTTCTATGCAGGACCACAGCCTGCCACTTGTCTACTTGCTAAAGCTTCAGAAGGCTGGCTATGGCATCGACGACTGGGTCATGCTGGCATGAGGAACTTACACACGCTCGTGAAGAAAAAGCACGTCATTGGCATCGAGGGTGTTAAATTCCTCAAAGATCATCTTTGTGGGGCTTGTGAGGCTGGAAAGATGACCAGAGCCAAGCACCCCTCGAAGACTATCATGACTACTTCTCGTCCTTTTGAATTGCTTCATATGGATCTCTTTGGCCCTACTCATTATGCCACACTAACAAATGCAGCATCTCTATATGGCTTTGTCATTGTTGATGACTATTCTCGTTACACATGGGTGCATGTCATTACTTACAAGACTGAAGTGCAGGAAGTCTTCAGACGATTTTCCTCAAGGGCTTCGACGAATTTCGGCGTGAAGATCAAGCATATACGTAGTGACAATGGGACTGAGTTCAAGAATACTGGTCTTGATGACTATCTCGATGAACTTGGTATTACTCATGAGCTATCTGCCCCATACACACCTCAGCAGAATGGCGTTGTGGAGCGCAAGAACAGGACTCTTGTTGAGATGGCTCGCACCATGCTTGATGAATACAAGACACCTCGTCACTTTTGGCCTGAGGCAATTGATACTGCATGCCACATCATCAACAGGGTATATCTTCACAAATTCTTCAAGAAGACCTCATATGAACTCCTCACTGACAAGAAACCCAATGTGAGTTATTTCAAAGTCTTCGGTGCTAAATGCTGGATTAGAGATCCACATCACAATTCTAAATTTGCACCGAAAGCACATGAAGGTTTTATGCTTGGTTACGGAAAGGACTCGCACACCTACAGGGTCTTCAATACCTATCACAACAAGGTTGTTGAAACTGTAGATGTGCGGTTCGATGAAACTAACGGCTCGCAAAGAGAGCACCTACCTCCTGTGCTAGATGAAAAGACGCCTGAGGAAACCATCAAGTTCAAAGCTACTGAGGATGTCATTCCTACCGAAGAATCTGCTGAAGAAATCATTCCAGAACATGAAGAACAGCATGCTGGCGCATCTGAAGAAAATGGCTCTGAAGAAAATGCTGAGCCAAATCAAAGTCGTCAACCTGCTCATCCCCGCGTTGCAAATGAAGTACAGATTGAGAAAATCATCAACGACATCAATGCACCAGGTCCTCTGACTCGCTCAAAAGCTTCACATTTATCTAACTTTTGTGGGCATTTTGCTTTCGTCTCTATCACAGAGCCCACCAAAGTTGATGAGGCATTTCTGGAGCCTGAATGGATTCAAGCAATGCAAGAGGAATTACATCAATTCAAGCTGAACAATGTGTGGAAGCTTGTCAAGTGACCGGACCCATGCAAGCACAATATCATCGGTACCAAATGGATCTACCGCAACAAGCAAGATGAAAATGGCCTAGTGGTGAGGAACAAGGCTCGTCTTGTAGCTCAAGGCTACACACAGGTTGAAGGAATTGATTTCGATGAGACTTTTGCACCTGTTGCTAGACTTGAGGCTATTCGCATATTGCTTGCTTATGCTAACCATCATAATATCATCTTATATCAAATGGACGTGAAAAGTGCATTTCTCAATGGTAAGCTTGAGGAAGAAGTATATGTTGCTCAACCCCCAGGTTTTGAAGATCCTAAGCATCCTGACAAAGTCTTCAGACTCAATAAGGCCCTCTATGGCCTCAAGCAGGCCCCTCGGGCGTGGTATGATACTCTGAAGGAATTCCTCATGAAGAAAGGCTTCAAACCCGGTTCACTCGACCCAACTCTTTTCACCAAAACCTATGATGATGAATTATTCGTGTGCCAAATATATGTTGATGATATTATCTTTGGCTGTACTAACCAACATTACAGTGACGAATTTGCTTACATGATGAGTGAGGAATATCAAATGTCCATGATGGGAGAATTGAAATTCTTCTTAGGTCTTCAAATTCGTCAACAACATAATGGCATTTTCATTTCTCAAGAGAAATACCTCAAGGACGTTCTGAGAAAATTCGGTATGCAAGAATGCAGAGGCGTCAAAATCCCTATGCCCACAAATGGCCATCTATGCACTGATGAAAATGGAATAGACTTCGATCAAAAGGTATACCGCTCCATGATTGGTTATTTATTGTACCTATGTGCATCTAGGCCGGATATTATGCTTAGTGTTTGCATGTGTGCCCGTTTTCAAGCTACACCGAAGGAATCACACTATAAGGCTGTGAAACATATTCTTCGATATCTAGCTCACACTCCAACACTTGGATTATGGTATCCCAAGGGCTCGGTTTTTGATCTCATTGGATATTCTGACTCTGACTATGCCGGTGATCGTGTGGACCGCAAGTCAACTTCAGGCACATGCCATTTCCTCGGACGATCCTTAGTATGTTGGTCCTCGAAGAAGCAGAACTGCGTATCACTCTCTACTGCTGAAGCTGAGTATATTGCTGCTGGTTCTTGCTGTGCTCAATTGCTATGGATGAAGCAAACCCTCAAGGACTACGGCATCAATGTGAAGAATGTGCCACTCTACTGCGACAACGAGAGTGCCATCAAAATTGCTCATAACCCAGTTCAGCACTCGAAGACAAAGCACATCGAGATTCGTCATCATTTTCTTCGAGATCATGTGTTGAAGGGTGACATCTCTATTGATCCCGTGAAGTCCGAAGAACAGCTAGCGGATATCTTCACAAAGCCCTTGGATGAGAAGAGATTTAGCAAGTTGCGGTGTGAGCTAAATATCTTAGAATCTTCGAATGTCCTTTGAAAAGGACACACATCCTAACACTTATGCAAATTGATGACTTAGGTGTGCAACACACGAAGAAACGTTTTTCTTCAATCAATGAAGACTAACCCTCTAAGTGTGAAGAAATTAATGAAGAATTGGATTCTCAGAACCCTACGATAATTGTACGCGGTGTCTGAAATCATCATTCTTACACGGTGGGTCACGCCACCACAAAAAGTTGAAAATCTTCAAAATTTGAGTTTTTCATCATTGTGCAAATTCTTCAAATTTTCAAATTCTTCAACTTTGCAAAATCTTCACTCTTTCCGACTGTGTTCTTCATTGACTATATATATATATATTTGAGTTTTCTGTCCTCTACAGCATTCACTTATTGCTAATTCTTCAAGTTGTGTTTCTTCTAAGTGAATGTGATCGGACCCGTTCCCCCTCTATGCTAAACTCAATCCAGTCCGTTCACAAATTCTTCATGTGCGTTCTATTTGAAACCCGTTCAAAGTCTTCACTGTGTCCTTGACAGCTGAAGAATTTGCGAACGAAACATTAAAATATTCTTATCTGAATTTTCGGCTTTTGCCGTTCAAACCGTTCCTTATCCCTCGATAAGATTTATCTATTCACAGTTCGTGGGTGACACATGTCGCTAGGATGAGAAGGGTCAGGGGCACGTTTGTCCATTTTCTTCGGACGAGCGGTTTTTCACCTCTGCTATAAATACCCCTCACCCTCCTCAGAGCTCATTTACCCCGCTCGATCTTACTCCCTCGCTCGAGCTCTCAGACCTAGCACCGCCGCTACACTCCATCGTCGCCGGTGAGGAAGAGCTTCACTGCCTCGACCTCGTCGCCGTCGTACTCACGCCGGCCGCGGAAATCCTCACTCCGCCGCCGCCGTAGCTGTTTTCCATCGCCAAGTTAGGGCGTGGAAGATCTGAACGGACGAACATCTCCACTGCCACTCTCAGTTCGTCGTGTTCTTCGTCAAGGGTAAATAAAATTTATTTTTACTGCCCTTGTTGATTCTGATGATTTCCACAAAATCTTCAAAAAGGTGTTTATTCTTCAACTTTCATGTTCTTAAACACCAACTTGCTTCTGTCCTTGATCAGTTTCTCTAAGCAATGTTTTTCTTCAAGATTCCTCAATTGTGTGGATTTTCAATCTACACAACTCTGGAACCTAAGTCAAAATGCTTAGTGAAATTTCTCAAGACACCCCTGGTCATCTTCCTCAAACTTGATACTTTTGAAAATCTTCTGAGAACGCATATGACCTCTCCAAAACTCTTCGCACCTATATTCTGTTCACAGGTACACATGTCCGCTGCTGAATCTCTAGGTTCTCATCAACTTAACTCATTTGCAGCGTTCCTTGAAGAAAAATTGCACACCTCATCAGAAAATTCGATTGTTCAAAACCCTCAAGTGAAGAAAATGGCTGATGGTAAAAGACCTCAGAAGGGAGGAAAGAGGCCAGAAACAAATACTGCTTTTGAGATCCCTGATGACATCTATGATGAATATTGTACTCCTGATGAAGCAACTCATGGCAAGGAGAACAAAAATCAGCGCAAAGTGCGCATTCAGAAGATTGAGAGGAGATGGGCAAGAGAATGGAGGGAATATCGCTATGTCACTCCCAAGTACATGAAGAAATTTGCTGTTAACCCTCCATGTCCAAGACCTCCATTGGCTCCTGGCCAAGAAGCTGATCCCACTAGCATCAAAAGAGGTGAGGAATTTCCTCAGGAGTGGGCTAAGCGTCAAGCCAAGCTGGCCAAAGTGGCTAAAGAGGCAGTAAAGAAATTCAATGAAGATTCTGTTGCTGCCGCCGCTGAGGCCTCTGCTATCAAGCCTAAGAAGGCTATGATGAAGAAATCAGCTATCAAGACAAGTTCCTCAGCTGCAATGCCCTCACGGCCTGTTCCTCAAGCAAATTCCTCAAAAGCAGCTCAAACTCCCTCGGTTGCAAAATCCTCAGCTGCTCCTGCAAAGTCCTCAGCACCTGTGCATCTTGCCACATGCCAAAGGACTACTGGAATCTCAATTGCTTCAGGAGTCTCTGCAAGTTCTTCAGCTCCACCTCAGTCTTCAACAACTCCGACCTTGCTGAAGAAAAAGGCCACTACTGGACGAGGCACAAGGCCAAGTCCTCACAAGAAGCAAGTCGCCTTTCAGGTTCCGTCAAGTGAAGACGAAGCTGATGATGAAGAATTAGCTGAGCTCATCAGAGATCGACAACAAAGGGCCGCTAGAGCCAAAGGCAGTGCTGTGCCCCTCATGCTGGATCCAAGGAAGATCCTTGATTTTATTGATCTATGGCACAAGAACCCTAACACACCTTTGCCTGAATTAAACCTCACTCCTGGTCAAAGTCACATGTTGACGGCTTTCATAAATGAAGAAAAATGGAAATTTGAAAAGGCCAGGCAGGTGAAGAAGGCTCAGTACAAGAAGGAGCGTTTTCTGAAGAATAATGTTGTGAAAATGTCTCCTGAAGAACTTGTGTCTATGCAGGCTGAGATCAAAGCACTCAGTGATGAATTTCATGCATTCCATGCAGATTGGCTAGGTGCCAAAGTCAGATTCGTCAGAATGGCAAAAGGATTTACTCCAAGTGTTGCAGCTTCATCGCAACCCAAATTTCCTCAGACTGGAACATCTGTTCAGTCTGCTGAAGAAAATGAAAGCGCCAGAGCTGATGAAGAAATTCCAGTCTCTGAAGAAAATGCCAGGGCAACCTCCAATATTGCACCTGAAGAGCAATCCAGGCCAGTTGAAGCATCTGCTACTGTGCCTGAGGAATCTGAACAAGCCAGGGCAACTGCATCTGTTGTGCCTGAAGAAATTCAACCAATTTCCTCTGCTCCTCCTGCACCGATGACAAGCATCAACCTTCCTTCTGCATCAGAAGCGAAGAAAACCAAGGCTGCGGAGCGAGCAGCTATGAAGAAAAGGAAAGCATCTGCATCTTCAGAGTCTTCAGCCCCCAAGAAATTGAAGACTTTGACGAGTTCATCTGAAAACCCAATTGATGCTATTCCAATATCAAGCATGCCATCAAAGGAGATCATTCCCTTTGGTGAGGAATATGAAATTCCAAGTAAATCTGATGAAGAAGATCCTTCTGCTGCTTCGACAGAGCAGATGGATGAAGAAATTGAAGTGGATACTTTCTCTTCAACCCCACTGGTATCATCGCCCATGCCTCAGTTCACAGCTGAAGAGGCAGGCGTCGAAGGAACTGAAGAAGATGAGGATGTGGATATTGGGTCTACAACACCTATTCTGAATGATGACTTTTGGGAAAGTCATCACCCCAATTCACCTCTAACAACCCCTCTACATCATGTTCCTCAGTCTCCTGTGCAAACTGAAGAAATTCATACGTGCTCTGATGAACCTCAAGCTTCACTTCACTCTATACCTGAAGAAGTTCCAGCCACTAGCGCTGATGTACATATGTCTGAAGAAATGAAGGCCAAGGCTGCTGCTGAAATTCCTCAGCCAGTGGCTCCAGTGGCTATACCTCAAGAGGCTGTAAATTCTTCAACTGTTAATCTTCAGCCCAAGACACAAAACCCTCACTCCAAGAAGCAGAAGTTTAATGCTGAGGATTTCTTCAACGAGCACATATTCTTCACTGACTACAATCCCTATGACTCTGCTCGTCTTCGTCGCAAGCGTTTCTGGACTGCAAGCCAGATGAACTTCTACTCCTCATTGTTGGTTGATAAGGATAAGATCTTTGAACATGAGCAAATTCCTCATGTAGATATGGAATCGCTGCCCTGCTTCACACCAGTCCTCAGTGTTCTTCATGATGCTGGGTTACTCAATTTCTGCACCGACATCTGCGATTGGAATGAAGAACTCATTCTTCAATTCTTCGCCACGCTGCACATCACTGGAAATGTTGATGATGTCAATTCATGGGTATTGGACTGGATGACCGATAATACTCATTTCAAAGCACCGGCCTCTGAATTGCTTCATGCCGTCCCAGTCAGTCCTCCCACTGAAGGTGCTAGGCTTCTCTATGTTGAACCTGAACTGTCTGATCATCTGATGCAAGTGCTGATGAAGCCTTTGAAGCCAGGCCAAGCTCCAAGGACCAAATTCCTCGTCAAGGAATTGCTCTATGTGCCAAGGACAGTCTATCGCATATTGACCAAAACCCTTAGTCCAATCAAGGGCCACAACTCTGATGATGAAGAAGTTGTTGGCATTATGAAGAATCTGCTGTTCAATATCATTCACGGTATTCCTATCAACTACCATGATTTCTTCATGAGGACTTTGGCCAATGCTGCACTGTCACCTTTTGAGTTGAAGCCTTATGCTCCCTGGATCATGAGATTCATCAGATCAAGGTCTTCAATTCATTACATGGCTGACTTTCAAAATCATCTCAGCTATTTGCCCCCTATTGAAGTCCTCAAACGGACTATTTCCTCAGCTGACGAGAAGGGCAAGGCTGCTGTTATTGATGAAGGTACTCGTCCATTGGATGGACAGTTTCGCAAAGCTACTTCCTATTCCACCAATGATGACTCTGCAACTCAAGATTCTGCCGCCAAAGCTTCAGAACATCATCCTCAAGCCACAGCTCCGCGTGTGATGACTGATCGTGAACTTCTCCTTAGTCTTCATCAGAAAGTTGATCGAAATCACAAGTGGGTCAAGCGTCAATTTGGTGCAATTCTTCAGAACATGACAGTCACTCAAAATACTGTGAAGAAGAATCACTACTATTTGCATGAAGTCTTTGACCGCACTTGGGCGATTCTGTCTAATCTTCATAGTGCTGAAGAACTCAAGGAGATGGGCTTCCAACAGGACTTTGACTGGTCCCAGCCACCTTCAAAGAAATTCAAGAAAGTCAAAGTTCCTCAGCTTGTTGCCAGTTCATATTCTTCATCGCGCGAGACGGATGAAGCTGAAGACTTGAACGACACTGCGGCAGGCCCTACCTCAATAGTCGACCCCAACAATGCTGGCGCTCCTCCATCGACATCATGATGATATTCTTCAGGGGCGTTAGTCCTCATTTTTCGTCCCTTTTGGTCATTCGATGACAAAGGGGGAGAAATTTGAGTTTAGTCTTCAAGCGGGTCTTATATATGGGCTATATTTCTGTTAAGTTTCAACTCTTGCTCTTCTGAGGTGTTTGCTCTGATGAGTTGTAAACTTAAGTCCTATGGTGGTCTGATACTTTTGAACTGCTTTCTGCATGCTTATTTCCTCAAGTACCTTAATGCACGCATGCTGAATTCCGTCAGACACCATATTTCATCATGCATTTCAAATTCTTCATATCATATGATAAATGCGTGTATGAATTTCAAGATATAGGAGGAGATCTCCATGATATTACTCAACAATGTGCATTTGCTATTTCAAAGCAAATTCTTCAAATATGCACATCTTCAGGGGGAGTTCCTCTATATCTTGCAATCAAATTCTTCAATATTAGTATTTACACTTCATATGTTTATCCCCGTTGAAAACTTAACCTATATTGTCATCAATCACCAAAAAGGGGGAGATTGTAAGTGCATCTAGTGCCCCTTAGTGATTTTGGTGTATTGAAGACTTATAGGTTAAGGGTCTAATGTGTTTGTGAGTGTACACAGGTCTATAAGTCTATGAGGAGTTTGTTATTTACGATGAATGTCGACCCCTAAAAATGAATGTCTTCAACTGAAGACTTTGGTTTTCTTGAAGACTTTGAAAGTGAAGAAATTGGTGTGACCCTGAAGACTTGATATTCATGCGAGGATTATGAAGCGTGAAGACTTTTGTTTTCGCAGTTTCATTTTCTTCTTCTTGAGTCATTGGAAACACCGTACTGTTAAAGGGGGTCGAGGTAAAACTAAGGAAAAATTTCCAAGTGATGCTCAACTCAAAATCCTACACCTACCCAATCCTTTCGAGTGAAGCCATTGGAAATCTCATACAGTTTAGTCAAGTTCTTCAGTGACAGAGATGAAGTTCTTCTGTTCTCTGAGGAATTTGTTCTGACTGAGGAGTTAGAAATTCGCCAGTGCGGATTGCCTACAAGTGAGGATCATGATAGCCCTGAGGAATTTGATACTCAAATTTCCGACCGTTGCTGTGCTACGTGCCAGCTGTCCCAAAATATCTACCCACCGAACGGTCATATCATTGAAGGGCATTTATGTCTTATCATGTCGGGCTGCTCCCTAGGCTATAAATAGCCGCCCCCTTCAACCACTAGCTGGTTGGCTGCTCCGAGAGATAGATTGACACTTGTCATTTAGAGCATCCCATCCTCCGAGGACTTTGAGCGAAAATCATCAAGTGAGGAAAAACCCAAACACCTACAAACCCAAAGTGATTGAGCATCACTGAAGAGATTGTTCCTGTGTGGAACCGACGCTTGTTACCTTTGAGGACTGTGCATCCTCCAGACGGTTAGGCATCATGGTCTAGAGCATCCAAGAGGAAATTGTGGATTGCCGAGTGACCGAGTATGTGAAGGTTTGGAAGTCACCTGAAGACTTACCACGAGTGGTTGGGCGAGGTCTGTGTGACCTTAGCTCAAGGAGAATACGGTGAGGACTAGGTGTCCTGGACTGTGTGTTCAGGACTGGGTGTCCGGGACTGTGTGTCCTCAGGTTTAAATACCTAGCCGCTCCAACCAGACGTACAACTGTCACAGCAGTTGGAACTGGTCTACCAAATCATTGTCTTCACCGAGCTACTAGTTCTATTTCCTCAACCCTTTCATTTCCTCGCATACTTGCTATGTATTTGATCATTACTGTTTGAAGACTTTGTCTGAAGACTTTCTCAATTCCCTCAGTTCAAATTCTTCAGTCAGTTTGTCTTCAGCCTGCTTATCCTGTGTTTACGCTACTCGTACTCTGTGCTTGTTTTCATTTCATCATGATGACTGTGCTACTGCTCTGTTATGCTTGCATCTGAGTACTTATTCCGCTGCTAAGTAGTTCGTCACTTAGGAATTTCCTCACCTTGAAATTCCTCAGTGACGAATTTGTAAAAATCGCCTATTCACCCCCCCCTCTAGTCGATATAACGCACTTTCAGGCCTCCTCAGGCTGGCTCCCGAGGAGCGGAGATCTCTATGCAAACCCTCACCTCGTGAGGTTCGGGTGACGCAAGCCATGACGACCAAGGCCAGGCGGGCGCCAGTGGGCATAGTGTACCAGTTTCCTCTTTGGTGCTAAAGAGGCAAGCGCAGGCGCAGAGTCCCGAGGAATTAGCCAAAGGTTTCCATTCCCGTGCAACAAGACCAAGACCGCCAGGACGGCAGGACGGAGGTCATCACCGAGCCCACCACGGCGTCACAACCAGAGGCTTTCTCAGGAGAAGACTACTTTTGTTAGGATAGCATGTACTAGTTGTCTCCCTTCGAATTTGGCCGTTGTGGGATCCCTTCCCACCTTTCATTTGGGAAGAGGACCAAGGCCACTATAAATAGGACTTAGCCACCACCGTAGAGGGGGATCGGACCCCCAGACGGATCATTCAGATCACCCTCGCTCCCACCAGCTCACTCGAGCACAAGAACACCTCTCCTCCTGAGGCTGTTCGCCACTGTACTTGTTCATCCTCAGCCCCTCAAGGACAATCCACCATAAAGCAGGAGTAGGGCTTTACACCGCAAGGTGGCCCGAACCTGGGCAAACTACAGTGTCTCTTTTCCTTACAGTTCGTCGAGCTAGGCTGTGAGATTAGCGAGTAGGTAGACTGGGGAGGATGAGTTCTTCGCACACACCCCAGAGTTCGAACCTCTCAAGGGTTTGCGGAACCCGAAATCTGACAGCATCCTTGGCGGAGTTGACGCCCCCGACGAAGTAGAACATCGCCAACGTGATATCTTGAGGATGGAGGCGATGGACGAAATTTGCTACCAGGCCAGAGACATGGAAATGGAGCGGTTCCGCGAAGATATCATGCGCGCAATTGCACACTGTCAAGCTCTTCTAGAAGAGGCCCAGCAGCCCCAAGAGCCTCCCACTCCAGCAGCTCCGTAGAGGCGGGTCGGGACACTTGGAATGAACGGCCGCAAGGGTGCTATGCTAATCATGGAGTCCGAGAAGACTGTCGTTGGAAGGCCGCCAGGTCAGCCTTTTAGCCTATATTTTATTATAATTGTATGCATATGTAGGACATGAGTGTTTTGGGCGTTGCCGCATGTGTCATTTTAAGTTATCCTGAATATGTAAGACAATTATTAACCGTTGCCATTGTAAATTTGCCTCAACGGCGAGCAGAGCGCGCGCAGGGACGCCAGAGCGGAGCGTGCCGCGGCCACCTCAATGGCGAGCAAAATGCGCGGACGGACGCGAGTAGAGCGCGCCGCGGCCCCCTCAACGACGAGCAGAGCGCATTGCGGCCGCCTCAATGGCCAGCAACCACGTGGCCAACCTTCGGGCACCCCATGGGAGGCGCGACGACGCATCCATCGGACACGATGGTGATATCTTAACCGTGTGTGATAGTGGGCAGACACGTACACGTACATCCGAGAACGCGTGCCCACATTTCGGCCTTCCGATACGTGGCATATGGTTGATCCATAAGAACTGTTTGCGATGAGCCAGAACAAGAGAAATGGGCTTTGTAGACCCAGAACCATCAATAAATTTTGACCGTGTTTCTCGTCACATTGCAGATTACAATGCAATAAGTAATTGCAAATCTGTTCACACCGATCAAACCAATATGTGGTCACACTTAGCACCGGGCTATAAAAACTACCCACTCGAAAATTACTTCACAGTTCCTCTCCTCATCACCCACAAAACTGGTCTTTCCTGTCAAGTCGTTCCGCCATGACCGGTAGTAGGTGTTTCGGGTGGACATATAACCAGGGAGCAAAGACCAAGGCCGCGGAAGCACTAGAGAGGTCCCGTCGCCATGCGGTAGCCACAGTAGAGATGTCCCGGCGCGCCGCGGAGCCCTCGAACGAGCTCTCACCGGCACGCGAGGGCTCTCGCAAGCGCACTCACTGCATCAGCGATTGCGATGAGCTGGCGTTGCTGAAGTCCTTGGTCGGCGACGACGACATTCTCGCTAGCCTCATTAAGCAGTAGGAGCTGGTCGACGGCTTGATGAAGCTGCTCGAGATCAGCGATGCCTCGGTTGAGAAGGCGACCGGCCTCGTCGAGAAACTCATGGGTGACAATGCGAAGCTCCTCAAGGCACGCGCCAAGAAGGAGGAGGAGGCCGCCAGCTGGAAGATGCTGCATGAGTAGAGCAGTGCCTCGGGGAAGACGCTGACAGCAGTCGTCGAGGAACTGATGGGTGACTTGAGGAAGCTCTGGATCGAGCGCGAGCAGGAGGTGGAGGAATCCGTGGCTGCTTTCAAGCAAAGTCATGAGGAATTGAAGAAGGAGCTAGAGGATGTCGTCGCTCGGCGATCCATCGAGGAGTAGAGACAGTAGCGACCTAGATCGTTGTCTGCGATTTCCTTCTTCTCTTGCCTGCATGTTTCTGGGCTTTGCCGCATGTGGCATTTTAAATTATTCGGAATATGTAAGACAATTATTATCCGCGCCATTGTAAATTTGTCGTCGTATTATCCGTTGCCATTTTATTTGTCGTCGTATTATCCATTGCCCTATGTGGAATTTTAAATTAGGCCAGAATATGAGTTGAAAACACGAACAAATCAAGTGCTAACATTGAGCGGGGCCATGGGATCACAAGCAAACACCCTCCATCCAGGTGCTTTAATTAACAGCGGCTAGGCCGCCATTAATGGAGAAGTTGTGAGCGAGGCAGGCGGCTGGTGAATGGAGGTCAAAGAGCTCGCTTCCCGGTGAGCATGGGCGGCCTTGTTGCTCGCACATGTCCCGTCGAGCCTGTGAGGTGGACAGGATGCATGCGTCCCATCGAGCCTGCGCGGCAGACTACTCGCACGCGTCCCGTCGAGCCTGCACAGCTGACTTCTCGCGCTCGTCCCATCTAATCAAACAGCTGCACGCACGCCACCGAGTATGGTTAAATTTTGGCACAAAATACAAAGATGACCAATGAACGAGGACGGAGGTAGTACCATTCCATAAGAAAAGAGGGACACGTGTCCGCACTTAAATGGTTACGAGAACACACGGTTCATATAATACAACTGTTTGCGATATTAACATGTCAGCTATTTGTTTCAAAAGGACTTCATTGGCTATTAATGTGTGCGCCTTGTCTCAAACTGGACGATTTTTTTTACCACGGAATATGTGCCATGTCATGAAACCATGCCAAGTTTCATGTTTTTTGGGTGAGTTTTCAATTTACTGGGATTTAAAAACCGAGATTCTCAATGTTTCAGGATGGCGAGAAGTTTGTAATTCATTCCCATTCCTTCAATGAGACCTAAACATGCACCCAATGACACATGTATGATTTTCCACCCATTTTGCTTCACTGGATCATGTGCTTGTAGTTCAAATTTGAATTATGGACTACATTAAATGCCTAGAAAACTCAATTAATATATAAAATGTCCAAATGAACCCTGAATAGTTTCAAATTTCAGCACGACACTCCTGTTATTCTATGTTGCCTGTAGAAAACAAAGTTCAAGGCGAGAAGAGGCAGCGATTATCATTTCACCCACAAGAGGGGCATGTTTCCCTACCGGAACCACGAGGGTTGCGAGAAGCTTCGGTTTGTAAGAGGCTTGTAATATAGCTTGGCCCAAATTGGACAATTATTTTACCACGACATATATGTGCCATGTAGTGACACCGTGCCAAGTTTCATGATTTTCTGGTGAGTTTTGGATTTACGGAGATTTAAAAACCGAGATTCGCAATGTTTGTGGCCAAGCCAGGACGCCGAGACGATTGAATTCATTCCCATTCCTTCCATGGGACCTAAACATGCACCGCAAGGACACATGTATGTCTTTTCTAGCCATTTTGGTGCACCGGAGCATGTATTTGTAGTTCGGATTTGAATTATGGACATTAAATGCCTAGAAAACTCAATTAATGAATAAAAAAGGTTGAACGAACCCTGAATAATTTCAAAGTTCAGCGCAAATCTCCCATTGCTCCATGTTGCGTGTAGAAGAAAATACAAGGCTAGAAGAGGGAGCGATTATCGTTTCGCCCACAAGGGGACACGTTTCCCTATCGAAACCATGAGGGCTCTTGCGACATGCTCCGGTTTGTAGGAGGTTTGTAATAAAGCTTGGCCCAAATTGGACAATATTTTTACCACGACATATATGTGCCATGACGTGACACCATACCAACTTTCATGACTTTCTGGTGAGTTTTGGATTTACGGGGATTTAAAAACCGAGATTCCAAATGTTTGAGGATGAGCCAGGACGCCGGCACGGTTGTAATTCATTCCCATTCCTTGCATGGTACCTAAACATGCACCCAAGGATACGTGTATAATTTTTCTAGCCATTTTGGTGAACTGCAGCATGTATTTGTAGTTCAGATTTGAATTATGGACATTAAATGCCTAGGAAACTCAATTAGTGTATAAAAAGGCCAAACGAACCGAGAATAATTTTAAATTTCATCACGGATATCCTGTCGTTCCATGTTGCCTTTAGAAGAAAATACAAGGCGAAAAGAGGCAGTGATTATCGTTTCGCCCATAAGGGGACACATTTCCCTATTGGAACCACGAGGCTTCTTGAGAGAAGCTCCGGTTTGTAAGAGGCTTGTAATAAAACTTGCGTCAAAATGGACAAAAAAAATCCTCGACATATATGTGTCATGTCGTGACACCATGCCAAGTTTCACGATTTTTGGGTGAGTTTTGGATTTACGGGAATTTAAAAACCGAGATTCTTCTCACGAAATGTTTTCAAATAGCACATGGTTCACTCATGAAAGCCGTGTGCCTACCAAACCATGGCCGATGCCCCTCTGCTGTGCGCGCGATCTGAGTCGTGTGTTCTGATTGGCCAGAACCCAAACCCCACGGATCGTACGTCTGCACCGTTGGATGCTCCCAGATCGAACAGCAATCCTCATCCCTTTCGACAGCACATGCAGTTCCGGTTGTGATTTTATTTATATGGCTAAGCACTGTGCGCATGGGTCGTGCTAGCTCACGCTTCCTTCTCTACTAAGTTTTCTATAATAATTGTTGTTATATATCCAAACACGCTACCGTTTCCCACCACTCCTCCCATCGGTTTCCCGCCTCTTCTCCCATCATTTTCCCGCTGCCGGTGTCAGTGCTCATTGAAGGCCAGGCGGCGACACACCGGCCATGTAAATATCGCAAACAGTTTCTAAAAGCACAAATGTGTGTGATAGTAGGGAGTAGGTCCCATAGGGTGACCAGCGTGAAACGCCTTAAAGGCAAGGAGGCAATTCCTATCAGCAAGGGGCGGCTTCAATCTGCTAGCCTAGTTGAACAGAACACAGAAGTTAAGCGTGCTCAGGCTGGAGTAGTCTAAGGATGGGTGACCCGGTGGGAAGTTGCATATCTCTAGCTTCATTTAAACGCTATGATACGGTCATTATAGAGATAAATGTCTCTATATTGACCTATCATGGCGATTATATAAACCTTGGGATCCTTGTTTTGCTAATTTGTAGACTATGTTTTTTATTGGTTATTTTTTGTTCTAAAAAATCAAAGAATGATCGACTCTATAGTGACCTGTCATGGCGATTGTATAAACCTTGGGATCCTTGTTTTGCTAATTTGTAGACTATGTTTTTATTGGTTATTTTTTTGTTCTAAAAAATCAAAGAATGATCGACATTTGTAGGCCCACACAAATTATCCCTTTGACTCAATGTGCGAGAAGGGTTTACTCTTTGCTCCGTGTGCTATGTTAGAGCAAATCAAGTTTCAGCACATGCGTTCGACGGCACCCGGCCCCTACCCCCCCCCCCCCCCCCCCCCCACACACACCTGCCTCGAAGTTGCATTCCCAACATCTTATGTCTTTAACCTGGCCGTGGGGGTACAATGTTCAGTTTGTAATGTTACTGATGTAGTTGGTGCCCCATCGAACTTGTGCTTTCGGGATTTGAACAAATCACACACTAGACCCATACATTTTTTTCGGGTTGCATGCATGGTATAGGGGGCCGGGTGTTCTGATCGAGCATGTCTCCCTTGTTCGCTTTATAGGCGCCGCACATATCTGTGGGCTCCTCGAGGTATATATATTATCCTTGACCGATAACGAGGGGGGGCCACACAATCTATCCCTTTGACCCAACATACGAGAAGGGTTTGACCATGATGGTTTCATATTGCTATGTGTGCCATGTTAGACCAAATAATATTTGAGCGCATGCGTTGGATGACACCCTCCCCCCTGCCGCCTTGAAGTTGGGAAACCGACATCGTACATATTGGACCTGGCTTGGGGTCGGGTACGGTGTTCGGTTTGTAATGTAGTTGGTGGCCCATCGAAGTTGTGCATTCGAGATTTAAACAAATCACACACCACTGTACCCATACATATTTTCAGGCCGCATGCAGTGTATACGCGGTCTTCTGATCGACCATGTCTCGCTTGTGCAGTTTTTTGTGATGACACGCATATTTGTGTGGCCATCAATGGATTCCTCCTAGTTCGTGTTAGGGCCGGTCACCGTCACATGTCGTTCAACCAAAGCTCGAGCTCATGCGTTGTCAGGAATCCCTCCCACATGCTCGGATTGCTGGGTTCGACCGACACCGTACCCTGCGTATCTCGTCCTTAACTACCTGGCTTTCATGGTTGTTGTCTGTATCAAGAGGCAGGCGCCACATCTAAATTGTACATTATTCTATATTGAAAACATACATCACCCCTTCCAACATACATCATTTTGGGCTGCATGCAAGCGGTGCTGGTTTTGTGGTCCCTCTCGTGCGATTTTTTATGATGGTTCAATCTATTGGCCCAAGCAGTTTATCGACAATAACAGTTATCGTTTGACCAAATGATAGATTCACTGGTCCGTCTTATGGTAGGTCATGGCGACATGCATGTATGACCAAAGTATCATTACGTGCATCCGCCCCGCCGACACAAAGTGGGAGGTGGGTCAAGCACCCTAGCTAGCTACGACATTATGTCATTATAGATATATCCAAGGGTGCTTTCGGGTTTGTGAGGCAGGTGCCCCCAAAGTTGTGCATTGTGTATTTAAAGTTTTAAACATCACACCCTATATTCCTACATATATTTGGCCACTTCCAGGTGGTTCTTGACTTCTGGCCCCTCTCATCGATCTTCGACGACGCACCCAACCGTGGGCCCGTGCAGTCAAAGTTGTGCATTGGAATTTTAAACATCACAGACCACCCTTTTCCCTCATATATATTTGGGCCACATGCTGGTGTGGCTGTCTTCTGACCCTCTCTAAAGTTTTTTTTGCTGCAAAGACTCTGATGACACTCAACGGACACGGGTATAATGTCTTAACCGTGTGCGATGCAAGTGCACTGTGAATCACCACGACTGCGCAAGCGCGAGCAAAGGTGGAGGTACAGGCTTAACCGTGTGCGATGCAAGTGCCCTGTAAAATCACCACCTGTGCAAGCTAAAGGCGGGTAGTTTATTTAGATTGAATTCCACGTCTGCGTCTGAAAATTAGCACGAACCGTGTGCGATAGACCAGCTAGCTAGAAATCTAAAAACAAACTACCCGCCTTGAGCATTGCAAAAATTGGCGGTTCCACCACATTTCCTTATTATCATACACGCATATTCTTATTGGACCGTGCACGATCTTGGGTACTCCCGCCCCGCATCAATTCCTTTACCCAAATTTTAGTAGCCGCCGTACTTCAACCATCACCCACACTCCTCCAGCACCGACCTTATAGTAAAATTGCAGTAGCCGAGGCATTTGAACCGTCGCCCTCCCTCATCCACCACCATCTCCACCCACCATTACTAAAATTTTCAGTAGCCGTGGCGTATCCTCAAACACCACCCCCTCCACAGTCCCCCCACCCGGCCCCCTCCCCCCCCCCTTGAACCCTAGCTCGCCGCCGCCAACCCCTGCCGGTCTGCCCGTTCCTCCTAGCTTAGATAATAAAGTTCAGGTTACCCAACGATTCCCATACTGTCGCCCTACTCCCCTGAGTTTTTAGATGAGGCCTGCGGTGTCCCTCCCCGCCAGATCCACATCCCTTGCTCCAGAATGTCGCAGCCTAAGCTCGACCACGTATCCCGGGGAGCCCGACGAGCGTTCGGCCAAGAAGAGGTTTATCATGGCCTCTCTGGCGGACGTTGGCGAGGTGCCCGCCGTTCGCCCCGACCTGTCGATCCTAGAGCAACACCTCGCTGCGGAAGCCGGTGAAGACGTGACTACGTTGCCATGCCGAGGGCTTAACGTCCGCGGGCTAGCGTATTACTGTATCTCGGGAAAGCTGGCTACGACATCAAGCTCGTCAACAGCGATGGCTTCACGCGGGCCATGTCACAGGTTAAGTGGTCCATCCCCAACCCCTCTGGTTCAACCACCGTCGATCTTTTCAACGGCCCGGCCGCTGATCTCCTCTGCCACGCGGTCAAGGATTTGTGATCCTTGTACGCCATCGAGCCCATTTTGTCATTTCTGAAGGACACGTTCTACGGCGGCGGCTTGGGATCCTCAATTGCCAAGTCAGATCTCATCGACCACGACCATGAGGAGGGCACCCACAAAGGTTCTTCCAAGGTGAAACAGCCCATCTGTGACATCAGAGAGCGCACCATGGGTCTGTGCTCTTCTAACTGGAAGGATCCCGTCCATGACATGTGAGGCAACATCCAATCAGCAAATCTTACCTTTTCTAGCTTGCAACCCATGCCCTTTGTTGTAGTAGCATTTGCCATGCGGTGTTTTAACTATGTCGTGTTTAATTATTTCAGTTATGCAAAAATGTATTGTTCAATAGGGCTATGTGATGTTTAAGTATGAATTGTCCACTTCAGTTTCATGAATGGCTATATTTGGTTGTTTATAGTGAGTAGATGCCTTGTTTATCTGTATTTGGTTGTTAGGTTGGTTGCAGTGAGAATTTTTTCAGTTATCGAGAAGATGCCTTGTTTATATGTATTTGGTTCTTAGGTTGGTTGCAGTGAGCATTTGTCCAGTTATCAAGCAGATGCCTTGTTTATCTGTATTTGGTTGTTAGGTTGGTTGCAGTGAGCATTTGTCCAGTTTTCAAGCAGATGCCTTGTTTATCTGTATTTGCTTGTTAGGTTGGTTGCAGTGAGCATTTGTCCAGTTTTCAAGCATATGCCTTGTTTATCTGTATTTGCTTGTTAGGTTGGTTGTAGTGAGACTCTGTCCAGTTTTCAATGGCTATATTTGGTTGTTATACTGATCATTTATGCCTTGTTTATTTCAGTCATTCACAATGTGATGTTCATTATGTGCAAGTCGGAACTGTGCCGCTCGATTGCATCAATACCAGTTTGAACGGCTATATTTGGTTCCAGTTATGCCTGGTCTAGTTAACACATGCCCTTTATTTCAGTTTGACACATTTATTCAGTGTGATGTTTAAGCATTACCTATGTTCTATTCATTTTCAACAATACCAGTTTGAATTGCAATATTTGATGGCTGTTAAGCATGTTGTAGGTAACATTGCCTTCCATTTTATATCTGCTTTAACAGCATGCTGAAACCAACACATTCAAGCTATCATTTGGAGATGATGTTGTTTACCTTTGCTATATTTGTTTGATGTTAAGGTTGTTGTACTTATCATGCCTTTGCACTACTTATGCAGGACAACAACGGGAGTGGCCACCATTTTCCACCGAGGTTAGTTTCATCCCTCGGCTTGTACTCCCCCCGTCGTTCCATAATGTAGTGCATATGGATCCAGGCCCGGACACTTGTTAGCTTCTAATATTGACTTGTTGCTTGTAGGTACATATGCCCTTGGCAAGGATCCACGCATCGACCCTTTTTGCGTATGGGGCAATGAGATATTCATGAACAAGCATCAAGTGAGGAAACTGATAAGGATTATTAGCAAAAAGATACGAATGGTGGCAAGCAAATTATTTGTTTATGCTCTATCCAACACAACAGTGAGCTGTAGGATGGTAACTACAAACTCTGCAGCCTTCTCTTTTTACTGCCCATAATGAGTTGTTAGACAACAATGTCTGAATCTTTTTCGTTCGCAGTGGTTCCCGAAGAAGTTCACTCAAGATTACCTCGCAAAGTACATGATTGGTGGACACGCAATGAAGGTTAAAGTATTTCATCCAGACTACAATGAGCATCGAGAAGTCCTAATGAAGACAGTGAAGGATGGACGGGCAGCCATCACAAGGGGTTGGCCTAGAGTCATGCGCGCATTACGCATGGAGGAGGGCACAATATGGGCATTCCGCTTCACCTTCTCCAGCAACCAGAATGTCTTTCGCCTCTCTCTTTACAGTCTTTAGTACAACCGTGGTTCATCATTCTTTACTTGGTGCTTCTGTAGTTCTTCAGTATATGTACCTGTGCATCGAATTATGTAATTGTGGTTGAACCTATATTTGTAATAAACATGGTTGGATATGAAATAAGTGATTGCCTACTTTCAAATTCAAAACATGTGATTTTTAAATTAGGGATTACACTGCACATGGTTTGCGAAAGCGAAACGTCTGCGATAGACGTGGAGATCAGACACGTTTCTAGGATCCACTACGTGTGTGATCAATCTCTAATGTACACATGATCAGCCAAGAAAAAACATGTGCGATTAACAACAGCATCGCACACAGTTCTTTCTTATTAAATGTTTGCGATAGTCACCTTATCACATACGCTTCGCAATTATGGACTGTTTATGATGTTTTGCGCATCACAAATGTTTGGTCATAGAAGAACATGTGCGATAGGTCTTCATCCAACGCGGGTACAATGGATGAATCGTGTGGGATGTATTCAAGCTTCGCATACAGTTTTAAAGCGACAACTGTGTGCGCTCTTACATCAAATCGCATACAGTCAAGGAAAAGTAAATGTGTGTGATTGTCTGCTTCTATAATCATGAATTGTTTGTGATGGGTCACGCATCGTAAACGTAGCACCACAGAATACCGACTGTGATGGCAATGCGAGCACAAACGAGTTACAAGGATGAAGCGTTTTGGATATTCGAGATATCAGAAACAGTTTTATAGGGACAACTGTATGCACCAAGGCTCCCTATCCCCGACGGTTTCTGGGTCGTGTGGGAAGGACCCCCCTATCGCAGTCACTCACTTGGCGACGGTTCCAAACATCGTCGCGGAAAGGGGTTAAAAACCATTTGTATAGCACCTCGCTGTACAAGTGCTTGCACATATAGAACATCACATTGTGAATAACTGAAATAAACAAGGCATACTACAAACAACCAAAAATAGCAATTGAAACTGGACATAAGCTAACTACAAACAACCGAACAACCAAAAACCGTTAAAAAGGCACATGTTCGCTACAACAGGCTTAGTAGCAACCAAATATAGTCATTCATATTGGTCTTGTTGAAACCGGTATTGATGAAATTGAACTGCACAATTCATACTTGCACATATAGAACATCACTTTGTGAATAACTGAAATAAACAAGGCTTACTACGAACAACCAAAGATAGCAATTGAAACTAGACATATGCTAACTACAAACAACCGAACAACCTAAAAACATTAAAAAAAGGCATATGCTCGCTACAACAGGCTTAACAACAAGCAAATATAGTCATTCCTATTGGTATTGTTGAAACCGATATTGATGAAATTGTACTGCGAAGTAAATAGTTGCACATATAGAGCATCATTGTCTGAATAACTGAAACAAACAAGGCATACTACTAACAACCAAAGGTAGCAATTGAAACTGGACATATGCTAACTACAAACAACCGAACAAATAAAAACCATTAAAAGAGGCATATGCTAGCTATAACAGGTTTAACAGCAAGCAAATATAGTCATTCCTATTGGTATTGTTGAAACTGGTATTGATGAAATTGTATTGCATAGTAAATAGTTGCACATATAGAGAATCACATTGTGAACAACTAAAATAAACAAGGCATACTGCGAACAGCTAAATATAACAATTAAAACTAGACATATTCTCACTACACTACAAAAGGGGCTCGACAAAACAAATTATGGGTTCCCCCCTGTGAAGAGGCACGACAAAACAAATCATGGGTTTCCTCACTTATCACAGATGGGCTCGTTCCCATGGGAAGAGCACGGACTCTGGGTATGCTCCATGTTGTCGCAGATGTGCTCCTTCCCATTGGAAGAGCACGTCTATAGGGTGCCCTCCCTGATGTCGCAGATGGGCTCATTCCCCTTGGAAGATCCAGAGAGGGTGCCCTCCTCGTGGTCACCGTTGATGAGGTTTGACTTGGTAGCTGAGGATCCCAAGCCAATGTCGCAGAACGTGTCCTTCAGAAATGACAAAAGGGGCTCGATGGCGATGTAGGATGGCAATTTTTTACAGCGAGCTAGAGGAGATCAACGGCGGGGCCATGGATGAGATCGACGGCGGTTGAACCCGAGGGATTGGGGGTGGGCCACTTAACCTGTGACATAGCCCGCGTTAGGCCGTCGCTGTCGACGACCTCGATGTCGTAGGCGGCGTCTGCGACATACCACCATACTCTAACCCGCTGATTGAGAACCCGCGGCCAGTAATGGTCATCAGCTTCCTTGGCGGCCACCTCGGCGACGTTGGGCGAAGAGGCCATGGTAAACCTCTTTTGGGCCATTCACTCCTCGAGCTCCACAGGAGGGGTAGCCGAGCTTAGGCTGCGACGCTTTGTACTGGGGGATGGGGATCTGTGGGAAAGGGGGTGTTTGGCAGGCGTCATCTAAGAAACTCAGGGCGGCTAGGGTATGGAGATCGGTGGGTAAGCTGCATGGGCAAACCGGCAGATGTTGACAATGGAGGCCTTGCGGTGGTGGCGGCAGCGACCTTGCTAGGGTTTCGTGCGAGGGAGGGGTTGTGGTGGTGGTGTGTCTGTATGTGTGTGTGCGCGCACGCAGAGTTTTTGGGGTGTATGTGTGGAGGGGGGACAAGGTTGTGTTTGAGGAAATGATGCGGCTACTGAAAATTTTACTACACGAGAGTAAAATGTCAGGGCTATTGAAAATTTGGATGAAGGAATTGAGCAACAATACATCGCACACGGTCCTAAAATAACAACCGTGTGCTATCAAACAAAAAAAACCTCCAGCCGGGTAGATATTTTCGAGGGATGCACTAAAGGGTGGTTTGATGTTCAAATACCCAATGCACAACTTGCATGTGGACCAAAAATATGTATGGAAAGGGTGGTTTGATGTTCAACCCAATGCACAACTTTGATGTGGCACCTGTCTCACAAAGTGCACAATATTGCTAGTCCCCCCGCCCCACTTTGTGTCGGCGGGAGGGAAATCCTAGCTATGAACGCATGCCCCCAAATAGCTAGGTCTAACATCTCACCCTACCGTAACACTAAACCTATAGGAATCCATCATGGTCAAACCCTGGCCCCCTTTCGCTTCCAGTCAAAGGTGGACCGTGTGCGGGCCCACAAATGTGTGCTTGTGGCGCGAGATGGGTGAGACCACATACGAACCACCTGCGGGTAGCCCAACTATATGTATGAAAAGGGTGGTGTGATATTGAAATACCCAATTCACAACTTTGATGTGGCACATGTGCCTCGCAAATTAACCGGAGATCCCCAACCCCACGGAGGTTCAGCAAGTGCGAAGTAGTCCCCCCCCCCCCACACACACACTTTGAGTCGGTGGGAGAGGGCATCTCACCAACATGTACCGTAAAACAGACCAAGAAGAATCCACCTTGGTCGTACAACCTCTCTCTTGTTGTTGGTCAAAGTGATGGATGTCCACGAGACCCCACAGATGGGCTAGCTCGCCAATAATCATGCAAGTAGTGCTTGAAGACAACCACTGCATGCATGTGGCCCAAACATATGTATGGAGTGTTGTGTGATGTTTGAATACCCAATGCACAACTTTGATGTGGCACCGTGCTTTGGAACCAGATAGTCCCCACACGGAGCGAGGGTTCACGACGTGTTGTATATATGTATGTCACACCCCACTTCGAGCCGGTGACGGGGATTCATGCGTATGTATGTATGTATGCGCTCAAACTTAGGTCTGGAATTTCACCATGACCTACTACAGTAACACGAACCAAAGAAGAAGAATCCACCATGGTAACCTCTCTCGTTGTCGGTCAAAGTGATCATGGATGTCCACGTGGACCCACGAATATATAGGCTTGCCACCGATAACCACGTGAGGGAGAATACTGTCCGAAGACAACCACTGCATGCATGTGTCCAAAACATATATATATATATATATATATATATATATATATATATGTGTGTGTGTGTGTGTGTGTGTGTGTGTGTGTGTATGGAGGTGATGCACGCATGTTTGAATACCATGCACAACATTGATGTGGCGCCTACATCGAAAATCATACAGTCCCCACACAGAGCGAGATCAGTTCATGATGCATCGTTGGCTGCCCTCTTCCCCCCCCCCCTCGCCCACTTCAATGCGGTGGGAGGGATTCATGCATACACATGCATGCGCTCAAACTATATTATGTAATCGCAGAGCATGACCTATATACCGTAATACAAACCCAAAAATTATCCCTTCCAAAGTCAAATTAACCTCTCTCGCTGTCGATCAAAGTGATGGACTGATACGTCTCCAATGTATCTATATTTTTTTATTGTTCCATGCTATTATATTATCCATCTTGTATATTTTATATGCATTATTATGCTATTTTATATCATTTTTGGGACTAACCTATTAACCTAGTGCCCAGTGCCAGTTGCTGTTTTTTCCTTGTTTTTGTCTTTTACAGAAAATCAATAGCAAACGGAACGAAACTTTTTGATGATTTTTCTTGGTCCAGAAGACACCTAGGAAGCTTCGGGAGGAGGCGAGAAGGGCCACGAGAGAGCCACAAGGTCGGGAGGCGCGCCCTGGGGGGCGCCCCCCAAGCTTGTAGAGCCCTCGAGGCTCTCCTAACCCTAATCCTTGCTCCATAAATACCCAAATATTCCCCATATACCAGAGGGCACACCAAAAATACTTTTCCGCCGCCCCAAGTTTCTGTCCTCGTGAGATCCCATCTGGAGACCTTTTCTGGTACTCTGCCAAAGGGGGATTCGATCACGGAGGGCCTCTACATCAACCTTGCTGCCCTTTCGATGACGTGTGAGTAGTTTACCACAGACCTATGGGTCCATAGCTAGTAGCTAGATGGCTTCTTCTCTCTCTTTGATCTTCAATACAATGTTCTCCTCGATGTTCTTAGAGTTCTATTCGATGTAATCTTCTTTTGCGGTGCGTTTGCTGAGATCCGATGAATTGTGGATTTATGATCAAATTATCTATGAATATTATTTGAGTCTTCTCTGAACTCTTTTATGCATGATTAAGATAGCTTTATATTTCTCTCCGATCTATTGATTTGGTTTGGCCAACTAGTTTGATCTATCTTGCAATGGGAGAGGTGTTTTTTTTTGGGTTCAATCTTGCGGTGTCCTCACCCAGTGACAGAAGGGGTAGCGAGGAACGTATTTGTATTGTTGCCATTAATGATAAAAAGATGGTGGTTTTACCATATTGATTGGATCTATCCCTCTACATCATGTCATCTTGCTTAAGGCGTTACTCCATTCTTGTTAACTTAATACACTAGATGCATGCTGGATATCGGTCGATGTGTGGAGTAATAGTAGTAGATGCAAGCAGGAGTCGGTCTACTTGTCACGAACGTGATGCCTATATTCATGATCATTGCCTTAGATATCATCATAACTATGCGTTTTTCTATCAATTGCTCAACAGTAATTTGTTTACCCACCGTATGCGTTCTTTCAAGAGAGAAGCCTCTAGTGAAAACTATGGCCCCCGGGTCTATTTTTATCATATTATTTTCAGATCTATAAAACCAAAAACCCAAAAATACCTTGCTGCAATTTATTTACTTTTATTTAGTTTTACACTTTTATCTATCTTTCATACCTATCTCTATCAGATCTCATACTTGCAAGTAACCGTGAAGGGATTGACAACCCATTTATCGCGTTGGGTGCAAGTATTTGTTTGTTTGTGTAGGTGCAACTATTGGTGACTTGTGTGTTCCTCCTACTAGATTGATACCTTGGTTCTCAAACTGAGGGAAATACTTATCTCTACTTTGCTGCATGAGCCTTTCCTCTTCAAGGGAAAAACCAACGCAAGCTCAAGAAGTAGCAGGAAGAATTTCTGGCACCGTTGCCCGGGAGGTTCTACATCAAGCCTACCAAGTACCCATCATAAACTCTCATCTCTTGCATTACATTATTCGCCATTTGCTCTCGCTTTCCTATCCCCCACTTCTAAAACGTTTTCAGAAAACAACAACAATATTTGCCTTCTTTCCGTTCGTCTTTTTGTTTGCTTTTTGGTTGCTTATGTGCTAGATTACTTGCTTGCCATCATGTCTGAATCTGGGGAGTTTATCATTGAAAAAACTTGTGAAAATCTTGAGGAAAAATTTGAATCTTGTGTTCTTAATCAGGATCCTTCTGAAACTGACACTTCTACCAATTTTAAAACAAAGATCTACCATGTGGGTGATGGTAATATTATTGGGAAAAATGTTATTCAAGATTTTTTTTTATTGCACGGGAATTATGCCTATTGATAGGGGAACTATCCTTGATAATACAAATTGCTATGCGGATGCTATTTCTTTGCTCGTGATTAAATTAGAGAGAAAATTCCTACATATCCATCCGACTTTACAAAAGATGTTTTATGAACTTCCGAATATACTTGATCCTAAGGCTAAGAAAATTGCTACTATTATCCTTATGCGTGATTTTGATTACATAGTCCGAGAGGCTAGGGAAATCTTTGCTTACTACAATATGAATTTTGAGCATCCCATAATAGAAGAAATTATTTATGATAAAGAAACTTTACGTGGTTTGGAATCTAAGGATTATTTTGCTTTTAATGACAATCTAAGAAAAAGAGTCCCCTATCCGGAAATTATCCAAGCCTTATACATTGATGCTTACAATAGATTTGATTGGATTACTAAGGGAATTGATGAAGGGTTTAATAAAGAATGGATTGAAGAGATGTCTACAGAACCTATTAAGAGTGAGATACATGTTTCTGATGTTTATGGGGATGATCCTGAGTATGAAATCATGAATGTCAAAATTAGTAATCGAAGCCATTTCCATGCTTTAAGCTCTCCTACTAGAAGGGAAGAACATGATAAGAGAGAATTTCTAAGGAAGATTTTAGAAGATTTGATAAGAAAGGAATTGAATACCAAATATGACAATACCTAGATCTATGCAATATGCCTAGTTAGGGGCGTAAAACAATAGCGCTTGTTGGGAGGCAACCCAATTTTATTTTTATGTTTTTTGTGTTTGCTTCTGTTTTTCAATAAATACTCAATTATAGCTCTGTTATGATTGAGTTTTAATATTTTAATTAGTGTTTGAGCCAAGTGAGACCTTTGGGATGCTTTGGTAGATCGTTGATTTGATTTTGCTAAAAAACAGAAACTTTTGCGTCCAGTAGCAGAATTGTTAAAATTCACTGGAATGTGGGAAAACTCTGAATGTTTTACATAATATTGATATATGAATTTCCTCTGTTTTTATAATTTTTCAGAATTTTTGGAGTTACAGAAGTATGACTATAATTTGGGTCTTTACAAACTGTTCTGTTTTTTGATGTGTTGTTTGCTTATTTTGATGAATCTATGGGTGGTATCAGGGGGTATGAGCCATGGAGAAGTTAGAATATAGTACATATAATACAAATATAAAATTGGAATGAGTTCACAACAGTACCTAAAAGTGGAGATTTGTTTTATCATACTAAGAGATCTCACGAATTTTTTGTTGAGTTTTGTGTTGTGAAGTTTTCAAGTTTTGGGTGAAGTTTCGATGGACTACGGAATAAGGAGTGGCAAGAGCCCAAGATTGGGGATGACCAAGGCACCCCAAGGTAATATTCAAGGACAACCAAACATCTAAGCTTGGGGATACCCCGGATGGCATCCCCTCTTTTTTCTTCAATCCATCGGTAAATTACTTGAGGCTATATTTTTATTCACCACATGATATGTTTTTGCTTGGAGCGTCTTGTATTATATGTGTTTTTGCTTTTTAGGTTTCCACAGTCATCCTTGCTGTACACACCCTTTGAGAGGGACACACATTAATCATGAATTTATTAGAATACTCTATATGCTTCACTTATATCTTTTGAGCTTGGTAGTTGCTCTATTCTTCACATATATCATTTTAGAGCACGGCGGTGGTTTTATTTTGAAGAAATTGATTAACTCTCATGCTTCACTTATATTATTTTGAGAGTCTTAAAAATAGTATGGCAATTTGCTTAGGTTATGAATTTAGTCCTAATATGATGGGTATTCAAGAGGGATATAATAAAAACTTTCATGAAGATCATTGAATATATGAGAAGTTTGATTCCTTGCATTTGTTTTGAGATATAAATATGGTGATATTAGAGTCATGCTAGTAAGTAATTGTGGATTAGTAAGAATATTTATGTTAAGTTTTGTGATTCCCGAAGCATGCACGTATGGTCTCTCGTTATGCGATGAAGTTGGAGCATGATTTATTTTTTATTGTCTTCCTTATGAGTGGCGGTCGGGGACGAGCGATGGTCTTTTCCTACCAATCTATAACCCTAGAAGCATGCGTATTAGTACTTTGCTTTGATGGCTAATAAACTTTTGCAATAAGTATGTGAGTTCTTTATGACTAATGTTGAGTCCATGGATTATATGCACTCTCACCCTTCCACCATTGCTAGCCTCTTCGGTACTGTGCATTGCCCTTTCTCACCTTGAGAGTTGGTGCAAACTTCGCCGGTGCATCCAAATCCCGTGATATGATACGCTCTTTCACACATAAGCCACCTTATATCTTCCTTAAAACAGCCACCATACCTACCTATTATGGCATTTCCATAGCCATTCCGAGATATATTGCCATGCAACTTCCACTGTTCTGTTTTATTATGACACACAACATCATTGTCATATTGCTTTGCATGATCATATAGTTGGCATAGTATTTGTGGCTTGGCCACCGTTCATATTTTTTATACATGTCACGCTAGATCATTGCACATCTCGGTACACCACCGGAGGCTTTCATATAGAGTCATATTTTTGTTCTAGTATCGAGTTGTAAGTAAATAAAAGTGTGATGATCATCATTATTAGAGCATTGTCCCATGTGAGGAAAGGATGATGGAGACTATGATTCCCCCACAAGTCGGGATGAGACTCCGGACTTAAAATAAAAAGAGTCCAAAGAGCCCAAAATAAAAAAAGAAAAAAATGAGAGAAAAAGAGAGAAGGGACAATGTTACCATCCTTTTCCACACTTGTGCTTCAAAGTAGCACCATGTTCTTCATGATAGAGAGTCTCCTATTTTTTCACTTTCATATATTGCTAGTGGGAATTTTTCATTATAGAACTTGGCTTGTATATTACAATGATGGGCATCCTAAAATTGCCCTAGGTCTTCGTGAGCAAGCGAGTTGGATGCACACCCACTTAGTTTTCTTTTGAGCTTTCATACACTTATAGCTCTAGTTCATCCGTTGCATGGCAATCCCTACTACTTGCATTGACATCAATTGATCGGCATCTCCATAGCCTATTGATTAGCCTAGTCAATGTGAGACTTTCTCCTTTTTTGTCTTCTCCACACAACCTCCACCATCATATTCTATTCCACCTATGGTGCTATATCCATGGCTCGCGCTCATGTATTGCGTGAGAGTTGAAAAAGCTTGAGAACATTAAAAGTATGAACCAATTGCTTGGCCTGTCATCGGGGTTGTGCATGATAAATACTTTGTGTTATGAAGATAGAGCATGACAAGATTATATGATTTTGTAGGGATAACTTTCTTTAGCCATGATATTTTGAGAAGACATGCTTGCTTTATTAGTATGCTTGAAGTATTATTGTTTTTATGTCAATATTAAACTTTTGTTTTGAATCTTATGGATCCGAATATTCATGCCACAATAAAGAAAGATTACATGATAAGCATGTTAGGCAGCATTCCACATCAAAAATTCTGTTTTTATCATTTACCTACTCGAGGACGAGTAGGAATTAAGCTTGGCGATGCTTGATACAACTCCAATGTATCTATAATTTTTTATTGTTCCATGCTATTATATTATCCATCTTGGATGTTTTATATGCATTATTATGCTATTTTATATCATTTTTTGGGACTAACCTATTAACCTAGTGCCCAGTGTCAGTTGTTGTTTTTTCCTTGTTTTTGTCTTTTACAGAAAATCAATACCAAACGGAGTCCAAACGGAATGAAACTTTTTGACGATTTTTCTTGGACCAGAAGACACCTAGGAAGCTTCGGGAGGAGGCCAGAAAGGCCAGAGCCACAAGCTCGGGAGGCGCACCCTAGGGGGGCGCCCCCCAAGCTTGTGGGCCCCTCGAGGCTCTCCTAACCCTAATCCTTACTCCATAAATACCCAAATATTCCCCGTATACCAGAGGGCACACCAAAAATACTTTTCCGCCGCCGCAAGTTTTTGTCCTTGTGAGATCCCATCTAGAGACCTTTTTCGGTACTCTGCCGGAGGGGATTCGATCATGGAGGGCCTCTACATCAACCTTGCTGCCCTTCCGATGATGTGTTAGTAGTTTACCACAGACCTACGGGTCCATAGCTAGTAGCTAGATGGCTTGTTCTCTCTCTTTGATCTTCAATACAATGTTCTCCTCGATGTTCTTGGAGTTCTATTCGATGTAATCTTCTTTTGCGGTGCGTTTGTTGAGATCCGATGAATTGTGGATTTATGATCAGATTATCTATGAATATTATTTGAGTCTTCTCTGAACTCTTTTCTGCATGATTAAGTTAGCTTTGTATTTCTCTCTGATCTATTGATTTGGTTTGGCCAACTAGATTGATCTATCTTGCAATGGGAGAGGTGCTTTGTTTTGGGTTCAATCCTGCGGTGTCCTCACCCATTGACAGAAGGGGCAGCGAGGCACGTATTTGTATCGTTGCCATTAAGGATAAGAAGATGGGGGGTTTTACCATATTGATTGGATCTATCCCTCTACATCATGTCATCTTGCTTAAGGCTTTACTCCGTTCTTGTTAACTTAATACACTAGATGCATGCTGGATAGCGGTCGATGTGTGGAGAAATAGTAGTAGATGCAGGCAGGAGTTGGTCTACTTGTCACGGACGTGATGCCTATATTCATGATCATTGCCTTAGATATCGTCATAGCTATGCACTTTTTTGTATCAATTGCTCAAGAGTAATTTGTTTACCCACCGTATTCGTTCTTTCAAGAGAGAAGCCTCTAGTGAAAACTATGGCCCCCGGGTCTATTTTTATCATATTATTTTCAGATCTATAAAACCAAAAACCCAAAAATACATTGCTGCAATTTATTTCTTTTATTTAGTTACACTTTTATCTATATTTTATACCTGTCTCTATCAGATCTCATCCTTGCAAGTAACCATGAAGGGATTGACAACCCCTTTATCGCGTTGGGTGCAAGTATTTGTTTGTTTGTGTAGGTGCAACTATTGGTGACTTGTGTGTTCCTTCTACTGGATTGATACCTTGGTTCTCAAACTGAGGGAAATACTTATCTCTACTTTGCTGCATCACCCTTTCCTCTTCAAGGGAAAAACCAACACAAGCTCAAGAAGTAGCATGGACCAAGCGGGCCCACAGATGGAAATCATCGATATCGCTGATAACCGCGTGGGTGAGTGCTAGAGGACAACCGCCATCACTTGCATGTGGGCCAAACATATGTATAGAGGTGTGTGTGGTTGTGATGTTTGAATACCCAAAATGCACAACTTTGATGCGGCACATGCCTCGAAAACCGTAAAGTCCCCACACGGAGTGAGGTTCATGAAGTGTAGTATATGCTGGTCCCCTTCCCCCTATTCAACACGTACTATATGCTCCTACCATAATACAAACCAAAAATAATCTTTCTTGATGGTCAAATTAATTAACCTCTCCCGATGTAGGTCAAAGTGATGCATGGATGGACGACGACCTCGCGAGCCCATAGATGGAAGCGTCACACGTGAGTGAGTGTCCTAGGATAACCACCGCCTGCATGCATGCCGTCCAAAGAGGTGGTGTGTGATTTTTGAATAGCCAATGCACTCTTTGATGTGGCACCTGCCTCAGAAACTGGAAAGTCCCCACACGGAGTGAGGTGTGTGTTCATGACGCGTACGTAGTATATGTTGGTCCCCTCCCACCTCTTCGACGCGTACTATATACTCCTACCGTAACACAAACAAAAAAGAATCAACCTTGATGGTCAAATTAACCTCTGTGGTTGTAGGTCAAAATGATGGATGATAACCTCGCGGGCCCACAGAAAGCATCACACGCGAGTGAGTGTCCAAGGACAACCACCGACTGCTTGTGGCCCAAACATGTATTTATGAAAGGGTTGTGTAATGTTTTAAGTAACCAATTCACGACTTTGATGTGGCACCTGCCTCACAAAACAGTCAATCCCAGATGGTGGCTCATGACTCGTAGTGTACTGCCAGACCCCCCAGATCACACACACACACACACACTGCACATCCACCACCACTACAAGGCATGTTAAAATTTTCCGCGGTGAACATATGTGACCAAAGGAGGGTCATGTTAAAATTTAACAAAAAAACAGAGATCATTCAGACGTTTTAGTACATTGATTGATTTCTTAGGGATATAATGTGCAAAAATCAAATGTGAGCTACATGCACACGTGACAGTGCACCAAAATGGATTGGAAAAACATATGTGTGTCCCTAGGTGCATGTTTAGTCCCCGTGCAAGAAATTTCAAACATTGAGAATCTTGATTTTTAAAATATAGTAAATCCAAAACTTAGTTGAAATTCATGAAACTTATCGTGTTATCATATGGACACCAATAGACTGTGGTATTGTACTTTTTTGTCAAATTTGAGACAAGTTTTGATGTAATCTTTATCTTCTTACAAACGAAAGATTATTAATAATTGGCACCCAATATTGGAAACAAATTATTTATTCAAACCGTGGGCGTTAGACCAACAATGTACGTGACATGCTTCGGTTAAGTAATATAAAGCGGCAGAATTAATCATCAAAAAAGAAAAACAATATACGTGCTGCCACGCGTCCCGTGTGCCGTGCGAACAGGCATGAGTTGACGGGACGCATGCGAGCAGTCCGCCGCACGGGTAGACCGAGAGGCGTGCATGCAGGTGTGTGAATTGATGGGAGGCGTGTTCGCTGCGCAGTGTCACCGGGAGGCGTGCGAGTAGCTGTGTGAAATGATGGTAGGCATGCTTGCAGTCCGCTGCGTAGGCTCACCGGGAGGCGAGCCAGCCCTTTGACCGCCGCTGCCTCGCTCCCACTGCTCCATATTAATGGCGTGCCCGAGCTGCTGGTCATAATAGGCAGCTGCATCCCCCATTCTCGCTACACACACAATACTCTCTCTCTGCCTGCATCCTCGACGCCGCTCCCAGTCCTCACCGCCGTCTGTGTATGAGGATACCGCTGAAATGCCCCATCGGAGGGAGTGGCAACGCCGGGGCTGCTCAAGCACCTGAGCACAGTGTAAAGATGGAGACAGAGGTTTGATGTCGCTTGAACTACGTCGGTATTTCCCCAAAGAGGAAGGGATGATGCAGCACAGCTACGGTAGGTATTTCCCTCAGTTATGAAACCAAGGTATCAATCTAGTAGGAGAACCAAGCAACACTATGTAAACGGTACCTGCACACAGAGAACAAATACTTGCAACCCGATTATTAGGAGGGGTTGTCAATCCCTCTACGTGTAACGGTGCCAGAAATTGTCAAGTTGACGGGATAAAAATTGTGTAGATTGGATAAATAGATCTCGATAAAACGCAAAATAAAATAAATAACAAAAAAATGCAGCAAGGTATTTTTACGTTTTTGGAATAATAGATCTGAAAACAAAAGCAAATAAAAATAGATCTCAAAGCAAATATGATAAAGAATAGACCCGGGGGCCGTAAATTTCACTAGTGGCTTCTCTCGAGAAAATAGCATACCATGGGTAAACAAATTACTGTTGGGCAATTGATAGAAGATCGAATAATTATGACGATATCCACGCAATGATCAATATATAGGCATCACGTCCAACATTAGTAGACCGACTCTTGCCTGCATCTACTACTATTACTCCACACATCGACCGCTATCCAGCCTGTATCTAGTGTATTAAGTTCATGGAGAAATGGAGTAATGCAACAAGAATGATGACATGATGTAGACGAGATCTATTCATGTAGGAATAGCCCCCATCTTGTTATCATTAATAGCAACTGAAAGTATTGAGAAGAGGGGTCTAGAGGGGGGTGATTAGACCCTCAACAAGTAAAAGTGGCAATTTTTTAAGTTCTTTAAGTTGAGGTGGAGTTTTAGCACAAGTTTAAACATTCACAATACATTTCAAGCAAGCATGACAAGAGTATGAGCAGCGGAAAGAGTAAAGCATGCTAATTGCAAGAAAGTAAAGGGATGGGATTGGAGTGTGCAAACGCAATGATGACACGGAGATTTTGGCGTTGTTCCGATAGGTGGTGCAATCGTACATCCATGTTGATGGAGACTTCAACCCACGAAGGGTAACGGTTGCGCGAGTCCACGGAGGGCTCCACCCACGAAGGGTCCACGAAGAAGCAACCTTGTCTATCCCACCATGGCCATCGCCCACGAAGGACTTGCCTCACTCGGGTAGATCTTCACGAAGTAGGCAATCTCCTTGCCCTTACAAACTTCTTGGTTCAACTCCACAATCTTGTCAGATGCTCCCAAGAGACACCTAACCAATCTAGGAGACACCACTCTCCAAAAGGTAATAGATGGTGTGTTGATGATGAACGCCTTGCTCTTGTGCTTCAAATGATAGTCTCCCCAACACTCAACTCTCTCTCACAGATTTGGATATGGTGGAAAGATGATTTGAATGGAAATCAACTTGGGGAAGGCTAGAAATCAAGAATCTTGTGGTAGTATTGGAATATCTTGATCTCAACACATGAGTAGGTGGTTCTCTCTCAGAAAATGTAAGCTGGAAGTGTAGGCACGTTCTGATGACTCTCTCACATATGGAGAAGGGGGTGGAGGGGTATATATAGCTTCCACACAAAATCCAACCGTTATACACATTTGACCCAACTCGGTCAGACCGAATAGAAGAACTTGGTGAGACCGATTCAGTTCAAAATGTGAACGTTAGGAATCTCGGTGGGACCGACTGGAACAACTCGGTGGGACCCATGTGCTAGGGCTAGGGCAAAACCTCATCTCGGTGGTGCCGATTGCGTGAACTCGGTGAGACCGATTTCAGCAAAGAGCAAACAGAGAGTTGGTTAAGCAAACTCGGTGTGACCGATCGCTCATTTCGGTGAGACCGAAATGTTAAAAAAGGGAAACAGAGAGTTTGGAGGGCCATCTCGGTGAGACCGAGATCCGTATAGGTGTGACCGAGGTGTTAGGGTTTTCTGGCAGTGGCTATGTCAAATGAACTCGGTGGCTCCGGATAGGATGATTCAGTGGGGCCGAGTTTGACTTTGGGTTTTGGACATATTTGGAGTGAGAAAGTGGTTGAGGGCTTTGGAGCAATATCACTAAGCATTTTGAGCAAGTAGACCATTAAGCAACACCTTATCCCCTTTTAATAGTATTGGCTTTCCTATGGACTCAATGTGATCTTGGATCACTAAAATAGAAATGAAGAGTCTTGAGCTTTTGCCAATATGTGTCCTTAGCATTTTGAAGGGGTTCCACATCCTCTTGTCCTTACCACGCCATTATTGAACTCGTCTAAAATACACTAGATAAAAGCATTAGTCCAACAAGAGGTATGTTGACATTAATTACCTAAATCACCCAGGGAGCACTTGTGCTTTCAATCTCCCCCTTTTTGGTAATTGATGACAACATGCATCAAAGCTTTAGATAAAAGATATGCAGAGTCATAGGTAAAGCTTTGGAAAGACATGTAACATGCATAAGCTCCCCCTACATATATGCAATCATGTGAAGTTAGAATATAAGAACATGTGAATGCATAATCATGACAGAGCAAGCAAAGAGTTACATGTATCTTGGCTATATGCATCAGAGTAAATGATGTGATTAAGGAGTGTACCTCCATGTTTATGAATCCTTCTTGCAAACAATATGTACATCAGCAAGAGATCATCATGCACATGAGTGTGATACATATACTTACCTTGTGGTCTTGAGCTGGCTTTGGAAAGAGTGGGCTTGAGAAAATAGGGTTAGATAACACAAGAACACTCTAAGTAAAGCAGTTTTAAGGAACCACAAGAGTACCAAGACTGGGATGACATGTAATGGGTGAGTACTAAGTACTTCATTTAGATATTGACATGTCCCCAAAGATCTAAAGATATGCAATGAATTCCAAAGATTTTTCTCCCCCAGACATGGACTCTTTCTCCCCCTGAATCTGATATTGGATAATGGGAGAAGGTAGGGTGAGAGAAAATCAGAGCAAGAAACCAAAATCAGAGCAACAAGAATATTAGCAACAGCTAAGATCAAACATACTGACATGTCTTTCCCCTCTTAAAGACATGTGACTTATCTCCTCTTTTGATAACAAGCATCTGTCGAAGAGCCTTAGATGTGCTCATTTGATAAGCTTTGATGGCCTCTCTCCTCCTTTGACATCAATTTCCAAGAAGGGCACTTCTGGATCATGAGCCAAAAGGTGTGGTCCTCGAGAGTCACTACAAAGCAACAGGTAGTCTGAGATGCTGATAGAGGATAGAATCATTGAGTGGAGCTGAAGGAAATAGGCAATAAGAAATGGCAAAAACATTTTCTCAGAGTTGAAATTGGTGACGCCGATTGTTTTCCATCGGTGACGCCGAGATACCAGAGTCATAGACAGTCCCGATCGGTGAGACCGAATCAGTCCATGTCGGTTGTACCGATGAACTATTCACAAGGAGACCTTGTGTTTCGGTCAAGCCGATGGGTTTGGATCAAAGGGACCGAGTTCAACACAGAGTAAAGATTTTTTCAACTTAGCTCACTTGGCAAATGAAATCTCACAAGGATTTGGAAGAAATTATCAGAAAGATTTGCAATGAATTAACAGAAAGGTCACAGAAGAAAATTAGAAAAGAGATCTAGATGAAGTTTTTGTTGTTGTTTTTTTTTTGTTTTAGAGGGAGACATAAAAACAGGAAAAATCATGCAAATGAAAAGTCAACTAAGCAAAAGAACACTAGAGAACTTTATCTACTAAAGGGGTCGGCGACAAAGTCACATATGTTAGAGTATATTGACTTAGGAGTCAAGTGAGATCACTTGATCAAAGGTCATACTCATCGTTTAAGCTCAAAATGGGGTTACCATTTTTTTTAAAGCATTTTGATGTATTCTCAACTTGTTGAGTTGCTTTAGCTCATGACTTCGTGCAAAGCTTCTCTAAGGTGGAATGACATACCTTTGGTGGTGGTGTTGATCTTGATCATGTAGTCGAACTTGTGTAGGATGCTCAAGGTTGATGTTGTCCATCAAGAGTTGGGAGCACCACTAGTAATTTGAGTTCATCTTCCTACATGTGTTAGTCTTGCAAGGAAGAGCACTTGTGTATCCAAAATGACAATCATGAAACTTGATACCAAAAGAAATTTGATATATAGAAATTGTCAAAGGATATGTTGAGTGAGTACATGCTTCCTTGTATTCAACAACCATATAGTAAGATCTTGGTGATGTAGAGATTGCTCAAGATGTGAGTGGCTTGCAATCTCATAGATTTGGGTTCATCCAAGTACCTAAAAGGGTTAGATAACATGCAAGGGTACGAGTATAGATCCAAGACATATAATCATCATCATAAGAGAAATCTCAAGGATTAGTCATAAAAGGCTCATGCCTTGCATGTATCCAAATGGAGTTTCTACTGCAAGTTTGAGGCATCAATGATATTCAATGTACCTCTCAAGCGGCAAAATACTTTCTCATCAAGTGGTTTAGTGAATATATCCGCCAATTGCTTATCGGTACGAACATGCTTAAGACTGATGTCTCCTTTAGCAACATGATCTCGAATGAAATGATGATGAACTTCAATATGCTTAGTTCGAGAATGTTGCATGGGATTGTGAGCAATCTTAATAGCACTTTCATTTTCACAAAGCAATGGAACATGTTTCACATGTATCCCATAATCCTTAAGGGTTTGGGTCATCCAAAGTAATTGAGCACAGCATGATCTGGCGGCAATGTATTCCGCTTCGGCAGTAGATAAGGATACCGAGTTTTGTTTCTTGGAGGACCAAGACACAAGGGATCTACCAAGAAGTTGACAAGTACCCGAAGTGGACTTTCTATCAACCTTGTCACCGGCATAGTCCGAATCGGAGTAGCCAACAAGATCAAAAGATGACCTCTTAGGATACCAAATGCCAAAGTTTGGTGTATGAATTAAGTATTTCACTATCCTTTTCACAGCCTTAAGATGACATTCTTTAGGGGCCGCTTGATATCATGCACACATGCACACACTTAGCATAATATCGGGAAGGGAGGCACATAGATATAACAATGAACCAATCATAGAGCAGTAAACCTTTTGGTCAACTGGTTTGCCATCCTTAGTCAAGTCAAGATGTCCACTAGTAGGCATGGGCGTTTTCATACCTTTGCTTTCTTGCATGTTGAACTTCTTGAAAACATCCTTGGTATACTTTGTTTGAGAAACAAAGGTACCTTCCTTAGTTTGCTTGATTTGCAAACCAAGGAAAAAATTGAGTTCACCCATCATAGACATCTCAAACTTCTCTGACATTAGCCTTCCAAACTTTTCACTAAAATGGGGGTTAGTAGAACGAAATATGATATCACCCACATAAATTTGGCACACAAATAATTTACCATTAACCCTTTTAATAAAAACTGTAGAGTCAATCTTCCCAATTTCAAAGCCTTTTTCAATAAGGAACTTGGTCAAGCATTTATACCATGCTCTAGGAGCTTGTTTAAGACCATAAAGAGCTTTGTGAAGTTTGTAGACATGATTAGGTTTCTTAGGATTGACAAAGCCGAGAGGTTGTTTAACATACACTTCCTTCTCAATTTCTCCATTTAGAAAAGCACTTTTAATATACATTTGGTATAAAGTGATGTCATGGTGATTGGCATAAGCAAGTAAGATGTGTATGGACTCAAGTCTAGCAACGGGGGCATATGTCTCACCATAGTCCATACCTTCTACTTGAGTGTAGCCTTGTGCGACGAGACGGGCCTTGTTGCGTACAACTTGTCCATCCTCATCTTGCTTATTCCGAAACACCCATTTGGTTCCAATGACATTGTGGTTGTCGTCGGGCTTTTCGACCAATGTCCACACTTGATTCCTCTCGAAATTGTGTAGCTCTTCATGCATAGCGTTCACCCAATCCGGATCCTCCAGGGCTTCTTCAACCTTCATAGGTTCAATGCTAGAAATGAATGAGTAGTGTTCACAAAAGTTAGCTAAACGAGTTTTAGAGCGAGTAATTCTCCCGGTTTGAATATCATCAAAGATTTGTTCGACGGGATGGTCTCTTGTGACTCTTGCTCTAACTCGTGAGAGCTTTTGTTTGGGTTGGGGTGGAACATCCTCTTCATTGTCTTCTTCTTGTCCTCCTTCATTATTATTGGTGTTGTCGTTCTCTTTTGGAGGTCAAGAGGGAGGTCGATGTGGTTCATCTTGTTGTACTTCCTCATTTCCTCCGTCTTGAAGTGTTCCACTTGTGGATGCCTCCAAATCAACTTGTGGTTCACCTTGATGTGAAGTTGAGGCTTCCACTTGAACAGACGAGGTACTCTCCTTCACCTCCGTTAGGCGAATCTTGCCAATGGACAAATCTTGGATTGCTTTCGAAGGATCTTTGTCTCCTACATCAATTGGCAATTGCTCTACTTGCGAGCCGTTAGATTCATCAAACTTCACATCTACCGTCTCTTCAACCTTTCGGGTGAATTGTTGTAGACATGGTAAGTGTGAGAGTTTGAGCCATAACCGAGTAGGAAACCTTCATGAGATTTAGGAGCAAATTTTGAACAATGATGCTTATCAAGAATGTAGCACTTTGATCCAAATACTCGAAAGTATCCAACTTGGGGTTTGTTACCGATGAGAAGCTTGTAAGCCGTCTTGCCGAGAAGCTTGTGAAGATATAGTCGATTCGTAGCATGACAAGTTGTCTCAACGGCTTCTGCCCAGAAGTGTCTTGGCGTCTTGTATTCATCAAGCATCATTCTTGCCATCTCAATAAGTGTCCGGTACTTCCTCTCAACAACTCCATTTTGTTGAGGTGTGTACGTAGCCGAGAACTCATGTCAAATCCCTTCTTCGTCAAGAAAGGTATCCACATTGGCGTTCTTGAACTACGTTCCATTGTCGCTTCGAACCTTCTTGATCTTCACTTCAAATTGGTTTTGGGCCTTCCTAGCGAAGTTCTTGAAGATCTTTTGGACCTGTGATTTGTCATCAAGAAAGAACACCCACGTAAATCTTTAAAAGTCGTCAACAATGACCAAACCGAACGAGTTACCACCGAGACTCTTGTAGGCGTTGGGACCGAAAAGATCCATATGAAGTAGCTCAAGCGGTCTTCTTGAGGTCATGATGTTCTTCACGGGATGACTTCCTCCAACCTGTTTTCCTGCTTGACAAGCACTGCAAAGTCTATCCTTGTCAAATATGACATCTTTAACACCAAGGATATGATCACCTTTAATAAGCTTATCAAGATTTCGCATGCCCGCGTGACCTAACCTTCTATGCCATAACCAACCTTTAGAAGATTTAGCAATTAAGCAAGTACGAGGTTGAGCTCTCTTAGTGAAATCAACAATGTATAGGTCACGTCTACGAATACCGGTAAAGACCATATTATGATTATCTCTTCGAAACACTTGGCAATCTACTTCAGTAAATAGAACATTGAAACCGAAGTCAGCTAGTCTAGATACGGAAAGTAGATTATAACCAAGAGATTCAACGAGCATAATGTTTTGGATAGAGCTATCATGGGAGATGGCCACCTTACCAAGGCCAACTACCTTACCCTTGGAGTTGTCACCAAAAGTGACATACTTGCAGGGACCGTCGTTCTCAGCAAGCTCACGAAACATGTCCTTATCTCTGGTCATATGAACAGTACATCCACTATCAAGAACCCACTCCTTTCCTCCGGCCATGTAACCACGCAGGTTAGCCATAAGACTAAAGTGTCTCATTGACTCATCAAGATCAAAGTCAATATCATCATCCTCATCATAGTAACCATGTTCAACATCATCATGTGAATGATCATCACCTAGAGAGAGTGATTCATTCGATTTATGACCATGACAATGTGCATGTTTGTGAATTCTAATGACTTGCGAAATGATGCTACTAATGACTCCAACATCTCCTTTGGCACGCATAAGGTCACGGAGCTCAAATAGACAATCATCAAATTTAGGATGACTAGGATCCATTTTATGAAAAGCAATGGACTTTTGAAGAATCTCATCTAGATTTTTTCAAGGAATTGTTTGGAAAACGCTCCTCAAGATATTTCCATATAGTATAAGCACATTCAAATGTAGGCAAGCACACAAGCAAATTTCTAGGCAATCCACTCATGATAAGATCAATAGTTCTAAGATTGCGGGTCATGTCAAGATACTCATCGGGGGTAGGATGCAAGGGATCAATGGGGGGCACATAAGGGCTAGTAATATACTTGCTCAAATTATATTCATTGAAAATCTCAAGCATCTCATTCTTCCAAGAACTATAGAGCTCTCCGTCAAGCATAGGCACTCTACGTCTAATACTCCCGATCATAGACTCATCCATCTTCCTAATGGTGATTAAACCAAAGCAATGGAGACCAATGCTCTAATACCAATTGAAGGGATCGAGAAGAGGGGTCTAGAGGGGGATGATTAGACCCTCAACAAGTAAAAGTGGCAATTTTTTAAGTTCTTTAAGTTGAAGTGGAGTTTTAGAACAAGTTTAAACATTCACAATACATTTCAAGCAAGCATGACAAGAGTATGAGCAGCGGAAAGAGTAAAGCATGCTAATTGCAAGAAAGTAAAGGGATGGGATTGCAGTGTGCAAACGCAATGATGACACGGAGATTTTTGGCGTGGTTCCGATAGGTGGTGCTATCGTACATCCATGTTGATGGAGACTTCAACCCACGAAGGGTAACGGTTGCGCGAGTCCATGGAGGGCTCCACCCACGAAGGGTCCATGAAGAAGCAACCTTGTCTATCCCACCATGGCCATCACCCACGAAGGACTTGCCTCACTCGGGTAGATCTTCACGAAGTAGGTGATGTCCTTGCCCTTAAAACTTCTTGGTTCAACTCCACAATCTTGTCGGAGGCTCCCAAGCGACACCTAACCAATCTAGGCGACACCACTCTCCAAAAGGTAATAGATGGTGTGTTGACGATGAACTCCTTGCTCTTGTGCTTCAAATGATAGTCTCCCCAACACTCAACTCTCTCTCACAGATTTGGATATGGTGGAAAGATGATTTGAGTGGAAAGCAACTTGGGGAAGGCTAGAAATCAAGAATCTTGTGGTAGGATTGGAATATCTTGATCTCAACACATGAGTAGGTGGTTCTCTCTCAGAAAATGTAAGCTAGAAGTGTAGGCATGTTCTGATGGCTCTCTCACATATGGAGAAGGGGGTGGAGGGGTATATATAGCCTCCACACAAAATCCAACCGTTATACACATTTGACCCAACTCGGTCAGACCGAATAGAAGAACTCGGTGAGACCGATTCAGTTCAAAATGTGAACGGTAGGAATCTCGGTGGGACCGACTGGAACAACTCGGTGGGACCGATGTGCTAGGGCTAGGACAAAACCTTATCTCGGTGGCGCCAATTGCGTGAACTCGGTGAGACCGATTTCAGCAAAGACCAAACAGAGAGTTGGTCAAGCAAACTCGGTGTGACTGATCGCTCATTTCGGTGAGACCAAAATGTTACAAAAGGGAAACAGAGAGTTTGCAGGGCCATCTCGGTGAGACCGAGATCCGTATCGGTGTGACCGAGCTGTTAGGGTTTTCTGGCAGTGGCTATGTCAAATGAACTCGGTGGCTCCGGATAGGATGATTCGGTGGGGCCGAGTTTGACTTTGCGTTTTGGACATATTTGGAGTGAGAAAGTGGTTGAGGGCTTTGGAGCAATATCACTAAGCATTTTGAGCAAGTAGACCATTAAGCAACACCTCATCCTCTTTTAATAGTATTGGCTTTCCTATGGACTCAATGTGATCTTGGATCACTAAAATAGAAATGAAGAGGCTTGAGCTGCCAATATGTGTCCTTAGCATTTTGAAGGGGTTCCACATCCTCTTATCCTTACCATGCCATTGTTGAACTCGTCTGAAATACACTAGATAAAAGCATTAGTCCAACAAGAGGTATGTTGACATTAATTACCAAAATCACCCAGGGAGCACTTGTGCTTTCAGTAACAATACATGCGTGTCTTGCTGCCCCTTCTATCACTGGGAAAGAACACCGCACGATTGAACCCATCACAAAGCACCTCTTCCCATGGCAAGAAAAATTGATCTAGTTGGCCTAACTAAACTAAAGATTCGAAGAAGAAATACGAGGCTATAAATAACCATGCATATAAGAGATCAAAAGAAGACTCAAATAACTTTCATGGATATAGATCTGATCATAAACGCAAAGATCATCGGATCCCAACAAACACACCACAAAAAAGAGTTACATCAAATATATCTTCAAGAGACCATTGTATTGAGAATCAAAAGAGAGAGAGGAAGCCATCTAGCTACTTCCTACGTACCCATAGGTCTATGATGAACTAATCACGCATCATCGGAGAGGCACCAATGAGGATGATGAACCCCTCCGTGATGGTGTCTAGATTGGATCTCGTGGTTCTGGATCTTGCGGGGGCTGGAATTGTGTTTCATCGACTCCCCTAGGGTTTCTGAAATATTTGGGTATTTATAGGGTGAAGAGGCGGTGCGGGAGGCCACCGAGGTGGGCACAACCCACCAAGGCATGCCTGGGCTCCTGGGCGCGCCCTGGGGGGTTGTGCTCCCCTCGGGCCTCCCCTCTGGTACTTCTTTGGCCCATCTTGTGTCTTCTGGTCCAAAAAAATTCTCCAAAAAGTTTCGCTGCGTTTTGACTCCGTTTGGTACTGATATTCTGTGAAGTAAAAAACAAGCAAAAAAACAGCAACTGGCACTGGGCACTATGTCAATAGGTTAGTCCCAAAAAATGATATAAAGTTGCTACAAAATGATTGTAAAACATCCAAGAATGATAATATAACAGCATGGAACAAGCAAAAATTATAGATACGTTGGAGACGTATCAGCATCCCCAAGCTTAATTCCTACTCGTCCTCGAGTAGGTAAATGATAAAAACAAAATTTTTGATGTGGAATGCTGCCTAACATGTTCATCACATATTCTTTTCTTTTGTAGCATGGACATTTGGACTTTTATATGGTTCATAGCAATAGTCTAGTTTTGACATGAAGATTTCCATACTCAAGCATACCAACAAGCAACCATGTCTTTCAAAATATCAACACTAAAGAAATTTATCCATAGCCCATCATGCTCAATCATTGCTCCATTCATGAAACACACTCGCATATTAGCTAAATCCAATGCTCAAGTATGATCATAGTGCCCCTTAGTTGGTGCTTTATAAGAGAAGATGGAGACTCAAATAAAAATAAAAATTGCATAAAGTAAATAGATAGGCCCTTCGCAGGGGGAAGTAGGGATTTGTAGAGGTGCCAGAGCTCAAAGCTTAAATTGAGAGATAAAATTTTTGAGAGGCATACTTTTCCCGTCAACGAAAACGACCGAGTAATTCCCAACACTTTCCATGCTACATATATCATAGGCGGTTCCCAAACATAAAATAAAGTTTATTCCTTTTTCCACCATTCTTTCACAATCCATGGCTAGCCGTATCCATGGGTGCCTTCCATGCCAACAATTTCCAAGGAATTTATTATTTGACAACATAAAGTAAATTTCTTTTTCATTTCAGGACTGGGCATCCCTATTACCGCCGCACTCTCGTGCAATGACAAGTGAATAAACACTCATCTTGAGAATAACACATCTAGCATGGAAAATATTGGCCACCCCCTGCCGCTTCATGAGCGGTACGGGCACACAAAAAGGAAATTTATTTTGAAAATTAGAGATGGCACATACAAATTTGCTTAGAACGGCAAGGAATTACCGCATATAGGTAGGTATGGTGGACTCATATGGCAAAACAGGGTTTAAAGATTTTGGATGCACTAGTATTTCTACTTAGTACAAGTGGAGGCTAGAAAAGATTGAGAAGCAACCAACAAAGAAACAAAAAATCACATAAGCGAGCGTTAAGCATAACTAACACCGAATAATGCACCACAAGTAGGATATAATTTCATTGCATAACTATTGACTTTCGTGCTTGCATAGGGAATCACAAACCTTAACACCAATATTCTGAAGGAAATATGCCCTAGAGGCAATAATAAAGTTGTTATTTTATATTTCCTTATTCATGATAAAGGTTCATTATTCATGCTAGAATTGTATTGATCGGAAACTTAAATACATGTGTGAATACATAAACAAATACCGTGTCCCTAGTAAGCCTCTACTAGACTAGCTCGTTGATCAAAGATGGTTAAGGTTTCCTAACCATAGACATGTGTTGTCATTTGATAACAGGATCACATCACTAGGAGAATGATGTGATGGACAAGACCCATTCGTTAGCTTAGCATAATGATCGTCCAGTTTATTGCTATCGCTTTCTTCATGTCAAATACATATTCCTTCGACTATGAGATTATGCAACTCCCAAATACCGGAGGAATACCTTGTGTGCTATCAAACATCACAACGTAACTGGGTGATCATAAAGATGCTCTATAGGTATCTCCGAAGGTGTTTGTTGAGTTGGCATAGATCGAGATTAGAATTTGTCACTCCGAGTATCGGAGAGGTATCTCTGGGACCTCTTGGTAATACACATCATAAGCTTGCAAGTAAATGACTAAGGATTTAGTCATGAGGTGATGTATTACAAAACGAGTAAAGAGACTTGCTGGTAACGAGATTGAACTAGGTATAGAGATACCGATGATCGAATCTCGGGCAAGTAACATACCGATGGACAAAGGGAATTACGTATGTTGTCATAACGGTTTGACCGATAAAGATATTTATAGAATATGTAGGAGCCTATATGGGCATCCAGGTTCCGCTATTGGTTATCGACCGGAGAGGTGTCTCGATCATGTCTACATAGTTCTTGAACCCGTAGGGTCTGCACGCTTAACGTTCGATGACGATATAGTATTATATGTGTTATGTGATTTGGTGACCGAATGTTGTTCAGAGTCTCGGATGAGATCACAGACATGACGAGGAGTCTTGAAATGGTTGAGAGGTAAAGATTGATATATAGGACGATAGTATTCGGACACCGAAAGTGTTTCGGGGGGTATCGGGTACTTATCGGGTCACAGGAAGGGGTTCCGGGCACCCCCGGCAAAAGTTATGGGCCTTATGGGCCAAGAGAGGAAACACACCAGCCACAAGGGGCTGGTGTGCCCCCATAGCAGGCCAGCCTAGGTGGAGAAGGAAAGAGGGGAGGGAAACGAAAGTGTGGAGTAGGACTCCCGGTTCCTTCCCTCTCCCCCCCCCCCCTCTTTCCTTCCCCCTTGTTCATACAAGGAAAGGGGGGCGCGGCCAGGGCAGGAGCCCTAGCGCCGGCCGGCCACCTATGTGGTGCGCCAGGCTGCCTTCCCTTCCCCTCCCACCTATATTTATGTGGGAGGGGGGCGCCTAGCACACCCCAGATCAACTATTAGCCCTGTGCGGCGCCCCCCTCCACCGTTTACACCCCCGGTCATATTTTCGTAGTGCTTAGGCGAAGCCCTGCGGAGATCACTTCACCATCACCGTCACCACACCGTCGTGCTGATGGAACTCATCTACTACCTCGATGTCTTGCTGGATCAAGAAGGCGGAGGACGTCACCGAGCTGAACGTGTGCTGAACGCGGAGGTGACGTACGTTTGGTACTAGATCGGTTGGATCGCGAAGAAAGTTCGACTACATCAACCGCGTTGTGAAACGCTTCTGCTTATGGTCTATGAGGGTACGTAGACACACTCTCCCCTCTCGTTGCTATGCATCTCCTTGATAGATCTTGCGTGTGTGTAGAAATTTTTTTGTTTTCCATGCAACGTTTCCCAACAGTGGCATCCGAGCCAGGTCAATGCGTAGATGATATGCACGAGTAGAACACAAAGAGTTGTGGGCGGTGATAGTCATACTTCTTACCACCAACGTCTTATTTTGATTCGGCGGTATTGTGGGATGAAGCGGCCTGGACCAGCCTTACATGTCCACGCACATGAGACCGATTCCACCGACAGACATGCAACTAGTTTTGCATAGAGGTGGCTGGCAGGTGTCTATTTCTCCTACTTTAGTTGAATCGAATTTGACTGCGGCCGGTCCTTGAAGAAGGCTAAAATAGCAAACTTGATGAATCACCATTGTGGTTTTTGCCATAGGTAAGATCGGTCCTTGCTAGAAGCCCATAGCAGCCACGTAAAACTTGCAACAACAAAGTGGAGGACGTCTAACTTGTTTTTGCAGGGCATTTTGTGATGTGATATGGTCAAGACATGATGTGATATTCATTATTGTATGAGATGATCATGTTTTGTAAGTTATCGCTAACCGGAAGGAGCCTTATGGTTGTCTCTTTATTGTATGAAATGCAAACGCCATGTAATTGCTTTACTTTATCACTATGCATTAGTGATAGTTGCAGAAGCAATAGTTGGCGAGACGACCACGACGCAATGATGGAGCTCACGGTGTTGAGCCGGTGACGATGGAGATCATGACGATGCTTTGGAGATGGAGATGAAAAGCACAAGATGATGATGGCCATATCATGTCACATATTTTGATTGCATGTGATGTTTATCCTTTATGCATCTTATTTTGCTTAGAACGGCGGTAGCATTGATGATCCCTTCACTAAATTTCAAGATAAAAGTGTTCTCCCCGAGTATGCACTGTTGCTAAAGTTCGTCGTTTCGAAGCACCTTGTGATGATCAGGTGTTATAGACTCTACATTCACATACAACGGGTGTAAGACAGTTTTGCACATGCAGAATACTTGGGTTAAACTTGACGAGCCTAGCATGTACAGACATGGTCTCAGAACACTGGAGACCGAAAGGTCGAACGTGAGTCATATAGTAGATATGATCAACATAGAGATGTTCACCATTGATGACTACCCCATCTCACGTGATGATCAGATTTGGGTTAGTTGATTTGGATCACGTATCACTCAGATAACTTGAGGGATGTTTATTTAAGTGGGAGTTCTTTAGTAGTTTGATTAATTGAACTTAATTTATCATGAACTTAGTCTTATAGTTTTGCATATCTATGTTGTAGATCAATGGCCCGAGCTACCGTTCCCCTGAATTTTAATGCATTCCTAGAGAAAGCTAAGTTGAAAGATGATGGTAGCAACTACACGGACTGGGTTCGTAACTTGAGGATTATCCTCATTACTGCACAGAAGAATTATGTCCTTGATGCACCGCTAGGTGAAAGGCCTGCTGCAGGAGCTGAAGCTGATGTTATGAACATCTGGCAAGCTCGATCTGATGACTACTCAATAGTTCAGTGTGCCACGCTTTACGGCTTAGTACCGGGACTTCAAAGACGTTTTGAACATCATGGAGCATATGAGATGTTCCAGGAGTTGAAGTTAATATTTCAAGCAAATGCCCGGGTTGAGAGATATGAAGTCTCCAACAAGTTTTATAGCTGCAAGATGGAGGAGAATAGTTCTGTCAGTGAACACATACTCAGAATGTCTGGGTATTATAATCACTTGACTCAGCTGGGAGTTGATCTTCCAGTTGATTGTGTTATTGACAGAGTTCTTCAATCACTGCCACCAAGCTACAAAGGCTTCGTGATGTACTATAATATGCAAGGGATGAACAAAAAAATTCCTGAGCTCTTTGCAATGCTTAAGGTCGCGGAGGTAGAAATCAAGAAGGAGCATCAAGTGTTGATGGTTAACAAGACCACTAGTTTCAAGAAAAAGGGCAAAGGAATGAAAGGGAACTTCAAGAAGAATGGCAAGCAAGTTGCCACTCCCGTGAAGAAACCCAAAGCTGGACCCAAGCCTGAAACTGAGTGCTTCTACTGCAAAGGGAGTGGTCACTGGAAGCGGAACTGCCCCAAGTATTTGGCGGATAAGAAGGATGGCAAAGTGAACAAAGGTATATTTGATATACATGTAATTGATGTGTTCCTTACTAATGCTCGTAGTAGCGCCTGGGTATTTGATACTGGTTCAGTTGCTCATATTTGTAACTCGAAATAGGGGTTGCGGAATAAACGAAGATTGGCTAAGGACGAGGTGATGATGCGCGTCGAAAATTGTTCCAAGGTCGATGTGATCGCCGTCGGCACACTACCTCTACATCTACCTTCGGGATTAGTTTTAGACCTCAATAATTGTTATTTGGTGCCCGCGTTGAGCATGAACATTATATCTAGATCTTGTTTATTGTGAGACGGTTATTCATTTAAGTCAGAGAATAATGGTTGTTCTATTTATATGAATAATATCTTTTATGGTCATGCACCCTTGAAGAGTGGTCTATTCTTGTTGAATCTCGATTGTAGTACACATATTCATAATATTGATGCCAAAAGATGCAAAGTTGATAATGATAGTGCAACATATTTGTGGCACTGCCGTTTAGGTCATATTGGTGTAAAGCGCATGAAGAAACTCCATGCAGATGGGCTTTTGGAATCACTTGATTATGAATCATTTGATACTTGCGAACCATGCCTTATGGGCAAGATGACTAAAACTCCGTTCTCCGGAACAATGGAGTGAGCTAACGACTTATTGGAAATAATACATACTGATGTATGTGGTCCAATGAGTGTTGAAGCATGCGGCGGGTATCGTTATTTTCTGACCTTCACAGATGATTTGAGTAGATATGGGTATATCTAATTAATGAAACACAAGTCTGAAACATTTGAAAAGTTCAAAGAATTTCAGAGTGAAGTGGAGAATCATCGTAACAAGAAAATAAAGTTTCTATGATCTGGTCGCAGAGGCGAATATTTGAGTTACGAGTTTGGCCTTCATTTAAAACAATGTGGAATTGTTTCACAACTCATGCCACCTGGAACACCACAGCGTAATGGTGTGTCCGAACGTCGTAACCGTACTTTATTAGATATGGTGCGATCTATGATGTCTCTTACCGATTTACCACTATCGTTTTGGGGTTATGCATTAGAGACAGTCACATTCACGTTAAATAGGGCACCGTCTAAATCCATTGAGACGACACCGTATGAACTGTGGTTTGGTAAGAAACCTAAGCTGTCGTTTCTTAAAAGTTTGGGGTTGCGACACTTATGTCAAAAGGCTTCAGCCTGATAAGCTCGAACCCAAATCGGAGAAGTGCATCTTCATAGGATACCCTAAGGAAACAATTGGGTACACCTTCTACCACAGATCCGAAGGCAAAATCTTTGTTGCTAAGAATGGATCCTTTCTAGAGAAGGAGTTTCTCTCGAAAGAAGTGAGTGGGAGGAAAGTAGAACTTGATGAGGTAATTGTACCTTCTCTCGAATTGGAGAGTAGCACATCACAGAAAACTGTTCCAGTGATGCCTACACCAACTAGAGAGGAAGCAAATGATGTTGATCATGAAACTTCAGATCAAGTTACTACTGAACCACGTAGGTCAACCAGAGCACGATCTGCACCAGAGTGGTACGGTAATCCTGTTCTGGAAGTCATGTTACTAGACCAAGGCGAACCTGCGAATTATGAAGAAGCTATGATGAGCCCAGATTCTGGCAAATGGCTTGAGGCCGTGAAATCTGAGATATGATCCATGTATGAGAACAAAGTGTGGACTTTGGTGGACTTGCCCGATGATCGGCAAGCCATAGAGAATAAATGGATCTTCAAGAAGAAGATTGACGCTGATGATACTCTTACTGTCTATAAAGCTCGACTTGTCGCGAAAGGTTTTCGACAAGTTCAAGGAATTGACTACGATGAGACTTTCTCACCCGTAGCGATGCTTAAGTCTGTCCGAATCATGTTAGAAATTGCCGCATTTTATAATTATGAAATCTGGCAAATGGACGTCAAAAACTGCATTCCTTAATCGATTTCTAAAAGAAGAGTTGCATATGATGCAACCAGAAGGTTTTGTCGATCCTAAAGGTTCTAACAAAGTGTGCAAGCTCCAGCGATCCATCTATGGACTGGTGCAAGCATATCAGAGTTACAATATACGCATTGATGAGGTGATCAAAGCATATGGTTTTATATAGACTTACGATGAAGCCTGTATTTACAAGAAAGTGAGTGGGAGCTCTGTAGCATTTCTGATATTATATGTGGATGACATATTGTTGATTGGAAATGATATAGACTTTTTGGATAGCATAAAAGGATACTTGAATAAGAATTGTTCAATGAAAGGCCTCGGTGAAGTTGCTTATATATTGGGCATCAAGATCTATAGAGATAGATCAAGACACTTAATAGGACTTTCACAAAGCACATACCTTGATAAAGTTTTGAAGAAGTTCAAAATGGATCAGTCAAAGAAAGGGTTCTTGCCTGTATTACAAGGTGTGAAGTTGAGTCAGACTCAAAGCCCGACCACTGCAGAAGATAGAGAGAAAATGAAAGTCATTCCCTATGCCTCAGCCATAGGTTCTATCATGTATGCTATGTTGTGTACCAGACCTGATGTGTGCATGGCCATAAGTTTGGCAGGGAGGTACCAAAGTAATCCAGGAGTGGATCACTGAACAGCGGTCAAGAACATCCTGAAATACCTGAAAAGAACTAAGGATATGTTTCCCGTTTATGGAGGTGACGAAGAGCTCATCGTAAATGGTTACGTCGATGCAAGCTTCGACACTGATCCGGATGACTCTAAAACACAAACCGGATACGTATTTATATTGAATGGTGGAGCTGTCAGTTGGTGCAGTTCCAAGCAGAGCGTCGTGGCAGGATCTACATGTGAAGTAGAGTACATAGCTGCTTTGGAAGCAGCACATGAAGGAGTCTGGATGAAAGAGTTCATATGATCTGGGTGTAATACCCAGTGCATCGGGTCCAATGAAAATCTTTTGTGACAACACTGGAGCAATAGCCATGGCGAAGGAATCCAGGTTTCACAAGAGAACCAAACACATCAAGAGACGCTTCAACTCCATTCGTGAAAAGGTCAAGGATGGAGACATAGAAATTTGCAAAGTACATACGGATCTGAATGTGGCAGACCCGTTGACTAAGCCTCTTCCGCGAGAAAAACATGATCAGCACCAAGATTCCATGGGTGTTAGATTCATTACAATGTAATCTAGATTATTGACTCTAGTGCAAGTGGGAGACTGAAGGAAATATACCCTAGAGGCAATAATAAAGTTGTTATTTTATATTTCCTTATTCATGATAAAGGTTTATTATTCATGCTAGAATTGTATTGATCGGAAACTTAAATACATGTGTGAACACATGAACAAATACCGTGTCCCTCTACTAGACTAGCTCGTTGATCAAAGATGATTAAGGTTTCCTAACCATAGACATGTGTTGTCATTTGATAATGGGATCACATCATTAGGAGAATGATGTAATGGACAAGACCCATCCGTTAGCTTAGCATAATGATCGTTCAGTTTATTGCTATCGCTTTCTTCATGTCAAATACATATTCCTTAGACTATGAGATTATGCAACTCCCGAATACCAGAGGAATACCTTGTGTGCTATCAAATGTCACAACATAACTGGGTGATCATAAATATGCTCTACAGGTATCTCCGAATGTGTTTGTTGAGTTGGCATAGATCGAGATTAGGATTTGTCACTCCGAGTATCGGAGAGGTATCTCTGGGCCCTCTCAGTAATACACATCATAAGCTTGCAAGCAAATGACTAAGGATTTAGTCATGAGGTGATGTATTACGAAACGAGTAAAGATACTTGCCGGTAACGAGATTGAACTAGGTATAGAGATACCGACGATCGAATCTCGGGCAAGTAACATACCGATGGACAAAGGGAATTACATATGTTGTCATAACAGTTCGACCGATAAAGATCTTCGTAGAATATGTAGGAGCCAATATGGGCATCCAGGTTCCGCTATTGGTTATTGACCGGAGAGGTGTCTCAGTCATGTCTACATAGTTCTCGAACCCGTAGGGTCCGCACGCTTAATGTTCGATGACGATATTGTATTATATGAGTTATGTGATTTGGTGACCGAATGTTGTTCGGAGTCCTGGATGAGATCACGGACATGACGAGGAGTCTCGAAATGGTCGAGAGGTAAAGATTGATATATAGGACGATGGTGGAGAAGGAAAGAAGGGAGGGAAAGGAAAGTGTGGAGTAGGACTCCCGCTTCCTTCCCTCTCCCCCCCTCTTTCCTTCCCCCTTGTTCAGACAAGGAAAGGGGGGCGGCCAGGGCAGGAGCCCTAGGGCCGGCCGGCCACCTATGTGGTGCGCAGGGCTGCCTTCCCTTCCCCTCCCACCTATATATATGTGGGAGGGGGCACCTAGTACACCCCATATCAATTGTTAGCCGTGTGCGGCGCCCCCCTCCACTGTTTACACCCCCAATCATATTTTCGTAGTGCTTAGGCGAAGCCCTGCGGAGATCACTTCACCATCACTGTCACCACGCCGTCGTGCTGACGGAACTCATCTACTACCTTGTTGTCTTGCTGGATCAAGAAGGCGGAGGATGTCACCGAGCTGAACGTGTGCTGAACGCGGAGGTGTCGTACGTTCGATAATAGATCGGTTGGGTCGCGAAGAAAGTTCGACTACATCAACCGCGTTGTGAAACGCTTCTGCTTACGGTCTACGAGGGTACGTAGACACACTCTCCCCTCTCGTTGCTATGCATCTCCTTGATAGATCTTGCGTGTGCGTAGAAATTTTTTTGTTTTCCATGCAACGTTTCCCAACATATTCTTACTAAAGCATAATTACTCACCAACATCTCACATATCACTATCATCATATCTCAAAACTATTACAAAGAATCAAGTTTATTTTGTCCAATGATCTTCATGAAAGTTTTTATTATATCCCTCTTGAATATCTATCACTTTGGGACTAGTTTCATATATCGCAATTGCTTTTGACAAGCTCAAACAAATCTAAGTGAAGAACATGAGTATAAAAAATTTCGTCTCTCAAAATAATATAAGTGAAGCATGAGAGAATTTCTTCAAAATTCACTAACTCTCAAATTAATCTAAGAGAAGCATGAGAGCAATTTCTGCAAAAATAATATAGCACACCGTGCTCAAAAAGATATAAGTGAAGCACTAGAGCAATTCCATAGCTCAAAAAAAATTAAGTGAAGCATATAGAGCAATTCTAACAAATCATAGCATAATTTTGGCTCTCTCAAATAGGTGTGTCCAGCAAGGATACTTGTGACAAACTAAAAAGCAAAACAAGCAAAGACTCATATAATACAAGACGCTCCAAGCAAAACTCGTGATATGTGACGAATAAAAATATAGCTCCAAGTAAAATACCGATGGTCGTTAGAGGAAAGAGGGGATGCCTTCCGGGGCATCCCCAAGCCTAGTTGCTTAGTTCTCCTTGAATATTAACTTGGGGTACCATGGGGCATCCCCAATCTTAGGCTCTTTTCACTCCATATTCCTTCATCCATCGTGATCTCATCCAAAACTTGAAAACTTCAATCACACAAAACTTAACAAAACCTTCATGAGATTCGTTAGTATAAGAAAACCAATCTTTACTTTAAGTACTATATAAAACCCATTCCAATTTTGTTATTGCATTATATCTACTGTATTTTAACTTTACCATGGCTTATAACCCCCGATACAATCCATAGATTCATCAAAATAAGCACACAATGCAAAGAAAACAGAATCTGTCAAAAACGGAACAGTCTGTAAAGATACGAATTGTTCTCATACTTATATAACTAAAAATATCTGAAACAATAAGAAAACAGAGGCAATTTGTATCTAAATCTTGTGTAAAAAAATCAGAATTTTTTGTTGCTTCTGTGAATTTAAACAATTCTGTTACTGGACGCAAAAGTTTATGTTTTTCAACAGGATCAAATCAACTATCACCAAAGCTATCCCAAAGGCTTTTCTTGGCAAAAACAATAATTAAAACATAAAAAACACAATCATAACAGAGGCATAATTGTTCAAACACTCAAGAATAGAAATAAAAAGGAAAAAATAGATTTTCTTCATTGGGTTGCCTCTCAACAAGCGCTATCGTTTTATGCCCCTAGCTAGGCATAATGCATAGATTCAAGTATTGTCATCTTTAGTTTTAGATCCATAGGATGCCCTCATGATTAATTCATATGGTGGCTTAATTATTGTTATAGGAAAATGTTCCATACCCTTTCTTAGTGGAAATTGATATTTAATATTGCTTTCTTTCATATCAATCACGGCACCAATAGTACGTAAAAATGGTCTACCAAGAATAATTGGACAAGACGGATTGCAATCAATATCAAGAACAATAAACTATATGAGAACATAATTTCTATTTGCAATAATAAGGACATCATTAATTCTTCCCATAGGCTTTTTAGTAGTAGAATCCGCCAAGTGCAAATTAAGAGAACATTCTTCAATATCAGTAAGACCAAGCACATCACATAGAGATTTCGGAATTATGGAAACACTAGCAACCAAATCACATAAAGCGAAACACTCATAATTTTTTATCTTGACTTTGATAGTAGGTTCCCATTCATCATGCAATTTTCTAGGAATTGAAATCTCTAACTCCAACTTTTCTTCCAAAGCTTTCATCATGGCATCAACAATATGTTTAGTAAAAGCTTTATTTTGTTCATAAGCACGGGGTGAATTTATCATAGATTGCAACAAAGAAATACATTCAAGCAAAGAGCAATTATTATAATTAAAGTCTTTGTAATCCAAAAGAGTGGGCACATCACTAGTTAAAGTTTTGACCTCTCCAAACCCACTTTTATCAATTTTTTCATCAAGATTTTCACCCTCCGAATCATCGAGGTGCCTTCTAACTAAAGTTGACTCTTCTTCAGTCCCTTTGTCATCAATTTTAATTTTACTAAACAAGGAATCAATAGAAGAAACACCAATCACTTTAATATCTTCATCATTTTTATGAAAGCAATCACTAGAAATCGCTCTTTCTAAAAATTCTCTTTTAGCTCTAAGCATAGCGGTTCTTTTCTTACTTTCATCCATAGAAACATATAAAGCTTTAATTGATTCATCAACCTTGGGTACAAAAAATTTCAACTTGAGATTTTCTACATCGTGAGAAATTCTATCAATGCTTCTAGACATGTCATCAATCTTATTCAACTTTTCTTCTATCATAGTATTGAAAACTTTTTGAGCATTGATAAATTATTTAATATTATTCTCAAGATGAGAGGTGTTCCTATTATTATTTTAAGAATAATTATCATAGGAATTACCATAATTATTAGAGGAATTTCCGGGAAAAGGCCTAGGATTAAAATTACCTCTATAAGTATTGTTATTAAAATGGTTTCGCGAGACAAAATTCACATCTACGGGATCACTATTTTTCTCAATCAAAGTAGACAAAGGCATATCATTAAGATCAATAGGAGCACTTTTATTAGCAACTAATTTCATAAGAGCATCAACTTTTTCACTCAACGTACTAATTTCTTCAACCGAGTTAACTTTTTTACTAGTAGGTGCTCTTTCAGTATGCCATTGTGAATAATTTTCCATAATATAATCAAGCAATTTAGTAGCTTCACCCAAAGTAATTTCCATAAAAGTACCACCCACGGCGGAATCTAAAAGATTTCTAGAAACAAAATTTAATCCCGCATAAAAAATTTGTATGATCATCCAAAGATTTAAACCATGAGTAGGACAATTTCTTAGCATCAACTTCATTCTTTACCAAGATTGTGAGACATGTTCATGCTCAAGTTGCTTAAAATTCATGATGTGAGTTCTAAGAGAAATAATTTTCGCGGGTGGAAAATACTTAGTAATAAAAGCATCTTTGCACTTATTCCAAGAATCAATACTATTGTGAGGCAAAGAAGAAAACCAAATTTTTGCACGATCCCTCAAAGAGAAAGGAAATAATTTCAACTTCACAATATCATTGTCCACATATTTTTTCTTTTGCATATCACACAATTCTACGAATGTGTTTAGAAGGGATGCGGCATCCTCATTAGGAGTACCAGAAAATTGATCTTTCATGACAAGATTCAACAAAGCGGCATTAATATCACAACATTCCGCACTAGTGGCGGGAGGGGCAATTGGAGTGCTAATAAAATCATTGTTATTGGTATTGGAAAAATCGCACAACTTGGTGTTTTCTTGAGTCATCGTGACTACGCAAACAAGATTGCACACAAAAAGATAGATCTGACGAGAAAACGGCGAACGAAAAAGAGGGCGAATAAAACGGCAAAATTTTTTGAAGTGGGGGAGATGAAAATGAGAGGCAAATGGCAAATAATGTAAATTGTAAGGAGATGAGATTTGTGATTAGGAACCTGATAGATGTTGATGATGTCTCCCCAGCAACGGCGCCAGAAGTTCCTTTTGATGTCGCTTGAACTACGTCGGTATTTCCCCAAAGAGGAAGAGATGATGCAGCACAGCTACGATAGTATTTCCCTCAGTTATGAAACCAATGTATCAATCCAGTAGGAGAACCAAGCAACACTATGTAAATGGTACCTGCACACAAAGAACAAATACTTGCAACCTGATGATTAGGAGGGGTTGTCAATCCCTCTACGGGTAACGGTGTGAGAAATTGTCAAGTTGACAGGATAAAAATTGTGTAGATTGGATAAATAGATCTCGATAAAACGCAAAATAAAATAAATAACAAAAAAATGCAGCATGGTATTTTTGGGTTTTTGAAATAATAGATATGAAAACAAAAGCAAATAAAAATAGATCTCAAAGCAAATATGATAAAGAATAGACCCGAGGGCCGTAGGATTCACTAGTGGCTTCTCTCGAGAAAATAGCATACGGTGGGTAAACAAATTACTGTTGGGCAATTGATAGAAGATCGAATAATTATGATGTTATTCAGGCAATGATCAATATATAGGCATCACGTCCAAGATTAGTAGACCGACTCCTGCCTGCATCTACTACTATTACTCCACACATCGACCGCTATCCAGCATGCATCTAGTGTATTAAGTTCATGGAGAAATGGAGTAATGCAATAAGAACGATGACATGATGTAGATGAGATCTATTCATGTAGGAATAGCCCCCATCTTGTTATCCTTAATAGCAATGATACGTGTGTGTCTTGCTGCCCCTTCTGTCACTGGGAAAGAACACCACACGATCGAACCCAACACAAAGCACCTCTTCCCATGGCAAGAAAAATCGATCTAGTTGGCCTAACTAAACCAAAGATTCGAAGAAGAAATACGAGGCTATAAATAATCATGTATATAAGAGATCAAAAGAAGACTCAAATAACTTTCATGGATATAGATCTGATCATAAACTCAAAGTTCATCAGATCCCAACAAACACACCGCAAAAAAGAGTTACATCAAATAGATCTCCAAGAGACCATTGTATTGAGAATCAAAAGAGAGAGAGGAAGCCATCTAGCTATTGCCTACGGACCCGTAGGTCTATGATGAACTACTCTCGCATCATCGGAAAGGCACCAATGAGGATGATGAACCCCTCCGTGGTGGTGTTTAGATTGGATCTCGTGGTTCTGGAACTTGCGGCGGCTGGAATTGTGTTTCGTCGACTCCCCTAGGGTTTTTGGAATATTTGGGAATTTATAGGGCGAAGAGGCAGTGTGGGAGGCCACCGAGGTGGGCACAACCCACTAGGGCGCGCGTGGGCTCTTGGGTGCGCCCTTGGGGGGTTGTGCTCCCCTCGGGCCTCCCCTCTGGTACTTCTTTGGCCCATCTTGTGTCTTCTGGTCTAAAAAAAATTCTCCAAAAAGTTTCGCTGCGTTTGGACTCCGTTTGGTACTGATATTCTGTGAAGTAAAAAACAAGCAAAAAACAGCAACTGGCACTAGGCACTATGTCAATAGGTTAGTCCCAAAGAAATGATATAAAGTTGCTATAAAATGATTGTAAAACATCCAAGAATGATAATATAACAGCATGGAACAAGCAAAAATTATAGATACGTTGGAGACGTATCAAGGTTGCCGTCGCTGCCGACGAGGTTTCGCTTGACCTTGATGTCCTCGACAGCGTCGTGCTTCCACAGCCGGAGCCGGAGGTCCACGGCGACTCCGGTGATGACTCAGACGACCACTTCGGTGACGACTTCGATGACGAGGGAGAACCGGTTACTCAATTATACCCATCAAATATATCCTAGGGTTTCTCTGGTTACTCCTGCCTCCCCCTTGAAATAGAAATCCTATGGTTATGTTCTCTCAATCCATGAAATCTGAGTAAGTTTTGTTAGATCCGTGTAGTGTATTGATTGTTTGAATGGTACAAATGATAAGTGATTAATTGTTTCATTTGTACAAATGATTTCTGCTAATAATCCGAGTAGGGTTAGGGTTCGTGCTAATATTTCCTAGCCAGATCTTAACAGCTAATTTTGAATCCCCTACATATATGTTTGTGCCATTTTTTCCAAGATTGGTATGTACATCGATGATTGTGCTTAAAAATTGAACCATAATCTTTGGATATGTCTTAAAAAATAGCTATAAAATCCATAAATTCCTAATCCTACTTTATGACATGTAAAAATTGATTTGATGCCAAATTTTGGCAACTGCCAAATGTTCGCTAGAGATTAGTTTGTATTCCAAATTTGATGCCACATTTTTTTACTATATGTATAGGTGCTATCTGACGCTGTCGACAGTGAGGATGAAGATGGCTAGAGGAGGTACAAGATGCAAAAGCTCAGGGAGCTTTATGCGGGAATTCATAACAAGTGTATTAGGTTCTGGGATGGGGCTTTCGATGCCCATTTTGCAACCAAAAGCTTCATGACGCGTATGAAAGTGTTCTGGCACATGCAAGAGGACGAGCCGTTGGCTCCTTTAGGCAGAAGTATTCTCGCAGGGTGGCGCATGTCGCGTACGCTGAGTACCTAGAGAAGCTTCACCACCGTGCCGGCAGATGAGATGTAGGATTGAACTATGTATGGCTATGTAGTGTCTTAATTGTAAATGTGCTTGAGTATGCTTAATGACGGTTGAACTATATATGGTTGAACTATGCTTGTGTACGCTTATTATCTATGCCTGAGTATGCTTATATCTATGTTTACTTATGTTTAAATGTGGGATATGGATGCAATCAGTTTGGTTGATGGAATTTTATGCATATTAGGGTGAATGTTTAGCGTGGGTAAAAATTTCAGATTCAACCGACGAAGGAAATGTGGAACCACCCTGAAACTTGGTTATGCTACCAGATTGGAACCATGTGCAATGACTTTCATTTTTTCTAGTTTTTTTTAAAATAGACGGTTTTTCTGAAAATAGACGTTAATCACACACGGTTGGCTCTACCAAACCGTTTCCTCTGAAATGCTTCATGGGACAGAAAACCCTCACCACCCAATTCAAAAAGGAAAAATGAAAACCCTCACCATCCCACGTCACAAAACCCTCATCCCGCCCGCCACCCCCTCCGGTCCCCATTCACACCTGCACAAGCGCCTCCACGACTTTGCATGTCACCGCCTATCACCGCGGCAACCACTTAGCTCGACGCATGTCGCCGCCGCCGGCTGCCGACAAACCCCACCGCATTTCGCCACTTCTGCTTGCCGCCGCCTATCACCATCGACTTTCTCCACGCTGCTCGCCATTGACACAGCTCCGCCCGATTGGGGAATCTGCAGTATTGAGGTTTTTTTCTCATGGACAACAAGGTAACTAATTTACTGAGATATTCTCTCATCTCTTATCCCAGTTTATCTGCCCCCTTTAATCACCGGCCGAAATCACCGTGAATTCATTTTCTTCGAGCTGATTTGAGGGTTTTCTTTCATTCATAGAGTGTGTAGTGCACGGACATATCAGGACTTTGCGGCCTCGGCCAGACATCCGTGGAGTTCCATCTCACCGTACTAGATGACTTCAGGAGGCGCACAGTATGTTCAATCTCACCCTACCTCGGTTGGCATGGCCTACTTTCCTGAACATATACTATTGTCGGTGTACTAAGTATTGGGCCATTACTACCCCGTACTTGTGCACGGGCAGTTGTAGCCATACTTGCGTCAAGGCTTGTCGGGGAACAGTCCGAGGTTGGCTCAGGCTATCGAAGAAATACTCAAGTCAAAGATCTGAGGATCAGCAGATAGGAAGAGCTGGAATCCGAAAGTTGGCCTCCCCGGCAAGATCTTGCCGGGGTGGCCTGCGAAGCCCGGCAAGATTTCACGCCCGGCAAGATTCGGCGCCCGGCAAGATTCTGCTACTATGCCACCGCTTCGACACAGCAACAAGCCCGACATTCTGGGTCCTTCTCTAGATGCGTGGCAACGCGCCAGTGGAGGAGAGCTTAAGCGGTGCTGATGGGATGGCCCCTTTTTCCATCCCCAAGAAAGTGAGGACACCTAAACGGACACCTCACGGTGCATTAAATGCATTCGTCCTAATCCGTCAGTGGTTAGGTATGATAACCCTATAGCTACTTTACACCTCAATGTATATACATTTTGCCACTGTGGTGACCCCTTGGAGCGTATAAAAGGAGGCCCAAGGCAATTGCTACAGGGGAAGAGGATCTTCGGGCCCATTGTGCATGCATAGCTGCTCTTTGGACGTACTGTTCATTGCAAGCGCTCCTGGAGCCTGGGCTCAAGAACACTCATAATAAAACAAGGCAGGAGTAGGGTTTTACGCTGATTAGCGGCCCGAACCTGGGTAAAATCGCCCCGCGTCGATCGTTGGTTCTGCTCTTTGTGCATACCTCTCTCCCTGCCGAATCGTAAAGGGGTCCCTTGGGGTCCCATAGGTGTCGTACGCCGACATCTTTGGGTCAGGAAGCAAGCCTTGGAGCGGCAAGAATTTATTGCCGAAGAAATCAGGAAGCTAGAAGTGGCAGGATTGGTCAGAGGAGTGCTTCACCCAACGTGGTTGGCTAATCCGGTTGTAGTGTGCAAGGCGAATGGAAAATGGAGGTTGTGTATTGATTATACAGACATCAATAAAGCCTGTCCAAAAGATCCCTTTCCCTTGCCGCGCATCAACCAGATTGTGGACTCCACTGCTAGTTGTGACCTACTGTCGTCCCTTGATGCCTACTCGGGGTACCATCAGATCTTCATGGCAAAAGAAGATGAAGAAAAGACCGCATTTATCACCCCATGTGGTACGTATTGTTTCATACGAGTGCCTTTCGGGTTGAAAAGTGCTGGTTCTACATTTGCGAGAGCGGTCCAGATTGGTTTTGAGCCTCAGCTCCATAGAAATATGGAGGCATATATGGATGATATAGTGATCAAAACCAAGGACAAAGCGACGCTCATACAAGATCTAGAAAAGACATTTGCAAATCTGCGCAAGATCAATTTAAAGCTCAATCTTGAGAAGTGCGTGTTTGGTGTTCCTTCCGGCAAGCTTTTTGGATTCTTTGTATCTCAACGAGGGATCGAAGCGAACCCCGACAAGATCAAAGCTATTGAGCAGATTGAAGCACCAAGACGCGTCAAGGATGTGCGTCGGCTTGCCGGTTGTGTTGCTGCCCTCAGCAGGTTTATTTCCAAATCTGCTGAGCGCGCCCTGCCCTTTTTCAAAATCTTGAAGAAGGCAGGTCCAATGAAATGGACTCCGGAGGCGGAGGCTGCGCTGCAAGATTTGAAGAAATACCTTTCTTCTCCGCCAACACTAGTCGCACCTAAACCACAAGAGCCGTTGCTGCTATATTTGGCAGCGACAAATCAAGTGGTTAGTGCTGCGTTAGTGGCACAGAGAGAAGCTGATGAGGAGGCAATACCAGTGGTGGGACCGCCAAGTGACGCGGCAGGATCTTCCCCGGAAAGGGTTGATCCCGGCAAGATAGGATCTGCGCAGTCAGAAGGACTAGTGCAAAAGAAAAAGGTGGTGCAGCGCCCAGTTTATTTTGGTAGCTCCCTCTTGCAGGGAGCTAGGTCAAGATACTCTGGTGTGCAGAAGTTGCTCTTCGGCCTCCTTATGGCCTCGAGGAAGCTGCGCCATTATTTTCAAGCACATGAAATCACCGTCGTCACTCGCTTTCCGTTGCAACGGATTTTGCAAAATCCAAAGGCAACCGGCAGGATTGTGGAGTGGGCGTTGGAGTTGTGAAGCTTTGCTCTCAAGTTTGAAAGTACTTCGACAATTCAGAGTAGGGCTTTGGCAGAGTTCATTGCGGAATGGACCCCAACGCTAGACGAGGAAGTTCAAGAAACGACTCTCCCCGGCAAGCAAATTGAACGCGATTGGGTTATGTACTTTGACGGGGCTTTCTCGCTGCAAGGCACCGGTGCTGGCGTGCTGCCTGTCGCACCCACCGGAGAGCACCTCAAGTATGTAATCCAGATGCATTTTCCCCGGGAGAGTTCGACAAACAACACTGCGGAGTACGAGGGGCTGCTTGCCGATCTCAGGATCGCGGCAGACCTCGGTATCAAGAAGCTCGTCATCACAGGCGATTCGCAGCTTGTTGTCAGGCAAGTTAAAAAGAACTATCAGAGTCCATTGATGCAAGCCTACATGGATGAAGTGAGAAAAATGGAAGAGCGCTGTGACGGTCTGCAAATGAAGGACATTCCTCGTGCCGAGAACAGTATTGCTGACGACCTGTCAAAGCACGCTGCCCTCAAGTTGCCTGTGGAACCAGGAACTTTTGTGCTCCGTTTGACTCAACCATCTGTGGCACCATCAATGAGACAAGGAAAGAGAAGAAGGTTGAATTCTGGACAGTACTTTCCGGCAGAGCTCCCTGGAGCCGCCGGCAAGGAACTTGCCGGGATCGTCGACAAGCCTGCCGGGGAACAACGGGCTCCGGCGGAAACTCGCGCTTTCGCTGTCGAGACAAATGTTCCCCTGACAAAAGAGATGCCTTTAGTCCTAGCTGTCGAGCCCCAGGCACCAGCATGGGCACATCACATTGTCCATTTCCTTCAGACAGGAGAGCTCCCTGAGGAACAGGAAGAAGCGGAAAAAGTAGCCCGTCGGTCTGTTATGTACAAGTTCGTCGATGACGTCCTGTACAGAAAGAGACCAAACGGTGTGAAATTGAAGTGCATTCCTCGGGAGGATGGACTAGAGCTGTTGGCAGAAATACATGGAGGCATATGTGGCTCTCACATAGGATCAAGAACACTTGTCGGGAAAGCATTCCGGCAAGGTTTCTTTTGGCCCACCGCCCTCCAGGATGCAACTGCACTAGTAACCAAGTGTGAAGCGTGCCAGTTTCATTCGAAGAAATCACATCAGCCAGCTCAAGCTCTTCAGACGATCCCTCTCTCCTGGCCATTTTTGGTCTGGGGGCTTGACATATTGGGCCCCTTCCCCCGTGCTACCGGGGGCTTTGAGTACTTGTACGTTGCAATCGACAAGTTCACAAAGTGGCCGGAGGTGGAAGCGGTGAGGAAGGTGACAGCACAATCAGCCGTCAGGTTCTTTAAAGGAATAGTTTGCCATTTCGGTGTGCCCAACAAGCTCATCACCGACAACGGTACGCAATTCACAAGTCGCACCTTCATGCAGTACGTCCAAGACCTTGGCGGCAAAATTTGTTTTGCCTCTGTTGCTCACCCGAGAAGTAACGGCCAAGCGGAGAGGGCTAATGCTGAAGTGCTGCACGGTCTCAGGACCAGAACCTTTGATAGGCTGAGAAAGTGCAGAAGACGCTGGATTGATGAGTTGTCGGCGGTTCTTTGGTCAATCAGAACGACACCAAATCGAGCCACCGGCCAGACACCCTTCGCTCTGGTCTACGGAGCGGAAGCAGTTCTCCCCACGGAACTCATATACGGATCACCTCGAGTGCTCGCTTATGATGAGCTTGAGCAAGAGCAACTGCGGCAAGATGACGTTGTGCTCCTTGAGGAGAATCGTCTTCAGGCTGCTCTGCGAGCCGCATGCTACCAGCAAGCTTTGCGCCGCTACCATAGCCGCAAAGTTCATGCCCGAAGCCTTGAGGAAGGCGACCTTGTTCTTCGACGGATTCAGTCCGCCAAGAATTCAAACAAGTTGACGCCGAAGTGGGAAGGCCTTTATCGGGTAGTACGAATCACCAGGCCCGGCGTTGTCCGCCTGGAGACCGAAGATGGCGTTCCAGTGAGCAACTCCTGGAATATCGAACATCTTCGCAAGTTCTACCCACAAGGCGCGGTTGCCGGGGGCTCCCGGCAACCACCTTTTTGTACAAGTCTTGCCGGTGAGGCATGTAATCCTTTGTACAAAGCCAGGCGTAGACCCTAAGCCCAGATGAATAAGTTTAAGTGTTGTGCATTTCCTTATCGATTTCCATGTTCATATATATATATATGCATGCTTATCTAAGATGTTGTATGACACTTGTCCCCGGTAAGTTCTAACGAACCGCCAAGGTTCCATATCTTCATTTTCTCTTCTTTCTTTTTCTCAAAAGACAGAAGGATTCCTCGCGTGCACGTTTGCCGCGGGGGGGGGGGGGAAGGAGGATATAATTACCAGTTGGCGATGTTCAGAATTAACGCCTTACCGGAGGAAGAACAATGACGGAAAGCTAAGTTCTAAAAACTTAAAGCAAGTTTCCTTTATTACAGAGTTATTTTCCTTAGACAATTTTGACTTTTGTATGGAAAACCTGCACGCGAAGGAACCCTTGTCATAATCGGTTGCGCCCTTATTTTGTTTCGAGTCCGCTCAACAATTTAAGTGGCTGCACTGAGAACGCCAAGGTGCCTTGCCAGCCGCTGCACCTCCAGCAGGCTGCTGAAGTCCCGCACCCAGCGCTCATGGTAGGTTGCGCGCCGGCAAGTTTTCAGTAAGCGTAGGGTATATTCCGTACATAAAGGAATCAGACAAGGGAAATAGCATGCATATACCCAAACATATGCAAGCTATATTACATTAATAAGTTGCCGCAGTTCTAACACAAGACTTGATTGTCTTTTGGCATGGAATGGCGGCGACAAGGAAAAATGGGGCAGCTAGTCCCTGCGTCGACCCTCGATCCTCTTGATTGAATCCACCTTCTCGAGGATGGGCGCGACAAGCTTCTCAAGTGCCCTGAGATCTGCATCCTTCGGCAAGTGGTCGAGCATGTTGGTGAGATCAATGCCAGGGTTATTATATACCACCTTGACGAGTACCTTGTGGAGGACGGCCCGGCAAAGTTTGCGGGATTCATTGGCCAGTTGGGTCGCCCGGTTGGACTGTAGCAGCTTCAAAGCGTCAACGATGCTTTCGAAGAACATGGTCAACCTGGTGCTCGAAGATATCCTTTCTTCGGTGGAATACCTAAAGTTTTGTAGGCCATCCTGCCCCATGGTTGATAACTGTGCAGTGAGCCTCTCCGCGGTGTCGACAAGGCGTTCAGTCCAGATTTCCACTCCCTTTTCATAGTCAATTTGGGCGGTGGCGGCGCTCTTAAGCAAGTTCCTTTCTTCCTGAAGATCTCTGCTTAGGGCCTTCTCTTGGGCCCTGCCGTCCTTGAGGGACTTCTCCAGCATGGTCAGCTTTAGCTTCAGATCGGCAATGGCGTCATTGGCTGAAGTGAGCTGTTTGGTCTTGTCGGACATGGCAACTTGCATCTCCGCCAGGCTGTGGAGAGTTTTCTCCCTGTCCCCTTTGAGCATCGAGAGCTCCTTGCCGTGCTCTTCAAGATCCACCTCCAGCTTCTTCACTTTGTCACTCAGCTCGTTCCTAGCAGCCTCTGTAGCGTCGGCAGCATCGACGGCCTCCTTGAGCTTGCCGGCGTGATATACAGTTAGAGCTTCGAGCGCTTCCTTGTGCTTTTGCTCCAGCTCCTGGATCCGCTGTGCGATGAGCTTATCGACCTCCTCATCTTTGCCGCGAAGCTTGGCGGCGAGTGCCTACTCACGTGTGACAAGATCTTCCTCATGGGCGTCAAGTGCAATGCGACGCTCCGTCAGGAGAGCATCCTCAGCGGCAGTTCTTTGTGCAACTTCTTCCTGCGCTTTCTCCAAGTCAGTTGTTTCAAAAGGATCTCTGTCCAGTTTTGGCTCACTTGTTCCCAGCTAGCAGTCAACTCTTGGAGGGCCTCGGTGTACCAAACTTGCATTTGCTCGATGCGCCTCTGAAAATCTGCTTCGGCTGCCTCGACAACTGCCATTCTGGAATCTGCTTTCTCTTTCTGAGCACGGTGGAGTGCTTGGAGCTTGCAAAAAATTTCGCCCATGGCCTGGAGGAGCTGATCCTCTTCAGATTTGCCACTGCTGGCACTTGGATCATCAACAATCTCGAGCTCGGCAGTGGCGATGATTTCTTCATTAAAGACTTCCCCTCTGGTCGACGTTTCAATGTTTGCCGTGCCCGGCAAGTTGATGAATAAGTTGTCGCCGACTTTGAGATATTTGCTTGATGAGGGGGCTTCAGACGTCGATGGTTGGTCCTCGACGTTCGTCTCGCCGGGGGCTGGGGGCTCTGTGGCTGGTGTAGCGCCTGGTGCTCCTGCGGCAGGAATGCCGTCAGTACGGTCATCAGTTTCCTCGCCGGCCCTCTCGGTAGATTCCTTGGCGGCTTCCTTGGCAACAGTTCCGCCGACCTTGGCGGTGGCGTCTTTGGCGGCCTCGCTACGGCGATCCTGTCAGCTTCGGTGGCGGCATCTCTGGTGGCCTCTTCGATGACAATGTCGACATCCATGTGTTCCATCACAGGGAAATCTGGAGGACGAAGGAAGGAAATCAAATAAGATTAAGATTGAAATCCAAGGAGACAAAAAGAAAGAAAGATAAAGAAAAGGATAGCGAGTGCTCTGAGGCAAACAGTTACCTGGGTCGAGTCGTTGAGAGGTGGCCTCGCCCCTCCCGGCAGTGTTTGTTGCCGGGAAAATGTTGCTGGTATCCATGTATACCAGCCCTTCCTCAACCAGGATGGCCTCGTCAGTGGTAACTCTTGCCGGAGACGCGCTTGTGGGCGGCGTGGTAGACGAAGGCGGCATGACGGGGGCGGTTTCCACCTCTCCCTGTTGCTGTTCTTCTCCTGCAAGCCCAAAGATATCAGCGGCAAGGGTAAAAACCTCAGCGCCCGTCAGCAGAAACAAGTGGAGAACTCACGCTGGGGGCTGCATTGAGGGCTGAGCTCCGGGCTGACGACGACAATTTCTGGTGCGCTCGTAGAGCCAGCCGAGGGCTCGTCGCTCGTGGAAGTTCTCAACCTCTTCACCGCCCTTTCTGCCAAGGTTTCTGCATCGCTGCGGAGACAAGGCAAAACAAGGTTGTGAGATTACTCCAAGATTTGGAAGATAAAGGCTATGACAGGACACTTACTCTTCCTCTCCTTGCTCTGGGCTAAAGCCGGAGATGTCGAAATCGACCTCCGGTGCCGTGTCCGTGTGAGGGGGTGGAGGAGGGGTCCTAGGTCGCTTGGCTGTAGCAGGCGCAGGAGGTTGGCATGATTCCGCCGCCTCAGCCTCCGGTGTGGCTGTGTGAGACGCCCCTGCCGCCTCAGCAGTTGCCGCAGTTACGGGTCTCGCGCACCGCGCAGATTGCTGACAGACTCCTTGCCGCAGCGCAGTCTTGCCGGCCGCCTTCTTGCCGGGAGCCTCGCTGCTCGACGAAGGTTGGCTTGCCGGGATGCCAGAAGCGGCCTTTCGAAGAACGCGCTTGGTCTTCTTCAGAGCTGGGGGCTCCTCCTGCGGCTCTTCTTCGGCTGTGTCCTCATTGGACGAGCCCTCAGCGGCCGCGCTGCTCTATTCCCCGGCAGCCTCAGCCTCCCCGGCAGGTTCTTCTTCCATCACAACCTCTGCTTCACTGGTTTCCCATTCTGTGAAACCGATGCTGCCGGCCTCCGCAGCAAGATTCGCTTCCTCCACCCTAGAGGCAATATGCGCCACTTCTTCGTTGGTGGTGGCGCGAATGAGGTCCGTTTCTTCCCGGACGGCCCTCTCCGACAAGTTGTCGAAGAACTTTTGTGCTTCCTCTTCGGTTGGCTCGGCCCAAGTCACGTCAAGACCATGGGCGTTGAACATTGGCATGAAGGCAATGATCGATCCCAGCGCGGAGTTATTGCACAAAGGAACAATTCTTGCCGGCAACCGATGTTTGTCATCACGCTGGAATAGCTTGTGGCGAAGAGCGCCGAGCTGCATGGTCGTTAGATTGTTGTTCAATCCCGGGTGCAGCCTCATGATATCCGCTGTGTTCCGATACTCCCAGGCTGGTCTTCCCCTGCTCTGTAGGGGGGCAATGCGGCGGCGGAGGAAATCGAAGCCGATCATCTCCATTGTAAGCCCGGCAGCTTTCAGGCGAAGGATCTTGGTGGTGGCGATTGTGAGCCTCTCATCCTCCATGGCGAGATTGCTCCAGTCGCTGCCGCGGACCACCTTCTGCCGACGAGGCGAACAGAACGGATGGGGATCTAATTCCTTGATCCAGCACCACTCAGACCGCCATTCGTCCCATTTCTCGCATTGAACTCCATCCGGGTATATCTCCTTATTCCAAGCTCGTGGGATCCAGGCGATAGAACCAGAAAGGGCCTCCCCCTTTTGGATGCGAGGGATAAAATAATGGCGGAAAAGGGCGGTGTTGGGAACTACTCCGACAAAGTTTTCGCAAAGATGAGCGAAGATAGACATGCACATTACGGCATTCGGCGTGAAATCAAGCAGGTGGAAGCCGTATGTGTACATGATGTCGTTGAAGAAATCAGAGAATGGGGGACAGAGTCTGCAATAGAAGTAAGCGGTGAAGAAATGATATCTGTCAGGGCCGCTCTTGGAACAAGAACCTGGAATTACGCGCATTGCGGGATGAGCTTGTGTCCCCCTCGCCCAGATGCATTGGTATCGGTTCTTCAAAGCCCTCACATCGAGCGTCGGAGCGAAGATGATGAACTTCTTTCGCATCTTCACCAGCTCGCTCTCCGGGACATCGGCCTTCGTCTCCTTGCTCTTGCCTTTGACCTTGCTAACCTTGGGCGGCATGGCGACTGCGAGGGCGGAGGCTGAGGATCGAGCGGGTGCGGAAGCAAAGAGCGGATGGGGAGAAGTCTAGCTCTGAGCTCGAGAAGGGAAGATAATGGCGGAGGCCAGATTGAGAAGAAGAGGGGGGTAAATAGGTTGTGCCTCTGCAGTTTCCCTTTTTAACGGGAAGGTGCGAGGCCACCTCTTTTACTCCCCAATGTGAATACGCCTCTGCAGGCACGTTGCAGTTGCAGCCTTTCGACGCACGCTTCCCATGTCGCGCATTCAGCGCGCGTAGTGGGGGGCGCAGTAAGCGGGATAATTACGAGCGGTTAATTCCCTACCACGTGTGCCCGTGCACTGTTTGGGCCTAGCCCAACAATGCCTCGCACTCGTGTGTGGCCTAGGCCCGGGGGCTCCTATTGGTGTACTAAGTATTGGGCCATTACTACCCCGTACTTGTGCACGGGCAGTTGTAGCCATACTCGCGGCAAGGCTTGTCGGGGAACAGTCCGAGGTTGGCTCAGGCTATCGAAGAAATACTCAAGTCAAAGATCTGAGGATCAGCAGATAGGAAGAGCTGGAATCTGAAAGTCGGCCTCCCCGGCAAGATCTTGCCTGGGTGGCCTGCGAAGCCCGGCAAGATTTCACGCCCGGCAAGATTCGGCGCCCGGCAAGATTTGGCGCCCGGCAAGATTCTGCTACTATGCCACCGCTTCGACACAGCAACAAGCCCGACATTCTCGGTCCTTCTCTGGATGCGTGGCAACGCGCCAGTGGAGGAGAGCTTAAGCGGTGCTGATGGGATGGCCCCTTTTTCCATCCCCAAGAAAGTGAGGACACCTAAACGGACACCTCACGGTGCATTAAATGCATTCATCCTAATCCGTCAGTGGTTAGGTATGATAACCCTATAGCTACTTTACACCTCAATGTATATACATTTTGCCACTGTGGTGACCCCTTGGAGCATATAAAAGGAGGCCCAAGGCAATTGTTACAGGGGAAGAGGATCTTCGGGCCCATTGTGCATGCGTAGCTGCTCTTTGGACGTACTGTTCATTGCAAGCGCTCTTGGAGCCTGGGCTCAAGAACACTCATAATAAAACAAGGCAGGAGTGGGGTTTTACGCTGATCAGCGGCCCGAACCTGGGTAAAATCGCCCCACGTCGATCGTTGGTTCTGCTCTTTGTGCATACCTCTCTCCCTGCCGAATCGTAAAGGGGTCCCTTGGGGTCCCATAGGTGTCGTACGCCGACAACTATATATTGCTACATTTGGATAAAAGGTGCCACATGCAGCATATACGTCAAAGGGGATTTTTCTTCTTTCTATATTAGGCAAAATTAATGATGTATTGTTCTTTCGATTACTCTCATATATTTCCATGACATCATGGTTACACTATCTGTTTAATTATAATTTTTTGTCCTTTGATTTCAACTGATGTACTGTTCTTTCAGTTACTCCCATATTTGCATGTTACCATATTCTTTAACAATCTTACCATTTTCTGCAGTACATCCCTTGCTTTGCAAGAGCATCTGTAGTACACAATCTTGCCCTTTACATAACTGAAGACTGCAGGGATGTCATATTAAACACAAACCATGGATTTACAATCGTTGCTTCTGTAAGACTTGATGAACATGGTCACTCCTATTTTTGCACGGGCCTTTGGACAGAAATTTCTAAGTTTTATGCAGTGAAAGTTGGCACTAAAATTGCACTGCACGTAAAAGAGCCTGGTCATGAGATATATGCTAACTTCCCCGACGATATCATCCGTACAGACTTTGTTCGAAGTAAGTGTTCTTTTCAAGTATGTGCATGTTGACTTACCTAGCAATATCAAAGGAATTTTGTAGTATTTAAGCAACCAATTGTTATTCCATTTTCTTACTCTCTTCCAACCTACTAACTTCTGGTTACCAATACACTTTTCTTTTGCCCTGTTTTAACTAAATATTCCCTGTACTCCCACTTCTATCAGAAAGCACCGCCGACAAGGAGACTCCGGAGGTGGAGGACGAGGCTGCCAACAAGCGGAGGTGGGTCGAGCAAGAACCGCAAGTGACTCCAGCAGGCCTAGACTTCATCAGCGGCCTCCCCGATGATATGTTGATAGTCATCATCTCCCTCCTCCCAATCAAATATGGGGTGCGGACAATCGTCCTTTCCCTATGGTGGCACCCCCTATGGCACTCCACCCCTCTCGACTTCATCGACGCCTGCAAGCTCTGCCATGGCTATCGCAAAAGCTTGGACACATTGTCCCAGATCCTCGGCAGCCACCATGGCCCGATCAAAGGCCTTATCATGGTCAAGTTCCGTTCCAATGGCAAGGACCAAGCCAAGCTTGACGAGTTGTTCCGATCCCCCGCCCTAGATCAGCTCGAGGAGCTCAGTTTTAATGATGGGCATATGCACTCGCTGCCAATGTCTGTGCTCCACCTCGCGCCCACGCTGCGCCTCGGCGAGTTCATGAACTGTCATTTCCCCGTGATTAATGACACACCCGTTCTTTTTCTACCACGACTGAAGCACCTCAAGCTCATCGTCGTCTGCATCCCAAAGGATGACATGGAGTGCCCGTTCCGCGGCTGTACTACACTCGAGTACCTTCGTCTTCAGGTGATCAATGGGTTGAGTAGCTTCCACATCACCTCCATGATCTCCAAACTATTTATGTGTGTTGCTGGTGCTACAACAAGAGATCACATAAGGTGTATCATAGTATGGTCATTAAGGACACACCTTCACTTGAGAGATTACTTGTAGTTGATCAACAAGGTCCAACAAGAATCAATGTTATTTCTGTGTCGAAATTGATAGTGGTGGGCTACTCGTCTGTCAAATACTCTGAACTTGTTATTGGACCCACACCCGTTCAGGTACAATAGTCGCCTTCTTCCTCTCCTTCTTGAAATTAACATTATTTCTAATTTTGAAGATGTATGTTCGTCTATCATCCAAAAAATGATTCCGGCAAGCTTGACCCCGAATCTGCGCGCAGTGAAGGTCTTGGCACCAGAATCTATCAGCCCTAACCTGGACCAAGTTGTCAGTTTCCTGAGATGCTTTCCGTGCCTGGAGAAGCTATATATCGAGGTGATGTTCCTTTCCTGTTAAATGTTAACCATAAGGGAGTTCAATTTTTGGTACCTTTTCCCAAGTTTACAATGACAATGTACTATAATTTCTGAAGGAATTTTGGAGGATTTTAGTACATACATGTTTTCCCCCATATTGGTTGCTTGAGTCATATGGTTACAATCCATAAGCATTTCTCCTTTGGAATCATCTGTACTAGTTTTCTTAGGAAAATTTCCATCCACTCCAACCTCTTGTGAAGAAGCCTATATTTTTCTATATTGTAATCAAATGCCCATGTCAATCATGTAGATCAAAGATGGCACATCACTCTATTAGTGTATTTTAGAAATCCTGCAAACCAAATAGGCATGTAGTAGTGTTCAAAACTACATGTGGGCACTAGTATGTTCTCTTCTTTTGCAGATAAGATTAGGCTCGGTGGTGGATAATGTGTGATGACCCACAAGTATAGGGGATCAATCGTAGTCCTTTCGATAAGTAAGAGTGTCGAACCCAACGAGGAGTAGAAGAAAATGACAAGCGGTTTTCAGCAAGGTTTTTTGTGCAGGCACTGAAATTATTGGTAACACGTAGTTTGATAGCAAGGTAATTTGTAACGAGCAATAAGTAGTAACGGTAACAAAGGTGCAGCAAGGTAGCCCAATCCTTTTTGTAGCAAAGGACAAGCCAGAATGGTTTCTTATAATAAGCAAAGCGTTCTCGAGGACACATGGGAATTTAAGCTAGTCACTTTCATCATGTTTGTTTGATTCACGTTCATTACTTTGATAATTTGATATGTGGGTGGACCGGTGCTTGGGTGTTGTTCTTACTTGAACAAGCCTCCCACTTATGATTACCCCCTCTCGCAAGCATCCACAACTATGAAAGAAGAATTAAGATAAATCTAACCATAGCATGAAACACATGGATCCAAATCAGCCCCTTACGCAATAGCGCATAAACTAGGGTTTAAGCTTCTGTCACTCTAGCAACCCATCATCTAATAACTACTCCACAATGGCTTCCCTTAGGCCCAAAGATGCTGAAGTGTCATGTAGTCAATGTTCACACGACACCACTAAAGGAAGCAACAACATACACATCATCAAAATATCGAACGAATACCAAATTCACATGATTACTTATGACAAGACTTCTCCCATGTCCTCAAGAACAAAAGTAAATACTCACAAATCATATTCATGCTCAAGATCAGTAGGGTATTGAATAGCATCAAGGATATGAACATATGATCTTCCACCAAATAAACCAACAAACATCAACTACGAGATGTAATCAACACTACTAGCAACCCACAGGTACCAATCTAAGGTTTTGAGACAAAGATTGAATACAAGAGATGAAATGGGGTTTGATATGAGATGGTGTTGGTGAAGATGTTGATGAATATTGGCCCTCCCACGATGAGAGGATTGTTGGTGATGATGATGGCTTCGATTTCCCCCTCCCGGAGGGAAGTTTCCCCGGTGGAATCTCTCCGACAGAGAGCAAAAGTGCTCCTGCCCAGGTTCCGCCTCGAGACAGTGGCACTTCATCCCGAAACCTTCCTTCTGATTTTTCTAGGTCAAATGGTACCGTATAGGAGAAGATGGGCCTCGGAGGCCTGCCAGGGGCGCCACAAGCTCGAGGGGCGCGCCCCTAGGCTTGTGGCTGCCTGGTGAGTCCCCCTCTGGTATTTCTTTCGCCAATAATTTTAATATATTCCAAAATAATTCTCTGTCAATTTTCAACTCATTTGGAATTGTTCAGAAAAAGTGCCTTCGATGTAGCCCTTTCCGGTACAGAATTCTAGCTGCCGGCAATCTCCCTCTTCATGTGAAACTTGCAAAATAAGAGAGAGAAGGCATACGAATTATATTATAAAGTGAAATAATAGTCCATTATGCAATAAATATCAACATAAAAACATGATGCAAAATGGACGCATCAATGTGATACAATATAACAATCACATCAAATGCCTTGATCTGCATCTCTCAGAAATTATTTTGAACTCCTACCGAGGGACCTTACCGGAGATTATATTCGCCAGGTTCTTTGTTGTCAGAGAAAGGGTGCTGAAGGTAATGAGGTTTTCCCTACATTTATTTCGCAAGTTGATCAGCACCAGCGACTGCGGCAAAATGGAAAAGGCTCTAAAGAAGTTGAATTTCATTTTGGAACTTCAGTTGATAGAGTAATCGGAAGTCATTATGTCAAGCCCATACATGACTTGTCAGTGGCTGATCCCTTGGCAGAAATGATGAGGTTTCGAAACAAGCCTTACAAGTGGTAATATCAGTTTGAATCTCTCTTATATCCATGTTCAACTAATCAGCGCGGGCGTCTGGAGCAGCATGAGCTGAATTTCATTTCTAATATCAGTTTGAACCTTGTAATCTTTGAATTTGAGCCATATAACTCTGGAATTTGAACCTTGTAATATTTCAGGCTTTTGTGGTCAATTGTTGAAATGGCATCGTATGAGACTCGTATATTGGTAGTACTATTTTGACCTTAATAATGCAATGGACTTAGATTTTATTTACCATTCTCGAATGTGTTTCCCTGTCGATCTTATCACAAACGATGTGTATAGCTTACTCGACTGCGATCTTCGACATTATTGCACATAGTTGGTTTCTTCAACTATGTGCCCTGTAGAACACAAAATTAATTATCACACTTGAGTGTCCATCATTACCCTTCTGTGTAACTTTGACCTCATCACCAACGGGTAAACTTATGGTTGAAGTCATTCCACAAACTTCATTTTTGTAAAGCTTTTTGCCAATAAACGCCCATGATTTGCCCCTCTTCTAGCCAACGCGTGGCCAAACTAGCCGGGCGGGAAGCTTGCGCAGTTGCACGCGGTAACCTACACGGGAATAGGCTCACCAACGATACATTTGGTGCCTCTTCGAGCCCACACGTGGTCAAACGCGACGCGTGCGGGGTCCTCAAGCATGCACTAGAATCCTCCGCTATGAACGAGGTGACAAGACGTGACGATCACAGGCCGGCCGGCCCCCATTTATTATAGCGGCCATTTAACCCTTGTGTCTCTTGAACCTTTCGATCGCGCCCCAGTATTGCAAGAAGCACACCCACAACGACAAATTCTTAGAGGGTATCCTGCGCGGCTGCAATGGCGCTCCGAGTGGCTACCAACGACGAGCAACAGTTCACCATGCATGCTGTAGTGGACACCCAAAGAAGGTTCACGGATATCTCGGTGGTGTACACCAAGAACCCGGTCTGGGTGGAGAACTCCATCCACACCATGGAGTTGTTGCTTGCTGAGGAGAAGTACAAGGTAGTCGGGTTCGACCTCGAATACACCCACGCTCGTGCCGGGTCTCCTCCCAAGGTCGTTGTCACCCAGATGTGCGTGCGCAATCGCATCCTCGTCTACCACTACTGCCTGGCCACAAGGCCTTGCGAGCGTTTCACCAGGTTTGTCAACAAGCCCCACTACATGTTCGCTACGGTGGACATCACCAACGATGTAAAGGTGCTCAAGAATTCCGGCATCGCCTGCCAGAATCTTGCCGACATCCAGGGCCAATACAAGATCTGGGGCAGCAAGAAGCATGAGAAGGACTCACTGGTTCACCTCGCCGAGGCCATCATCGACCCCTACTACAGAGACATGAAGGATTCTTGCAACAAGGACAAGCGTGCCTGCACTACAAAAAAAAGACACATCCGTGACATTTTGGCCCGAACGAAATGGGCCGGGGACGCACCCGCATGACATTCTTTGGGCCGTCCATGACATAAAAAATCATGGTAGAAGTGAGGGTGAGGAAATTTTCGTGGAGTTCCCGGTTATGGTGGGTGGTCGGGGCCGAGCTATGCAGTGTGGTTTGCACGTTTCTCTCGTAAGTAGGCGTGTGTGTGTGTGTGTGTGTGCGAGGCATTGTTGGCTCTAACTGAACCCGAGGGAGAGGCATTCGCTTACTGAACCCGAGCGATCCCCTGCTGCTACGTACTGAAGCCGATCGATCGATCCCTTCGCTGCTAACTGAACCCGACCGACTCCTTCGCTGCTAACTGAACCCGATCGATCGCTGCTGCTGCTTACTGAAGCCGATCGAACCCCCGTGCGAGACGTAGCTAACCGGTTGGGTTGCCTCTGGATGAACAGTGCATGTTGCTGCCGCGCGCGCGATACGTAGAACGAGTCGAGACGTGGTGAGTCGAGCCGGTTGGGTTGGGTGTGGATGAACAGGACCCCGGCCGTGTGTAGGCGGTTGCCTCTAGACGAACAGGACCCCGTGGTAGTACGTGGTTGCCGCTGGATGAACAGGACCCCGAGGAGGCTGCCACACACCCCAGCCGGTTGGGGTGGATGAAGAGGACCCCAAGGAGGCTGCTTGAACTGTAGCCGGTGGAGGCTGGATGAACAGTATCCCATGGATGAACAGTGGCTGGTGGAGGCTGGAGACGGTGGATGAACAGTAGCAGGTGGAGGCTGGAGGAAGTCGGCGGTGGATGAACAGTAGCCCGTGGAGTCCCGTTTTGCGGTACGCCACACCCCTCCCGATGAACAGGACCCTGTTTCGACCGTAGGAGGTCGAAGAGAAGTCTGTTTCCTCCGTTTTGCGGTATGCCACCCCTCCCGATCAACAGGACCCCATTTCGACCGTAGGAGCAAGAATATAAATCCGTTTCCTCCGTTTTGCGGTACGTCAGACCCTTCCCGATGAACAGGATACCGTTTCGACCGTACGCGGTCGAACAGAAGGCCGTTTCCTCCGTACTGCGGTACGCCAGACCCGTTTCGGCTGTTCCATCCAAGCCGGTTAGCTCCTGTTGAACAGGACGCATTCCGACTCAGCCGGTTGGCTATCGATGAACAGGACGCCGTCACTGTACGCGTTCGAGACCACGCCCATATGTACGTACGTAGCCGTATTTACTTTCTTGCAGCGTGGTTGTACATACGTGTACACGATTTAGACAGGATTGCCTCAACTGTTACGTCACACATGTCGCTCCTTGCTCGGCCACGGTTCATCCTTGCAGAGAGACCGATCGACCAGTATGTACGTACATGTTCGCAACCAGAGATACAACCCTACGTACGGTTCGATCGGGTGGGTCCCAGCTGTCAGGGAGGATAAGGACGCACTTCCTTGCGTGCGAAGATATAGCTGATGGGTCCCGGCTGTCAGGGGGAGGAATCATTTTTTTTGCCCGTAATAAGGACGCACTTCCTTGCATGCGAAGATATAGCTGGTGGGTCCCAGCTGTCAGGGGAGAAAATTTATTTTTTAGCATAAAAAGGATGCAGCTGCATGCATGCGTCCATGGGCGTGGTGCGTCCCCACTGTCAGCCTCTCCACGTACAGTCATCTTCCGATGACTCTCGTTTGTTGACCACGTTGACCACACCGTGTTGAGCACACCAAGGCCAGCGGACGGCGGCGAGGCCCCAGACTGAAACGACCTGGAGATGGGGAAGACGCGGCAGTGGAGTCGCAGACGGAGAGGTGTGGGAAACTTGACTGGTTCGGGTGCGGGGTGGGCCTACACTCAATAGAGAATAACAAGAGGTGCGGAGGAGTGGAGGGATGGCCTGGCCGTTGGTGGGGTAGCGTTTCACTGCGAGGCGCGCGAAACATCGCCGCTGGACGCCGGAGGCTGGAGCAGGCGGTCCCGGCAGCGCTGGAGGAAGAAGACGAGCGATTGAAGAAGAATGCCGGCCGTTGGATGTAAATCCAACGCCTTGCTTAGGCTTCAACCTTTATATCTTTGTATATATATATGTAATAAAATAAGATATAAATATATATATATACTATTATAGAAGGGAAAACATAGGTTCAGTTTTGCATTCTTATAGAAAAATAGAACTGAACTGTGCGTTGTCTTGAAAAAACAAACATAACTTGTGATGCTGATGTTATAGACAAGCTAGGCTGGGAGGCCGAAAGGCCGCTTGATACCTACTGGACCCCAAAAAAAAGTTGAAACCTGCTGGATCAACTGTGTCTGCATGTCGTGGGCTGCGCATGTTAAACAACAAAACCTAGGCCATGGACCTGGTGGGCCCGGACTGTCAGCCTCTCGACGAATAGTCGTCTCCCGATTCCTCTCATTTTGTTAACCATGTTGGGAATGACAGACGGCGGCGCCGCGGCGAGAGCACCAAGGCGGAGGATGACGTCGAGACCTCGGACCGGAACGAACCAGGGCAGGGGAAGACACAGGCGGAGGGGAGTACGAGGGTTGACTTGTTCGGGTGCAGGGTGGGCCGGTGGAGCTGCCGCCGCCAGAGAATATGTGGGAGTAGAGGGATGTCCTGGCCAGCGCCATAGGCTAGGATGGGTCACTGAGGCGTGCGCGGCAGTGCCGCCAGCCGCTGTAGGAAAAGGATGAAAGATTGAACAAAATAAAGAAATACAAATGGATAGGTGGTTGGTCCCAGATGTCTGTGTACGAGACCTGCTGGGTCCACCTGAGAAGGGGAATATGTTGGGAGGAAGGAGATTCAAAGCACGGCAGTAAGCAAATAGCCACTCAAAAAAAAAGCAAACAGGTTAATGGGTTCTTAGACGAAATATTTCGGACAAAACATATAATTACGACACATAGGCTAATGTATGAAACACTCAGATGATAGAGGTGCTTAAACAGATAAAGTACATTATCTAGACCTTCCTAGCATGCTTGATCATGACGCTGCGGCTATCCGTGTACTCGTCGGTTACGGGAAGCAGACACGCCCTCATGTCCAAGATCCACCTGTACATGTCGTAGCATGCGTATGCGTCCTTGGCAACGTAGGTTATGTAGGCTAGATTCAGAGGTACCCCCCACGTGTTCAGGTCCTTGGTATCGACGTCTTCTTTCATGTTGGCGTAGCAGGGGTCGATGATGGTCACGACGAGGTCAACCACGGAGTCCTTCTCCTCCCCGTTGCCGATGATCTTGTATTGCTTCTGGATGTCGACAAGCTTGTTGCACCAGATGGCCGAATCGTAAAGCACAGTCGCGTTCTTCAAGCTCTCCACCATAGCGAAGGTGCAGTCGACGGTGCCGATGAAATGGGCGAATGCTCCAGAACCTCTGATGGCCCTACAGCAGTGGTAGACGAGAACCTCGTCCCGCATGCATACCTAGGCGACGACGATCCGCTGGTCCTAGTCAGGAGACGAATGGGTGGGCACAAGGTCTAGTCCCGCGACCATGTGCTTTCTCCACCTGTAGGTACTGCTTGAACTTGGCGAGGCAGAGCTTCACCGAGTCCGGATCGTTTGTGTACATCACATTCAACTTGGTGCTGCCATGGGTCTGAACGGCGAACTCGACAGTGAACGAGTGGGTAGGCGACGACGGCAGTTCGTTTTTCAGCTCTTGGAGAACTGCATTCAACAGTACACTGAGTGTGTACAGGCGACAGCGGTTACTACCCCTCCCTCGCCCGCTGCACGCCCGGCAGAACATGCCCCCTCAGCGCATTCAAACGCCACTATTAAACCCGCGTGGAAGCCGAGAAACCTATTCTGGCCACACGTCAGTTCACGAGCGGGTCTGTATTGGTACTGTAATAGCAAGTGTTAGTGGTCACTTTACTTAAATTTTATTAGCTTTAATTAAAATTTATTCTTAAAACAAGCAAGGCATTGGCTCGTTCTATCAGTGCCACAGGATCAACATGTATAACAATCAGAATGATTATTCTCAGGACGCACACGATCAGCTCATTTGCTGCACTTTCACACAGACAATACTACCAAGTTTGAACAGCTTGTTATGGTTGTTGTCCTCTGCATCATCATGCCGTGTTTCCTAGCTTGCAAGATTCAGAACCAACCAATAATATTCAAATAATAAGTACAACAAAGATGCCTGCACATCTCAATGATTCCCAGCTTACAAGATTCAGAACCAACCCATTAGATTCAAATAATAAGTACAACAAAGATGCTACACATCTCAATGATTCACAGATCAGAGCCAATCGTAACTGTACAACTCAAACGTTGTGAGAATGTGAACAAATAAATAAAAATTGATCGATGTTTCATGTAAGCAATTTGATCCAAGGATTTGCTTAAACATTGAAACCAGTCCTTTTTAAGGCCATGCAGGTTAAACATTGGCAGCTGAAATGTTCTGCATCACTGGTGGCACTACCACTTCCAATATATGCATAAGAGGGCCTTCTAGATTTTGAAGTAGTGTGTATAGAGCCTCATCCTTAGTATTTAACAAATACACATAGTAGAATCTAGTGGAATCATCAATCAACGTCCCGAAATATTTCTTTCCACCTTGCACACATGCATGGCACTTTAGAGCCTTTGGATAAAGTGAATCTCGGGATTAAATCCATCTTGGCTAGCCATGTCATACAACCCAAAAACTTGGCGAATGCTTTTGACCATCACAACATCTGTAATTGAGTATTCCTGTTTGCATAGATAAGAAAGAGCATGATTACTATAATAGTGGCACTAGTTGAAGCAACTTTATTTCCAAAATGAGAAAAGATTGCGATAGAATAGCTTTATTAAAAAAATACATTGTTGGCACAGTATGACAAAGCACAATCATGTTGATAAAGGACAGTACTGACCTGTATGAGATGACTTTGGGAGACCAAGTTATTCTTCATGTCCCCGTATCTTGCCATGAAGGTGATTCGTTGACATTGTTTAACACCTCAGTGTGGCAGTAGAAGGAGGAACGTCGACTCATTTCAATCTCTTTTTTGTGCAGTTCAACTAAAATTATGGCGCCCGCCAATTAGAGAGGGGGCCCGCGCCAACTCGATGATAGGTGTGATGGACTCAACTAGTTTAGTGCAGCTATGTGATTGATGCAGTGCACATGGACTTGATTTTGCCGGATAGGCCTTCTGCAAGTTATCTACATTGGAAATCAAATGGTAGCTAAGACAGTAGCTCTATTTTAAATGTATTATTACTTCATTTTATCAGTGGGAGTAGCGGTGCCAAAAGATTGCCTCAAATTATTAGTGGCATTAAATTAAGATGCAAAAACAATATCATTATTGCTTTCTCATAGCAGTGCCAAAACAGTAGCACAAGATCACTAGCTGGATGTAGAGTCAAAATCAACCAAAAAGGAACATACCCGGTTATGGGAACCATAACAGAGAGAGGGGCCCTACGCCGCCACGACTTGATTCTCCCGGATACGCCTAATGCAAGTGGTGAACCTGCAGATCCACTCGGATGATTCAATTCATGGCGACCTTTTTGTGTAGTTCACCTGAAATGAAGCAAAGTTTGCATCATGCAGCTAGCAAGAAGTACTTGCTCTCATGAGCTGGCAGGTTCTACTTTAGTAGTTGCACTAAAATTGAGCAACATTAAGGTTGGATGTCCTGCTCATGCAAGGTGCAACTATAATTTTCTTATCGTTTTGTGGTGCAAGGTGCAACTATAATTTGCTTATCATTTTGTGCAGTTCCACTAAAATGAAGTGCCATTGTGATGATGGTGATGGCTCATCTTAGAAAGGCTAATAAAATGTTGCATGAGATTACCGGCAGAGTTTGACAGAGATGTTGGAAACTCCAAATCACCCTTTGTGCAGTTCCACCAAAATTGAGAGACGTTGCCCACATGACATTTTAGTTGAACTGCACAAGACATTCATTCCAAAAAAAATGTTTTGTGCAGTTCACCAAAAGGTCACAATAGCAACGAGGTGAAATGGATATCCCTATCCGCACAAAAAGATAGAAAGAAAACAGTTACTGGTCAATAACAAGATACAAAACATACACAAAATGAAAAGAAGCATCTTCATTATATTCATGGCAATCACGCAAGGACAATAGAAATTTTAAAACGGCAGCATTGCTTCATGTTACCGGAAGCATTACGATCAATAATGACATTCGTCAAATGTGGGATTACTTTAATGGTGGCATTGCTTGTTTACCAGATATAGTAGATCGACAGCAGCTAAAGAGTTGGTTTAAGGGCATGGGACAATGGGGACACCAGGACACTCAACAGCGTAAAGAAGCAACTTACTTGTCATACTGGGAAAAATAGCAGGAGTAGCATTTGTTGTAACACAGTTTAATTGCATCATATTACTGTAGGAATCTATTTATATGTAAAAAGTAAATGATGGGTTAACCAAAAAAGAGATAATTAGACTAGAAAATTCCACAAAAATTAGAAACATCCGACTTTTAATTTAGTGGATAATAAAACCGCAACCATTAGATCATGATGATTTTTCAGAAAATTACCCACCAATGCCATCAAAACTAAGGCTCCTCGTCTCCTTTGATGCTAACCTAAACTTCCCCGTCTTTCAATCTCACAGAAAAAAGAAACTACCCACATGTTCTCTCTCCTTGCATGTTGCATCTATGCAATCCAAGTCCAATTTTCCTAGCGGCCTGGCGGCGCTCGAAGTACTATATCCACAAAGTATGCCTCGCTAGATGCATTTCTGGCCGATGCTTTTGGCTGGGAAATTACGCATACAAAGCTGGATCGAAACTCCATGGTGCTGATCAACTCCGCCAAGACGTGCAAGTAAGATAAAACTTCATGAGGCTATCGATTGCTTTTTGTCTAGCAAGTCGGTTACATACACACGATCTAGCTTCAACTATGATTGATTTCAAGTAAACAAGGCTGCTAATTGCTTTCTGGCTAGCAAGCCAGGTACTTACACATGATCTAGCTTCAGTCATGATTAATCTGTATTAGAATTAACATCCAGCCATAGCAATCCACCGGCCAGCTGATGTGCGCATATGGCTAAAAGCGATGTGCAAGTTGCAGATTGATCAAACTGCTTATTTTCTTTTTTGAAAAGGATTGATCAAAATACTTCATGAGTCAGCTTTGCTATGTTTATTATTCTCTATGGTAAAGTACTCTGGCAGATTGCATCGATAGTTTGGGGCCGTCCAACAATCAGCAAGCTTTAGTTTTGTCGACCATGCGAATGTTAAGTTTTTAGAATGAATGGGCAGCGCTACCACAAAATTGGTATTATAATGCCCGAAGGTAATGACAAACCATAATTGGGCACAGTTGTACAACTAGGGACACTGAAAATGAGGTAAAAAAGGATTTAACGCGTCAACATCAGAAGATAAGAGAGTCAATATATCCTCACATTGTTCAGGGCCTTACAAATATGCTGGATAGAGATAATATGCTAGTGAGAACATCCAGAATCGTGAGTGACAAATTTGAGGAAGGTGACTACAACAACATAAGATTATAACTAATCAATAAGCAACAAGGACATGCAAGACGACATGACAAGCCATCAGCAACTGAAGTTGCAACCTTATTGTGAATGATACAAGAGAAATAAGAAAAGTATGGGGTATCATTGTTCAGTAGAATTACATGAAGTCAAGAAGAATTTCATTATGCAGTATCCATTATTGTTCCCCTATGGTGAAGATGGGTACAGAGAAGATGTAGCTTACATGTTAAACAAAGGTGCAAAATGCAAGAGAAAGCATGTAACAATACTGGAATACTCTTCAGGCAAAAAAAGAAAAACAATACTGGAATACTATGCATATCGTCTATAACAACGTACTAACCAATATATGCACTTGTTGATGTGTGAAAAGCTTACATTGCAGTTCATCATGGATGCCCTTTCATGCATTTTACAGTACATGCTAGATTGGATCAAAAGAAACCAAGGAAAACAAAGAACATAATTACAGTTGGTTTGCAAGACAAAATAGAGAGAGGGGATACAAGGAGTGACCAAGTAAGGAGGACACTACTGCCATCTAGATTCACAGATTTCCCAAGAAACAAAGCATAAAGCTACCAAGATGCTATGGCAATATGTCGGTGGGCTCGATATCCCGAACTATTTATGATATTCACGTGCAATGCAGCTTCGCCGGAAATTCAATCTATGCAACAAGAAGTAGGCAAACCAGCATTAGAAAGACCTAATATTGTTGACCGAGTGTTCAACATAAAGCTCGGGAAGTTCATGAGAGACATGAGAGGGCATATTTTGGAAAAACGCTCGCAAGTAATACCCAGCTGTCTTTATAACACATGTTATTTGATTTTCTAAACATATAGAAAATCAACTAAAGATTTAAAAAAATTGTATTCCCTCCGTCCCACAATGTAAGATCGTTTTTCAAGCTAATATCTTATATTGTGGGACGGAGGGAGTAGTTATGTACACAATAAATCTCCAAAAAGGGGCCTCCCACATGACCACATAGTCATATTTCTCGAAAAAAGTGAAAAGAAACACAAGTACCCCTGAACCATTAGAGGTAGACAGGATAACCTGCAATCGCTGAAAACTACATGATGTACAGCCATGTCCTGCAGCCAACACAAAGTCACCACGCATGGTTGACAACAGATATATAAGAAAGTTCCCCAGAAAATATATCAGCAATACCACAGTAGATGAAGATGGATTCCCAATATATAGAAGATGAGACAATGGAAAGTACATATAGAATGGGGAAGTGAAGCTAGACAGCAGATACATAGTCCTATAAAATAGAAATCTATTGGTCAAATATCAAGCATACATAAATGTCGAGGTCTGCAACAGATCTCTACCAATAACATACATAAGTAAATATGATGACCAAGAGACAACCCTAATAGAAAATGATGAGATCAAGAGATGCCTCAAATGCACATAGTACATATCAAGCAATGACGCGTGTTGGAGAATATGTTAGTTTGAGATGCAGTTCCAAGATCCATGTGTCAAAAGGTTGCATTTCTAAATGGAGAGTGAGCAACAGTTCATTTTCTCTAGAAAAAGAGTAGGAATAATCAAATTTATGCAGTGGATAGAGACAAACAAGATGTGCAAAGAAGCCAGAGAAGTAGAAAATGCACGGTTCCCGTCACAATGGGCATGGAAGAAGAAAGAGACAAAGTGGAGCAAAAGAAAGAAAAGAAGATTTGTTGGAAGGATATATTATGCCCCACCAGCAAGCGCTGACAAATAATACACATGAATTTGCACGGTGGATTCTGAATATTAGTGATGGAATAAATACATCATCAAAAGGTGAAGAATTGATTAAAATACCAACCGACATACTACTAAAGAAAGGAGACTGTGGAGAGCATATATCAAATTTGCAGGAAAGGTACTGCCAGAGAGATTTCTTAGAGGAGATAGAAATATTATGTCCAAGGAACAAAACAGTTCGTAGGATTTAAAAATGAATACATAGGATCAGCTACAAGGTGAGATGAAAACTTATCTGACACAGTATGCAAAGCAACTACCTTAAATGCTGAAACAGAAATGTTATATTCAACAAAATTCCTAAACAGCTTACCATTCCCCAAAATACCAAATCACAAGCTAAAACTAAAAGTAGACATACCAGTGATGCTCCTACATGATATGATACAAGGATGATGATTATTTAACTTGGAACAAAATTCATCGAAGCACATACAATATCAGGAACACTGATGTGGGACAAAATGTATATATTCCAAGAATAACCATGTCACCAAATGAATGAGTCTGGCCATTCGTTCTAAATAGGAGATAATATCCTATAATAGTGTGCTTTGCTATGACAATCAATAAAAGTCAGGGACAATCTCTAAACAAGGTTGGACTATCTCTGCCTAACATGCGTTTACACATGGACACCTGCGGGTAGTAGTCTATAAAGAAATATTCTCAAGGCATGAAAAGTAAACACTTTTACTATAATTATTCTTCAAAATGATGATGTTACTGACCTCTTATTAGATGAGAATAAGTACATGGAAAATTTGTACACTACAAAATATCTTCAAAGTTGAAAATAATAACAAACATATCAGTAATGGAGACGTGCATTAGCATTTGATGGAAACAGTTCATTATACCAAACATCGACACTCTATATTACCTAATATTTGAGGCTTACTACATACATAGTACAACCCAATAGTGAGAGTATCCAGGCATAGTTATATTTTGTACGTAGAATGCGAACAGACCTATTTTACTATTCAGTCATTAAATTTTAATTTGGCTTTGGGAAATACTAGGGTTCGCCACCCAAATATGTGCCAACCGTTGCCGCTGCTCCATGGAGAGTGCCGACTCCAAGAACTCACCGTCGTCGCTAGAGTATGCAGAAATGGAGTAGCCGCTGCCGTCATTTCATCCTGCTGCAGCCTCCCAAGACGGGAACGTCTCCGCCGCCATCGTCGCCGCTCCTACTACTGCCACCGACACCGCTGCTATCGCCGCAGAGACGTGCGGGAGAGCTAGGGTTTGAGGAGGAAGAGAGGACGAGAGAGAAGAGTGACCAGCCCGGTTCGAGCGAGCCAGCAGGTTAAACGGTTTGAGCCCAACTCGTCCTAGTCAGCGGACGGGCACGCGCCGATTGGCCATGGTGGCACCTAACAGGAGGGCCCTACCGATCTGTTTCAGCTTAAATATGTGCTTATACAAAGTTTAGTTCGATTTGTAACCGCGCGCCCGAGACTTGGTACCGACTTGCAAAAACTTTAGAGAGTGGTACCAATCCATTGACACTGCCCCAATTGTGGTACCAACGTACAATTAACTTGAACTTGGACGCAATGTGGTCAGCCGCTGGCTTTCATGGGATTTTCAGGGTTGTCCACTTGGCTAGTTATTTCGACCCATTTTTAGCCAAAATTTAGATTGGGTTTGCGTCCGCGTAGACATGCATCGTACGCCTGTGGTATCCTCCCCTGGCCCGCCTGTCGGTGACACACCATCTTTACTCCCACCTTTCCTCTCCCAAACCCTCCCGTCCTAGAGCCAAGGTCGACAAACCCACCACCGCCCCTGCCCTCATCCCTGCCATGACCGTTCCCACTGTGGCTACCCGCGTCGTAGTCCCGAAGAAGCCGAAGAAGGAGCTCACCTCGGAGGAGAGAGTGGCCGAGATGGGAAGCAAGCCAACCGGAGGAGGGGCAAGGGAAAAGAAGACATTGTCGCTGCCGCCGCTCAGGCACTGGCCTCCGCTGCGGACACTGAGGCCATCGCCACCAAGGCCGTGCAAACCACCCTCCTCCTGCTAGGGTACTGCGAGCCGACCCTTCTCAATGCCACTGCGGCGATCAGCACAGGCTCGTAGGTGACCCGCCCAGTCTTCCGACTCGCCGCGCATGTCAATATCGCCACCGACATACAGGTACCTTCCCGGACACGACCCAAAAACGTCGCGCTTCTCCATCTCACCTCGGGACGGCTCACCAAAAATGGGTGACTCTGTGTTGGTCGTCCCGTGGTGCCTCCCATTGGTCGCAACGCCACGCCTGTGGCTGGCCAGTCCACCCGGACGCAAAGGAAGCACCCACGGATGGTCTCCCCAGCCAACTTCCCCGATGATCGCAACCTGTTTGATGGAATGTCGGCCCTACGCTTGACAACCCGAGGTACTACGATGATCTCATGGTAGACATGATCAATGATGATGGCCAAGAGGATGGTGGCCAAGAGACTCAAGGCGAAGAGAACGAAGGCCAAGATACTCAAGGCCAAGAGACCGAAGGCCAAGAGAGTGTCGACATCGAGAAAAAACCATTGTTTGAGGAGGAGCTATCTCATCAAGCCTGGTCACAAAAGAGACGGCAAAGCATGAGGACCGGAGCATACACAGAGGAGGACAGGTTGCTTTGGAAATCGGACAAGATCCCGAAACGGTGTCAACCAAAAAGGTTCAACATTTTGGGAGATATCCATGATTTCTTCCATAAACATAGGAAGTCTCAACCCTACAAATTTGAGAGTGACCAGGGCCACGTCACTCCAAAGAGGTGGAGCTTCATCCAAGGAGAGTGCAACAAATTTTGTGGCTCATCTGAACATGTGGGTGACCGGCCCGTGAGTGGCATTGGCGTTAATGACTTGATATGTTTTTTGTGTCCCTCTTTATATGAGCATATGTCATCCTTCTATGCATATGAATGGGTCTTGTTTGTTTCGTGTACATATGTAGGTGTTTCAAAGTTTGAAAACCTCAAATGTAATGTAGTATCTACGATACCCATTTTCATTGGAATAGTAACTCTGTTTTCGTGAGCATGGAACAATAATATGGGATCCTCTATCATACTTGTCAATCTCCCTGGATTTCTTTCTTTTTCGTTTTCTGGAAAACTTGGAAGTGCTCCCTTTGATATTACAGTCGCTCGCTGGATGCTGTTTTGTGCTGTTGATACAAAACAGCAGTGGCTGTCACAAAAGTAGGTTTCTTTAGTGTGCTGAGATTGTCCAAGAAAAAAAATCCAGGTTTCATAACTACTCATATCATGCTATTACAATAACTAGTGTCTGCGTAGTTGCGCAAGAAACATCATTAACTAGTAGAACGCACGTGCGTTGCTACGGGCTACAATGCATAAAAATGAATCAAAAATGATAAAGGACGTCTTCAACCCAGAGAAGTCACGGGTCATCATGTGTAGCGCCGCGCGGCCGTTGAAGTCAATGTTGTCAATGTCGATCCCTTCCCCAGAGAAGCTCATTAACCCGTGCACACCGCTAACAATAGCTGCTCTGTCGTGTCCTAGTTCTCTCACATGACCAGCAGCGCACCCATCGATAGCTTTGCTTGAGATTAAAACGAGTATCAAGTATTGATGTTTCAAACAATACGAGCACTTTCGTCCAGATGTATCATGCTAAAAGATACTTCACTGGTTTTAGAATCTTTCCCTGACATGAAATATTTTGAATTTCTTTTGACCGTACAAGTATATATGAATCTGTGCCAAGCAGAGAATGTAAGTTTCATCAAATAACCTACAACAGCGATATAGTTTTCAGAAAATAAACATCGCACTGGCCAAATTATATTGAAAATGAAATGTACAAGATTCACCTTATGCTTGGAAAGAGTCTTTGCAATCATCTTTATCGGCCGTCTGGCAAGTAAGGAAGAATCCAACTTCCCTATCCAGATCTATAGAAGTGATCCGAACCTAAGGTTGAGCAAGCAAAACGCTCGTATATTGCTGGACAATTTTATAGAAATCAAACATTTAAGTAACACCACCCCAACACCAGCAGTGAGTGATTTTAGATCAACAATTAGTGTGAGTGCTTTTTTTCTTATACTGAATCCAACTTAAACGACTTAATTATGTTTGAAAAGAGACCAACGCCCAGCAGTACAGTGAATATATTCACTTACTAGCAAATTTCACGGTTGTTGCCTCAACTTTATTTTTATTGGTTTGTGGAAGTCAGCCCAAATCTGAAATCTGACTATTAGCGTGAGTTGTTTTCTTACACTGAACCCAACTTAAAGCACATAATTTGCTTTGGAAACACACCAACACCCAGCAGTTCAGAGAATGTATTAATTTATTCAGAAATTTCACTATTGTTGCCTCTGATTAATTTGAATCAGATTATTAGAAGAAGTCCTAATTAAACTATGCCTAGATTCCACACCAGTAACCATGCCCAGCTCGATAATAACAAAAACCAACTTCAGTTGTACCAAGATGAATGCATACAGTAGAATTCCTAACAGCAAAACGTGGAAGTAACTCAGTTGATGCACTTCCAAGTATCTCTTTTGCAAAATACAGGTCACAAATCGTCATAATATTTTGCGAAATTCTACATGGTTAAGTTTCAACTCGGTACCGATGTACCTGATTTGTTTTAGGAATTTTCCAATCTTAGTAATATTTTTTTTCAAAGTTATAGATAGTGGGTACACCATAACCCAGGATCAATTTAGTAGTTCGTGTATGTTAACCATATGAAGCATCATGCAACTTAAACTAATTATTGTCGGGATTAGACTGGATATAATACAACTATCATAGCTAAACTTGCTAAGCAAAAAAAAAGAATATATCATGCTAGCTACCTATTTCATGCAAGTATAATAATTTCCTTCAAAAAATAACTAACATTAACCTGTATTCACACCACATATGCCCTGTTCATATGTTCTTCAACTAATCTTTAATACATTGTAGCATGAAATCAAATAGAGAAGAATTATACCAACTTATAAGGAGCAGGTATTCCTCCGCCACTTTGTGATTCCTCTATGCATCCAAATTAATAATATTCACTCAACATATACATGCACATGATTTAGGATCATACTTCCCCTCTTACCCAGGAGATTTCTAACTTGAGCCAGTCTAACACCACCATTTACCTTGTCCCACATATCAACAATCCGCAAGAACGATAGATCACGTTGAACAACCACACCATAATCCAATACAGTCACCTTCATTAGATCCTTAAATATTTCAGGAACAGAGAAATGTGAATGACTGAACAGAGTATTCCATTCTTCTCTGTTGTTGCCGCTCAGTGCTACAGATAAAACATGAAAGTCAGGAAAATACAGCGTTCGCTTACATAATTTTGGTAGCTTCTCCAGAAGTATTTTTTCATAGTTTACGACGTGGAGAGGTGCCTTTTGTATGAATTGTTTTGGCCAACCAGTATGTTTTTTTTAAGATCTAGAGTAGTAAGCCTACTCAGAAGGAGCAATACATTCGGACAGCATCAGAGGTCTAAGACTCGCAGGGACGTTTGCAATCACCCTTTGCTCTCCAGTGCTCCAAGATAGCGCAGCAAGGCAAACCAGTATTTCATGCCATAGCAATTTCAGCATGAGGTAAGATATGAAGAACATTGTTTCCTGGCTCGTACAAAAAGACCGACAAGAACATTAGGAATGCCATTATCAAAATGTAAAAACAAACTAATGACCGTAAATATAACTGACATACATTAGAACCGATAATTTTTTAGTTGATGAGGTATAAGATAAACATACTGCATATGGTATGGGGTATTAAACTTGAGAGACGGAGAAACATCTGAATCCAAATTCAGTGATGCGGATTTGAAATATTACACCTCATAGAAAAATAGTCGTGAGTTTTAAGCAAGGTACTTCTTGGGCGGGAGCTTCTGGAGGCTCACCGCTTCACACCGCACTCTCATAGCCAGTCGAGCAGCCGTACTCGCACATAGCCAGCGCATCCCCGATTGTACTGCTGTCATCCATCATCGAGCGCCCTTCCAGGACCTTGCCACTCTGGGAAGGGCAGGAGCAAGGAGGAGGTTGCCGCCTGCCGACGCGACATCTGAGGAATTCACTGCATATGATTGGTGTTATATATAGAAATATTGTGATTTTCAATCTTCTGAGAATAAGTATTCTATCGTTATTAGGAAAAATAGTGGAAAGGAAAGTTTGTTTGTGATTTGATTAGTGATCTTTGATTTCTTAATCTGTAAGGCAAGGAAAGATATGATGAAAAAAATTGCAGAATAAGGAAAGATATGATGATGACAGTACGAAAGTTTGATTTGTTGAAGATTGGGGAGGAGGGATCGGTTTATGAGCTGGATAAGTTAGGAAAAAAAAAAACAAACAAAAAAAAGTTGGGAGGTGGGGTTGGGCTGAACAAAAAATCGGTGGGAGGGGGATCGCTGGCTCCTATCGAGGGGTGGAGTACGAACGAACGACGACTTACGGACTCCTTTCTTTTTCGTTTTCTGGAAAACTTGAAAGTGCTCCCTTTGATATTGCAGTCGCTCGCTAGATGCTGTTTTGTGCTGTTGATACAAAACTGCAGTGGCTGTCACAAAAGTAGGTTTCTTTAGTGTGCTGAGATTGTCCAAGAAAAAAAAAATCCAGGTTTCATAACTACTCATATCATGCTATTACAATAACTAGTGCCTGCGTAGTTGCGCAAGAAACATCATTAATTATGTTAACCCTTTTACAAAAAGGGTAGTGCAAGCCATTTACCTTGACCATTGTCGGATGAAAATCAAGAATTGCCAAAAGTGCAAGGATCAATATGCGGCCCAAAAAAATTGAAGGGATGAAAATCAAGAATTGCCAAAAGTGCAAGGATCAATATACGGCCAAAAAAAATGAAGGGACCTCATCAGTCGTCGACACAAGTGAGAAGAGGCCAAGAGGGAGAGCTAACTCCAAGGTAGATGCAAAGCGTGTTGCTACGACACTTGCCTTGCAACAAACTTTTAAGGGGTTCATAAGGCCGATGAAGAACTACATACAAAAGAAGCTCACAATCTATGAAGTGGAGGTTAAGCAAAAGGAGGTAGAGCTCACCCTAATCTCCAAGGAGTGGAGATCATGGCGGTCGACCTGAGAAGATGACCCAAAAAACGACATAGTTTGAGAGGAAGCAAAAGTTCAAGATCAACCAAGATGGGTGATCATCTTATATTTGTTTGTTTGAAATATGATACTATGAAAAAAGTACTATATTTTGCTACATATATTTGCTATGTTTGATAAAAAAAATATGTCAAGATGGACCAAATGGGTCGCCCGAGGGTAGACATGGTCAAATGGCCGTCCGTTTGGTCACTCAAATGGACAAAAGGCAGACGTTTGGGTCAGCAGGTTGAAGATTGCCCTTACATAGGCTTGAAATACCCACTCAGGTGCCAACAGCATCAAATTTCAGATCGAGCTAAGGAAATCACAGGAAGTCATCAAAACAGAAGACCTTGCAAATAAATTAAACACTGAATCCCAGAACTAATTAGGCGCCATGAAATGCATCAAACACCAACCAGATCGATAACACGGAACATAATTTACAGTTTGAACCACATCATATACATGTTCTCACGACAACAGGTCCACAAAACGGACATAGCAGAAGTCTCGGGGAAAAAAAACTCAGGTAATAATAGGATTATAGAGAAACGAGAATCCTTTTGGCTAGTTCTCGTTGACTTGACGGGACTAGTACCCAAAACTTAATCAGAACATGCTTACTGCGACACACCGAGCCACTTCGAGAAGACATCAAACTCAGTGTAGTCACTGTCGGATATCATGGTCTTGTACCATGCTTTGCCAGCAGCCTTGACCTTGGCAGCTTCCTCCTAAAAAGAGGACAGAGGTGGACTGTTAGGACAATATCAAAGATAGGCCTGACTACACTTATTGCTTGCAAGAATTGTTTGGGAGAAGGAGAAGGCATAGCACATGTAATTGATATATACCAAATAAAATAAAAACAAAGTAAGCATCACTTTAATCACCATCTTGCTTTAGAAAACCTTGGAAAAGCAGAAAATCTTAATGCAACTAGAAAAGAAATATTTCACAGAAATGCTGGGCAAATTCCTTCTACAAAACTAACATTGTCACACATCATTACAATTATCCATAATTTACTTAAGTGCAAAAAGATCATCTAGTTAGCATACATTGCCAAGGTCATAAATAGAGCTACTAACAGACAACAGGAGTAAATGAAATACAGAAAACATGAGCAGAGCCGACTTACTAATTAACAAGTTTCTCTAGTTTAGAATTGATAAACAGCCTAAAAGTGTACCAAGAACAACGGCTTTAGTTTGTAGGGCAAGCATACATGTTAAGCATGCAGACATCACAGGGAACAAATTAACAATCCAGTATGTATATGAAGCTAAATTAAATACTATGAACTTCTAAATCAACAGTTCATGAAACATAGCTCACTGCTAATTTCTTTCATACAGAAAAAGACAATGATCGCAAGTAAGGAGTAAAGAGATATATACCGGGCTAAGCCTGGTCCTCTTGGAAGCAATCTTCTCCTTCCTTGCCTTGATGCGAGCAGCTTCCGCGAGGGTAGCCATCCTGCAGGCAGTGCCAAAGTAGGGGTTCAGCTTGAGCACCGCAGCCGCATTCTTGAGCGGGTTCCTCCTCTTCTTCCTGAGCTTTATCTCCTTGTTGGTTGGCTTAACGACAGACTGCACCTCATCTGAGTTGATGATCCTGCCAAGGTCAGCGTTGGTCATCTTGGGCCTTGGCAGAAAGAAGCCATTCTTCTTTAGTGACGGCGCATCAAAGGTGCAATACACCTCCTCCAACTTCTTGAATGCACTCTCCGTCCAGATTACAAACAGCCCAAGGTGGCCACCAGGGGCAAGGTCGAGAAGGTTGAGCCGCTCAACGTTGGCGACATCCACACCAGGCAGGTTGCGGAAGGCCTTGACGATCTTCGATCCCTCAGTGCCGTAGACAACGAGAAGCCCCTTGCGGTTGATGTATCGGCGGTTGCGCATCTTACCCTTGCCAGTTCGGATGCCAACAGATTCCTTGGCCTTCTCAGCATCAGCATAGGCACCGATCTGTTTCAGGATCTTGATGGCCTGAGAAGTCTTCTCGATGGACTCCGCCGAGTCAGATATGACAAGGGGCATCTCAGGGACGGTCTCGATGCGGTGACCGCGGGCGAGGACAAGGGCTGGGACGGCGGTGGCGGCGAGGGCGGAGGTGACGGCGACACGGCGCATGTGGACGTTGACGCGGCGGTGCCAGTTGCGCCAGGTCTTGGTGGGGGCGAACATACGTCCGCCACGACACATGTTGCCGAAGGCCCCCTGGCCAGCGCGGTGGGTTCCGCCTCCAGGGACACGAGGAATACGTGACACCGCACGCCCCGTGCCCCAGGACTCGGCCGAGGTCTGGTGTCCGGCGCGACGGGAGATGGCGTAGGGCTGGCGCTTGTTGCAGGAGAGCAACCTGTGGGCTGAGCGGACAATGTCGGGGCGGATCGGCGAGCGGAAGACCTCGGCAAGGGCGAGGCCGGCGGAGTCGGTGGTCATGTCATCCTCCAGGGCCTTCACCGAGACGATGGGGCGGGTGTTGGTTGCCATGGCGGCGGCTGCTAGGGCTGGGTGGCGCGGTGAGGAAATGGGGGCGGTCGCGCGATGGAGAGGGCTCCCCCCCATGAGGCATAAAAATTTTCGGCCCACATAAATAGAAAAATGGCCCGATATTGACGAGAATCGACTCATATTCGGCGTGGTTCGGCGTTAAATTCTCAACATAAATAAATTTTTTATCACAGAAAATCAAATAATTCAACAAAAATAGTGCAACAACAAAATAGTTCGCGGCGAGGTGGGCGCGAACCCGCCGCTACACTGCCCCTCCGCGGCCAGAAAAGCCGGAAAAATCGCCCAGCCGGTGGTGGAGTGCCTGCCTCAGCGAGTCCTCTGCTCTTTTTCCGGCGGGGAATGGGCTATCTAGCGGTGGTGGGCGGTGGGCGGCGCCGGGATCAGCCGGTTGGCGGCCGAGCTCGCGGGGGGGAGGGAGGAGGGGGGGTGGAGGCGAATCTGGAAGATACACTTGACTTTTCGCCTGACGGTGTGGGCCAGGCGCGCTTTTCCCTTGCGCCGGAGCCCCCGAGCGCCCCCCAGTGCGCTGGGTTCGGCCTGCGATCGCCGGGCCCAAAAACGGGCTGAGCCGGCGAATTTCGGCGTCCTAGGGGCGCGACTGGGGCGTTTTTTCGGCGCCGGCGCGGAAAAAGTCGCCTGGGGAGGCCTGTTGGGGGCGCGGCTGGAGATGCTCTTATATATGTGGGGATCGCTTAGGGTTTGGGTGTTGCCGTTTTGGGTTTAGCGACGCAAGATCTAGGCCGTCGGTGCGTTCAGATTTTTGTCTGGTTTATTCGTGGGGTACAAATGGGTTGGGCTTAGAAGCTTTCGGTTGTATATAAGATGGAGCCATGGGCCCGTCTTAGAGCATCTTCAACATGGGCGCTATCTTAGCCGCGTGCTGGAGAAAACCGCTTTATTGCACGCGCGCGGGACCGAAACAGGCGGTCCAGCAACCGTGCAATAATCGCGCGCGATAAAGTTGATTCAGCGCGCGGAGGAAAACGGCATGGCGTGTGGTGTATTTGGTGCGCCAGCTCCCGCGCGCTCGACAACGACGATTCGCGCGAGCGACCAACTGCCACCCTGACCTCTCCGGCCGCCCCGCCCCGCACCGTCGCCGGCGAAATTCCACTGATGGAAGGTCGCGCCGACATCGCCCCAACCCCTCCCTACACCCGCGACCCCTCCGTCGCTGCCGCCGCCGCAAACCCTAGCGCGGGGTTGAGCTTCGGCTTCGCCGCCAGCGCCCCTCCTCCTCCAAGCACCGGTCTCGCGCACGGCCTTTTCATAGCGCCACGAACAACCTCGCAGGGTGGCCTTGCGCCGCCGCCCACCGTGAAGCCACGGGCCTCCGTCTCCAAGCAACCGAATGCGGCAGTGGTGACGGCGGCGGCGGCGCGAAAGAAGAAGAAAGCGAACGACTCTTCTAGGCGGCCGAAGAAGAATCTTGCTGTGCGTCCGGCGACCGAAGCGCCGGAGAGCTCGCAATTTGTTGCGCCGGCGGCCGATGCGCACAAGGTGTTTGATGAAATGCCCACAAGGTATGATTTTGCCCACCCTTTTTTGTTGTTGTTTTTAGATAAATGTATACATATGGATAGCCTGATTTAGTTTTTCTTTTATCATACTTTGTAGTTTCAATGATGACACATATATGTCAATTATGGTACTTTGTAGTTTCAATGATGACACATATATGTCAATTATGGGTGTTGGCTCCAACAATTCTCATTGGTCTCAAACCAATGAAGTGCATGAAGATGATCATGAGTATGAAGTGGATGAGGATGGTGAGGGTATCGTCGATGCACTGAAAGGAAGAGCGTGCAACTACACCATTGATGAAGACGTCTTGCTATGTAATACATGGTTGCATGTGTCTATGGATACCAACGTTGGAGGGGACCAAAATAGAGATACATATTGGTTTCGGATGAAGGAGTTCTTTGATACACACAACAAGAGTGGAATTGAGCACACCGATAGATCTCTTCGCTCCGGTGGTCGACAATCAACAAAGATTCTCAAAGGTGGGCGGCGGTAATGAAGTCGGTTGACACGATAAACCCAAGTGGCACTAATGATAGAGATAAGGTAAAGTGTCATTTCTTTATGTTCCATATTCATGCTTCATCTTTGGTGTTTCAAGTGTTATCTTGTTCTTTTGTTTGTAGCTCACTATTGCACAAAACTTATTTCAAGGAGAAGAGAAGAAGACCAAGAAAGGCAAGGTCAAAAAAGGGAGAGCATTTGTGTTGACCCATTGCTTCGAAGTGTTGAAGGATGAAGAGAAATGGAAGAACCGCGATGTCCTAGAGGAGAGCAAGAAAAGCAAGGCAACTATTGATTTGGATGATGATGAGGAGGAGGAGGCATTAAGTGATGACGGCAAGAGGAGACCTACACCAAACTCGGTTGCCTACTCCAAGCCAAAAAGACCAAATGAAGGTAAGAAAGAAGGAAAAGAAAAGAAGAAGAAGAAGAAGAAGAAGAAGAAGAAGAGGAGATGATGAGTTAAAAAAATGCTATGGAAGCTATTGTGAAGGCAAGAAAGGAAGCAAACGAGGAGAGGAGGATGGCAAGGAGCCAAGAGTCGGTGGCCGAGGAGAGGAGGTTGGTGGCTGAGGAGAGGAAGGTGGCATTGGAGGAGAAGAAATTGGCTATGGAGGAGCGAGCTAGATTATTGGAATGGGAGAAGTACTTGTTCTTCATGGACACATCTACCTTCGATGATAGGGAAAATGAGTTCATCAATATTTCTCGTGATGAAGTCTTGGTCCAAAAAAGATTGATGGCCATGGGAGGCATGAGAGGCATGGGTGAAGGAAATATGCCCTAGAGGCAATAATAAAGTTGTTATTTTATATTTCCTTATTCATGATAAAGGTTTATTATTCATGCTAGAATTGTATTGATAGGAAACTTAAATACATGTGTGAATACATAAACAAATACCGTGTCCCTAGTAAGCCTCTACTAGACTAGCTCGTTGATCAAAGATGCTTAAGGTTTCCTAACCATAGACATGTGTTGTTATTTGATAACGGGATCACATCATTAGGAGAATGATGTGATGGACAAGACCCATCCGTTAGCTTAGCATATTGATCGTTCAATTTATTGCTATTGCTTTCTTGATGACAAATACATATTCCTTTGACTATGAGATTATGCAACTCCCGGATACTGGAGGAATACATTGTGTGCTATCAAACGTCACAACGTAACTGGGTGATCGTAAATATGCTCTACAGGTATCTCCAAAGGTGTTTGTTGAGTTGGCATAGTCGAGATTAGGATTTGTCACTCCGAGTATCGGAGAGGTATCTCTGGGCCCTCTCGGTAATACACATCATAAGAAGCCTTGCAAGCAAAGTGACTAATGAGTTAGTTGCAAGATGATGTATTACGGAATGAGTAAAGAGACTTACCGGTAACGAGATTGAACTAGTTATGAAGATACCGACGATTGAATCTCGGGCAAGTAACATACCGATGGACAAAGGGAATTACGTATGTTGTCATAAGGTTCGACCGATAAAGATCTTCATAGAATATGTAGGAGCCAATATGGGCATCCAGGTTCTGCTATTGGTTATTGACCGGAGAGGTGTCTCGGTCATGCCTACATAGTTCTCGAACCTGTAGGGTCCGCACGCTTAACGGTCATTGACGATATAGTGTTATATGAGTTATATGATTTGGTGACCGAATGTTTTTCGGAGTCCCGGATGAGATCACGGACATGACGAGGAGTCTCGAAATGGTCGAGAGGTAAAGATTGATATATAGGACGATGGTATTCGGACACCGGAAGAGTTTCGGAGTGCACTGGGTAGTCATCGGGACACTGGAAGGGGTTCTGGACACCCCCGGTAGGTGTATGGGCCTAATGGGCCAAAAGGGGGGACAGACCAGCCCACAAGGGGGCTGGTGCGCCCCTTCCCTGGCCAGCCGGCCCTATGGGGAAGGAAAGGGGAGGGGCAGCCCCTCCTGCCTTTCCCTCCTCATGGGAGAAAGGAAAGGGGGGGGGGGGGCGCCACCTCCTCCTGCCTTCCTCCCGCACCTATATAAGGAAGGGGGGCGCGCGGCTAGGGGAGGACCCCAAGTAGGATTCTGCCTACTTGGGGCGCCTCCTTGGCTGCTCCTCCCTCCCCCAACCTATATATATGTGGGAAGGGGCGCCTAGCACAACCACGACAATTGCTTAGCCGTGTGCGGCGCCCCCCTCCACCGTTTACACCCCCGGTCATATTTTCGTAGTGCTTAGGCGAAGCCCTGCAAAGATCACTTCACCATCACCGTCACCACGCCGTCATGCTGCCAGAACTCATCCACTACCTCGTCGTCTTGCTGGATCAAGAAGGCGGAGGACGTCACCGAGCTGAACGTGTGCTGAACACGGAGGTGCCGTACGTTCGGTACTCGATCGGTTGGAGCGCGAAGAAGTTCGACTACATCAACCGCGTTAACAAACGCTTCCGCTTACGGTATACGAGGGTACGTAGACACACTCTCCCCTCTCATTGCTATGCATCTCCATGGATAGATCTTGCGTGTACATAGAAATTTTTTTGTTTTCCATGCAACGTTTCCCAACAGTGGCATCCGAGCCAGGTTTATGCGTAGATGATATGCACGAGTAGAACACAAAGAGTTATGGGCGGTGATAGTCATACTGCTTACCACCAACGTCTTATTTTGATTTGGTGGTATTGTGGGATGAAGCAGCCCGGACCAACCTTACATGTCCACGCACATGTGACCGGTTCCACCGACAGACATGCAACTAGTTTTGCATAAAGGTGGCTGGCGGGTGTCTGTTTCTCCTACTTTAGTTGAATCAAATTTGACTATGGCCAGTCCTTGAAGAAGGTTAAAACGGCAAACTTGATGAATCACCGTTGTAGTTTTTGCGTAGGTAAGAACGGTTCTTGCTAGAAGCCCGTAGCTGCCACATAAAACTTGCAACAACAACGTAGAGGACATCTAACTTATTTTTGCAGGGCATGTTGTGATGTGATATGGTCAAGATATGATGTGATATATGTTGATGTATGAGATGATCATGTTTTATAATATCGACAACCGGCAGGAGCCTTAGGGTTGTCTCTTTATTGTATGAAATGCAAGCGTCATGTAATTGCTTTACTTTATCGCTATGCGTTAGCAATAGTTGTAGAAGCAATAGTTGGCGAGACGACCCCGACGCAACGATAGAGATCAAGGTGTCGAGCCGGTGACGATGGAGATCATGACGATGCTTTGGAGATGGAGATCAAAAGCACAAGATGATGATGGCCATATCATGTCACATATTTTGATTGCATGTGATGTTTATCCTTTATGCATCTTATTTTGCTTAGAACGGTGGTAGCATTATAAGATGATCCCTTCACTAAATTTCAAGATAAAAGTGTTCTCCCCGAGTATGCACCGTTGCCAAAAGTTCGTCGTTTCGAAGCACCTCGTGATGATCGGGTGTGATAGACTCTACGTTCACATACAATGGGTGTAAGACAGTTTTGCACATGCAGAATACTTGGGTTAAAATTGACGAGCCTAGCATGTACAGACATGGTCTCGGAACACTGGAGACCGAAAGGTCGAACGTGAGTCATATAGTAGATATGATCAACATAGAGATGTTCATCATTGAAGACTACCTCATCTCACGTGATGATCGGACATGGGTTAGTTGATTTGGATCACGTATCACTTAGATAACTTGAGGGGTATTTATTTAAGTGGGAGTTCATTAGTAATTTGATTAATTGAACTTAATTTATCATGAACTTAGTCTTATAGTTTTGCATATCTATGTTGTAGATCAATGGCCCGAGCTACCGTTCCCCTGAATTTTCATGCGTTCCTAGAGAAAGCTAAGTTGAAATATGATGGTAGGAACTACATGGACTGGGTCCGTAACTTGAGGATTATCCTCATTGCTGCACAGAAGAATTATGTCCTTGATGCACCGCTGGGTGACAGACCTGCTGCAGGAGCTGAAGCAGATGTTATGAACATCTGGCAAGCTCGATCTGATGACTACTCGATAGTTCAGTGTGCCATGCTTTACGGCCTAGAACCGGGACTTCAAAGACGTTTTGAACGTCATGGAGCATATGACATGTTCCAAGAGTTAAAGTTAATATTTCAAGCAAATGCCCGGGTTGAGAGATATGACGTCTTCAACAAGTTCTATAGCTGCAAGATGGAGGAGAACAGTTCTGTCAGTGAAATACTCAAAATGTCTGGGTATCATAACCACTTGACTCAGCTGGGAGTTAATCTTCCAGTTGATATTGTTATTGACAGAGTTCTTCAATCACTGCCACCAAGCTACAAAGGCTTCAGGATGAACTATAATATGCAAGGGATGAATAAAACGATTCCTGAGCTCTTCGCAATGCTTAAGGCCGCGGAGGTAGAAATCAAGAAGGAGCATCAAGTGTTGATGGTTAACAAGACCACTAGTTTCAAGAAAAAGGGCAAGGGAAAGAAATGGAACTTCAAGAAGAATGACATGCAAGTTGCCACTCCCAGGAAGAAGCCCAAAGTTGGCCCCAAGCCAAAAACTGAGTGCTTCTACTGCAAAGGGAATGGTCACTGGAAGCGGAACTGCCCCAAATACTTGGCGGATAAGAAGGATGGCAAAGTGAACAAAGGTATATTTGATATACATGTTATTGGTGTGTACCTTACTAATGCTCGTAGCAGTGCCTGGGTATTTGATACTGGTTCGGTTGCTCATATTTGTAACTCGAAACAGGAGCTGCGGAATAAACGAAGATTGGCTAAGGACGAGGTGACGATGTGCGTCGGGAATGGTTCCAAGGTCGATGTGATCGTCGTCAGCACACTACCTCTACATCTACCTTCGGGATTAGTTTTAGACCTCAATAATTGTTATTTGGTGCCCACGTTGAGCATGAACATTATATCTGGATCTTGTTTATTGCGAGACGGTTATTCATTTAAATCGGAGAATAATGGTTGTTCTATTTATATGAGTAATATATTTTATGGTCATGCACCCTTGATGAGTGGTCTATTCTTGTTGAATCTTGATCGTAGTGATACACATATTCATAATATTGATGCCAAAAGATGCAAAGTTGATAATGATAGTGCAACATACTTGTGGCACTGCCGTTTAGGTCATATTAGTGTAAAGCGCATGAAGAAACTCCATGCAGATGGACTTTTGGAATCACTTGATTATGAATTATTTGATACTTGCGAACGATGCCTCATGGGCAAGATGACTAAAACTCCGTTCTCCGGAACAATGGAGCGAGCTAATGACTTATTGGAAATAATACATACCGATGTATGCGGTCCAATGAGTGTTGAGGCACGCGGCGGGTATCGTTATTTTCTGACCTTCACAGATGATTTAAGTAGGTATGGGTATATCTACTTAATGAAACACAAGTCTGAAACATTTGAAAAGTTCAAAGAATTTCAGAGTGAAGTGGAGAATCATCGTAATAAGAAAATAAAGTTTCTACGATCTGATCGTGGAAGCGAATATTTGAGTTACGAGTTTGGCCTTCATTTAAAAAATGTGAAATTGTTTCACAACTCACGCCACCTGGAATACCACAGCGTAATTGTGTGTCCGAATGTCGTAACCGTACTTTATTAGATATGGTGCGTTCTATGATGTCTCTTACCGGTTTACCACTATCGTTTTGAGGTTATGCATTAGAGACAGCCACATTCATGTTAAATAGGGCACCGTCTAAATCCGTTGAGACGACACCGTATGAACTGTGGTTTGGCAAGAAACCTAAGCTGTCATTTCTTAAAGTTTGGGGTTGCGACACTTATGTCAAAAGGCTTCAGCCTGATAAGCTCGAACCCAAATCGGAGAAGTGCGTCTTCATAGGATACCCTAAGGAAACAATTGGGTACACCTTCTACCATAGATCCGAAGGCAAGATCTTTGTTGCCAAGAATGGAACCTTTCTAGAGAAGGAGTTTCTCTCGAAAGAAGTGAGTGGGAGGAAAATAGAACTTGATGAGGTAATTGTACCTTCTCTTGAATTGGAAAGTAGCACATCACAGAAAACCATTCCCATGATGCCTACACCAACTAGAGAGGAAGCAAATGATAATGATCATGAAACTTCAGATCAAGTTACTACTGAACCTCGTAGGTCAACCAGAGCATGATCCGCACCAGAGTGGTACGGTAATCCTATTCTGGAAGTCATGTTATTAGACCAAGGCGAACCTACGAACTATGAAGAAGCTATGATGAGCCCAGATTCCGATAAATGGCTTGAGGCCATGAAATCTGAGATAGGATCCATGTATGAGAACAAAGTGTGGACTTTGGTGGACTTGCCCGATGATCGACAAGCCATTGAGAATAAATGGATCTTCAAGAAGAAGACTGACGCTGATGGTAATGTTACTGTCTACAAAGCTCGACTTGTCGCGAAAGGTTTTCGACAAGTTCAAGGAGTTGACTACGATGAGACTTTCTCACCCATAGCGATGCTTAAGTCTGTCCGGATCATGTTAGTAATTGCCGCATTTTATGATTACGAAATCTGGCAAATGGACGTCAAAACTGCATTTCTTAATTGATTTCTTAAAGAAGAATTGTATATGATGCAACCAAAAGGTTTTGTCGATCCTAAAGGTGCTAACAAAGTGTGCAAGCTCCAGCGATCCATCTATGGACTGGTGCAAGCATCTCGGAGTTGAAATATACACTTTGATGAGGTGATCAAAGCATATGGTTTATACAGACTTACGGTGAAGCCTGTATTTACAAGAAAGTGAGTGGGAGCTCTGTAGCATTTCTGATATTATATGTGGATGACATATTGTTGATTGGAAATGATATAGAATTTCTGGATAGCATAAAAGGATACTTGAATAATAATTTTTCAATGAAAGACCTCGGTGAAGCTGCTTATATATTGGGCATCAAGATCTATAGAGATAGATCGAGACGCTTAATAGGACTTTCACAAAGCACATACCTTGATAAAGTTTTGTAGAAGTTCAAAATGGATCAGTCGAAGAAAGGGTTCTTGCCTGTGTTACAAGGTGTGAAGTTGAGTCAGACTCCAAGCCCAACCACTGCAGAAGATAGAGAGAAAATGAAAGTCATTCCCTATGCCTCAGCCATAGTTCTATCATGTATGTTATGCTGTGTACCAGACCTGATGTGTGCCTTGCCATAAGTCTGGCAGGGAGGTACCAAAGTAATCCAGGAGTGAATCACCGGACAACAGTCAAGAACATCCTGAAGTACCTGAAAAGGACAAAGGATATGTTTCTCGTTTATGGAGGTGACGAAGAGCTCGTCGTAAATGGTTACGTCGATGCTAGCTTCGACACTGATCCGAATGACTCTAAGTCACAAACCAGATATGTATTTATATTGAATGGTGGAGCTGTCAGTTGGTACAGTTCCAAGCAAAGCGTCGTGGCAGGATCTACGTGTGAAGCGAAGTACATAGCTGCTTCGGAAGCAGCACATGAAGGAGTCTGGATGAAGGAGTTCATATCCAATCTGGGTGTAATACCCAGTGCATCGGGTCCAATGAAAATCTTTTGTGATAACACTGGAGCAATTGCCTTGGCGAAGGAATCCAGGTTTCACAAGAGAACCAAACACATCAAGAGACGCTTCAACTCCATTCGTGAAAAGGTCAAGGATGGAGACATAGAGATTTGCAAAATACATACGGATCTGAATGTGGCAGACCCGTTGACTAAGCCTCTTCCACGAGCAAAACATGATCAGCACCAAGACTCCATGGGTGTTAGATTCATTACAATGTAATCTAAATTATTGACTCTAGTGCAAGTGGGAGACTGAAGGAAATATGCCCTAGAGGCAATAATAAAGTTGTTATTTTATATTTTCTTATTCATGATAAAGGTTTATTATTCATGCTAGAATTGTATTGATCGGAAACTTAAATACATATGTGAATACATAAACAAATACCGTGTCCCTATTAAGCCTCTACTAGACTAGCTCGTTGATCAAAGATGGTTAAGGTTTCCTAACCATAGACATGTGTTGTCATTTGATAACGGGATCACATCATTAGGAGAATGATGTGATGGACAAGACCCATCCGTTAGCTTAGCATATTGATCGTTCAGTTTATTGCTATTGCTTTTTTATGACAAATACATATTCCTTCGACTATGAGATTATGCAACTCCCGGATACCGAAGGAATACATTGTGTGCTATCAAACATCACAACGTAACTGGGTGATCATAAAGATGCTCTACAAGTATCTCCGAAGGTGTTTGTTGAGTTGGCATAGATCGAGATTAGGATTTGTCACTCCGAGTATCGGAGAGGTATCTCTGGGCCCTCTCGGTAATACACATCATAAGAAGCCTTGCAAGCAAAGTGACTAATGAGTTAGTTGCAAGATAATGTATTACAGAACGAGTAAAGAGACTTGCCGATAACGAGATTGAACTAGGTATGAAGATACCGACGATCGAATCTCGGCAAGTAACATACCGATGGACAAAGGGAATTACGTATGTTGTCATAAGGTTCGACCGATAAAGATCTTCATAGAATATGTAGGAGCCAATATGGGCATCCAGGTTCCGCTATTGGTTATTGACCGGAGAGGTGTCTCGGTCATGTCTACATAGTTCTCGAACCCGTAGGGTCCGCACGCTTAACTTTCGTTGACGATATAGTGTTATATGAGTTATATCATTTGGTGACCGAATGTTGTTCGGAGTCCCGGATGAGATCACGGACATGACGAGGAGTCTCGAAATGGTCGAGAGGTAAAGATTGATATATAGGACGATGGTATTCGGACACCGGAAGAGTTTCGGAGTGCACTAGGTAGTCATCGGGTCACCGGAAGGGGTTCCGGACACCCCCGGTAGGTGTATGGGCCTAATGGGCCAAAGGGGGGACATACCAGCCCACAAGGGGGCTGGTGCGCCCCTTCCCTAGCTGGCCGGCCCTATGGGGAAGGAAAGGGGAGGAGTGGCCCCTCCTGCCTTTCCCTCCTCATGGGAGAAAGGAAAGGGGGGCGCCACCTCCTCCTGCCTTCCTCCCGCACCTATATAAGGAAGGGGGGCGCGCGGCTAGGGGAGGACCCCAAGTAGGATTCAGCCTACTTGGGGCTCCTCCTTGGCTGCTCCTCCCTCCCCCCACCTATATATATGTGGGAAGGGGCGCCTAGCACAACCACGACAATTGCTTAGCCGTGTGCGGCGCCCCCCTCCACCGTTTACATCCCCTGTCATATTTTCGTAGTGCTTAGGCGAAGCCCTGTGAAGATCACTTCACCATAGCCATCACCACGCCGTCGTGCTGCCAGAACTCATGCACTACCTCGCCGTCTTACTGGATCAAGAAGGCGGAGGACGTCACCGAGCTGAACGTGTGCTGAACGCGGAGGTGCCGTACGTTCGGTACTCGATCGGTTGGAGCGCGAAGAAGTTCGACTACATCAACCGCGTTAACAAACGCTTCCGCTTACGGTCTACGAGGGTACGTAGACACACTCTCCCCTCTCGTTGCTATGCATCTCCATGGATAGATCTTGCGTGTGCGTAGAATTTTTTTTGTTTTTCATGCAACGTTTGCCAACAATGGGAGCCACCATGGGAGGCTTCGGAGGCATGGGAGCTACCATGGGAGGCTTGGGAACAAGCATGGGAGGCATGGGCGCCATGTGCGGCATGGGACGCATGAGAGCACCTACGGGAGGCATGGATGGCTTCGGAGCTACCATGGGAGGCATGGGAGCACATACGGGAGGCATGGGTGGCTTCAGAGCTACCATGGGAGGCATGGGAGGCATGAGTTTTGGGTATCTCATGGGAGGCATGGGAGCACCTTCGGGTGACATGGGTGGACGCATGGCTTCCGGTGTGCCTCACATGCATTCGCATGATGCCGTCGGAGATAGTGCGAACACCGTCCGAGTTCCCCGACGATGATGAGGCACTTGAAAATGGAGAAGAGGAGGAAGAATCGTCTTTGAAAGAGGAGGAAGATGATGTGGCATGATTGTTGATGTTTCATTTGTTTGTGTGAACTTTTATTTGTCATGAACTTGGTTGGGTGATTTTGAACTATGCCATGCAATTGAACTATGCTATGTTGCTCCAACTCATTATTTTGCATACTTGTTTACGCCAAGGAGCTAAAAAAGACTCATGTTTTATGAGTTCTCAGGCTCTGGTCTGACTTGTGCGGGCAAAATTGAAGAATGGTCGCATGAGCCGATTCAGAGCAAGGAACAGAGGAGGTCTTCAGTGAACTGAGGTAGCATTTGACATGTATTATGTGTGTGTACACGCACGTTTGGATGGAATGTGCTTATGTTCTATGGCAACATTGTTTGTGCTTTATTTGATATCAATGAAATCTTTGGCATGTTTGTACGCTTCTTTCATTAGGTTTAAGGCATATTTACAGAACTTTTTCTAGAGCTATAGCCCTGACAATGAATTCTACAAGCTATGGAGTTAAGGTTAATCATAAGGTATTTTTTTCCTTCAAATTGATTCAGAACTTTAATTATGCTATGAGACTCCAAGCACAAAATATAAGACAACTACGATTCATGTTTCTCCGTCCCAATAATAATAACGATGTCCGTTCTTCTATAAATGGTTCAATTTTCTTATTCCCTCTTTTCTCGAATTCGTTGCATTCTGTATACAACTTCAAATCTATTTATTAGTTGTGTGATGTTTTGACAGGTGCATTCTCTATACAACTTCAAATCTATGTAAAGCATCACATGGATTTCAATAGTAATCTACATGGCTGAAGCGCCAACAGGTGTGTGTGTTTTAATTTTTGCTCACTCTTTTGTTTCTGAACACGAGAATTTCTCTTGCTGGAGCGTTTCAGTGAATAGGCATTTGGTTCTGAAGCTTACAACCTGATTGCTCTATGTTGTGTTGTGGTTTCTAGCCCAACAAGTGTTTATTTTTGTGCCTAAAAGGAAGTATGTGCTTTGTAGAATAAGCTCCATTGGTAAATATGCATTGCCTGTGTTGACTGCTCCTAAATTCTAACACACATTTGCAAGTTTATTAATGCATACTGTACAATTGTGGTAGAAGTACTTGTTCTTATTCTTTTGTGTAATTAGAGTGTTTAATTAGTGTTGTAGATGATTTCTGTAGCTGCATAGTAGTTACAAAACATGAGCTTGTGAAGAAACAAAGTTCTAGCATTTGTTTCATAAGTGATTATACACATGCTTCCGAGATAAACAACTCACTCTTGAATGTCCTACACAAAATGAAGCTAGTTACCTATTTCTAATATAAATTCAAGAAGCTAAGCTACTCCCTCCATTTCCTTATACAAGGCCACAAATTCAAATTACAGGTACCAAGGTAAAATTTAATGACAACTTTGCAAGCCAACTTTTTTTTTTCGTTAATCGGGATCATTAATACGCCCGCATGCATGCAATGAAGGAATGAGAAGGAAGTAGCACCGTGTCATTATGACTACATGCATGCAAGTATTAAACAAGTTGGTAGTGCAAGGAAACATCATTAATTTTTGCCTCGATTTCTGTTAGTGGTCTTGTATCAATGCAAAATGTATTTTTCATAGTGGCCTTGTATAAGGGAATGAAGGGAGTACTAAAGATGTCCTGTAAGAGAATAAATGATATAACAGGCGTCCCTCATAGCTCAAACACATAATTCAGAGATTTTCTTCTTCCTCTGAGACGTAGCAGGAAAGAAAGAAATACACTATGCATTCTTCACGGAATAAATAATGTTGAAATTGACTATGCTCGACGCATATACTTCCTTTTAGGCACAAAAAGAAACACTTGTTGGGCAGGAACCACAATACAACATAGATCGAAATAATTCCGCTGTGTTTTTCAGATCGTAAGCTTCAGAACCAAATTCCTTTTCACTTTGACGCTCCAGCAAGAGAAACTCACTTCTTCAAAAACAAAGGAGTGAGCAAAAGTTAAACACATACACACACCCCTGATCTAGGTGGATGAGATGTTGGCGGAGAAGCTGGCTGGCGAGCTGCGAGCATGCGGCCTCCATGGCCGCTCCCATGGCGTGTAGGCGGTTGATCGCGGGGCTGCAACAGACGGTGTTGGCGATGTGCAGCCACGGTGCTGCACATGCGAGGTGAGTGGGAGGACAAGGGAGGAGGCGCAGGGGATGGCGCAGCGACCGGAAGCTGCGCACGAGGGCGGCGGTCGGCCGTCGATCCCGCAGCTCGGCAGAAGGCGGCCATGGGCGCTTGGGAGGCGCGCGTGGGTAGTGCAAGCGGAGCGGCGCGGAACGAGGAGGTTGAGGAGGAGGCGCGACGCTCGCGCCACGGGCGACCGGTGACGCACCGGAGTTGGGTAGAAGGAGAGGGCTATGGATCGGGGCGGAGAGAGAAGGAGAACATAGAAGAAAGAGGAGTCAGGTGTGCTGAGGGGAGATCGCCGGCATGGTCCTCGTCGGCGGCGGACGATCTCCGTCGGGAGGCGCGGAATCGGGTGGTCGGGCGCGGGTGTCTCTCGCGCGTGGCGGCGCACAGGGAAAATCAGGGGCGGATTACCCTAGGTCTCCAGCCAATCGTTTTTACCAGGTGGACCGTGGGTTGAATAGCCAAAATTAGAAGGACTTTTCTGCAAAATTGCCGCGACGGTGAATCCGGCAGACTCGATAGCTGCTTTATTAGGAGTAGCAAAAATGGCCCGTGCGTTGCAACGGGTATAAAATTAGTTTGAAAGTTCGTGTGCGCAGCTCCCAATCCATCTCCTTCTGCCTTGTCTCATCTTCCCTTTTATTTGAAATTGCTGGGCAGTGAATACTACAATTGCAAAGGCCACGATAAATTAAACATGTTTAATTAGGATTGCTCTTAGCCTCCAACACATTCTCAACATAAAAGCATTGATTATAAAGTGTCAATCCAATGATGGTGACCAAGTGAAAAAAGGAAAAGAACTTCCAAGTAATTCTAGACGGACGGAGTATGTCAATAACAAAGAGATGTCACATCATTTTTGAACCAGTGAAAATATCTCACATCTGTATGAAAATCACATAATGTTATCAAGCAGAACAAATACCATAAGTATTTTTCTTTCCTTTGATCCCAATATATACTACTTAGTAGATTCAGATACACAACCAAGGTTGTGCAAGAGCTATTCCGTTAACGGTGCCAATTAAATGAAATAAAAAGAACCTGGGCCTTTGCTCATATGCATCAAAACAATATGTAAAGGGGTAGTTTCACGGAAAAAAAAACTAACAAACATAGTGTTTCAGGCCTTGAAGGGGTTGATCTGGATGCCCTCGGTCTCCTAGACCTGGCGCAACATAGTGTTACACATTGATCTGCAATTCTGTCGATGACCCTCAATAGTGACTTGCACATGGCACCATGGCTAGGCATTATGTCAAATAGAGGACCAATATTACAAAGAACGAGACATCAAAAATCATGCTGATAAGTGATAAAACGCCTAACCTGCTCTGCCATGATCATGGTGATGGATGCTCTCTCGGCAGTGTCATTGAGGGGGTATGGATGGCAGAGCTAGCTGGACAACATCTCAGATGATGCATGGCGGTGGCATTGCCGACCTTGAGCTTCTGCCCAAGCATGTTGCAATTTCAGTCATCATTTGATTATGATCTGGGATGCTTAACCTCTCGGGTAGTGCAAAAGACTTTGATATACAACCTTGGTGTAAGGTTTTAGGCATTATTACCATTATCTAAAAATTCATAGAAATGTAAGTCAGCAGGAATTCCATCTATACTAATACTTATAGGAGGTGCTATATTACAAACTTAAAAAAAAATATGTAATAAGATTTGGATTGCTTAGCACGTCCATGTTATAACCATAATTCTACACAGTATGTACTCCATTCCCTTGTCTTAATAGTATTTCGGCAGAGCTCCTGCTTGGTTCTTCGGAAAATAGAAAACTCACACATTGCCATTGGCAAAATTTAAGTTGGGAATTTGAGTCTGGTATCATGTAAGTTGTGCTTGGTTGACTAAAAAAAATGTACTAATGTCTGTTTGATGACAGATACCAACATGTTTATGAAGGTATAATATCACTCCACTTAGTCTGATACCAAAATTAGTATAAAAAAGTTTAGTTTGCTTTCTTATTACCAATAGCTTACCAACTTTTCTATCCCAAAAAAAGCACTAACCTAAGTTACAGTATACTGAATTCCACCACTAAAACAAATTGCCATGCAGTCCCTTAATTAAACCCACTTAAATTATTTAAGAATATGGAGGCTACCAAGTTAATTCAAAGCTACAGACTATGCAACAAAATTATTTATAGATTGCTCTGGATGAGTACACATTGCAGATGGGCTAAGAGAAGCATGAAACAATCATTTTTGTGACCACGCACCTAATCTTCTCAATTCTCATGGCCATGGGCTCTGTCCCCAGATTCATTGAGGGGCATAACTGAGTGGATCGAGGTGGTAGATATCAGTGGGCGGCAGCTCCATGATGTAGCATGTGAGGCATTGCTGACCAGGAGCTTTGCACTGGGATCATGGCTGCGGGTTGTGATCGAGGGAGAAAGCTTGCTTCTCTTCTTCCGGATGTGCAGGTTGGTGGTGGACGCAAGTGTTCAGTGAAGCTCAGAGGCAGAAGGCATCCAACCAAATCATCATACTTGACACTTCAAAATCTGCATCCTTGGACAGAATCCCGTTTACGACGACAAGGTTTCACAGCGTGTTGCATTGGTGCCTTCTTGCCTCATAGGTGCTCTCCTTCCCCATTGGCAAGACCCTGCGCGAAAGGAAAATACTCACCATAATAAACATATATTTCTTCAGGTGCATCGCGACGATTACTTCTGTCAATGAGACAAAACTGAAATCTGGATATAATATTCAGTCATTTACATGCGAACTTTTTGGGAGTTTTTTCTGCTGAGTGCAAACTATATATTATTTTAAACAGATCATATGATCCTAAGACGCATCAGTGGTTTTCACATCAATTAGATTTTATTTATGCCATCGGAAAAAAAATACCCACAAAAACGCAGAAAGTCATCCACTTTGACCGTGTCCACCGTTCTGCTATCAGGAGTGCCGCCCACTACTTCCTCTAGCCGCTTAAGCAAGGCCAATCATACATGTGCGCTAAAGCCATGCATCAGCATCATCACCTGACTCCACTCTGTGAATGCCTTCGCTTCCATCGAGTCCGGGGAGTAGAGAAAGATTAGAAAGATAGATAAATTACTTCTTTCGAGAAGGGGATATGTACCAAAATTAGTGAGAGAAAGATATGTACCAAAATGCAGGCAAACACAAAGCAGAAACTCATGGGAAGAAATATGCTAGTCATCAGCTGCTGAACCTTTTTTTCCATTCATCAATTCAGAAACCGGAGATAACGTTGACTTGGTTGGTGATGTAGGTGATGACAATTGCACTTCATTTATCTGATTATCTGATTCTGAACCAATCGATTCAGAACATTCAGAAACCATAGATGATATGGAGATGGTAGGTGATGACAATGGAACACGCAAAACACTGCCCTGACCGTAGATGATGTGGAGATGGTAGGTGTTGACAGCTCGCCTGAAAGGGATCTTAGATAAAGAAAATAACATTCAGTTTTGCTGATATGCCATTGGAAATAAGCTGGACAGAGAGAAAACAACATATTCTTCTAGTTTCCAGCGGCCTATTCTTGCACTACACCACATATGCACTACAAATCCCCACAAGTAATAGACCCTCATACCCTTCAATGGAAAATACCCACAAGTGATTCATGTTTACAGGCTGGTATTCTCCTGGCTTCAAGTACCACTTGATTTTTTTTTAGCTATTTTACAAATTCAGAAGGTCCTACCATGGTTGTATGGTTATTTTGTGCCTAAAGAATTTAAGAGAATCATGTACTGAGTCAAGCACGTTTGGTGGCTATTCCCCTTTACTGAATCTACTGCTTTGATGGTTTCAAATCCCGGTTCAGGTTACAGCACAAGTCAGTAAATTAGATATTGTCATCTCAGTCCATCTGAAATTCTAAATAGTGACACAAAACAAACAATGTTTTGCAGTCAGCATGGAAACTATAATAAGTATTGTCAACCTCAAGCTCAACAGAAAGCAGGAGTTAATCGTATGAAGGAAGTAGGTAGCAATCCACCCAGCAAACAAATTAACAATTCTGAACTTTTGACAAAATAAACAGTACTGAAGAACTGCCCTAGCTACGCGACAGCGACACGCCCTTTCGGATGTGGAGACCATCGAGTTGTACGTGCTGATCCAACTAAGAATGCTTCAGTATGTAACACACAACAATGCAAAGAAGATTGCTAGATGGTAATTTTGCGCACAAAGGACAGTGACAATTTGCTCTACTACCGGCTGTAAGTTAACCTAATCGATCTGTAGCACACCACAATGCAAAACAGATTGCTAGATATCTATGCTTTTTAACACCACAACCAGGAGGTAATCTTAATTAATGTTTCTTGATATAAGACTGTTATATTGGAGGAAGATGATCAAGACAACAATCCTAAATAAACCAACAGAGATTAACTAAAGAAGTAATTACTGTTACTTGGAGCACGTATGTGTGAGTAATTCGAACGTAGACTTCCGATCAGCTATGGAGCAGTGTGGAGGTCAACCTAGTCGCTCATATGAAAAACCAGCTGCAGAGTACCAAAACGAAAAGGCAGTCAGCTAGCCCCAACGGCGGATTAATGGACGCTTGCATTTGTATTGGGTTAATCACAAAGCTTCGGATGGAAACGTCGTGTTGCTTGCTTTCTTGCGCACAAGGGTGGTGCAGAGATTCTCGACTTCCTGCAGCTCCCGGTGCATCGACGGGCCGACATCCAGCAGTAGAACCAGCCCTTCCTAGATAGCAATCGGCAAATCAAATGCGTCAGCGTACCGCAAGAACAATGTTCTGCCTGCCTGTCTGCGCCTGTAAAATAGTACTATATCTACACATGGGCGAGAGGAGCTGCGTGCCCTCCTCCACTCGTGGCCGCCGGCAGCGCCGCCTCTTCCCATCCTCAACCTCCAGCTCGCCGACCCCCGCCGTCTCCATCCCCGGCCTCGATCTTGCCGGCACCCGCCCTCTCCATCCCCGTCCGCGAGCCCGCCGGCGCCACCCTCCAATCCCCTTACTCGAGCCCCTCGTCTCGAGCGCAGCACACCATCCCATCCTCTGTCGTCGCCGACGCGCAGATCGGCCGCTCGAGCTCCGGAGCCGGACGCCAGCGCCGCACCCTCCTATCCTCTGCCTCCCGTGAGGTCCCGACCAGTTGGTGGAGGGGAGCGGCGCAGAAAGCCGCGGGTGAGGAGGAGATGGGATTGGGAGGAAGAAGGCGGCCGACGGCGCGCGCTGAGGCTGTGAGGGGCGGGGCAGGAGGCGGCCGGCGGCCGGCGGCGCGCAGGGCGTGGCAGGAGGTGGGTGGGGTGGGGCGGAGCGTCGCGAGGCAGAGCGTGGCTGCCTTTTCTTTCCCCTTCATACCGGTTCAATCTGTACTGCGGGTTTAATTCCTAAAAACCACATGGACCTTTTCGTAAAAACGCCGCGACGGTGAACCCGAGAGACTCAATCCGTGCTTTATTATTAGGGATAGATATGCCCGTGCGTTGCAACGGGAGAAAAAAGTCATACGCCTCTGGCCTAATAAGCATCTCTCAAGCCCCCTCTCTGGTCCACATCCCCTATTTTAAGACGACACCTCATTTTACAAAAAGTAGCTAGTTTACAATTTTTCTGTTAACAGGTCAATTCTTTGTCCCTTTGAATAGTAATGCTCACCTTTGATAGTTGGATTGGACGGTGAACTTCAGAAACTCACTTCATCTCTTCTTCTTCAGAATGTCTATCCCTTGCTAGTCTCATGAATATGAGGTCTCTAAATAATCAACATAGTACCCGTAGAAAGAAAGTATCATGATTAGTTTCGGACAAAAAATGTTGGGTAAAGGAGATATGTTGGTCTAGTTTTCATTATTAGGGAGTTATGCATCAGTAGAAAGCACGTCTATCCCTACATGTCCTTACTCATTAATGATCACAGGCCATGATTATATTAGCATCCAATTGTATCAAAAAAATTGGAATAAGGACGACAAATATCAAACTACTTGATCAGATTGTTTTCAGTTATCAATTTTGTGAAATAATGACAAAAAATATCAAACTATTTGATGGGGTGAATTACCAAAAAATACAGGAAGAACTCGAGTTGAAGCTATTCACATACAGAAGTACAACTTTCACGAGTCTTAATATACAACATGACTTAGATGCATGCCAAGAAATGTGAAAATGAATCTTCTTTGTGAAAACATTTCTTCAACTTTAGTTAGTAGCGAATATGCCTTTCCCTGTGATAAAAATACAATGGAACTGTTGTTGTGACATCTCTCACAGATTTTGCCAGTGATATGCCCAGAAGGACAACATAATAGATTTTTTAGATAGAAAAAGGAGAGAGCCCACATGAGAATATGAGATAGTACATGAATAGTAGGGCCAAGCTGCATACCTGCAAGTTTCACTAAAGATACAGTCTGAATGGTTTCTCTACACCAAGAGCGTCTACTGACAGAAAGAGGCTATAAAACTTCCTCCAGCAGGCATGCGAGCTGCGACCCCAAGAGCCTCTAGCAACCTGATCGCAGTGAACCGGCTGTTTGGCTATGCCAGCAGTCCCAGCCTCCCAAGTCATCACCCCGCGTGGTACCTCACATACTGTACTGAGAAGCACTTAGCGACATACCTATCATACTCAAATCGAGCACACAAACTTACTGAAACTAATGATGTACATGTCATCAAACATCTCCGCAGTATGAGGCTTACCGGAATGCCATGTGCTGGGTGAGGAAGAAAGGATGTGGCGTCCGCATACAGTGGGTCATTAGGCAAAATATCTATTGTGAAATTTAAGCAGAAAATCAATATGTAGTTGTGTTACTTCTAGTTCAGCACATAAACTAATTTGGGTAATCTCTGAAATTAAATCAATGATTAATTGTATGGAACAACATTTAGATAGAAAACATTATATCTCAAACATTCTACCTATTTGGGGTTTAATCTATCAACAAAACCAATGATTATATGATGCTTCCCCCATGCATCAGAATCACAGAGCGAAAGGGACAAATTACTCACTGATAAACATTGTGTACTGGACAACAATGCCATCCAAAAGATCCTTTGCCTTCACGCATTCTGTAGTAAAGGACATACGTGTGATTTGTCCCCGTCATGCTCCAAGGATCGACATGATTTTCAGACTAAAAGGACATGCAAGTATGCAACTTCTTTTTTCATCCAGGAACCTAAATTTGCCGCTGGTGATTTACTACGCAATTAGCCCAGGTCATACAAACATGCATGCTCACCTCACATGCGTGATGGATTGCTGTTGCTGGAGTTCTCTGGTGGCCTCGCTACGGATCCACCTGTGTGATGGAGTGCTGTTGCTGGAGATCTCTGGTGGCCTCGCTACGGATCCAGTGTTCTGGTGGCCCCAACGTTCCCGGCGCCGACGTCGTTGCCCGCCGGCACATCGAACCTGCTTGCTGTGATATATTCTCGTCGCCCTTGCCGTTGCCGCCGTGGTGCTCCTATCGTTGGCAACGCCGCCGCTAGGTCTAGGTTTCTTGTCTCCCTCTCCCTTGTCGGGGATGTTTCTCCGTTATTGGAGGCTCTCGCTGGATTGAATCCACAAGCATATTTGACGAATCAATAGGCTGTAATTTTGCTAGCTCCGGTTTTAGCTCGATAAGCATATTCGACGAATCAATAGGCTGTAATTTTGCTAGCTCCGGTTTTAGCTCGATCTTCTTCCATATTTCTTTCCTCTTGTCACCTCATGTTCGTTTAGCAGGCCACCACATGTATATAGAAGATTAATTAGCCTCGATTTCCTTCCTCATCTTTCTGCCTTGATCTCTGAGATGGCTTCCTGATACCCAAGGAATTTAAAGATGTATATAAATTGGGTAGATTCGATTTGAGGGAGTGAGGTGGGACTATTTAACAACAGAATCAACCTTTTTTCTACAAATAAGAAATAACACAGCTAGCTCGGTTAGCCGGACCATTATCTACTGGACGCTAGGTTTTGGGTTCGAATCCTCTCAACAGCATGTATTTTTTGCTTCAAACGGAATAAGTGGGCCGGATTTATTGGGCCAGAGTGCACGTGCGGGCTCGGTTAGCCTGGCTCGAACGACGGACGAAACGATCGGTGAAACTATTAACGTACGAAAATTAGGGAGGAAGAAGCGATAGCCCTATTATTAGTAGGTAAAGATATATATATATATATATATATATATATAGTAGGTAAAGATATAAAAACATCGACTAATCCAAAATAGACTAATTACTACTCCATTCCTAAATATAAGGTGCATTAGTTTCCCAAACATTGACACTCTATATTACCTAATATAAGGTGTATTACTAATCCAAGATAGACTAATTACTATTTAGTCATTGAATTTTAATTTTGGCTTTGAAAAAACAATACACCTTACATTTACAAACGGAGGGAGTACTTAAATTGGTTGGATATGCTCATATGGATTGGGGTACGGGGGGGCAAACACTGCCTATGCCTGTCCCAAGCACATAAAAATTGGAGGGGCATAAACAAATTAACATTTTTCACCAACAGCATTGCCTTAATTACATTGGTTCAATAGTACAAACACATGAAAAGGATAAAAAAGGGGGGAATATGACATGAACAAGAAAGGGAAAGGTTGGACCTATAGGTGGAAGACTGCTGCCGCTGTCGAGGATGAAGACGACGTGTCGGCCTGCCTCGATTTTCACTAATATAAATCGTCCTGTGGAGGATGAACTCAAGCTGGATCGAAGTTGGCTATAGGAGACGATATCCATGCCCGCATCGCATCAGCAATGGCATCGTCCAGACGGACGAGCTCGCCTCCTCCCTTGCGTAGCTGCTTCTCGCCCCCTGCTAACCCTTCGCCACAGTTGACCAAGCCAGGAGATCGATGACGCGTACGAGGAGCCAAAATAGCCGCCGTAGATCATGCCCCGCCTAAAATGCGGGGATGCATGCAGGTGAGGAAGAGCAAGGTTGCCACAGGGTAACTGATTACCCCTGGTACAAGCTGGACATCAACCGGAGGCAACAATCTAAGAGCCAGTGGAGAGAACAAGGAGAAAGGGCTCCGCAAGAGGTAAAGAACGCTAGATCAAGAGGAGGAGCCCCGCCCCCGAGCCGCTCCCGCGAGCGTCCTCGGGGGAAACCCTAGCGTGCCGCCACTCGCCTCCCCCCGTCGATCTCTCCCCCCGCCGCCGCCTTGGCGGCGGGGACCTAATCCCCTTCTCGTGGTTGGCTGCTGACGCGGGATGGCGCGGCGTGAGCAGGCGTCAGGCTGTGCGGGTTCCGGCGGTGTGGTGGCGGGCGTGCTGGGTGGCGGCGGCCCTGCCTGGCGGCGGTGCAGCAGCGACCTGGGGTCCTGACGGCGTGCGGCGGCTGCGGTGTGGCTGCTTCTGGTGGTGACGCGCGGGACGGCCCCGGCCAGATCTGGCAGATTTGGCTCCGGCGGCTCGTCGTGCGGCGAGGGCAGCGTGCTGCCTGGGCCACGGGCATCTGGCTCTGCCATGGCCGAGGCTGGTGGAGCAGGAGGCATGGCGACGGCGGTGGATGGAGCGCATTGAGGCGGGCGGGCGGCGGCTTGCTCGCTTGCTCTGCCTGCGATGGCGCAGGCCGTGGGTGGCTTGGGCCGCGGGCGGCCGGCGTTGCCGTGCTTAGGGGTGGCGATGCTGGTGGCGTGGTTGAGGTGGTGGCAGTGCGTACGCGGCCTGGGGTCCGGCCGGGCCTCCGTCCCAGCTTGGGCGACGGCGTGTGGCGCGGGCGGACGGTCAGTAGGTCCTTCCTTGGCTGCGGTGGCGGCGGTCCTTTTCCCTATCTTTGCCAGACGGGCGGCCGTCGGTGGCCTCTCGCTGGTCTGTGCCAGCGGCAGCGATGAGGCGAAGCCGAGTGCTTCGGGTGGGAAGGCCAGTAGGAGTGATGGGGGCTTCGAGTCCCCGTCTTCGGCACAGGCATGTGCCGCTCCTCCCTTCCCACTTCCTCATCCCGGTGCTTGCTGGTCGCTAACTCGGCGTTGCCTGAGGCGGGATGGTCGTTGCTGCTTCCGGTGGTGGTTGGGGTTTGTGCTGGTCAAAGCCCGCTCCTTTGAGGTTCCCGGGGCTGTCTGGATGCAGGGCGGCGGCCCTGGCAGTGGGAGACGTGCTGATCTTGGGCGGATTGCGCGGCTCGGGTGTGGGCGGGCAGGCATGGTCGCTCGGGCGGCATGGTTGCGGAGGGTTGGCGGAGCTGGGTTGCGTCAGAGGGATCGGTGCACCGGGGTTCATCACCTGCCTAGTCCCTGTACTGGCCGACGGTGGCAGCGTCCGTGGACGTCGTTTCCTCCTTGAAGGCTCCGTCGTGGTGCTCCCACTCCCTTCGGGTTACTCCGGGTGAAAACTTGATCTGCGTGATTGGACGGTGGCGGCTATGGTCGTGCCCTTCTTGAAGGCACCGTTTTGGAGTCCTCGCTCCGCCGTTGGCCTCTCACCTCTCCTAGGTAGCTCGCTCTTGGTGATCTTGGTCGGCTCGAGGCGGTGCTCCTTTGTTCATCCTTTGTGTACCTTGTAGTCGTTGGAGTGGTGTGTGGGTGCCCGGCGCCCTTGTATCTAGCCTTGGGTTTGTGTTGTGTGTGGTGTTGGGTGGTGTGTGTTTGTACCGTTCTCTCGGTTGTACTGCGATGTTGCTTTATTTATAAAGCGGGGGGAAACCCTTTTTCGTAAAAAAAAAGAAAGGGCTCCGCAAGAGAGAGAGAGAGAGGATCGGTCAACAGCGATGTGTGTGAAGAGTCTATGTGACGGTCTGAGTGTGAGAGGAGATGTATGACCGCTGTGGGCATCCGCTTGAGGCTATTGGGCTAAAATCCCAGCTAATCATTCAAGTAGAAAAATCTAATTCTAATAGAAAGATCACATATATTACCTACTAATCAGCTATGATTGCGTACAGCCCCTAAAAATGGCTATGGGTATCGTACAGTGTACATCACCTAAGAAAATAAGTATAGTGCATATAGAGTACGTGTTTAGCCTAAATTGTATAATGTTCATTGCTGCAAAAAATTTCTGAACATATCCATGCAAATATATAGTGCATCACCATATGAACAAAAAATCTCCAGCCATAACAATCATCCATATTTAGAGCATGTTCGATAATCCACCAGCTTCACGAAATCCTCAGATCTGTGGAGCACTTCTTTCCACGCTCCGAGATTTTTAACTGCAGCTCGCTTCGCTCAGCGCTGCTGACTCCAGGGAGTTAATAGTGTTCGGGTCAACTCCGCATGCTCCAGTAGCAGAGTGTGAGCAGACGGACTCCGAACAGGCTCTTAGACTCGATGCATGTGGAACTTCTCAGGAAAAAAAATGATGTACTACTCTCTTTGTAACACACTTTACTATGGTGCAACAAACATGTCAAACCAATCCCACACTACCAACGCGATCGTGCGGCCGCATTAAGAAAAACCTGTAGAAAAATTTGACACAGACTTGAACTCAAGATATTTCCTAAAACATGAAAAAAGTACATCTTATTATATAAAAACACCATTTAATGCACCTGCAGAAAAACCATTTAATGATCAACCGAAGAAACCGAATTTTTTTAACTTCATGTGACCTAATTTTGTTAAATACTAGCCCGCGAGTATTCGCGGGCTACTTTGCTAGTTAGATTAACAATAACATTGGTTAGACATGTCCTTACGGTAACAGTGTGATTGCTTCATTTTACATGCGTCCTTACATTAACAACAACAAAAAGTTGGTATAAGAACATGCGACAATGGACGCATCAACACAATGTACCTACAAGGAGGCATAAAGTGGTGATGCCAAGTTTGTTCATACTATGTGAGGGCGGCAAATCTAATCCTGAAGACCTTTTACTATGTGAGGGCAACAAATCTAATCCTGGACATACTCTGTTGACTTGTCCACCAACCGCCACTTTCTATCCTTTTTTTCAACCAATAATAGATCTGTTCCTTATCCAGTTTGTACTGTCTTTTCTCTTTATTTTCCTTTTCAACCAAGAGACCGGTAGGGTATCCAGTCTCTACTACTTTCCCCCTGTTATTTCCTCTTTGAATCAAGTCCTAGATTCATGCTACAACTTTTTCCCCTTTCTTCGCTGTTTGAACCAAGTCCTAACTTCGACTGCATGAAGTAGCTTTACCTCTAATAATACTAAAAATTTAGGTGGCTTTGGAAGAGCTGATGGAAGTAGAAAAAGATCCACATGTAGCCACGTGGGGAACTGGGGCAGTAGAGTAAGGCCGCTTTCGAAGGAACTTATACCCGAGGGTCGTCAGGATGTGGCTAAGAGGGCGGCGGGAGGTCGGATCTGCCCACAATACGGCAGGGAGGAAGAAGGGGTCCGAGGACCTCCTGAGCCGACGCTGTGTCGGAGAGAACGTCACGGGCAGAGGATCAGGACCCGCCGGCAGTTGTGGGTTTCCTCCCTCACCGTCGATGACTGCGTGAACGATGTACCTCGTCCCCTACACACCCCGACCAAAGGGATCCGGCCGGATCTGTGACCAGCAGTGAGCAGAGAGAGAATGTCGCTACCGCTGTCTTGTTTAGATCTGGAGAGGATGAGAGAATGAAGAGAGCAACCCTCGTAAAGCAAGCGCTCAGGCTCCTGCCTATATACTATATAGTGGAGTGATTATCTTTTTCTCTCCAGAACAAGCGTTTCAATTTGTGTACGTGGCATTAAAGAAAAGAAACCCTCTATTTAACGTGACTAACTGCACATCGCACTTTGTACTGTACTGTACTACTCCTACTTACTAGTAGTATTGTTCACTTGTGCTCCCCGGCCCTCCATTCATTGAACAACCCCGCGTGTGAATAAATATATAGTACTATTTATATAGAACAAACAAGTTCGAACTTTTTTGGCTTTGAGATATCGATGGTATAGTTTGACCACATTGCATCAATGGACTCAGTACTTTGAAGTAACCTATACGTATAAACACATGCACAGTTTACATTCTAAATCGCTAGCTAGAGCTTGAACTGTACTCCCTTCGTTCATAAATATTTGTCTTTCTAGATATTTCAACAAGTGACTACATACGGAGCAAAATGAGTGAATCTACACTATAAAATATGTCTATATACATCCGTATGTGGTAGTCCATTTGAAATCTCTAAAAAGACAAATATTTAGGAACAAAGGAAGTATTTGTTTACATGTACCACCTTTTTCTTTTGGTTTTCTGCTCCATGGCGCAATTCATGGATATAAAATTATACTAGGAGTATTTAAAAGCTGAGGGCGGGGCTTTTCCCGGGCAGTACGCGCGGCAGTTTTCGCGTAGCCAGTTTGACAGAGAGGCGAGGAGGGTGAGGGAGTAGCGGATTCAACTTACTGCTGGAAAGGTAGGGATGTGTGATTTGACGGCTCGTTACTGCTGGAAAGATAGGGTCTTGTGATATGACTGCTCATTATAGTCATTATTACTGCGGCGCTACGACCGGGGTGATGCCCCCCTTCCGTTCCCCACTCTAATCTGGTGCATGACACGTCGACCCAGATGCTGGCTCTCCCAAATGTCGGCGACGTAAGAAGGAGTAAAGAATCATGCGGTATATATAGTACTACTCACGTCGGAGGAGTGCGAAACACGGCAGCCCAGTGAACCAGCAGGCGATAGGCCATAGAAAACAATGTGGTGATATGGCCATAAAAAACAATGCACTACAGTCCAGTCTCTAGCATGTACAGTACTCCTCCTCTTCCTCCTCCTCTCGGTTCATCGCCATCATACTTTCTCCATTTTTGTGTTTTCAGTATCCTGCGAATTAAAGAGGCCCTTAGACTGGTTTAGGTTCGGTCGTTTTTTTTCAATGTGTTACGTCCAAAATTTAATGAACGTGCTCTGGTTTTTATGAAAATAATCCGGTTTGCATGTAGTAATTCATTTATTTATTTATTCTTCTATGGGGGGTTTGCATGTAATTTGTCAGGTCTGAAATGTAAAGTACGCGGGTATGGTTGCATATGCTCCGAGTTGTGCATGCACTATGACCCAGATGCTCTATGTCCCACATGTCGGCGAAAGGAAGCACGTGGAAATAGCCTAGGAGTACGTATAGGAGGAAAAATGCGTGAAAAATATGTATTATGAAGCGTAGCTGCGGTTCAAACAAGAGACCTAAAGTGATGACAGGTATAGGTCGCACGCACCCAACAAATGGTACTAGACGTACGAGTATTCAATACTCCTATTCTATCAACACGAGTCCCATTTGACAACAGTGTCCGTGCTACAGCTAGATCTTCTCCCTCGTTTCTCTCTTCTAATTCTAACTCAGCCGACGCACGGTGAGCGGGGTGGGGATTTGCCGATAGTCGGTTTGCTCAGCTGCGGCCCCACCTGACAGTGAAAATGCTAAGACAACAAGCATTCCCTAGGTTGAGCGGCATGCCGGACAGACCGTGTGGGGGTGCAACGCGAACGCGGCAGTCTTTACCTTTTTAACTTGTAGATAGAAAATTCGAAGCCAATGCGCGCTGAGCGGCAGGCCGGAACGACAGTGTGGGGTGCGACGCGAACGACACAGGCGTGCTATACTTGTTCATTGGTCCTGGTTTATTGGTCCCCATCGTAATCTGTGCCAAATTTTGACCATAAATTTGACTAATAAAAGGTTCATGCATGTCACCAAAATTACATCATTGAAAACTATGTTCAAATACGAATCAAACGATATAATTTTTGTTGACATGCACTAACATTTTGTCAGTTAAATCTTTGGTCAAAATTTTGCACAAATTACAAAAGGGACTAATAAACCAGGACCTAGGTAGTAGTACACCAGGACGAAGACAGTGATACTACATATAATTAACGCCAAATAAGAGCAAGGGATCACACATGTCATTTACGACTGGAATTAAAATGCCATACACTAACACATTAAGGCCACAAGGCAATGCAGTGCTGGTTACAGGAGGCAAGAAGAAAGATGCATCCATCGATGACCTCCTCCTCCTCAACTCAGGGCGCCGGCCCACCGAACGGTGGCTAAGTAGCAGGGCTTTCGTGGCCAGGTCAACGTGCTTCTGGACAATGGCGTCCAAAGATTCCAGCCGGTCGAAGAAGGCCAACATCTTTCTGTCCTCCCTGGGCTTGTAGTGGCCTATGTAGACGATTTCCTCGTAGACGTGGATGTGTAGGTCGACGGTTTCTTTCATGGTGAGGCGCTACCGGCGAGCGCGGTCTCGAGGTGCACATTCTTCGTCGTGACCTCCGGCAGCTGCAGGGCCACCAGTGCTTGAAAGAGTTCGTCACCATGGAGGCCGATGAGGGTGGCAGACAACGAGGAGCCTAGGCGCGCGGGCTCCAGTAGTACGGCAAGGTCGTCCGCGCGCTTCTTGATGGCGGTGAACTTGCGTATGGAGCGGACCATCATCTCGTCCATGCGAGAGGCGAAGCCGGTGTCAGCGAGGGCTATGATGCCGGCGGTCGCCAGCACCGTCTGGAAACGCTGCGCGGCGCGGGGCCACAGGCTGGCGTCTTGGATGATCTGGCACAGCCGACTGCCGCTCGCGTCCATCGCCTCCATGGGTGCTTGTGGCTTCTGGTCACTTGGTCTTGGTCTTGGATTGGAGTGAGCAGTGGTGCGTACGATTTGGTAGATGGATTGGAGTGGTGGGGTGGTTTCATATAAGAGTGCAAATTGCGTTGCATTCACAACGTGCTGGCTCCGTTCTGCTTCTCCAATTAATTCCCTCTGCATGCTAATTGAGGATGCATCATTGATCGTTCAACGTCTCGGGAACCGCTACCCTCTCCCTCGTTGGCATTCAAGCAGTATCAATGTAAATGCGTGTCAAAAAGAGACTAGTCATTACTACATTGTGCACCGCGACCAAGGCGGAGGGGAAAATGAGAGAACTTAATATTTACTGTACTACCATTGCATGCAATGAACTGACCGCTGCATACTGTGCTAGGTAGTCTCAAGGCATTAAAAACATACACGGCCCACGTCTCTTATTGGTCGATTCCTTTATTCATGTCAAGAAACAAGAAACGAGGTCGAGTTAATCCACCGCGCCTAAGTGTTTTGGGATTATAAGGTTTTCGTAAGCGATCGGCACAATAACCGTAAGATCAGCATCTGACGGTGGCACCTATTGGACGCAAACAATAATAGAAAAGAAATGCCACAAAACTGCGACACCACGCCCATCCCCTACACATAAGACTGGCACGCAAGCGTCGCAACTCCGACGTTCGGGTTGCGCTTGGCTCTTCGCCTCTTCGAGAAGTCAAACAATGATGTCATTTATGACTGGAACAAAAATGCAATACACTAACACATTAAGGCCATGAGGCGATGCAGTGCTGGTTACAGGAGGCAAGAAGAAAGATGCATCCATCAACGACCTCCTCCTCCTCGACTCAAGGCGCCAGCCCACCGAAACGGCGGCTAAGTAGCAGCGGCTTTCGTGGCCAAGTCAATGTGCTTCTGAACAATGGCGTCCAAAGATTCCAGTCGGTCGAAGAAGGCCAACGTCTTCCTGTCCTCCCTAGCCTTGTAGTGGCCTATGTAGACGATTCATCGTAGACGTGGATGTGTAGGTCGATGGTTTCTTACATGGCGAGGCGCTGCGCGGCGAGTGCGGCCTCGAGGTGCACATTCTTCGTCCTGACCTCCAGCAGCTGCAGGTCCACTAGTGCTTGGAAGAGTTCGTCACCATGGAGGCCAATGAGGGTGGCAGGCAACGAGGAGTCTGGGCGCGTGGGCTCCAGGACACTACTGCAGGATGCTGCTAACGCGACACTACGATCAGAGACCCTTTGACGAAACTGTGTGCGATGCATTAATCACAAACGGTGATGTAAAAAAACTGTCAAAAAAGATGCAAAACGTTTGCGATGAAGGATACATCAAACACGGTTCTGATTTTAGTTGCGGGTGCGATGCAGGGCATACGGTTGATCCATATGAACTATTTGCGATGAGATAGAATAATAGAAATGGGCAGCCAGATCAAGGTGTGTGCAATATACATCATACAGTTCGCTTAGATGAACTGTTTGTGATGATCGAGTTGAACACAAACGATTCAGCGTAACAAGTTATGTGTGATACCCGGCAAACAGGTCGGTAATCAGAATTGTGTGCGATCATTATAGACAGCCCATACGGTCTTTTTGTGAATTGTGTGCTCGTCAGGGCACAAAGTTCAAGAAACCAACCTGTGGGCGATAATGTAGAAGATCTATGTCGAATACGTATTACTAACCGTCTGCGATGAGATTGACAGGATAAACAGAGATAACGAATTAATATGAGCGAACAGAAACAGAGATATATACAGTCTGCTTAATTTAGTCCTTCTTCTTCTTGTTGTTGTTGGATGGCCCCGCGACATCATCTTGGTGAGGACGCTTCTTGCCGCTGACCGTTGGCTTTTCATCGCCGCCACCGTCGTCATCGTCATTACTGTCGTCGTCGTCCTCCTCCTCGTTCGACCATTCCTCCTCATAATCATCGTCGTCCTCTTCTTCGTCCTCCAATGGCTCCTCGTCTGTCTAGTTGTCGTTTGACGACTCCGGAGGCGGCGCCCCTTCCATGCTCCGGATATAATCGAGGTCTGGGCTCGACGCCGGACTCATGGAAGACGAGCGGGATGATTCCGATGTTGACCTATCATCGGGTGCCAGACTGCTGGCAGAACTGTCATCCTTGTTGTCGCTCGACATGGCTGCGGTCGTATAAAAATAGCGAGAAAGTGAGATTGCAGAGTGTATGCAAGTGTGTAGCGCGGCCTGCCGGGGACGATGAAGATGGTGGACACTTAAGCGGGGTATGCAGAGAAGAGGAATGCCAATTGAAGCGGGGGTTGACGTATTATCTAACTGCTGATATAATCAACCGCAATTATTTGTACCCAGTCGCTCCAAATTCCCGGGGTTGCGCAGTTCTCAATGTGATAATTAATTACGCACACATGTTGGAGCGTCCAAATATGAAACAAGCATTTTTCGTAGTACTTCTACTGCCTCCGTACCGGTGACCTAGGTGGGGGAAAAACAAGAGAACTTGATGATTAGTATTTGGTAATCAATACCAATGCGTGTAGAGAATTGACCATTGCATGCATGTTATGCTAAGTAGTCTAAAGTCATTGAATGCATATTAGCCGCAGGACTCCTATTGGCTGATTTCTTTTTTCAGGACAAAAACAAGGAACGAGTTTTGGGATTATGCACCGGTACCGGTACGAACGGAGTAGGACAGTTGGCAAGCAATACATTGAGCTCTTCTTATTGATGAAGCTAGTAATAATCAAACTACAATGGAAAAGAAAAAAGACAAAGAAAAATATCTACACGAATCTTCGCGTAACATCAATGACATAGGACCTAGATGTGCTTTAGCAATACTGTCAAACAAAACCCCTAATCATCATTGCAAACAGCGCATAGAACATGGCTAATGCGACAACCACAACTACACATGCTAGTTCCTTCTTGTCTCTTGCTTTCATCTGTTGCCTGTGATTGATTCTTTCTTGCTTCATCGTACTGATTGTACATTCCAGATCGGCCAGTTTCTTCTTCAGCTTTACGTTATCTTCTGCGAGCTTGGTGATAACACTCCGAGCCCTGCCATGCCATTTTTCATCCAGCTAGTAAACAAAGGCACAAGCCTCATATCCCTTCCAACGTGAAATAGTATTTAGGATGAGCGGTGGCATTAACTCAAGTAAAATGATGAACTTGGCACTAACCTCTAAGGGGCAACTGAGAAACCGCCTGCCAATGTCGAATCCCTCCGTGCATACACGTCGAGCGGTAGTGTGCCCGTGCACACAACTCAACTTTTGGTACTTCTCGGTGGCGCAAAATTCGGAGTCGAACTTGTTGCGGGAGTCTAGAGTCATGCTCCGGATCCGGCGGCAGATCGCTTTCCTGGGGGGGGGGGTCATTCAGGACGGATTCAGCAAGGAGCTACTTTGGACATGCTAAAAAGATCGAGATAGATTGGAACCTGACAGGATGATTTGGATCCATAGTACACCTGCCTTCTGATGACCTTAGGCAATTGCTCGGCGGCGACCACCATCATGGCGGCGCTGCCGAGAGCGGCGATACGAGCAGGAGCAGCCGCACCGAAACCATCAGCACCACTCGTTCGCATTCCCCCAATGTCAGCGCCACGCGAGGGAATTTGGAGGCTATCTAGGGATTTGGGGGAAATGGGGAAACTGTGGGGATAAGCTAACGGTCGGGAACTACTTATGGCACTATATGTTGTATACGGCACACTGTTTATACATGTCATTTGTGTTAGGTATTACAACTTCACACATGATTTCTGCACCAAACCGTGTGAGAAGACAACGTAGGTGAGACACAGTTGCCGTGACATAACCGTATGTGATGTACTACCCTGTACATATAATTGAGTTACAGTGATACCGTGTAAACAGCCGCTCTGCGGATATCCATCAAAAAATAAAACAGCCGCTCTGCAGATAGAGATGGCGGCGGCCTAGGCAGCGACTACCGGATAAGAGGTCAATCCTCGGTCGATGGGCGGTGGCGGCATCATAGGAGGTCAATCCTCGGTCTACGGCGGGAGATAGGAGGAGCTCAACCATCGAGGTCGGCGGTGGCGTGATTGGAGCACATCCATCGCGGTCGATGGCGGGGTAGTGGAGGTCGAACTTCAGGCGGCAGCCGCACTAAGCTTTGCTCCTCGACCCTACTGTCTCGGCGTGCCGCCGCATCACGCTTCTCTGTCTGCTGGGTGGAGGTCGCCGCGCGGCTAATTAATTAAGGTATTCTTTTCGTGAGTGGCTTAATTAAGGTATTCAATTCCTAAGGGCAGTGCTGTAGTACTCTGCGTGTAAATTGACTGGCCATTAATTTTTGTCATTGCACATCTGGATAACAATATGGAGCGCCCTCAGTAATTATGAAAATAAAACCTTGTGATTTATGCACGCATCTTTGAGCATCAGTTAATCCGTGTATTAATGTTGTTGTTTTGTTTTTAATTACCATTCGTGTGGTGCAGATGGAACGATCTCAATGGATGAAGGATTGGAGAACCACAGATTTTATCAGTGGCGTGACAGAGTTCATGAATTTGGCTGAAAGTACAAAGAGGAGAATTGGTGATGCAGATTACATCCTGTGTCCATGTACTCATTGTGCCAATACAGAGTCACATCAAGTTGCAGATGTCCAGTGGCACTTACTCTCTCGGGGATTCATGGATGGATATACACGTTGGACCAGACACGGTGAAGAGCAGGTCCTGGATGAATATACCCAGGGCTGCGAGATGCCAAACCCCGGCCAGTGTCACATGGATGTTGAATCTAACATCAGGGCAGAGGCGTCAAGCTACCAATGGAACACCGGAAAGCTGAAACGCCCATTGGAAAACCAAGACGGTGACGCAGATGACGACGATCTTGATATGCCAGATTTTGCTGCTATGATTGCAGATTTCAAGGGCCCAAAAAAGGATATGATTGGGTACAAGGATCTGCCAACCATTGATGCGGACTCCAAGAAAGAATTGTATCCATGTTGCAAAAAGAAATATTCCAAGTTGAGTGCCACCCTGGAGCTTCTAAGATTTAAAGCAGCAAACGGTCTATCAAACAAGGGCTTCATAGGGATGTTAGGTCTTTTCAAAGAAATTCTTCCGGAAGATAATGTGCTCCCCAGAAGCACGAATGAAGCGAAGAAAATTGTTTGCCCATTGGAATTTGAAGTACAGAAGATACATACTTGTGTGAATGATTGTATATTGTACCGTGGTGAGTACAAAGATTTGCGTGCATGTCCCACATGCAAGCATGCATGATACAAGCGCAGGAGAGCAAAGGACAAGTACAAATTGGATGACAAGATCAAGACATGAATCCCGTTCAAGGTTGTTTGGTACTTGCCTTTAATTCCAAGGTTGAGGCGTTTGTTTGCAAACCCTAGAGAGGCAAAGAGGTTGCGGTGGCATCATGATGAGCGAACTGCGGATAAATATATGAGGCACCCGAAAGATGGGGCTCAGTGGGAACTAATCGACAACAAGTTTGAAGACTTTGCCAAGGATCCTAAAAGTATAAGGCTCGGGGAGTGTACTGACGGGATGAATCCTTTTGGCGATATGAGCACCAATCACAGCGCATGGCCGGTGCTTCTGTGCATATATAACCTAGCTCCTTGGTTGTGTATGAAGAAAAAATACATTATGATGTCAATGATTATCCAAGGCCCGAAGCAACTTGGACATGACATCAACATTTACTTTCAACTACTGGTAGAAGAACTGCTGACAGTGTGGATAGGTGTGCCTGCTGTAAAATGTTATGATGCTTACAAAAAGGAGATTTTCGATCTACATGCGATGCTGGTGCACACCATTCAAGATATGCCGGCATTAGGCAACACATTGGGGCGGAAAACAAAGGGAGATGTAGGGTGTGTCACATGCATGGATAGGACAGCTAGCAGATTTCTTCCCAACTCACGCAAAACCCTGTATTTGCGTCATCGTAGGTTCTTACGGAGAAATCACCCATACCGAAAGATGAAAGCTGAATTTGATGCTACGGCAGAGTTAGATGTGGGCCCAAGACCCTATGCCGGGGAGGTGGTCCACAACATGGCTAAACAAATTAATGTTGTGCTTGGCAAGAAGCATGCTTTGACGGTGAAACAAACACCCAAGGGTCAAGTGTTTAAGAAGAAATCGGTGTTCTGGAAATTACCTTACTGGGAGATTCTACGTGTACGTCACTGCATCGATGTCATGCACGTAGAGAAGAATGTATGTGAAAGCATCCTTGGTACTCTGCTCAAGATTAAAGGTAAAACAAAGGATGGTGACAGTGCACGGCTTGATATGCTTGCTGATCAATCAAAATGCAAGAGTGACGCAGAAGATGATAACAAATTCATCCATGCTCGCCAGAGTTACAATTTCAGTACAAAAGAAGCAACGCAGTTCTTCACCTATTTGTTGTCAGTTAAGACACCCTCTTCCTACTCCACAAACATCAGCAGTCTCGTGGATGTGAGCTCAGGTAAAATGAAGTTGGGACACATGAAGTCACATGATTGCCACGTAATGTTGACACAAATCCTCCCGGTGGCCATCAGGAATCTGATGGACAAAGATATAAGAAACACACTCATTGAGCTCTGTGATTTCTTCAACCAACTATGGCAGAAAGTTGTAGATCCTGAAGAGTTGGATCATATGTAAGAGGATATTGCAAGAATATTGTCCAACCTAGAGATGTTTTTCCCACCGTCATTCTTTGATGTCATGGTCCATCTCACTATGCACCTTGTGAACGAGATAAAGTATTGTGGTCCTATGTTTCTTCGCAACATGTATCCCTTTGAGCGATTCATGGGAATACTGAAGCACTATTGTCGGAACCGAAACCATCCAGAGGCAAGCATCCTACAAGGTTATACCGCGGAGGAGGTGGTTGAGTTTTGCACCGAATACATGAAACAAAGACCTATAGGTTTGCCCCTCTCTCACCATGAGGGAAGGCTGAAAGGTAAGCCAGTCCTTGCTGGCACGCAAATGGCTGCACCCGGAGAATTGGCAGAGAAAGCCCATTTGACGGTACTGCTTAACAGCCCAGTTCTCAGCGCTTATGCAGAAGAACACTTGGCGGAGATACACTAAAGCTTCTTACCAATGGTGTATCCATCAGATGTGGAGATGAAGGAGCACACTAAGAACAACGCTGAATGGCTGAAGAATCGTTTGGCACAAGGATCCATCGATGACATTGCTACGTGGTTGGCACAAAAGCCATCACCTACGGTGTTGACGTACCAAGCATATGACATAAATGGCTACACGTTCTACACCGAGGAACGTGATGAGAAGACCTCATATCAGAACAGCTCTGTTCGAATGGAATGCATGACTGTAAATGAAGCTGATAAAAGGGTATACTATGGAACCATCAAAGAGATTTGGGAGCTTAACTATGTGAAAGTTAAGGTGGCATTATTCAGGTGCGCAAGGATCCCTCTTGGTCAGGTAAAGGTTGATGATTACAGGAAGACCTGTGTTAACAGGACAACGATGGCATATCACGCAGACCCGTTCATTCTTGCCAGCAATGCTACCCAGATATTCTATGCGGAAGACCCCTTGCATAAGAACTTCCATGTAGTGATGCATGGGAAGAGGAGGGTACTGGGTGTCGAGGATGTTGCCGATGAGGACGAGTACGATGAATTTGCTGAGTTGCCAGCCAAGGGATCACGCACACCTCAAACAGAGAAGAGTAAAATCATCAAAAAAACCAAGTTCATTCGGGGTCAACGTAATGATCCCAGTTCCCCCATGTACATGGGAATTAAGCCGTAAGACTAGTCTTTATGCCTACCCTGCAACTTAATTCGTTCAATTTAGAACTGTCGCGTATACTGAATTTGTGAGTTATGCCCGATTTTCTGTTCATGTAAGAACCGTTATATATGTTGACCATGATATGCTGTCAGCTCAGACAATGAATATGAACTATTTATTATTATTATTATTATTATTATTATTACTATTATTATACCATAGAGGTAGCACACTCAATTGATCTTACTCCAGTATGTATGAACAGAAGATATGCAATCTGGTTTGCGAATAGCACACGGTTCGTTCATGAAAGCCGTGTGCTGACCAAACCACGCACGTGATCTGAGTCGTGCGTTCTGATTGGCCAGAACCCAAACCCCACGGATCATACATCTGCACCATTGGATGCTCCCAGATCGAACGGCAATCCTCATCCCTTTCGACAGCAAATGCAGTTCCGGTTGTAATTTTATTTATATGCACAAAATGCACGTTAAACTCAAAAAATGCCTTAAATATAGCTAACGATACCTGAAATGCATCAGAAAATCAAACCCGTGGTATAATGGTGATTGCGTACCGTGGAAATTTTTATGAGGCCAAACGATGAAGTCACCGACCACTGGAGTTTGAATTGACACATCTCCTTTTGGAAACCATTATCCTTCATGTGAGATGCTCCGGTTTGGAAGGAGCGATCATCAAAACTTGCGCCAAACTTTACCAAATTTTTTCCACGGGGTCGTGAGAGCACGCCACGGGCACACATCGATTTTGTTGATGTCCGGACTCCATCTGAATTTCCTGTAATTAAAATACCAACTAGGCCTACGCCAGTGGCCGCACCTTGCGGCCAAAATGTTTGAAACTTCTCCCCGCTTCTCGGACAAACGGAAAGAAAACTCGCAAAGCGATGCACAAATGATTTGTACACCTTCTTTGCTAAGGCTGGCCATAGTGGGGGTATCATAGCCGGTATCATGCACTCGGGAATAGCAAATATGATGATGTGGCAAGGAATTAAAGAAGGGAGAGTGGGTTAGAGTAACATAGGTAGATACCGTAACATAATAAATGCTATACTACTTTGTGTCATGCATGGCCGTAAATACGGTCATCTATGATACTACTCTATGATACTATGCACTATGAAGGTAGTATCATACACTAGTATCATATGCATGGAGAACGGACATTTGGTGACCGAGCTCTCTAGAGCTCGGTTTTTTTGAAAAATTCAAAATTCAATTTTTTTGGTTTCAAAAAAATCTGAAAAAAATTGTGCAAGTAAACAACGATGGTATGTGTATCTTTGTAAAATTTTAGGGTGAAATACGTTGAAATGCGACCTGTACAAAAAAGACAAATTCATGGCCTGGGAGGATGAATAGTATCATGTGTTAAAAAGCCACAGATTTGTCTTTTTTGCACAACCCTCATTTCAATGTATTTTGAACTGAAAATTTACATACATGTGTGTTATGCCTTCATGTATATCTATATTTTTTTTAGAATTTTTTGAAATGTAAAAATATGAATTTCGATGAAATTTCAAATTTGAATTTGGAGGCCTCCATGGAGGCCGAGCTCCAAAGGCAATTTCCGCATATGCATGATACTAGTATATGATACTCCCCACTATAAGGCTGGCCATAGTGGTGGTATCATAGCCGATATCATGCACTCAGAAATAGCAAATATGCTGATATGGCAAAGAATTAAAGAAGATAGAGAGGGTTAGAGTAACATAGGTAGATACCGTATCATGTTAAATGCGATGCTAATTTGTGTCATGCATGGCAATAAATATGATCATCTATGATACTACTCTATGATACTATGCACTATAAAGGTAGTATCGTCCACTAGTATCATATGCATGATACTAGTATATGATACTCTCCACTATGAGTAGCCTAAGTAGCCTAACTAACACCCACATGTAGTTGTAGTAGGGTTTTGACTTTATATGCACTAAATGCAAGATAAGTGCAAAAAATGACTTAAATATAGTAGACGAGACCTGAAATGGACCAGAAAATCAAACCAAGGGTATATCCGTGATTGTTTACCATGATTTTTTTTTTCGAGGCGGAAAGATGTAGTCACTAGCGATTTGGAGTCCGAAGTGCCGCGTCTCCTTTTGGAAATTATGATCCTTCTTGTGAGATGCTCCGGAATGGAAGGTGCGAGCACCAAAACTTGTGCCAAACTTTACCAAATTTTTTCCATGCGATCGTGAGAGCACGCCGCAGTGACACAATGATTTTTGTTATTTTCGGACTCTATATGCATTTCCTGTAATTAAAATACCAACAAGGCCTACGCCTCTGGTCGCACCCTGCGGCCAAACTGTTTGAAGTTTTTTCCCGTTTCTCGGGCAATGAATGAAAACTTGCAAAGTGACACACAAATGATCTTGCTAACACCCACGTGTAGTTGCGACTATATATATATATATATATATATATATGCAAAAAATGACTCAAATATAGCAAACGAGATCTCAAATGCACCAGAAAATTGAACCATAGGGTACAATCGTGATTTCTTACCGTGGAAAAAAGTTGGAGGCAAAACGATGAACTCATGTTTTCATTCAAATGAAAATATGCTGTTAGTTAATGTAAATATTTTCAAATAACACAACGGTTCACTCACGAAAGCCGTGTGCCTACTAAACCGTGGCCGATGCCCCCCTGCCGCGCGCGCGATCTGAGTCGTGCGTTCTGATTGGCCAGAACCCAAACCCCACGGATCGTACGTCTGCACCGTTGGATTCTCCTTGATCGAACGGCAATCCTCATCCCTTTCGACAACACATGCAGTTCCGGTTGTGATTTTATTTATATCCACAAATTGCACGTTAAATTCAAAAAATGTCTTAAATATAGCAAACGATACCTGAAATGCGTTAAAAAATCAAACCCGTGGTATAATGGTGATTGCGTAACGTGAAATTTTTTATGAGGCCAAACGATGAAGTCACCGACCACTGGAGTTTGAATTGACACGTCTCCTTTTGGAAACCATGATCCTTCTTGTGAGATGCTCCGATTTGCAAGGAGCGATCATAAAAACTTGTGCCAAACTTCACCATTTTTTTTCCACGGGGTCATGAGAGCACGCCACGGGCACACGCCGATTTTGATGATGTCTGGACTCCATCTGAATTCCCTGTAATTAAAATACCAACTAGGCCTATGCCAGTGGCTGCACCTCGCGGCCGAAATGTTTGAAACTTCTCCCTGTTTCTCGGATAATGGATGAAAACTCGTAAAGCGACACACAAATGATTTGTACATCTTCTTTGCTAACTAACACCCAGATGTAGTTGTAGTACGATTTTGATTTTATATGCACTAAATGCAAGGTAAGTGCAAAAACAATGACTTAAATATAGCAGACGAGACCTGAAATGGGCTAGAAAATCAAACCTAGGGTATACACGTGATTGTTTACCGTGAAAAAAAATCAAGGCGGAATGATGTAGTCACCGACGATTGGAGTCCGAATTGCCGCGTCTCCTTTTGGAAACTATGATCTTTCTTGTGAGATGCTCCGATTTGGAAGGTGTGAGCATCAAAACTTGTGCCAAACTTTACCAAAATTTTTCCATGGGATCCTGAGAGCACGCCACGGTGACACACTGATTTTCGTTATTTCTGGACTATATATGCATTTCCTGTAATTAAAATGCCAACAAGGCCTATGCCTCTGGCCGCACCTTGCAGCCGAACTATTTGAAATTTTTTCTCGTTTCTCAGACAATGAATGAAAACTCCCAAAGCGACACACAAATGATCTTGCTAGCACCCACGTGTAGTTGCGACTATAGCAAACGACTCAAATATAGCAAACGAGATCTCAAATGCACCAGAAAATCGAACCATAGGGTACAATCGTGATTTCTTACTGTGGAAAACAATTTGGAGGCGAAACGATGAACTCATGTTTTCATTCAAACGAAAATATGATGTTAGTTCATGTAAATGTTTTCAAATAGCATACGGTTCACTCACGAAAGCCGTGTGCCTACCAAACCGTGGCCGATGCCCCCCTTTGCTGCGCGCGTGATCTGAGTCATGTGTTCTGATTGGCCAGAACCCAAACCCCACGGATCGTATGTCTGCACCGTTGGATGCTCCCAGATCGAACGACAATCCTCATCCTTTTCGACAACAAATGCAGTTCGGCTAGGATTTGATTTATATGCCAAAATGCACGGTAAATGCCAAAAATGTCTTAAATATAGCACACGAGACCTGAAATGCGCCAGCAAATCAAACCTGTGGTATAATGGTGATTGCTTACCGTGGGAAAAAATTAGAGACGAAACGATGAACTCACGTCTTCATTTCAAAATTACCACGTCTTCATTTCAAACGAAATTATGCTCTTTGTGCACACGAGCGCTTAGAGGCAACCGTTTGCATAGGCCTTTCCGGGCGGCGATCGTGGATATTTTTTCACCCTTTTCACCTAGGCCGCCAACACCCCCCACCGCCCGCTCGCGTTTCACTCAATTAGTCCACCCAATCTCCATCGCCAGCTCCCCCTCCCCCAGATCCACAGCAGAACCCTCTCCGGCGTGCTCACCCCGGCCGTGTGCCCGCTCTTCGACGTCAACCCTACCTCCACTGCCGTTCCCAACACGCGGCTTCCCGCGCCTCGTCGTCTTCGTTTGCTCGCCAGCCACCCTCGAGCATATCGATCCTGTAACCCTCGCCTCTCCTGTGGTCCTGCCGGGTTTGCATTAAGAAACCTGTTAGTTACTGCTCTCCATCGCGGTGAGGCATATTTCCTCGCAATCCCTCTTCCTATTTTGTTCCGTATGTTCCCAAATTGGCTATCAAATAACGGAGGGCATATATATGTTCATTATCTACCTTCCTAACTATTACATATAAGTTGTATTGTTCCAATAAGTTACTGCCGATTTACAGATCGTGGGCGCCCGAGTCACACAAACTTAACAAATAAGCCGTACATTTTCTAAATTATTACATGACATGTTTAGACAGCTTGATACCAAGTTGTTAGTTTTATGCTTATCCTCCTTTCCTGAGTTTCGCATGTGTTCTCTGTAGATGCCGAGTAGCAGCGACAACACTCATGCTTCAGGCGATGTATCTTCATCTGATTCCGACAACCCTAGGTCTTCAGCAGATGGTGAGGGATCAAGTAATCTTGAATGGGATAGAGCTGCAGCAATTACCCTTCCGGTCAGGACACGGAGGAACGCTCCAAGGAAGCCCACACACCAGCCTAAAGGTGTATATGAAGTAACCGAGATCGATTTAAAGTCTTGGGCTCCAACTAAACCAGATAAAGCACGCACGAGGTTCAGGAGTGTGTGTGTGGATTTGTTGGCAGGGCAAGGCTAAACATTAATCTGCCGGGGTTTCGGAAGGCTGACATAGAAACACGGCAAAGGATAGTCCGAGAGATCATGGATCACTTCAACGTTCCAGAGCAGTGGAGAATGCAGGTGGAACACGCTGCACTGAAGAAGGCTAGGGATGCTTGGAGAAACTGGAAGCACGTGTGATAACCCACAAGTATATGGGATCGTTTGTAGCCTTCTTCGATAAATAAGAGTGTCGAACCCAACGAGGAGCTAAAGGTAGAACAAATATTCCCTCAAGTTCTATGGACCACCGATACAACTCTACGCACACTTGATGTTTGCTTTACCTAAAACAAGTATGAAACTATTTTGCAAGAATAAAACTACGAGTACTTTGCGAGAATAAAACTACAAATAAATTGCAAGGTAATAAAAGTGGATAGCTTTTGTCAACAAGAAAGTCATTTGTCCCTAGGCAATCGATAACAAGTACCGGTAATCATCCTTGTAATTTTAGATGAGGGAGAGGCATGAGCTAACATACTTTCTCTACTTGGATCATATGCACTTATGATTGGACCCCTAGAAAGCATCCGCAACTACTAAAGATCATTATGGTCATGAAACCCAACCATAGCATTAAGTATCAAGTCCTCTTTTGTAACATCCCCAGCCTCACACCACCGTGATCACTCTCTGATCATGCCAAGTCACCATGGTTAACTATTCTTGATCGACATTGCAACATATCTCCCTTCCAAATTCCAACTCAAATTCTAATTCAAATCACAAGTGTAAAATGAAGTTGCACCAAAGTTGCTGCAAAAATGTTCACCATCTAGCAAATATTCCAAAGTAATTTGTTGTTAAATAAAACAACACAACTTTTATGCTAGAATGAGCAGTAGCATTTAAAACAGTGCCATTTCAACACTTCTAAATGCTTTTGCATTTATGAAAAATTCCAAATAAATTCCGCTGGTCTCCAAATTTTTGTGGCAGTGTCTAAGATCGCCAGTGATTTATTGGGACACCTCCCATATTTTTCCTAAGTGAATTAGTTGCTCAAAGAATTCCTTTTCTCTGTCTGCTACTAAATAAAAAGTAAAACAGAAAACAGAAAATAAATAAAAAGAAAAGGCCAAAAGGCCACTTACCTGTCACTGTAGACGAGGCCCATCCCAACTCACCGGCCCGCCTGAGTCTTCTCCCTCCTCCCGCCTCGCTGTCGACGCCGTAGCCGCCCCGATCACCGGAGACGCATGCATCGCCCATCCGGTCCCCTCTCCGATGGATAAGAACGCCCCGAGCTGCTCTATTCCTCCCCCGCAAACCCTAGCCCTCTCAGTTCTTCCCCATCGCCTCCCCATCGATCTCCACCGCAACCGCCAGAAGCCGTCGCCATGGCCGAGCTCACCGGCGTGGCCACAGAGCTCCCCCTGCCTTTCCGCTGAGCTCATCCGCTCCACCGTCGTTTCCTGCGATGCCTGCAACAGCTGGGACAAGCCGGGAGCTAGTGTGTCGAGCGCCACGATTGCATCTTCCTCCTCGGCTCCGGCAAGATCGACCGACAAATACGCCGCCTCTGCTGCTCCAAATCTGTCGCCGAGCCACCTTGAGCTCCTCTGGTGAGCTCCGTTGTCGATCCCCTCTCCACCTAGCTCGATTTGTAGCCTGCTGCTGCTGCCGCCATGGACGTCCGACCGCGCCGCCGCCTGCTATGTCGCCACCGTCGATCTGCTTAGCAACAACCGCGCCTGAGGCTGCAGTTGTGCTCCTGGAGACCCCAGGAGACCGTCGCGCTCCTCGAATCGCCCGCTAACGCCCCGCAGCCGCGCGCCTGAGCAACGGCCGAGATCCGCCGCTGCGGGCTCGATTCCGGCGAGCCCAGTCCACCTCAGTTCCACCCGCGTGCTCCACTGGATGCGCTGCGACCCTGGGAACCCCTCGGGCCCGTCCGCGTGACAAGAGGACGCCGGAGCCGTGATTCCGGCGGGCCTCCGCCGCGCCTGTGGTCACCGGTGTTCGCCCGCGCGCGCACGACCAGTTTGACCCGGCCCTGTCTCTCTGACAGTGGGCCCGGGTCGTTAACTATTGATTAGGCACTAATTTAGTCTGCTAATAGCCACTGACAACGGGTCCCACCGCAAATAACCCTTTAGTTAATACATGTGACGCTGACATGTGGGACCCATGTACTGTAGCGCTTATTTAACTCTAATTAAGTCCCTGTGACACTGATAGTTGGGCCCCACCACTAATTAAACCCAATTAAATAGGTTAATTAACCTCTGTGTCAATGACACCTGGGCCCCACCATCACTGTTCACTCTTTGACCTGGTCAATGTTGACTGCTGAGTCAGCAGTTGACTGGCCCCACATGTCATTGACTGTGGCTGGCTGAGTCTGTGTAATAAAAGTATTTCACTGTTATAATTTGAATTTAATAATTAATTAAACCCAGAAAATCCATAAAATCATTTAACTTCGAAAATTAATAACTTTTAAACCGTAGGTCAGATCGAAAAAGTTAAAACATGAAAAATGCTCAGAACGATGAGACGAGTCTGATCGTGCCGTCTGTTTCCATGTCGAAACCTCCTACGTAGGAGAACTCATAACTCCGAACCCGTATCTGATAGATGAATAGTGGCTAATCACCGGTAAATAAATCCCACAATAATCCTAAAATAACTAAAATGACCTAGATGCATCTTTAGGCAACCCTGCACTGCATCATAGTCGTAGCATACCCTGTATTGCATCATTGCTGTGTATTTATTTGTTTTCTCCCCCTCTTCTCTCTCGGTAGACCCAGACGTCGACGTAGCTCCTGAGGCAGACGCCGCTCCGGAGTACGACTACGTCCCCGATGACCCTGCCCTTGCCGTCGAGCAGACAGGCAAGCACCCCCATTTTGAGCATTCCAATATCGCCCACTCTCTTCTCTCTTATGCTTGCATTAGAAGTATTGCTGCTACTGTTGTCCTATATCTGCTGCATAGCCTGTTTATTGTAGCCTACTATTGATACCTGCCTGCTATCCTAAACTGTTTAGAATAGGTTGGTTAGAGCCCTATCAGAGACCCACTTGTCCCGACTGCCCCGCTGGACTCTCAGAAGACCCGAGCAACGGGATCGAAGATCAGACCCTGGCACCGCACGTCACTTCCCCCTTAAAATTGCTCGACACTACTGGGTTACTATCGAGTGCCGAGGGTGATACCTCGTCAGCACTTCTGATGATAACCTTGTAGGTTAGTTAATCGATCGTGGTAAGCGAGGGTGATTCCTCCTACACCACCCCCGATACCGACGCCGTCGTGCAACACCTCAAGTGTGGACCTCGAGGGTGATTCCTCCTTTGTTCACCTTGATGATAGCATCGAATGGGATCCCATCGGGGGTGATTCCTCAGGGTTCCCCTTGGTGTCAGACACACGGAGACTTTGGTTACTATGACTGAACACTGAACCATGATACTAAAGATGGGTCGGCCCTGAGGGGTACCCGCGCGAGCATGAATGCGAAGTGATGTGGAGTCGGGTTGACCTGAGAGGTGCCCGTGAGATAACTACGAGGCATGGCTGGGCATTCTTAGCCCTTGCCGCAAGTCCTCGAGACGGGGCGACGGGGTCACATCGATCGTGAGTCTCTGCTCGTTACCGCGCGCTCCTAAACCCCTAAACGGTTTGGATATTTGATCCGAGGGGCCTCTGGCCTGATAGCACTAACCATCACGTGGGCATAGTATGGGCGTTCTGCGTCGTATACTTCAGCCGAAGCTTAATAGATGTCAGCGACTGAGCGGCCCGCGCTGGATTGGACTGGTTACGCAACCGCGCTTGTATTAAGGGGTTGCTAGGTCTGCTTCCGGCCGCCCACGCAACACGCAAGAGTTCCCGGGGCGAAAACCCAAGACCCATGGGGGCATAGGTTTAGTCCGGCGTGCTGACCTCTCTGTTACGTATTTGGTCGGGTTGCGGCGTGCTGCTTAGCCGAGGCCGGGCATGACCCAGAAAAGTGTGTCCGGTCGGATTTAAGCGAGCGTTGTGGGTAAGTTGGTGCACCCCTGCAGGGAAGAAACTTCTATCGATAGCCTGTCCTACGGTAACGGACACTCGGAGTTGTATCCCGATCGGTACAACTAGAACTTGAGATGAGAACTGGATAGTACGGCTCTGGGATTGCTTTCTCGCAGGGAGTCAAGGAAGAATCTCTGGCCGAGGTTGATGACATTACTGCTATACTTTACATTATATTTTTCTGCTCTCTTCTAATGCTGCAAGACTGTTGAAGAAGCTGAAGATGCTAGTCTTCGATAGGACTAGGCTTTCCCCCTCTATTCCGGCATTTCTGCAGCCCAGTCCACATATTCAGCCCCCTTTGAAAATATTGCATATGTAGTGTAGATCCTTGCTTGCTGAGTACTTCTGATGAGTACTCATGTTTGCTTTACTTTCTTTTTCCCCATATCCAATTGATGCCACCAGACGATGGAGCCCCTGAGCCAGACGTCCCAGTCGACGACCACTACTACCACCAGCCCGGAGAGTACTACTACTACGAGGAGCCGACCGACGACCAGGAGTAGGATTCGGAGGGTCCAGGGCAGGAGGCCCACGCCTTTCGATCATAGTATTTTATTTTGCCCCGCCTCTGTGAAGGCTTGTCTCTCTCTCTCTCTGTAATATATCTGTACCCAGATATCTGATGCTTCCGCTAACGCTTGTATACCATTGAGCTATGTATTCGAGCCCTCGTGGCCCTGGCTTGTAATATAAAGCTTGTATGAATTATTTATGTTTTAGAGTTGTGTTGTGATATCTTCAAGTGAGTCCTTAGGCTTGATCATGTGCATTTGCGTGTATGGTTAGTGCATGATTAAGCCGGGGTCGTCACATCTTTATCCCATACGCAACAACCCATTTACTCGGGTTTAAGCTTCTGTCACTCTCGCAACCCACCATAAGAGAATCATGAACATATTACAACACCCTACAGCGGGGATCTGTCACATTTGCGCGAGACGGAGGGCATCATAGGACAACACCATAAATAAAATATACAATCATACCAACCAAGATCACGATTAACCCACAGGAAAAAACGGATCTACTCAAACATCATAGGATAGCCAAATATCATTGGGAAATAATATATGGAGTTGAGCACCATGTTTAAGTAGAGATTGCAGCGGGGAGAAGGGATGTTACACCGCTGCATAGAGGGGGAGATAGTTGGTGTTGACGGTAGCAAGATTGTTGATGTAGATCACCGTCATGATCCTAGCCCCGGCGGCACTCCGGCGCCACCGGGAGAGAGGGGGAGAGAGCCCCCTCCTTATTCTTCTTCCTTGGCCTCCCCCCTAGATGGGAGGAGAGTTCCCCCTCTGGTCCATGGCCTCCATGGTGGCAGAGGGGCAAGAGCCCCTCCGAGATTGGATCTCCCTCTTTGTTCTCTTCTGTTTCGCATTCCCCGGATCTGGCCGAAAACCGTTTCTTATATTCCCGGAGATCCGTAACTCCGATTGCGCTGAGATTTTAACACAATTTTTTCCAGATATAAGCTTCCTTGCGCCTGAAGTAGAGCTCCAACCGACATCCGAGGAGGGCACAACCCACCAGGGCGCGCCTGGCCCCTGGGGCGCGCCCTGGTGTCTTGTGGGGGCTATGGGCCCCCGTTTGCGTTGATTCCAAGTCCCAAAAATCACATATATTCCAAAATAATTCTCCGTAAATTTTTATCGCGTTTGGACTTTGTTTGATATGGATTTTCTGTGAAACAAAAAACATGCAAAAAACAGGAACTGGCACTGGGCACTGGATCAATATGTTAGTCCCAATAAATCATATAAAATGTTGCCAAAAGTGTATAAAAGTTGTATAATATTGGCATGGAACAATAAAAAATTATAGATACGACGGAGACGTATCAGCATCCCCAAGCTTAATTCCTACTCGTCCTCGAGTAGGTAAATGATAAAAAAGATAATCTTTGATGTGGAATGCTACCTAGCACAAACTTGATCATATATCTAATCATGGCATGAATATTAAGACACAAGTGATTCAAAGCAATAGTCTATAATTTGACATAAAGACATCAATACTCGGGTATCCCAACAAACAATCATGTCTTTCAAAATATCAACGCTAAAGAAAGTTATCCCTACAAAATCATATAGTCTTGTTATGCTCTGTCTTCTTAACACAAAGTGTTTATCATGCACAACCTCGATGACAAGCCGAGCAATTGGTTGATACTTTTTAACGCACTTCAGATTTTTCAACCCTCACGCAATACATGAGCACGAGCCATGGATATAGCACTACAGGTGGAATAGAGTATGATGATAGGGGTAAATATAGAGCAGACAAAAAAGTAAGAAAGTCTCACATCGACGCGGCTAACCAACGGGCTATGGAGATGCCCATCAATCGATATCAATGCAAGGAGTAGGGACTGCCATGCAACGAATGCACAAAGAGCTATAAGTGTATGAAAGCTCAACATGAAAACTAAGTGGGTGTGCATCTAATCCTATAATGAAAATTTCCCACTAGTATATGAAAGTGACAACATATGAGGCTCTCTATATGAAAAACATGGTGCTACTTTGAAGCACAAGTGTGGAACTAGCATGCCCCTTCTCTCTTTGTTTTTTTTTCTTTTTTTTCTTCTTTTTTTCTCTTTTTTTCTTTTTTTTTCTTTCCCTTTTTTCTCTCTCATTGTCCGGAGTCTCATCCTGACTTGTGGGGGAATCATAGTCTCCATCATCCTTTCCTCACTGGGGCAGTGCTCTAAAAATGAATAATGATGATCATCACACTTCTATTTACTTATAACTCAAAAGAAATAAAAATTTCAACTCGATACCTATAACAAAGTATGACTCTATATGAATGCCTCTGGCAGTGTACTAGGATGTGCAATGATCTAGCGTAACAACGATATCAAAAAACGAACAAGCCATGGAAATATCATGCTAGCTATCTTACGATCATGCAAAGCAATACGGCAATGAATGCTCAAGTCATCAAAACGGAAGCGGTGGAAGTTGCATGGCAATATATCTCGGAATGGCTATGGAAAGGCCATAATAGGTAGGTATGGTGGCTGTTTTGAGGAAGATATAATAAGGCTTATGTGTGATAGAGCGTATCATATCACGGGGTTTGGATGCACCGGCAAAGTTTGCACCGACTCTCGAGGTGAGAAAGGGCAATGCACGGTACCGTAGAGGCTAGCAAATTGCGGAAAGGTAAGAGTGTGTATAATCCATGGACGCACATTAGTCATAAAGAACTCATATACTTATTGCAAAAGTTTATTAGCCCTCGAAGCAAAGTACTACTACGCATGCCCCTAGGGGGATAGATTGGTAGGAAAAGACCATGGCTCGTCCCCGACCGTCACTCATAAGGAAGACAATCAATAATAAATCATGCTCCAACTTCATAGCATAACGAGAGACTATACGTGCATGCTTCGGGAATCACAAACCTTAACACCAATATTCTTACTAACCACAACCGTTTACGAGTACCTCCCACATATTACCATCTCTATATCACAAAACTATTGCAAGGAATCAAACATATCATATTCAATGATCCATAAGTTTTATGTAGGATTTTATGACTAACCATGCAATTGACCAATTCCTGTTGACTCTCTAAATAGGTATAAGTGAAGCAAGAGAGTTTAATTCTTTCTACAAAAGATCATGCTCTAATAAGTATAAGTGAAGCAAAAGAGCATTCTACAAATAAAGGTTTTCTATGTGAAGAGAAACATGCAATCCAAACTTCAAATGATATAAGTGAAGCACATGAAGCATTCTATAAAGCCACACTCAAAAGATATAAGTGAAGTGCAATGAGCATTCTATAAATCGACCATGGACTATCTCATACCAGCATGGTGCATAAAATAAAAATGAAAAATAAACACTAAAGACGCTCCAAGATTCACACATATCACATGAACGAAACAAAGATGAAAACATACCGATACTTGTTGAAGAAAGATGGGATGCCTTCCGGGGCATCCCCAAGCTTAGACGCTTGAGTATCCTTGAATATTTACTTGGGGTGCCTTGGGCATCCGCAATCTTGAGCTCTTGCCTCTCCTCCTTCTTCTCATATCGAGACCTCCTCGATCTTTGATCACTTCATCCACACAAAACTCAACAGAAACCTCGGTAAGATCCGTTAGTATAATAATGCAAATCACTACTCTAAGTACTGTTGCAAACCAATTCATATTTTATTTTTTTGCATTTTAGCTACTGTATTATAACTTTTCCATGGCTTATACCACCGATAAGAATCAATAGTTTCATCAAAACAAGCAAAACAATGCATCAAAAACAGAATCTGTCTTAAACAGGACAGTCTGTAGCAATCTGAACACCTACCATACTTCTGGTACTCCAAAAATTCTAAAAAATTAGGAAAAATAAAAAATTTGTATATCAAGACGGTGCAAAAATTTCAGAAACTTTTGATGTTCCAGAAAAAAAATGTAAAATCATGCACTACAGCCAAAGTTTTTGTTTTTGCACCGCACATACCAACAAGCAATCTAATCATCCTAAAGGCAAATCTTTGCACATTATTTTTATAATACAATGGATTTTTACAAGGGGATAATTATTTTTGTTGAAAAGTTTCTGTAATTGAGATTCACAAAGTTTCCATGGGTATGAACAAAGTTCAAGGCTAGCTCCCACTTTCACAGTGCTCGTCTCTCTCACTTTCACCTTTCTTTTTGTGAAGTTTTAAGTTCCCCTCTATATTTTTTTGTTTTTAAACTTTATAAAAGCACTCAACAGAAATAAATGACTCTCTAAAACTTCCGGATTGTCTCCTTGGCAGCGCTTTCTTTAAAGCCATTAAGCTAGGCATAAAGTGCTCAAGTAATGAATCCACCCGGATCCCAAGGTATATCAAAGCCAATTTTAATTAACAATGATTTGGAATTTAGTAGTGAGCACAAAGCAATATATATCATGCAATGACGAAGTCTAACTCTCTTCCTATGCATCGGCATGTCATACAAGAACAATTCATGCACATCAAGTAAATGCCAATACATAGCATAAGCAGTTTCTTGCAATTTTATCGTGTTGGAAACATAGAGAGGTGGAGATATAGTTCCTCTCTCATAATAATTGCAAGTAGGATCAGCAAGCACATGCATATTACATTAATCAAAATTATCATGTGCAACGGTAAAAGGCAACCCGTTAATATAATCCTTAATAAGAACCAACTTCTCCGATATAGTGTAGTTTGGAGAATTCAAAAAGATAATAGGACTATCATGTGTGGGTGCAATAGCAACAATTTCATTCTTAACATAAGGAACTATAGCAAGTTCATCTCCATAAGCATAATTCATATTGGCATCTTGTCCACAAGCATAGCAAGCATCAAGCTCATAAAAAAGGGATATTTCAAAAGAATCAACGGGATCATAGCAATTATCATAGCATTCATCCTTCGGTAAGCACGAAGGGAAATTAGACAATGTATGAGTTGAAGAGTTACTCTCATTAGAAGGTAGGCACGGGTAGCTAATCCGCTCTTCCTCCTTTTGTTCTTTGCTCTCCTCATCATCTTTTTCATCCAATGAGCTCACAGTTTCATCAATTTCTTCTTCCATAGACTCCTGCAAAATATTAGTCTCTTCTTGGACAGCGGAGACTTTCTCAATAAATATATCAATATTGGAATTGTATTTATAATTTTCATAGCAATATTTAAGTATGGCAAAATAATTAGATTTGTAAAGAGTAGCATCATACTTTTCAATCAAAGAAGCAACTTCATAAGCACCCTTAAAGCAACAAATTCTTCAATTTGTTCAATATCATAATAATTATAAACACCCTTGGCATAAGAAGATAAAATTCCATTATCTCTAAACTCACAATAATTATAAACAAGCATGCTCATCTAATGATTTCCGCTCAACTAAGCTAGTTGGGTTTTCACCACGAGCACAAATGGATCGAAGATGATCCAAGTAAAAAGCTTCAGCAGTATGATAGATTTTGGGTGGTTCTTCAACCATTGGCTTAGTAGGTACAACTAATTTTTTTGGTATTTTGCGTTTCCTACCCATAATTAAAGATAGAAAACAAGAGCACAAAATAAAAACTACTTAGTGATAAAGCAAACAAGCATACACGAGAATATTCACCCCACGCTATTGCTCCCCGGCAACGGCCCCAGAAAAAGGTCTTGATAACCCACAAGTATAGGGGATCGTTTGTAGCCTTTTTCGATAAATAAGAGTGTTGAACCCAACGGGGAGCTAAAGGTAGAACAAATATTCCCTCAAGTTCTATCGACCACTGATATAACTCTAAGCACACTTGACGTTTGCTTTACCTAAAACAAGTATGAAACTATTTTGCAAGAATAAAACTACGAGTACTTTGCGAAAATAAAACTACAAATAAATTGCAAGGTAATAAAAGTGGATAGCTTTTGTCAACAAGAAAGTCATTTGTCCCTAGGCAATCGATAACAAGTACCGGTATTCATCCTTGTAATTTTATATGAGGGAGAGGCATGAGCTAACATACTTTCTCTACTTGGATCATATGCACTTATGATTGGACCCCTAGCAAGCATCCGCAACTACTAAAGATCATTAAGGTCATGAAACCCAACCATAGCATTAAGTATCAAGTCCTCTTTATCCCATACGCAACAACCCACTTACTCGGATTTAAGCTTCTGTCACTCTCGCAACCCACCATAAGCGAATCATGAACATATTGCAACACCCTACAGCAGGGATCCGTCACGTTTGCGTGAGACGGAGGGCATCGTAGGACAGCACCATAAATAAAATATACAACCATACCAACCAAGATCACGATTAACCCACAGGACAAAACGGATCTACTCAAACATCATAGGATAGCCAAATATCATTGGGAAATAATATATGGAGTTGAGCACCATGTTTAAGTAGAGATTACAGCGGGGAGAAGGGATGTTACACCGCTGCATAGAAGGGGGATAGTTGGTGTTGACGGTAGCAAGATTGTTGATGTAGATCGTCGTCACGATCCTAGCCCCGGCGGCACTCCGGCGCCACCGGGAGAGAGGGGGAGAGAGCCCCCCTCTTCTTCTTCTTCCTTGGCCTCCCCCCTAGATGGGGGGAGAGTTCCCCTTCTGGTCCATGGCCTCCATGGCGGTGGAGGGGCAGGAGCCCCTCTGAGATTGGATCTCCCTCTCTGTTCTCTTCTATTTTGCGTTCCCTAGATCTGGCCGAAAACCATTTCTTATATTCCCGGAGATCCGTAACTCTGATTGCGCTGAGATTTTAACACAATTTTTTTCGGATATAAGCTTCCTTGTGCCCAAAGTAGAGCTCCAACCGACACCCGAGGAGGGCACAACCCACCAGGGCGCGCTTGGCCCCTGGGGCGCGCCCTGGTGTCTTATGGGGGCTGTGGGCCCCCGTTTGCATTGATTCGAAGTCCTAAAAATCACATATATTCCAAAATAATTCTCCATAAATTTTTACCGTGTTTGGACTTTGTTTGATATGGATTTTCTGCGAAACAAAAAACATGCAAAAAAAGGAACTGGCGCTGGGCACTGGATCAATATGTTATTCCAAATAAATCATATAAAATGTTGCCAAAAGTGTATAAAAGTTGTATAATATTGGCATGGAACAATAAAAAATTATAGATACGACAGAGACGTATCAACGTGTTGTACAAGAAGTACTTGAGTGAAGGCAAGGACCCAATCCCCGCATACCCCCAAATTACAAAGGCAGACTGGGCTATATTCAAAAGGGTCAGGGCAACTACAGAGTTTGCTAAGAAGAGTGCCAAGCAATTGGAACTTCAGAAGAGGAACACACACCGCCACCGTATGGGTGTGGCAGGATACTACGACATGAAACCGATATGGGACCAGGAGGACAAAGAAGCAGTAGCGGCTGGTGGGAAACCGCCCTTTAGTGAAATCAGGGGCGAATGCACTAGAGACTACTTGCGGGCACGTGCAAGGAGGCGTGATGATGGAACTTATTACTTTGAAAACTCACATGACGAAGAACTATATCGCGTGATGTTAAAGGCTTCCAAGATCCCTGGAAGGTTCTACAGGAACTCAGGGCCATGTGACATTCTGTCCAACAAGAGAGCCCCCTGGCCGTGCAAGGGGTATATGTGTTAATGTCCCGCACAAGAGGGCTTTCACACTCAGCAAAGAAGAAAGGCTCAGCATGAAAAAAGCGAGGAGTAAAATGAAGCAGAATGAATTGTATGAAAGATTGAGGAAGGACATGTATCGGGCTATTCGAAAGGATATTGAGGAGTCAATGATGATACAGAAGACTCTAACACTGACAGATAGCCAGCGAATGGGAGGGGAGGCGGGCATGGAGGACCCTGGTTATTGCACGACAACACCGCACAAGAGTAGTTGTGCATCAGCTGACCCCAGCGACACTGAGACTACAACTGCTCATGATGATGCTATATCTGATCTATCTGGAATGAAAGACGGACTGAAGGGCGTGCTTACACATTATGAAGGTACATTAAAATGTGCAACAGCCTGGGTTTTCCCACCCTTCTTGGAAGAGGGCCTCTTGTTGGACAATGTGCCATTGAAGCCGGGCTGTGTGAAGTGCTACGTGACTAAAGTAAAGCCTAGATTCAATGAATTTGCCCTGAAGAATGTCCTAGGAGACTTTGATGAGCAAAGGACCTTGGGAGAAACACTATTACATCACATCTAGTGGCCACGAAAGGAAATAGAGTTCATGGATGAGATCCCTGAAGCCCCGCCAAGAGCAACCAATGTCGCCCCTCAACCGGTGACGCTCTCATTGCCACAGTAGATCTCGCGTGCTTCCCCCAAAGAACCTAATACTTGTAATCCGATGGCTAATGCATCAACCTGTGATCAGCTGGCCCGACTTTGTGCCGTACAGGCCATGTCATCGTCCGCCCAGAGCAGCCAGTGACAAGGCCTACAACTGCTAAAGACGCACCACCGGTTCAGATGCCGGCCACTGAAGCAGCGGGGGGAGACCCAACTGCAGCACATGCTCAGCAGACCAACCTGGTGTAACGGACTGCTAAGCAGTCTAATGCTTCAGAACCGCTTGCAAAGCAGTCTGTAGGTCCAGAACCGACTGCTCATCAGTCCGTCGGTCCGCACCCGCGTGATCAGCATACCAATGCGTCAGCACTTCCTGCTCAGCAAACCAACGCGTTGGCACGGCCTCCTCAGCACACTGACAAGTTGGCACCACCTGCGCAGAAACCTGACATAGCTTCAACGCATGGTCAGTAGTCTGATGCCTCTGCTCCTACAGCCCAGCAGTCAGTCACAGCATCACCGCCAGCTTAGCGGTCCGGCATAGCTAAACCATCTGCTAAGCAGTCCGTCGAAGCTTCACCGTCTGCTCGGCAGTCTACCTTTCAGCCAACCAGATGTTGTACCAGAAGTGCTTCAAGTACCAAGAAGGAAGCGGGCAAAAAGGCTGCACCCGCGAGGAAGCGCGCCGTTAGAGCGAAGAGGAAAGAGAACGATTGCCTCTTACTTAAAGCACTCATCGCCCAGAACCAAATTAACAGCAAGTTGTTCGAATCGGGGAGTGATATTATTTTTGACGGCATGGATGATGAAGAAATAGCTTTGTAGCTTGCTAAAAATAAAGCAGACGTACTTGAAGCACGCAATTACGTCCATGGCCAGCCATTTCTTGTTGGCGAATACTTTGATGAGTGTAGCTCCAGTTGCCACGAGTTACATAAATATTGGATGGATCAAATGTTAGCAGGTCATCATGTTCTGCTAGTCCACTACAGCAAAGATCATATCCGACACGATGCTGGTTCCATTAGTGTGAGTTTCGAGGACTTACATCTCTTCTTCAACTTCAACGAGCTCGATGCCACTCTTGTTAGATGCCTGATTTTGTAAGTACTTAACAAACTCTGATCAACTTCTCCATACAAGGCTGTAAATGATAAACAGCTAACTGCATTTTATTCCTCTCAGGGGATTGAATGCGCAGAGAAGAAAAAGGGAGAGTGTGTATTTCATAGATCCTGCATTAGCAAATGGCACAACATTACATGGTAAGGATGAACGGGAGTGGGCCGTTAACACGGTCGTCCATATCTTCGAAAACACGTTCCATGTAGAATCATTTCTCTGGCCATATCATGAACGGTAAGTCAAGTAAACAACCACGCATACACTGATTGTCTTTTAGATTTCGACATAATTCGTAAGTTCATGGCTTTCTTAATATGTAGCAGTCACTGGATATTGGTATTCATTGTTCCAAACAAGAACACAGTTTACTACATGGATTCTCTCAGAGAGTCAACAAACGCTCAGGATCTGACGCATCTTCAGCAATTCATGGATAGGTATTGAATTCTATGATGTTGAAATTAATTTGCATTCATATCTGGTTCAATAATTGATGTTGTCAAAATTCATCTTCATTTGCAGTGTGCTCGCATTGTGGAAAACTAAACCAGGGAACCTGTTCAAGAGGGAACTACCTCTGCAGCACGAGATCGTTTCTCCGGTAACACACCAAAATCTGTTATTTTCGGAAAATGTATACAATAGTCTGCAAATACCTTTGCTTACGCTAGTCAAATGTTCAAGCTTCTAAATAAACCTCTTTCTATTTCTGTCCAAAGAAAAAAATACATCTAACACCGGTTAGGTTGTTCCTAACATGACAAATACATGACTAATTCTGTACAAAAAATATCAGTGTCCTCAGCAACAAGCGGGGACCAACCTTTGTGGATACTGTGTTTGCAGACACATGATCTCCATCTGCAAATCTACTGATAGTTGTGAAGATGCTCGCGAATTAGTGCCAGTAAGTCTATCTTAATTAATATCTTCTACTCCACTCATATGGCTCATCTTAGAACCGAGGACCCCTGAACCGCTCCCCGCTGGTGAATTGCTGATGGTTCAGAGATTTATCAGCGACTTCTTCCTGAATCACTACATTAATCCCACTGGTGATAATGAAGTTTTCAGCATGCCTTCTCCTGAAACATTGAGTAAGAGTTAGCCGCTAAACATATACGCATGGATCCATTGTTTTCCATCTGATGAGGTCTTCGTATTTCGTACACTATGATTAATTATGTAATGCATATATATGTCGACAAATCATTGGAATTTAGCTACCATTTGTTCAATTGCAATTGTTGTGAAATCTGATGAATGTTCTTCCTGTGGACACTATTTGTTCAATTGAATATTGTGGCGAATTTGCTTTTTGCATGCCGATTCAAATGGGATATTTTTGTTTTAACCTGGCAATTGCTCCGCACACGGTTCAACTAAATGAGTGTGTGTGATCCACATCGGAAAGCAAATGTCAATCGTAGCGGAACCGTCGGTGATACACAGCAGATCGCAAACGATTTGCAGCACTACTATGTGTGCGTAGGGGCTCCGGAACCGTTTGTGATATCACATTATCGCACACAAGAGCTCGGAGTAAACCGTGCCCAATGTAAAATACAATCCGAGTCATAAATTTTTCAGGAAACATGTGGGATCCCAAACGAAAAGCACACGTCACTCTTGCTGCAACCGTCGGTGATACACAACAAATCACAAACGGTCTGCATCACTTGTATGTGTGCAAAGGGGCTCCTGAACCGTTTGTGATAGAACATTATTGCACACCGTAATTGTTGGGAAACGTGTGTGATGGAGTCTTGCATGGAAGATGGATTCCGCAGAAAACTCGTGTGCGATGGGGCACACATCACACATAGTTCATATGTTGGCCCGTGTACCTTACATACTGTTTCCCAAATGGTTCATTACGACACACCGTTTGGTTTCACTGCATCATTAGAAACATTTAATCTCCGATCCCACACGTGCGAAAGAATTTAGTGTGTGCTGCATCGCATACGATTACATTTGGCAAGGCCTCTGCATCATGGCTCCATATCCCTGACGGTTTTTGGGTCGTGTGGGAAGGACCCCCCTATCGCAGTCACTCACTTGGCGATGGTTCAAAATGCCGTCGCGAAAAGGGGTTAAAAACCGTGTGTATAGCACATCGCTGTACCAGTGGGAGTACGACAAGGTCGTCTGCGCGCTTCTTGATGGCGGTGAACTTGTGGATGGAGCGGACCATCATCTCGTTCATGCGAGAGGCAAAGCCGGCATTGACGAGGTCTATGACGCCAGCGGTCGCCAGCACTGTCTGGAAATGCTGTGCGGTGCGGGGTTGCAGGCCGGTGTCTTGGATGATCTGGCACAGCCGACTGCCGCTCGCGTCCATCAACGCCATGGGTGCTTGTGGCTTCTGGTCACTTGGTCTTGGTCTTGGATTGGGTGAGCAGTGTTGCGCAGAGACTAGGAGTAGATGGATTGGTGTGGTGGGGCGCCTTTATATGAGAGTCCAAACTGCGTTGCATTCACATCATGCTCGCTCCATTCTGCTTCTCCAATTAATTCCCTCTGCATGCTAATTGAATGAGGATGCATCATTGACCGTTCAATGTTTCAGGAACCGCTACCCTCTCCCTCATTGGCTGTGGTGCCCCGCCTGATTACCACTGTAGCCAGACGGTCGCCACGCGTGCCAGGCCAGGAAATCACTCTGGCATGCGCGTTTACGACAAGTATCATGAACACAAGCATTTCTATTAATGGATATATAAGTCTTACATGAGATATTACAAGAGGTGATGGCAGTGGTAAAGCTCTATCTAAGGCAGCATGGTCCTGGTGCGGCTCCAATCCACAGGGATCTGACTGGGTTACTCTTCTAGCTCGCGAACGCTCCGGCTCCTCGATGACGGATGATGGATCCTTATGTGAACCTGGCCACATTGAAGGCTGCTGAGTACTTTTGAATGTACTCACAAGCAAACCAAACTAACATATGCACCAAGAAAAGCAATCAATGGCATTCAAGCATGCATTTGTTATTAGAGCGATATTAATTATCATGGCATAGCAGGATTATCTAGCAGGTTAATTTCTAAAGTAAAATTATAGTAAAGTAAAGCATATCAAGTAAGTGATCCATACTCTGAACAATCTCAGGATCCAATCCAAGTCTTTCGGTCATCCGACCACTCATCATATAGCCATCCCATGGCTAACATATCATATTCTTGACATCATCTGATGTCTACACAAGACGGGTTCTTCCATCATTATGATCATTACTACGGTTGACCACCTAGTGAGGTCTGGATGGACTGTCCAATACCGTGGACGCGGCTATTCGAATAGATTCTTACACTCTGCAGAGGTTGCGCACTTTACCCATACCATGGAGCACCTGACCTCGTGATCCCATTCGGGTGGATCAGGGTTGCTCCAACGAAACCTGCCTAACCCGTGACTCCTCCACCGTACCACCGACAATCATACCCTCCCAGGGTCATGTCCTAGGTGGCCCCTGTGTCACCTCGTGACACCAGCCACCGTCGTGGCCAATTAAACTGTCCCAAACGGGGACGCTGACAAATAACTCAACTGGGCTCACAAGGTTATCATCGCCCACCGGGCCAGGGTAGCACGCACGCATAACCAAGTCAAGGCTGTCCCATACCGGCAAATGTGGCTGCACGGATAAGTCTGGACAGGTGACTCTGGATCAACCGACTAGGTTTAGTGTTGGCAAGTACTTAACAAGCATAGATATTCATCATGGATAACCTAACATGGTGGTAACTATGTATGAGGTAACAACTATGGAAACATAACAACCTATCTCCATATAAATGAGTCATTAGTGAAACAAGATTTAAATGGCAAGCTATCACTTTACAAGTTCTAGCTGTAAGTTATGACCATCGGAACCCTTGCATAAAACCGGCAAAGAAACCAGTAGCCACTAGAACGGTCTTTACAACTCAGATCTGGGACATTACCGGAATAATTCAACCCCGGCTCAAGACGGCTGGAAAGCAGCTCAGAGCATGAGACGGTGTCGATAAAAAGAATGTAGCAGTTCCCTAAGACGGCCGAAAAACAGCTCAGAGCATAGGATCACTGCTACAGAAAGAAGTTCAACAACTGTCTGAGACGGCCGCAAAATGGCTCAGAACACGAGCCAGTTGCTGACAAGAGAAATAAAAGTCGGCATCCACCCCAGACGGCCGGAAACAACTCAGAACACAGGCGTGGTGTCGTCACTAAAGAAAGGCAGGCAAGGGTTCATCATCGTCCCATACAGCTCACTGCTACGCATACAGGCATAAGCATATTCATTTAAACATGCAAGAATAACACAGAGCAATGCTTTAGGGCATATATTAGATGGTCGGCTTGCCTGCGGGTGAAGAATACTCCAGGAAGAAGTGTGGAGAGTCCGTGGAAAGGATCACCGGAAAGGATTCCCTCTCGGAGGGGCTGATAGAAGGGCAAGGGCAAAATGATCATTTTCAAAATGTGTAAACATTATGAAAATGACTCCATCGGGACGGTCTCGACGAACTGAAGACGTGGGCATTGGTTTTACCTCAATCGGAGTTGGGAGCGAAAAGTTGTGGCCGTTCGTTGTTTAGGCAGAAAAACAAATAAAAACTAAGCTTTTCTGCTGTTAACAGATGAACGTTCACTATTTAGAGGGTTTGACAGCCGGCTGGAGAGAGAAAACGCCTTGGCAGAAATGCGTTCGCCCCTGTGGTCGCGTACTTTGTGGAGTACGTCTCCACTTAAGTGGCGGGCCCGGGCGCTGGGTCACCTACACACGGGCCCCACCTGCCTTCTCTCTCTTCCCTATCTCCTTCTCTTCTTCCTCCCTCCTCTCCCCGACGCCGGCTACAGAGGGCGGCTGGCCGTCGCCATTGCTGTGGCTCCGGTGGTTGAGAGCCCGCGGCGAGGGGCGGGATGGAAGCGGCGCTCCCAGCCGTGCCCGTGGGTAGTCGTGACAGCCGCGGGGATTCTCTATAGCGATTGGATGGTGAGTGGAGGCAGGCGGCAGCTCCGGTGAGCTCGGGCTGGATAGGGCAGGCTGCCGGCGAGGAGGCTGGGGCTCTCCGCGGCCCCTGGATGGTGGTGGGGGTCGATGGTGGTTACTAGGTGGAGCAAGAGGGGCTGAGTGGAAAGAATTTAGGCCGGGATGGGCGGCGGCCATGGCGGCGATATGGCGGCAGTGGGAACTCCGGCGAGGGAGTGAGGGGTCGGGAAGGCAGCTGGGAAGGAGAGGGAGTTGCTGCGGGTGTTGTGGTGCTTGGGGGGGGAGGGCTCGGGACCGCTGCTTTTATAGCCGGCCGGCGAGGGGGATAAGCACGGCCGCCGTGGCATGCTTATCACCGCACTAGAGCTCCGGCGAGGTGGCGCGCGGAGGGTGGTGCCGACCTAACTCACTCCAGAGAGAGGGGACAGCTCGGGAGGGGAAGAAGCCAACGAAGAGGAAGACGACGGCGGGTCACGGGCGAACAATGCCGTGGCGGCGACTGCCGTGGCATGAGGAGGAAAAATCTGGAGGGGAGAAGGGTCTGGAGAGGGTCGTGTGGACGCCGGGGAGTCGCTGGACATGCTCAGACAAGTGGAGACTGGCCAGAGGCGACCGCACGGAGCTCACAGAGAGCAGAGCGCCATTCCTGCGTGGCCATTGCTTGGTCACCACATGCATGGCGTGCTTTGGAAGGCCTTTGCCTGTCTAAGCTTGTCTAACAGGTCCCTTGCTGCTCAAGTAGATAAGAGAAGGGATTGGAACCAACTAGTTAGTTCTGACGAGAGTAAAACTTACAGAAAATATTCTCACAACAAGGTGTTTGTAGAGATTTCTGGAGAGATCACTTAGTGAAATGAGCTGGTTCTTGGCATGGAGCAATGATCTACCAAGGTGACTACCCTAGTAAATTTTGGGGCCATTTGGATAAGAATTGAGGACACTTGCTGTAGAATGGACCCCATTGGTCAGAAATGCAAACTTTGATGTGGCACTTACATACTAGCTTGCATTGAGCTGAAATTTGGAGGAGGTGAATGATTTGAACATATGAAGCCACTGTAAAAGTTTTATACCATTTGGGTACACCAAAATGGTACTTGCTTCACAGAGCTTCCAAATGGACAAAAACTTAGGAAAAATACTATGGGAGAATGGATGGATGGATTGAGCTGGTTTTTTGTTTCCATTAGTGATTTATCAATGTTAACCACCATGAAAAATTTCAGCCCAAATAGATCAAGGGTTCAAGCACTTCCTTTGCAATTTGCCCAACTGGACAGAATTTGCAAATTGATGTTGTGCTCAAAATTTGAACTATGGAACTTTGGTTCTTGATGGAAATGGTGAAGATATGGATAGGAGAAGTTCCACAATTTATTTGGGATTCTTCCTGGTTACCAAAATGGTAATTCCTTTAGGAACTGCCCAAAATGCAATATTGGCTTTAAATAGGAAAAGGCAATTTCCTTTATTTAATTATGGCCAATATTTTTATGGGAGCTCAATATGGTCACAAAGAATATCTCCATAAGTTTTCATAAACTTTGGAGATGGATAGATATTTTCCTGGATTTAATTCCTTTAACTGGCAGAAAAAGGAATTAATTATAAATGAAAAATATTGCAAATGACTTGGCAATATTTTTGCATATCCAGGGTTTGTAGATGTGGGATGATCACTGGGAAAAGTTTGGGAGGCAACAAATCAAAGAAAATTAGGGTTCCTTTGTAACTGAAAGGATTAGGGTTTCCCTTTCGGTAACTCGGAAGGTAGGGTTTTGATGGCAAAACCCTGAGAATATACCTTGGGTGACAAGGTTGGACTGAAGAGAATCTCTGGTTGGATAGGGAAGGCAAAGCTAAATGACCATCTTCATATACCCAAGAGCTAAAGAAATCCGATATCACCGAGAAAAAAGACGGGAGTCAAATCCCGCGAAGGAAAAAAACAGGGAGCGAAAACCAGGGTGTTACAAACCTACCCCCCTTAAGAAAATCTCATCCTCGAGATTTTCGGGCTTACCTCCCGGTAAAGGGGGACTTACCGGTGTGCGACTTGGATCCATCAGCGGTCTTGTCTCCGTTGGTTCACTGAACTTTTAACTGCCTCTTCTGATGGACCATGTGTTGTCTTTGCACACAGCTTCCTTGAATCCTTCTCTTTTCTGTTAGGTGTACCTTTTGTCCGGATAGTGGTGTTGTTGGGTGGGGTAGCGGGTAATACCGACAAACAGCTCGGTTTCCATGGCCTGGAAGTAACTGCTGCGGGTTTTATTGCGATACTCCATATCCTGACAGTCATGGGCAAGACATCTGTTTTCTGGTACCAGCTCACGTGCTCGTATGTTCTCGAGTGTGTGGGAGTGGCTTTCCTTTGCCATGTCAGAATGCTCAGTCTGGCTGTGGGCTTCATATGGATATTTCCTTCTGTCTTAGGCATTCTGACTTTGTCCCTAGGTGATCCATAATTCAAGGAACAACATGACCGAGCTATTGTTGCTATATCCTCAACTGAAATGTCAGGCATGATCACAAAGTAATCATAGACAGTAATCTCTTATTCCAATGATGTCATGATGTCTATGAGCTGTTGGTGCTGATGTGCTTTGAGCCATTCTATCTGAATGTCTTGTTTCAAACTCTGTTGCTTATGGAGATGGCTATGTCATATATAGCCTCTAGAGTCCTTGCTATGACCACTGAGCTGAGCATAGTACCGCTATCATCCTGTGTATCTTTCGGAGCATAGCCTCCTATCTTAGTTGATGGCCCATATTCATAATGAGTGCGACAAGCTCACTTGTAACCGCAGGTAGTGCATTGTTGTGGACGCATATGCAAGAGTCTGGCAAGGATTGGTAATAATACCTTGTCTGTGAAACTGTATCTTGTTGACCGTCACAGAGGTTGTTTGTCCACAATTTTCTTGATTCTTGAGGATTCCTTTGATGGACCTGTAATGACCTGCCAACGCGGCTTCTTGATTGTTTTCCCAGCTTGTCGGGCTTGTTCTCACAACTTACTCTTGCATATCTCATAGGGGTTGCTGTGCTCATATTCTTCTTTAAACTATGGGGCCAATGCTTCTCTGAACACAGTCATTCCCGTGTACGAGTGGCTCGCATGAACTGATCCACTGGACTGCATGCTCACAACATATGCAGGTGTAGGATAAATCCTTTCATAACCATTGAGTTCTGAGGCAGATGTGGGTCCAGACTAGTTCGTGCTTCTAACAAAGTTGTCGTGGGCATGAGGGTGTGTTGAAGAAGGCTGAATTCCTTATGCTCGAAGCTTCTGCCAGGGTAGTGTGCTGAAGAAGGCTGGGTATCGTACCTCAGAAGCTTTTCCCTCATGTGTCTTGCTGAGGAAGGTCAAGTGTCTTATGCTATAAGCTTTCCGCGGTAGCACGCTGTGGAAAATGGGGGTACCGTAGCCCAGAAGATTTTCTCACCAAGTGGTGTACCGAAGAAGATTGGTAGTCTGGTAGCTTGTGATGAAAGGCTGGGTTCCTTATACCAGAACCCTTTCACTGTGTACGTAGTTGGATTTATGGCCGATTCTGGCTTCCTTCCGAAGTATCCGGAATTTACTCATAGCGGAGCCAAAACTTGGTATAGGCCATACCTGGTCTGAAGATATTCTATTGTCACACACCGCTTGTCTTCTGCTGGTCTGATCATTGCTGCTGTAAGGGTTGCAGAACTGAAGCATGCTTCGTGTTGTTAATTAGTTCGGAATACTCCTTGCATTCAAACCAAGTGTTGCCGATAATAAGCAGTTGACGGATAATTCCATTCGGTTCAGCTGAGCTTCCAAGCGTATTAAGTTCTCATTGATTCTGGGTAACCGCGAACTTATCCATATTCCTTGCAAACCTTGTTCACATTGCCCATAAATATTTGCATCGGTGAGCTCCAAGATATGCTTTGCAATTTGTACCAACGTACCGGAGTTTTGTTGCTGATCTTGGCACATTCACATTCTTGAAATATGTCTTCGGTGGGTAATAGATGATTCTTGGGTCCATTGAGAAAAGACTCGGTTCACCTCACTAACTGAAATAATCCTTGTGTCGAGGACGCCATCATCTATCCTTACTGGTGTTCATTCTTGGTAGCTCATTTGACTGTTCCTCAGGTGTGATCCGTTCGGAGGCAAACTCTCTCAGGTATATTCTGGCCTTGTCTGTTGCACACATAGATTCTGCTTCTGACCCATTCTTCATTCTTGACAGACCCGGTGATAATGTTCTGAATATCGGGCAGTTGCCTTGGCATGACTCTTGCTAAATTTGGATTATTGGGTATTATCCCAGTTATATGCTGGTCTTCTTTATGGCACTTGCAGATGGATCCAGTCGGAGCGAAGAAACGGAACCGACAAAAGAAACAAAAACCACGAAAAACCAAAAAGCAAATAAAACTCAAATTTTGCGGACCTTACACACGTGGCCGAGGATCCACTAGTATAACTAGCCTTGCACACTCGATGTACCTCTAAGGATTTAGAAGCGAAACCACACAATGCTCCTGGCAGCACTGGTGTCAAGCTCCTGCTACTTCCTTAGGGAACATCACACTCGATGCATGACCATAGCCAAAATGGCTTAGTCAATGATCCTATGGTTGTCGAGGCAAGATGGAATTTATAGGCATTTCCCAAAGGAAACTAGAGTTAAGAAGAGAACTGCCATGGCTAGCAAGCAGGGTAAGGATATCTGGTTTACCTAGGGGTTCAGGGCTCAGGGGTCGTTGCCTGGTGCGAGCATTTCACGCCAGAGGCAAAGGCCATGAGAGTTGGGGTCTGATGGAGCCAAAACCTATGGGGTTGCCTTACGATCAATAGTAGCCATGCCGGTCTAGCAAAGATGGCTAAAATCCATCTGGGCTTTCTACTGAGCACAAGACAATGAAGTCTAGCTAGGGGTAACCTATAGCCAGCCTGGGGTAACCTATAGCCAGCCTGGCTGCTCTGATGCCATCCGTTGTGGTGCCCCGCCTGATTACCACTGTAGCCAGATGGTCGCCACGCATGCCAGCCCAGGAAATCACTCTGGCATGCGCGTTTACGACAAGTATCATGAACACAAGCATTTCTATTAATGGATATATAAGTCTTACATGAGATATTACAAGAGGTGATGGCAGTGGTAAAGCTCTATCTAAGGCAGCATGGTCCTGGTGCGGCTCCAATCCACAGGGATTTGACTGGGTTACTCTTCTAGCTCGCGAACGCTCCGGCTCCTCGATGACGGATGATGGATCCTTATGTGAACCTGGCCACATTGAAGGCTGCTGAGTACTTTTGAATGTACTCACAAGCAAACCAAACTAACATATGCACCAAGCAAAGCAATCAATGGCATTCAAGCATGCATTTGTTATTAGAGCGATATTAATTATCATGGCATAGCAGGATTATCTAGCAGGTTAATTTCTAAAGTAAAATTATAGTAAAGTAAAGCATATCAAGTAAGTGATCCATACTCCGAACAATCTCAGGATCCAATCCAAGTCTTTCGGTCATCCGACCACTCATCATATAGCCATCCCATGGCTAACATATCATATTCTTGACATCATCTGATGTCTACACAAGACGGGTTCTTCCATCATTATGATCATTACTACGGTTGACCACCTAGTGAGGTCTGGATGGACTGTCCAATACCGTGGACGCGGCTATTCGAATAGATTCTTACACTCTGCAGAGGTTGCGCACTTTACCCATACCATGGAGCACCTGACCTCGTGATCCCATTCGGGTGGATCAGGGTTGCTCCAACGAAACCTGCCTAACCCGTGACTCCTCCACCGTACCACCGACAATCATACCCTCCCAGGGTCATGTCCTAGGTGGCCCCTGTGTCACCTCGTGACACCTGCCACCGTCATGGCCAATTAAACTGTCCCAAACGGGGACGCTGGCAAATAACTCAACTGGGCTCAGAAAGTTATCATCGCCCACCGGGCTAGGGTAGCACGCACGCATAACCTTCCCTAGTTGGTGGTACCGATAAAAGAGCACGCGATCAGACCAAGTCAAGGCCGTCCCATACCGGCAAATGTGGCTACATGGATAGGCCCGGACAGGTGACTCTGGATCAACCGACTAGGTTTAGTGTTGGCAAGTACTTAACAAGCATAGATATTCATCATGGATAACCTAACATGGTGGTAACTGTGTATGAGGTAACAACTATGGAAACATAACAACCTATCTCCATATAACATCACAATGAGTCATTAGTGAAACAAGATTTAAATGGCAAGCTATCACTTTACAAGTTCTAGCTGTAAGTTATGACCATCGGAACCCTTGCATAAAACCGGCAAAGAAACCAGTAGCCACCAGAACGGTCTTTACAACTCAGATCTGGGACATTACCAGAATAATTCAACCCCGGCTCAAGATGGCTGGAAAGCAGCTCAGGGCATGAGACGGTGTCGATAAAAAGAATGTAGCAGTTCCCTAAGACGACTGAAAAATAGCTCAGAGCATAGGGTTACTGCTACAGAAAGAAATTCAACAACTGTCCGAGACGGCCGCAAAACGGCTCAAAACACGGGCCAGTTGCTGACAAGAGAAATAAAAGTCGGCATCCCCCCCCCCCGGACGGCCAGAAACAGCTCAGAACACAGGCGTGGTGCTGTCACTAAAGAAAGGCAGGCAAGGGTTCATCAGCGTCCCATACAGCTCACTACTACGCATACAGGCATAAGCATATTCATTTAAACATGCAAGAATAACACAGAGCAGTGCTTTAGTGCATATATCAGATGGTCGGCTTGCCTGGGGTGAAGAATACTCCAGGAAGAAGTGTGGAGAGTCCGCGGAAAGGATCGCCGGAAAGGATTCCCTCTCGGAGGGGCTGATAGAAGGGCAAGGGCAAAATGGTCATTTTCAGAATGTGTAAACATTTTGAAAATGACTCCATCGGGACGGGCTCGACGAACTGAAGACGTGGGCGTTGGTTTTACCTCAATCGGAGTTGGGAGCGAAAAGTTGTGGCCGTTCGTTGTTTAGGCAGAAAAACAAATACAAACTGAGCTTTTCTGCTGTTAACAGACGAACGTTCACTATTTAGAGGTTTCAACAGCCGGCTGGAGAGAGAAAGCGCCTTGGCAGAAATGCGTTTTCGCCCCTGTGGTCGTGTACTTTGTGGAGTACGTCTCCACTTAAGTGGCGGGCCCGGGCGCTGGGTCACCTACACGCGGGCCCCACCCACCTTCTCTCTCTTCCCCATCTCCTTCTCTTCTTCCTCCCTCCTCTCCCCGACGCCGGCTATAGAACACGACTGGCCGTCGCCATTGCCGTGGCTCCGGTGGTCGAGAGCCCACGGCGAGGGTCGGGATGGAAGCGGCGCTCCCTGCCGTGCCCGTGGGTAGTCGCGACAGCCACGGGGATGCTCTCTAGCGGCTGGACAGTGAGTGGAGGTGGGCGGCGGCTCCGGTGAGCTCGCGCTAGATAGGGCAGGCCGCCGGCGAGGAGGCTGGGGCTCTCCGGGGCCCCTGGATGGTGGTGGGGGTCGATGGTGGTTGCTAGGTGGAGCAGGAGGGGCTGAGTGGAAAGAATTTAGGGCGGGATGGGCGGCGGCCATGGCGGCGATATGGTGGCAGTGGGAACTCCAGCGAGGGAGTGAGGGGTCGGGAAGGCAGCTGGGAAGGAGAGGGAGTTGCTGTGGGTGTTGTGGTGCTCGGGGGGGGGGGGGGCTCGGGATTGCTGCTTTTATAGCCGACCGGCGAGGGGGATAAGCACGGCCGCCGTGGCATGCTTATCACCGCACTGGAGCTCCGGCGAGGTGGCGCGTGGAGGGTGGTGCCGACCTGACTCACTCCAGAGAGAGGGGACAGCTCGAGAGGGGAAGAAGCCAACGAAGAGGAAGACGACGACGGGTCACGGGCGAACAGTGCCGTGGAGGCGACTGCCATGGCATGAGGAAGAATCTGGATGGGAGAAGGGTCTGGAGAGGGACGCGTGGACACCGGGGAGCCGCCGGACATGCTCGGACAAGCGGAGACTGGCCAGAGGCGACCGCACGGAGCTCACAGAGAGCAGAGCACCGTTCCTGCGTGGCCATTGCTTGGTCACCACGTGCATGGCGTGCTTTGGAAGGCCTTTGCCTGTCTAAGCTTGTCTAACAGGTCCCTTGCTGCTCAAGTAGATAAGAGAAGGGATTGGAACCAAGTAGTTAGTTCTGAGGAGAGTAAAACTTGCAGAAAAAGATTCTGACAGCAAGGTGTTTGTAGAGATTTCTGGAGAGATCACTAAGTGAAATGAGCTGGTTCTTGGCATGGAGCAATGATCTACCAAGGTGACTACCCTGGTAAATTTTGGGGCCATTTGGATAAGAATTGAGGACACTTGCTGTAGAATGGACCCCATTGGTCAGAAATGCAAACTTTGATGTGGCACTTACATACTAGCTTTCATTGAGCTGAAATTTGGAGGAAGTGAATGATTTAAACATATGAAGCGACTCTAAAAGTTTCAAACCATTTGGGTACACCAAAATGGTACTTGCTTCACAGAGCTTCCAAATAGACAGAAACTTAGGAAAAATGCTGTGGGAGAATGGATGGATGGATTGGGCTGGTTTTTGGTTTCCATGAGTGATTTATCAATGTTAACCACCTTGAAAAATTTCAGCCCAAATAGATCAAGGGTTCAAGCACTTCCTTTGCAATTTGCCCAACTGGACAGAATTTGAAAATTGATGTTGTGCTCAAAATTTGAACTATGGAACCTTGGTTCTTGATGGAAATGGTGAATATATGGATAGGAAAAGCTCCACAATTTATTTGGGCTTCTTCCTGGCTACCAAAATGGTAGTTCCTTTAGAAACTGCCCAAAATGCAATATTGGCTTTAAATAGGAAAAAGGCAATATCCTTTATTTAATTATGGCCAATATTTTTATGGGAGCTCAATATGGTCACAAAGAATATCTCCACAAGTTTTCATAAACTTTGGAGATGGATAGATATTTTCCTGGATTTAATTCCTTTAACTGGCAGAAAAAGGAATTAATTATAAATGAAAAATATTGCAAATGACTTGGCAATATTTTTGCATATCCAGGGTTTGTAGATGTGGGATGATCACTGGAAAAAGTTTGGGAGGCAACAGATCAAAGGAAATTGGGGTTCCTTTGAAACTGAAAGGATTAGGGTTTCCCATCCGGTAACTCGGAAGGTAGGGTTTCGACGGCAAAACCCCGAGAATATACCTTGGGTGGCAAGGTTGGACTGAAGAGAATCTCTGGTTGGATAGGGAAGGCAAAGCTAAATGACCATCTTCATATACCCAATAGCTAAAGAAATCCGATAACATCAAGAAAAAAGACGGGAGTCAAATCCCGCGAAGGAAAAAAAACAGGGAGCGAAAACCAGGGTGTTACATTGGCATTCAAGCCGTATCAACGTAAATGCGTGTCAAAAAGAGACTAGTCAGTAGTAGTACCTCCGTCCTGGTTTACTTGTCCCCATTGTAATCTACGCCAAACTTTGACCATAAATTTAACCAACAAAATGTTCATGCCTGTCACCAAAAAATATATCATTGAAAACTATGTTCAAATACGAATCCAATGATATAATTTTTGTTGACATGCACTACATTGTGCACCACGACCAAGGCGGAGAGGAAAATGAGAGAACTTAATATTTATTTGCTAATTAATACCATTGCATGCAATGAACTGACCGCTGCATGCCGTGCTAGGTACGTCTCAAGGCATTAAAAACATACACGACCCACGTCTCTTATTGGTTGATTCCTATTCATGTCTAGAAACAAGAAACGTGGTCGGGTTTGTTTTGGGATTATTTGATTTTTGTAAGATGACTATAACTAGCAATCGCCACAATAACCGTAAGATCTGCATCCGACGATGGCACCTATTGGACGCAAACAACAATAGAAAAGAATTGCCACAAAACTGCCACACCACGTCCCTCCCCTACACATAAGACTGCCATGTAAGCGTTCGCAACTGCCACGTACATTCGGGTTGCGCTTGGCTCTTCGCCTCTTCGAGAAGTCGAACAATGATGTTACTACTTCTATAGTATCGAATCAACTGCTGCATGTCCACCGCGTGGGGGAGGGAGAGCTTGTTGTAAGCAAAAGCTTCTCCTCGTCTGTGAGCCACCGCGCGCATGGGCGAGGGAGAGGGCGTACTAGTAATCAAGCTTCTCCTTGTTGTATGAGTTGACGCGACACATCATAGCACGACTTTCTCAAAAAGTTGTGTTTACCTATGCATTAATTAATGCATGCATGATGTGAGTTTCCAGTTGATCCTTGCATCTGTTGATTTAATGCACCTTGAAGTATGAACATGTGATGGTAAACTTGTCACAGTGGAGAGGAGCTCGAGTGTTTGGAGGCAGCACTGCCTCTAACACGGGCCCCACATGCTTGCCTCTAAACTTGGCTAAAAGACCCACAGTGTACAATCTTTGCTGCAACCTCTAACATTTACCCCACCACAAATTAAAATATATATTCCTCTCTTGACCAGATCAACGTGCAAACTACAATCACCAGGATGACAGGTAGGGCCAGAAGATTATTTTAATAAAAAAATGCTTCGAGACGGCCTTTTAGCATGGGGGCGACTCCAACGATTTTAAGCTTAGAGGCAACGTACACGGTATCCTAGACTATGTTACTACTACCTCCCTGACACATGAAACTTCCACGCGAGCGTTCGGGTTGCGCTTGGCTCTTTGCCTCTTCGGGAAGTCGAACAATGATGGTACTACTACAGTGGAGTACTACTCGCATGCTTCTGGCCATCTGACATCGAATGAACTGATGCATGTCCACCGCGTGCGGGAGTGAGAGCGCGTAGCAAAAGCTTCTCCTAGTCCTGCGAGCCACCATGCTCATGGGCGAGGGAGAGGGCACTGTAATCAAGCTTCTCCCTGTTGTACGAGTTGATGTGACACATCAAAGCAGTGCACTCGATATATTTAAATAATTCGCGTTTACCGATGCATTAATTACAACGCATGCATGCATGCCGTGACTTTCCTTTTGATACTTTAAATGTGTTAATTTAATGCACCTTGAAGTAGCATGAATATGTGATGGTAAAACTTTCTAATGCCCCGACCCTAAAGCAAGAGATGGTGGTGCACGAAGAGGGCGAGATCATGCTGACGGAACAGGACCCGACGATGGAGGTCTCTATGGACCTCACCTTGCTCCACTGCCCCTTGTGCCTCCGCCCCTTAAAGCCTCCAGTGTACGTGGTTCGAATACACCTTGTCCGTTCGGTTGATCGAGCAAGGTGCAGGTTTCTTGATTGATGTGTTGTTTGATTGATTTGTGCAGTGCAAGGGAGGGCACATGGCCTGCACGGACTGCCGCGACGAGTGCCCCGGGAACCAGCGGCAGTGCCAGAAGTGCGAGCGCGGCGGCGGCTTCAACATGCGCAACACGGTGATGGACGCCGTCCTCTCCTCGGTGAGGGTGGAGTGCCTGCATGAAGGCTGTGGGCTCTACGTCACTTACCACAAGCTCGCCGATCACCAGAGCTTGTGTCCGCTCGCGCCCTACAAATGCCACGTGCCCGTCTGCGGCTACGAAGGCCCGCCGCCGACGCTCCCCCACCACATATGCACCGTGCATCCCATGCCCGTGCACAGGATCCAGTACGGCAAGGTGCTCCAGCTGCAAGTGCCGGTGTTGGAGCCGCGACGCTTGCTATTCACAGAGGAGGACGACCGCATGTTTTTCTTAGTCGGCGGCGTGCTCGACATAGGCGCGCCTATCGCCGTGTCGGTCGTCTGCATCAAAGCAGGGGCGTCCCCACCGCTGCACTACGCGGCCAAGGTGTGGGCGAACGGCCCGCCGGGGGAGCCCAAAGGCAGGACTGACGCCATCAAGGTGGAAATCGAGGTGACAAGCAACAAGGAGCCCGGCGCCGTTGCCATGCAGGAGCTGACCTTCTTCACAGTGCCGCCCAAGCTACTGGCCGGGGCTGGGTTGTCGAGGACGGCGTCCCTCCACATTCAGATTGACAAGCTAACCTCCTAAATGATTCTACAATGCCTTCTATTTATCTTAGTAATATGCTAATATAGGGTTTAGCTCGGTCTACTTTAGCTTCAGAGATGGTGGATTTTGGTGGCGATGCAGTAATTACTTCGACATCAGATCAGCAGTTAAAGTATTTCCAATAGTCGAAGGGATATTTTGTGTCTGCTGGATATAAAGATCCTTTGGGTAAGGAGTATAAGCTGCTTATATGCTTGTTTGTTGAGGAAGTGTTGCATACTTCTGCGAGTTGACGTGACACATCAAAGAAGTACTACTACTAGTAGTACTCACCCAACTACGCACCAGGCAGACGAAGCTCGTGTCGTATTGGTGCCGTGTGCGGCCTGCACATTAACCAAAACCTCGCGCCTCCACCTGAGCCTCCGCGTTTTAAACTTCTCAATCTCAAGGCCAAGGAGCAACGTGAACCTATGATAGAGCCAATCAGATGGTTGAGAACACTACAATTCGTAGCTACAGATGCGTGTGTGAGAGAGGACGAATGCGTGAGTGCACCTCTTCTCTTCGTGTACAACGTACTAAGCACAGAGTACAAGTGTATGTGGGTGGCATCGACCTAGAGAGCTAGAGATGGTGCGTGCGAGAAGTCCCGAGAGACTAGGTGTGTGCGTGGGAAAGAGGGAGAGGGAGATGATATGTGTCGATGTAATGCGTGTGAAAAAAAAGACTAGTCAATAGCTCGCCACGAGGCTATTCCTGGCGAACGCCCCAATAACCGTAAGATATGTATCCGACGGTGCCAGTTATTGCACGTACACAGCAGTAGAAAAAGAAGTGCCATGGCATATTACAAAAGTGCCACACCATGCCCCTCCCCTACCCATGAAACTGCCACTCGAGCGTTCGCAACTGCCATGGTCTGCTCCTATGTGCGATCCTCATTTTTTAAAGGGATCTACAATAAAAGGTCGGACTTTTGGCGCATAGTAGGCGGGGTAGCTTGGCCTGTCGGTTTGCTACTGCTCACATGCGGTCGAACATAAGTGATGTACCAAGCCGATGCGCATCGCTTCGGTGAGCAGCGGGCCGGACATACCGTCTGTTCATGCTAAGCGGCGGGCCAGACAGACCGTGTGTTGGTGCTACTACTTACATGCGGTCGCACATGTCAGTGATGCACCAAGCCGATGCGCGTCCCTTCGGTGAGCGGCGTGCCGGACCGACCGTGCGTTGGGGCGACGCCAGCGCGACGGGCTGTAAGTTTACCACCTAACTTAATTTGTAAAAGGGTAACACTTGCTTTGCCTCCTTAACGAGATCGGTCGCTAAAAATCATCATTACATATGTTTCTCAGACACATACGTGGGCCCACATTCTTGGAGGCCATCGTGGCGGAGCCAGACGCACGCAACCTCTTGGAGCAAAAAATGAGTAGCCTGCTGCTGGCTATTTCTATAATCAGTTTAGAAATTCTCAATTTCATGTGTGATGCGATATTTGCCGTTCATTGATGTTGATCCAACAGTCTAAGTGCCTCGGAATGGCTGGGATTCACGTCTATAGTAACCTCATTGTACCCAATAGTGTCTACGTTCTTCTCAAAGCATCAGCACATCAGTGTGATCAATCCACGCAAGAAGCTGGCAAACAACACCTCCACATGTGCCACATGGCTTCATTGAGCTCCCCCATCATTTTATTCAAAAATATATTGACTGAAAAAGAGAGACATCTCCCGAAACAAAAACTTGCTCTTATTTTGTTTGCTACTTGCTTTGCACGTACCGGAAGAGCAAGTATAATAAGTTATAGTCAGCAGGCTATAATGATTAAACAATTATATTTGTGTTGAGTTGGATGAGTGAGAAGAGGAGAGAGAATGGAAGCAGGTTGTAGATTAACAGCTGGCTACACCACGGACTCCAAGAAACATTGTGAGAGTGTACAGTGGGCTATGCATTAATAAAGTAGTACTGCTTAGCAACTAGCTATACTATACGCGTTGGCTATTAGGTTGACTATATATGACATGGCAAATCCATATAGCCGGTTGTTGGGTGTACTATTAACCATGCTCAAAGTACCAGTGCCACATCATCTAACAAGTCTTTCAACATGCATCAAATTATCATGAGGGCTAACTCTCCTTAGAGAAATGTGCCCCACCGTGTACCCGCATGTGTGTGTGTGTGAGAGAGGGAAGCAGTGCGTGCGTGCGTGAACCTCTTCTCTTCATACACGTCCTCCACGGCTCCACCTAGTGGGTGTGTTAGAGAGAGAGAGGGAGATGGTGTGTCCAACATGCCTCTATACATATGTTTCTATCAAAGAGAGGCATGAATGCATAGTATATGTATGTGGAGGGGGCGATATACGAGAACAGAGGGGGAGGGATTGTTTACGTAACATACCGATAGACACGGATAGAGGGAAGAACTTTACGAGCGTACAAGCGCTAGGAAAGAGGGGGGGATGCATGTTGTAAGATGATGCGAGAGGCCAACTAGGCGAAGACAAGGAAGGAGTACAAGTGCGAGATCTATAATTAAAGAGAGGGGACGATAACATGCGTGGGCGCGCTTGTCTTGTCGATAGACAAAGCGGAAGGCATGGATGATGAGACAGGGAGGGGCAATTAATGTGTGTGTGGTAGGCGGTCCTATGTAGAGAGGTCGTGGTTTGGTCGATGTGTACGTGGGTAAAGAGGGGGAGACTTAACTAGAGATATAGGTCAGACATTTTGAGTGGGGAAATAGTGAGAGACCTGGCTACACATAGAGGGAAATCGATTGGTGCACATGCATGCATGTGTAAGAGATGAAGAACATCAGAGTGACGAAGACAGGGAGAGGTGTGTGTGCTGTGGGGGGAGGGGGTGCAGCTAGCTTGTGACACTGTACGAGTGCAAGATGGATAACAACAGAGTGTGCGACAGTGCCCGCGTGCCTCAGAGTTAGGACGGGAGGCATGGATAGTGAGAAGAGGGGAGGGACTATGTGTGTACATGTTTGTGTGTCGTAGGCATGCCTGGCTAGCTAGAGGGGTATATCGATCGGTGTGTGTTGGAAAGATGGAGACGTAGGGAGATCGTGAGAGACCGGCCTAAAGAACAAGAACGTGTGTGCACGATGTAGAGGATGCAGAGTGGTGGGGAGTGTGTGTGCATATATGCATGCACAATAGGGAAGTTATTGGTATCCACAAAGGGAGGAGGAGTGTGTGTGTGTGCATGAAAAAGACTTACAGAGACGATAATCAGTATAAAAGTGGATTCAAATATTTGAATCAGAGCCCATGATGTTTGTAACTCATGCATGCATGACTATAATGCAGATATGCCTCGTGTGGTTTTGAATCAAACGTGCTATATACTATATTCACATCGAACAAGGCCAAATCAATTTGAATTTGCGATACTGATGGCAGGCATCGTTTGACCACATTGCATCCGTGCAAGGACATAACTATTGGAATTTGAGATAATGTGTGGCTTTGAAAGCTAACATCTAAATGTTGTGTGTGTGGGCAGGGGCGGGGGATGCATTGTTGTGTGTGTTAAACACATTATACATATGAAAACAAGGTTTAGATTATTCCGAACATCTTGCTACTTAGACCAATGTACTGTGATTTGAATTCAACATAAAATGGATACAAATATTTGAATTGAAGATCATATGGTACATGCAGTTCATATTTAAATATGATAAATACTATATGCATGTTTTCTGTTACCAAGATAATATTTAAATGATGGTATAACTTGACAACAATCGTATTCAAATAGGGAAAATTGATTCGAATTTAGTCCATATGTTTGAAGACAATATATATATTCGTAGGGTGGAGTAAAATGTTCATATAAGATGGAAGATCAAAATGTAGGACTACATCCATTATAAACCACAAGATCACCGAACGATATATTCGAATTCAACATAACATGGATTAAAAAATTGATATTCGAGATCCTGGCATTTGTAATAATATAAAACGGGACATGACTCTTTCTTGTGGTGGGAATTGATTTCTTTTTTGTTGTTGTTGAGGGAAGTGCGAATTGATTTGGTACTGTATAGGCTAATCTTGTTCTCCTGAATTTTTTTAGATTTTTCTTGTAGTTTTTTCAATGGCATTTGTAGCAATATAGTAAAAGGGGACATCATCGCAAAAAAAGAAGTAAAAGGGGACATGACTCTCTTGTGTCTTGTATGAATTGTCTTTTTTTTGTACACATTAAGTTTGTTCTGCCGAACGTGGAATCCGCACCTTGTTATCCCGAAATTTTCAAGCTAGAGTATCTCTTGTCTCTTATTGCTGCAAAACTCCCACCTCTTCAACCCGCGCCGCGCCTTGTTATCCCGAAATTTTGACGCGCATGAAAACTCCCTCCTCATCCGAAATTGGTCGCACAGCCCAGACACGCGAAATCCCCCTTCTACCCCTCAGCCGGAAATGCCGCCTCGACGTCGCGTGGTCAAAACCAGTGGGGGTACGTTCAAAACTTACCCCACATTTCGGACAAGCGCGTCCCTAAGCCATGGCTCCCCCTACCTTACCCTTCATTCCCCCCATTCGTACATCGAGGCCGCAAAAACCCTCGAAACCCCACGCTCCTCCGTCGGCCTCCCGACCGCCGCCCAGCCGGAGCCTCTTCCCCGACGACGTCGTCCACAGCAACAGCTCGACGTCCCTCATCCACTGCACTGAATGAGGATCCATCGACAATCTCATCATCCCGCCTGTTCAGCCGCCCCGTCCTCCACATCCAAGGAGTTGCCCCGACATTCGTCTCATCTATCGCGCCACCTCCATCCCCACAGCGCCGTCTTCACCTGCCTGACCGGAACCGCATCACCCTCACCAATTCCTCTGATGAAGCAGAGGCCTACTCGGCGTCACCAAGGAGGTTCTGCACTCACCCCTGCATTTTATCTTTTATTCGATCTCACGGGGCTGCCGGTGCTCGATACCGAGCAGCCATGGCGGGTCTCCATCAACGGCGCCGTCGCCAGTCACTTCCTCCATGGCATCTCTCCCCCATGTCGTTGCTTCCTCGGCGGCGACTTCCACACCAGCACTAGCTGCTGCTGCTGCTCCGCTCTTGCTCTCATTTGGGTTGCTGCTCTGCTCTGCTCTTGCTCTCGCTCGTGCTGCTGCTGTTGCTACACGACATGCGACAGCTATAGGAGTTGCTTCTTTAGCACTCGCTCACGGTGCTGCTGCATGAGCTGCTCTCTGCTGGTGCGTTCCATGCTCGAGTGGCTGTTGATTTAGATCACTGCTTCTCTGCTACCAGTGCTTGAACAGCCTAAACTTCTATTGCAGTGCTCTGCTACTAGTTCAATCAGTTTCGTCAGTAAAATTCAGTTTCGACAGTAAAATTTAGTTTTGACTGTAAAGTTCAGTTTCTTCAGTTAAGTTCAGAGTCAACAGTATTTACAACATCCGTTGGAGCGGCCGCGGCTGATGCATTTTACATCTTGCACTTTTTGGTGATGTATTTTACATCATCTATTGCAGATGCTATTAGAATCCCACTTCAGGTTAACATAGTCTGTCTTGTCCTACTTCAGCCTCGCCGTCGTACACCTCACCGGAGCTGCTCCAACGACGGAACCGTCCATCACAGTGGAGCAGTACCCTCGGCGCCGTCTCTAGAGGCCTCAGATCTTCTTCCCCGCCTTCGACAGTCACACCAGCATCACCATCCTCCACGTCCAACCCAATGATGCTGAAGTTGACAAGGTTACGCCAAAGAGGTTGTACACTCGTCGCATCACTTTTTTACTCTACATTCATGTTGATCCCTCAGGGATCCTTTGGTTCAAAGCAGTTGCAAATCTAGAAAGAAATGAATCGTGGTCACAAAGTTAACAGGGAGAAAATTAAATGCTCTTTTGAACCACAATTTGAATCGGTTTAGCAAGATAGCCATTATATGATATTCATGTGGACCAAATAAGCTCACCAAATATTTCGAGGGCAGGCTTTAGCTTGTTGAAGACTGCCTACTAGAATTGCCACTGATTCAAAGAAAAAGTGAAGAAAAACATAGGAATTGGAAACTTTCCTATGGTACTACCATTCATGCATTTGGTTAGAAGGAATGGAGCAAAGAAAAATTTTAATATACACTTGGACGTCCTTTTCAAATTAATATGCATGAAGAACAGGACTAAGTGCATTACTGGCATAATAAGATTCTTATTTTACATTTTCATGTGGTTTGACTTTAATTTGACCATGTTTGTCCATTCGTGTGTTCTTCAAATTCATGTGAACTAAACACCCAGGTTGATAGAAATCATGTGTTTGCAAATGCTCTGTTTTGCACGGGCATTCCTATCCTATTACTGTGTTTTTCCTGTCCCTGCATTTTTAGAATCCTCCAATTCTAAGGAGTCCTCACAGATTTACTTCATCTTCATTTTCAGATAGATGTCAAAGAAAACTCTGTGTGTTTTGTCCCACTCCTGCCATGCCATCATCCACCCCACCTGAGGTGCACCATCAACAGAAGCGTCCATCACAGCAGAGATCCCCCTGCAGACCTTCTTTCTCCGCCTCAAATCATCTTCCCCATTGTCGGCAGCCACGATAACTACATTACCATCATCGACGGAGTAGATGAACCTGAGGACTACACAGTTTCGGAAGAGAGGTCGCACTCTTTCGTGTCTGCTTACATTATACATCGATTAATATTACCTGCTACTTCATACTTAACACCTTGTAGATCTCTTCTGTCACCTCAATGAGCTTCACTGCCGCTTCATACTTAATCATATCATCAATCTAGGTTTTTTACTTTTCCTTTTGTTGTCATTTTCCAGATCCATAATGATATTCAATATGCACAGTAGTTTTTTATGACTGCCTTGACCCGAAATTTGCTTCATAACCTTTGCCGGGTCTTAGATCACCATGGCATTTTTGCCGAGTTACACTTACTCCAGTTTGCCAGCTCTCGGGTTGTAGTAATCCATAGCTGTTACAGATACCCCTTTGTAGTAATCCTGAATAGGAGCTATTTGTAGCTGTCATGAACCAGAAAATTGCCTTTGTAATCCTACCGGCTTATACTTTAGACATGATTTTTGCCGACTCTCAGATGCTTTTAGTCAACTTATGCTAGTACCATTTCTTTTGCCGACTCTTGAAGGAGAAATTCTGCTTTTCCTGACATGGCACTGGCGAGTCACCCCAAAGGGTGGCACAAGACTTGGTTCTACTGTAAAGACACCTCCCCAGAACAACAGCACCTACTGCCGGGTTTCAGACTTGAGCGGCTTGACTCGGCACAATTATTCACTGGTTATGCCTCTAAGGAGGAGATGAAGGCGATGGAATCCTTGTATTCCAGAATCAATGCCTTGATTGCCCATGGTCTCTCTGGGTTGATCTGACCCGGTGTTGGATGAAGTGGAAAATTCAACCCCTCAGCCTTAGGGGCCGACTCATGCATGAGTATACTAGGGAGTTGGATGATGGCTTGTGTTTCAGCAATCACGACTTGACCTCCGGTGACTTCATGAGATCCATGAAGAAACTTCTTGGTGAGACCCAGGAAAAGATTGCCCTTGTGGGGCTTGCCCCTTTATTTGCCGGCAAGCCAACACCAGATGTAAGTCGTCCTTTCTCCTTTGTAATTTATGCAATTTCTTTTACTCTGTTCTGATATGTCGGCTTACATTGCACAGAAAGACGCAGATTGGTGGAAGACCGAACCTCAAGTTCCAACTCCACCTAAGGATGGCAACCTTTCAGAGGTGGAGGAGGAGGAGGAAGAAAATGAGGTAGAAGAACTTGACTCCCTTGGTCGCCTTTTTAATGAACTTGCTGATGCTGACCCCTCTTAGGAACAAATCAGGACTAGAAGAGTCGGCGAAGCAGATGTAAACAAATCTTCTTCCGACTTGGAAATAATTGGTCAAAGGAGAACCTGGCTTGCAGTCCGCAAGGTACCATTTTCACACCCAATAGCTCACTTAGACAAAAACTTTTCTTTAAAGAAAATACAGCACGAAGCAAGCTTGAAGAGGAAGACCCATAGCAGCTCTGGTGAGTTGTCAGATGGTTTACCATGTCAGCCTTCCCCGCACCGTGCATGAACCCAAGAACGGCTTAGTCCTACCCCCTCTTGCTCGAGAGCCGGCCAACTCAAGGAACCACTGCGCCACTCGGACCTGGAGTACCAGACGACTTCGCCATCATCTGATGAGACCAGCGTCAGTCAAGTGCCGGCTTTCAACATCAACCATGAGTAAGTCTTAAAAAAGTTTGTCAATTCACAACATATTTCCTTCCTTTATTGATTCTCATATTTGTGTTAATCTAGAGCCAAAGCTTTTGTGAAGAACAAAGCTGGCAGGTCTTCTGCTGCCATGGCAGAGACTGAGGAGGGGGGCCCTTCTCAAGATGTTGCAATGGACAACCCGAAAATCCAGGATGACCCGGCTGGTCAAGACGAGCCGGCTCACCAGGGTAACCCGGTTAGCCCTATTCGTACCTCCACTCCCCCCTGTTGTGGAGGAAGAGAAAGAAAATCCAACTCCGGAGCCACCAATGGAGAAGACTCACAATGATGTGATCATCACTGGCGAAAAACATGGCGCTCCTCCTGAGGTGTCGAATCACTGGTAGAAGGAAATGGCAAGTGGTTTTCAGCAAGGTATTTTCTGCAGGCACTGAAATTGTCGGTAACAGATAGTTTGATAGCAAGATAATTTGTAATGAGCAAGTAATAATAACGGTAACAAAAGTGCAGAAAGGTAGCCCAATCCTTTTTGTAGCAAAGGACAGGCCGGAATGGTCTCTGATAATAAGTAAAACGTTCTTGAGAACACACGTGAATTTCATCTAGTCACTTTCATCATGTTTGTTTGATTCACGTTCGCTACTTTGATAATTTGATATGTGGGTGGACCGGTGCTTGGGTGCTTTTCTTACTTGAACAAGCCTCCCACTTATGATTAACCCCTCTCGCAAGCATCCGCAACTACGAAAGAAGAATTAAGATAAAATCTAACCATAGCATTAAACATATGGATCCAAATCAGCCCCTTACGGAATAGCACATAAACTAGGGTTTAAGCTTTTGTCACTCTAGCAACCCATCATCTAATAACTACTCCACAATGCATTCCCTTAGGCCCAAATATGGTGAAGTTTCATGTAGTCGACGTTCACATAACACCACTAAGGGAATCACAACATACACATCATCAAAATATCGAACGAATACCAAATTCACATGATTACTTATGACAAGACTTCTTTCATGTCCTCAAGAACAAAAGCAACTACTCCCAAATCATATTCATGCTTAAGATCAGAGGGATACTAAATAGCATAATGGATCTGAACATATAATGTTCCACCAAATAAACCAAGTAGCATCAACTACAAGATGTAATCAACACTACTAGTCACCCACATGTACCAATCTGAGGTTTTGATACAAAGATTGAACACAAGAGATGAACTAGGTTTTGAGATGAGATGGTGTTGGTGAAGATGTTGATGAAGATTGTTCCTCCCAAGGTGAGAGGGTTGTTGGTGATGATGAGGGCTTCGATTTCCCCCTCCCAGAGGGAAGTATCCCTGGCGGAATCTCTCCGCCGAAGAGCAAAAGTGCTCCTACCCAGGTTCCGCCTCGAGGTGGCGGCGCTCCATCCTGAAAGTCCTCTCTTTATTTTTTCTAGGTCGAATAGGCTTATATACCAGAATATGGGCACCGGAGGCTGGCCAGGGGCCCCACTACCCACCAGGGAGTGCTAGGGGGGGTAGGCGCGCCCTGGTGCCTAGTGGGCACCTCGGTGGCCCCTCTGGTACTTCTTTTCTCCAGTATTTTTTATATATTCCAAAATAAATCTTCGTAAAATTTTAGCTCATTTGGAGATGTGTAGAATAGGTATCTCTGACGTAGCTTTTTCAGGTCCAGAATTCCATCTGCCGGCAATCTCCCTCTTTGTATAAACCTTGCATATTATGAGAGAAAAGGCATGGGAATTACTCCACAAAGGGTTATATTGAATGAAAACACTATAAATAACAGTAGGAAAACATGATGCAAAATGGACGTATCAACTCCCCCAAGCTTAGACCTCGCTTGTCCTCAAGCGGAAGCCGATATCAATAATCATGTCCACATGTTTAGAGAGAGACATGTCGATAAAAACAGAATACAGACATAGTAGCATCATGATCATTATTATAACAGCAATAAACTTTATCATAAAACTTCTCATGAGAAAGTAACAATTCATCACAACATCAAAGTATAAGGAATAAACTTTCTTGAAAACTAACAAACTATGTTCTTAGTCAACAATGCAATTGCAATTCATCATATTTTCAGGAAGGGTCTCGTGTCGGGGCCTTTTCGGCAAGTCCACATACTCAACCATCATTTAGTCTTCTATGATTGCTAACACTCACACCATATATATGGAGCAAAAGGTTTTAGCTAGACACATAGAAGATAGGGCCTTATAATTTTTCCTCCCAACTTATTCACCTCAAGGGTGATGTCAACAATAATAACTCATGATTACTCATATCCAACTGGACATATGTGCCTAGATCTTTCCCCACCACATGATGCTTACAAAAGAGAAAAATAAAAAGGAATAGAGGAGGATACTATTGACTCTTGCATAAAAAGTAAATACATAAAAGTAAAAGATATGCCCTTCGCAGAGGGAAGCAGAGGTCATCATGCACTTTTTATTTTTGGATGCACAAGCTCTTAGTGCAAAAGAATGCCATGTTATATTGCCCCTTATGATAGCAACCTTTATTATGCAGTCCATCGCTTTTATTACTTTGCCGTCACAAGTTCGTACAATGCTTGTTTTCCCTTACACTAAAAGATCATACATATTTAGAAGCAATTTTTATTGCCTTATGCACCGATGACAACTTACTTGAAGGATCTTATTCAATCCATAGGTAGGTATAGTGGACTCTCATAGCTTGAAATTGGGTTTAAGGTTTTCGGATGCACAAGTAGTATCTCTACTTGGTGCAGATTTTTGGCTAGCAAAGATATTGGGCAAGCACCATATGTTGGAGGATCTATGACAATATAACTTCTATGTGAATATAAACAAACATAAATCATTACGTTGTCTTCCTTGTCCAACGTCAACAATTTGACATAAAATATTTAATGGGGGCTCACAATCATAAAAGATGTCCAAGATAGTATATTTGCATGTGAATCTTCTCTTCCCTTATTAATTTCTTTCATGAATTGCATCATTGACCAATGCTATGTTTATCAACTTTCCATAAATTTTACTATTTATACTCCTTCTTATGTAATGTCATTACCTTCCATGAGATTAGCATATGATCTTTTTCATTATTTTATTTATTTGATTGAAACATAAAAGTAAAGAAGCAAAACCTCAAACTAAACTTTATTATATAGCTCTCACTCGATTATATAGATAGATAGATCACGAAACTAGCACTCAAAAATAGATCACTCTAAACTTTTATTCAACTAAATCACGAAATAACTAAGGATCAAACTAAAAATAGATGAAGATAATTGAGGTGGTGGTGATATGATACTGGGGCACCTCGCCCAAGCTTGGCACAAGCCAAGGGGAGTGCTCATACCCGTGTACTCAAGTCTCCTTCTTTAGTGATGGTGGTGGTGATGGGGTGGCATTCTTCTTCTCTAGCTTACGTTTGAGGATAAAATTTTCCTCCCTCAAATCATCATTTTCTTGCTCAACCTTCAATATATTTTTGCATAATGCCTCCTTGCTTTCCTGCAGAAAACAAGACGAGATAAATTGGGTCTTAGATTTGTTTACTCTGTTTGGGAGACTTGAATTCTTGAATTCCACGTGCATACCTCCAGGCTGAGGTAGTGGAACTTCATCCTCATCTGAGCCGGCATCCTCCGTCTCCTCTAAGTCGGTATCTTCCTCCTCGTCTGTGGCCCATAGGTAGGGATAAATATCCCCAAAGATCTTTGGATCTGCAACATAGTGGGAAACATAGCTCTCTCCATCTGAATCTTGTGACGACATAATTTCAGATCTGCCGAAAACAACACGAAACAAGAACAGAGGATATTTTCGGGATGCAGTGGTCAAAACATTCGGGAGTATGTATAAAGACTTTTTTATCTTGCAAAATAAGTAACCCAGAGGAAAACTGAGTTGGGAAGGTTCCCGAGGGGCCCACTACCCACCAGGGCGCGCCAGGAGGGGCAGGCGCGCCCTGGTGCCTAGTGGGCACCTGGGTTGCCTTCTCGGGTGTTTCTTAATTTTTAATTTTTTTCTTCTAATATTCCAAAACTGACAGAAAATATTTTTGCGAAATTATTGGAGTCGGTTTGCTTACCATATCACGTACCTCTTCCTTTTCAGGGTTCTGGAAGGTTTCTTTTATGTACTCCTCCAGTGTCATGGTTAGAATAATGTTAGTTTCAACATTAATAGGTGTACCTAAGATATAGTGCTGAATTCTTTGTCCATTGTCCACCTTCGGATTAGTGCTTTCGGCATTATTGATCTTAATAGCTCCAGAGCGATAAACTTCTTCAATGATATATGGTCCTTCCCACTTGGAGAGAAGTTTTCCTGCAAAAATTCTAAAACGAGAATTGTACAATAGAACATATTCACCCACTTTGAGTTCCTGCTTTTGGATTCTTTTGTCATGCCATCTTTTAACTTTTTCTTTGAACAATTTGGCATTTTCATAGGCTTGGGTTCTCCATTCATCTAATGAGCTAATACCAAATAACCTCTTTTCACCGGTAAGTTTGAAGTCATAATTGAGCTCTTTAATTGCCCAATATGCCTTGTGTTCTAACTCAAGAGGCAAATGCCAAGCTTTTCCGTATACCATTTTATATGGAGACATACCAATAGGATTTTTATAAGCTGTTCTATAAGCCCAAAGTGCATCATCAAGTTTCTTAGACCAATTCTTTCGAGATCTGTTGATAGTCTTTCGCAATATTAACTTTATTTATCTATTGCTCAATTCAACTTGACCACTAGATTGAGGGTGATAAGGGGATGCAATTCTATGGTTGACATCATATTTAGCAAGCAGTTTACGAAAAGAACCATGAATAAAATGTGAACCGCCATCAATCATTAAATATCTAGGGACCCCAAATGTCGGGAAAATAACTTCTTTAAGCATTTTGATGGAGGTGTTATGATCAACACTACTAGTTGGAATAGCTTCTACCCACTTAGTGACATAATCAACAGCAACCAAAATATGTGTATACCCATTAGAGGAAGGAAAAGGTCCCATATAATCAAAGCCCCAAACATCAAATGGTTCAATAACAAGTGAATCATTCATAGGCATTTCCTGTCGTCTACCAATATTACCAATTCTTTGACATTCATCACAAGATAAAACAAACTTACGAGCATCCTTGAAAAGAGTAGGCTAATAAAAACCAGATTGTAATACCTTATGTGCAGTTCTATCTCCCGCATGGTGTCCTCCATAGGCTTCGGAGTGATATTTCCGTAGGATTTGTTCCTGTTCATGCTCAGGTATACAACGTCTAATAATACCATCTACTCCTTCTCTATAAAGATGTGGGTCATCCCAAAAGTAATGTCTTAAATCAAAGAAGAATTTTTTCTTTTGTTGGTATGTAAAACTAGGTGGTATAAATTTAGCAACAATATAATTAGCATAGTCTGCATACCAAGAAGTATTACGAGAAGCATTTATGACAGCTAGTTGTTCATCGGGGAAGCTACCATCAATAGGTAGTGGGTCATCAAGAATATTTTCTAACCTAGACAAGTTGTCAGCTACGGGATTATCAGCTCCTTTCCTATCAGTGATATGCAAGTCAAATTCTTGTAGCAAAAGAACCCACCTAATGAGTCTAGGTTTAGCATTTTTTTTTCATAAGGTATTTAATAGCAACATGATCGGTGTGAATAATCACTTTTGAATTGACTATGTAAGATCTGAATTTATCACAAGCAAACACAACTGCTAGAAATTCTTTCTCAGTAGTAGCATAATTTCTTTAAGCACTGTCTAGAGTCTTACTAGCATAATGGATAACATTTAATTTCTTATCAACTCTTTGTCCTAGAACAACACCAACAGCATAATCACTAGCATCACACATAATTTCAAAAGGCAAGTTCCAATCAGGTGGTTGAACAATAGGTGCAGAGGTCAAGGCTTTCTTAAGTGTTTCAAAGGCTTCTACACAATCATCATCAAAGACAAATGGAATATCTTTTTGCAAGAGATTAGTAGGAGGCCTAGATATTTTAGAGAAGTCTTTAATAAACCGTCTATAGAAGTCAGCATGACTGAGGAAACTTCTTATACCTTTAATATCTTTAGGACATGGCATTTTCTCAATTGCATCAACTTTAGTTTTATCCACCTCAATACCTCGTTCGGAAATTTTATGCCCCAAGACAATACCTTCATTCACCATAAAATGGCACTTCTCCCAATTCAAGACAAGATTAGTTTGTTCACATCTCTGCAAAACTCGATCAAGGTTTCTTAAGCAATCATTAAAAGAAGTTCTGTAAACGGAAAAATTATCCATGAAAACCTCAACAATCTTTTCACAAAAGTCAGAGAATATAGCAGTCATACATCTTTGAATGGTAGCAAGTGCATTGCATAAACCAAAAGGCATACATCATAAGCATAAGTTCCAAAAGGACCAGTAAAGGTGCTTTTCTCTTAATCGGGTTGCGATACAGGTATTTGAGAGAAACCAGAATATCCATCAAGAAAGCAAAAGTGTGTGTGCTTAGATAATCTTTCTAACATTTGATCAATAAAAGGCAAAGGGTAATGATCTTTTCTATTGGCTTTGTTTAATTTTCTGAAATCAATTACCTTTCTATAACCAGTCACAATTCTTTGTGGGATAAGTTCATTTTTATCATTAGGAGCAACATGAATGGCTCCTTTCTTAGGGACACAATGAACATGACTTACCCATCTACTATCAGCTATAGGATAAATTATACCTGCTTCCAGAAGCTTTAATATTTCAGTTCTTACCACTTCCTTCATCTTAGGATTTAATCATCGCTGATGATCAACAACTGGTTTAGCATCAGGTTCCATATTAATCTTGTGCTGACAGAGAGTGAGACTGATGCCCTTAAGATAATCAAGAGTATATCCAATAGCATCACGATGCTTCTTTAGAGTTTTTAATAATCTCTTTTCTTCATGCTATGTAAGGTTAGCACTAATAATAACAGGATATATCTTCTTTTCATCAAGATAAGCATATTTCAAAGTATCAGGTAATTGTTTCATTTCAAACACAGGATCACCCTTAGGTGGAGGAGGGCCTCCTAGAGTTTCAACAGACAAATTGTGTTTAAGAATAGGTTGTTGATCAAAGAACATCTTATCTATTTCATTTCTTTCATGCATGTGCATATCATTTTCATGGTCTAGCAAATATTGTTCTATCGGATCAGTAGGTGGTACGGCAATACAAGCAAGACCAATTATTTCATCCTTACTAGGCAACTCTTTATCATGAGGTTGCCTACGAAATTTAGAGAAACTAGCACATATGCCCGTGCGTTGCAATGGAAGATAAAATAGTATGCATTTGAAGTCAGTGAGAATTATATGTGCAAGCAAAACCCTGTGTGCACACGAAAAAGGAACATTTAGCTTCCCAGTTTCACCGCGTGTGAAGTTTCCATTCATCGATCGAGGGCATTTAAGAGTTTCGTTACGTCATCGTACGCCAGAGAAGGCCCGTGAGTTATTCAATCTACTCTTCCTTCCAATCCTTTCAATCGAGGGGATTTTAAGGTATGAAGTTTCTGTATATTCTAGGAAACATGAACAATTTTTTAAATCCTGAACAATTTTTTTTAAATTATGTACACTTTCAAAAATAACGCGAAAAATATGAAATTGAACATCTTTTAAAATTGACAAACATTTTCTGAAACACCAACTTTTTTATAAAAACATGAACATTATTTGAATTTGCGAACTTTTTTTAAAACGGAAACATGTGCTGAAAATTTATAAGATTTGTAGAAAATGTGTATCTTTTATACACGAACATTATTTTTAATTTTGAAAATTTCACTAAAACAAGAATATTTTTTGATTTTGGAGCATTTTTTGAAATGCCATTTTTTGAATAATAATAATTTTTCTTGAAAAAATGGGAAACTTTTTGCAAGTTTCGAATATTTTTCAAAATAGCAACAAAATTTTGGAATTTTGAACATTTTCCAAAATTTGTTTTTTTATTTTGAACATTTTTTGAGAATTTTTAATTTACATAATAAATTTTAAAAGAAAAGTAAACTTGGAAGGGAAAAAAGAGATAGGGAAAGGAGAATAAAAATAGAAGTAAAACACAGAAAAAGAAAAATGGGCCAGCCCATCATTGGTTGTCCTGTGTGAAACTCCTACTATTTGTCGCCTCGTGCAAAAAATAGGATTTTTCCAGTTGCATGGGCAGAAAAATAAGTGGGCTAGCTTCGCCGGGCCACAACATGCGGCCCACGTACGATTTTTTTTCTAGCACACAAACGCATAAGAATTTAGTACCGCCTCGGATAGAAAAAAAATTCTTTTTAGCGGTGAACGGATGAAAAAATTGGCGAAACACACATTGCTTTATTAGTAGGTATAGATTAAACTCATGAGACACATCACCAAAATTAACACTGACAGTTTCTTTATTGCAATCTATCTTAGCATTAACAGTGTTCAAGAAAGGTCTATCAAATATTATAGGACAAAAATCATCTTGTGGAGAACCAAGGACTAGAAAATTAGTAGGGTATTTTATTTTCCCACACAAGACTTCAACATCTCTAAGAATCCCAAGGGGTGTGATAGTATCTCTATTAGCAAGCTTAATAGTAACATCAATATCTTCTATTTCAGCAGGTGCAATATCATTCATAATTTCTTGGTATAGAGTAAAAGGGATAGCACTAACACTAGCACCCAAATCACATACGCCATGATAAAAATGATCTCCTATTTTAACTGAGACAACAGGCTTGCCAACAACGGGTTTATTCTTATCTTTAGTATCTGGTTTGGCAATTCTAGCAGCTTCACTACAGAAGTAAATAACATTCCCATCAATATTATCAACCAAGAGATCTTTAACCATAGCAATACTAGGTTCTACTTTAATTTGTTCAGGGGGCCTAGGTGCTCTAATATTACTTTTGCTAACCACAGTTGAAACCTTAGCATGTTCCTTTATCCTTACAGGGAAAGGTGGGTTTTCAATATAAGCAGTAGGCACAACTAGATCAACATTGTAAATGATAGTTTCATGTTTAACTATAACTAGCTCCTCGATCTTTTCTTTAACAGGTGGATGAAATTTAAACCATTTATCCTTAGGGAGATCAACATGAGTAGCAAATGATTCACAAAAAGAGGCTACAACCTCACAGTCAAGTCCATACTTAGTGCTAAACTTGCGAAAAGCATCGGTATCCATAAAAGATTTAACACAATCGAACTTAAGTGTTATACCTGACTCATTACCTTTGTCGAGTTCCCAATCTTCATAGTTGCATTTATTTCTTTCCAAAAGGTTCCATCCGAATTCAATATTTTTCTTCATAAAAGAGTCAGTCGAAGAAGAATCGAGCATGGTTTGATTATCATGAGAAAGCCGAGCATAAAAATTCTGTAAGATAATTTCCTTCGAGAGCTCATGATTGGGGCATGTATACATTATGTATTTAATCCTCCCCCAAGCTTGAGCGATACTTTCTCCTTCACGAGGCCAAAAATTATATATATAATTCCGATCATGATGAACTAGATGCATAAGATAAAACTTCTGATGAAATTCCAATTTCAATAGATTCCAGTCCCAAGCTCCATCATCACATAGCCTATACCATGTCAATGCTTTTCCCCCCAAAGATAAAGGGAAAACCTTCTTCTTAACTTCATCTCCGGGTAAACCTGCAAGCTTAAATAATCCACAAACTTCGTCCACATAAATTAGGTGCATATCAGGATGTAGTGTTCCACCTATTACATAAGGATTAGCTATCAGTTTCTCTATCATACCCGAAGGAATCTCATAACCAATATTTTTAGTAGGTGCAGTAGGTTGAGGAGCAAATCTTTGTGCTTCCGGTCGAGGTGAAGATACCCCGAACAAACCCCTCAAAGGATTGTTTTCCATAGTAACAAGTAACAGTAAATTTCAGCACGTAATATAAATTTTTCCTTACCAAATTCCACTCACCAGAAGCGCTTCACTGCTCAAAAACGGCGCCAGAAAAGAGTCTTGATGACCCACAAGTATAGGGCATCACTCGTAGTCCTTTTGATAAGCAAGAGTGTCAAACCCAATGAGGAGCAGAAGGAAATGGCAAGCGGTTTTTGATACGTCTCCAACGTATCTATAATTTTTTATTATTCCATGCTATTATATTATCAACCTTGGATGTTTTATATGCATTATTATGCTATTTTATATCATTTTTTTGGGACTAACCTATCAACCTAGTGCCCAGTGCTAGTTGCTATTTTTTCCTTGTTTTTGTCTTCACAGAAAATCAATACCAAACGGAGTCCAAATGGAACGAAACTTTTTGACGATTTTTCTTGGACCACAAGACACCCTGGAAGCTTCGGGAGGAGGCCGGAAGAGCCACGAGGAGACAACAAGCTCGGAGGGCGCGGTCTAGGGGGAGGGGGGCGCCCCCAGGCTTGTGGGCCTCCTATTGCTCCTCCAGCCCTAATTCTTCTTCTATAAATACTCAAATATTCTCCGTAGACCATAGGGCACACCAAAAAATACTTTTTCGCCGCCGCAAGTTTCTGTCTTCGTGAGATCCCATCTGGGGACCTTTTCCGGTACTCTATCGGAGGGGGATTCGACCATGGAGAGCTTCTACATTGATACGTCTCCAATGTATCTATAATTTTTTATTGTTCCATGCTGTTATATTATCAATCTTGGATGTTTTACATTCATTTACTAGCAACTTTGTATCATTTTTTGGGACTAACCTATTGACATAGTGCCCAGTGCCAGTTGCTGTTTTTGCTTATTTTTTACTTTGCAGAATATCAATATCAAACGGAGTCCAAGCGCAGCAAAACTTTTTGGAGATTTTTTCTGCCTAGAAGACAACTTGGGAGCCAAGGAAGTGCAGGAGGGGAGGCCTGTGGGGCCCACAAGGCACTAGGGCGCGCCAAAGGCCCCTAGCGTGCCCTGGTGGGTAGGAGAGCCCACGGGTGTCCTCTCCACCGCCTCTCATCTCTATAAATACCCAGATATTCCAGAAACCCTAGAAGAGTCGAAGAAAAACAATTCCAGCCGACGCAAGTTCCAGAACCACGAGATCCAATCTAGATCCCTTTTTCGGCACCTTGTCAGAGGGGGAAATGATCACGGAGGGGTTCATCATCCTCATTGGTGCTCCTCCGATGATGCGTGAGTGGTTTATCATAGACCTACAGGTCCGTAGGCAGTAGCTAGATGGCCTCTTCTCTCTCTTTTATCTTCAATACAATGTTCTCCTCGATGTTCTTGGAGATCTATTTGATGTAATGACTTTTTGCGGTGTATTTGTTCGGATCCGATGAATTGCGAGTTTATGATCAGTTCTATCTATGAATATTATTTGAGTCTTCTCTGAACTCTTTTATGCATGATCTTTATAGCCTAGTATTTCTTCTCTGAAACTTTGGTTTGGTTTGGCCAACTAGATTGATTTTTCTTGCAATGGGAAGAGGTGCTTTGTGATGGGTTCGATCTTGCGGTGCTCAACCTCAGTGACAAAAGGAGAAGTGACACGCATGTATCGTTGCTATTAAGGATAAAAAGATGGGGTCTATTCCTACATGAATAGATCTTACCTACATCATGTCATCGTTCTTATTGCATTACTCCATTTTTCCATGAACTTAATACACTAGATGCATGCTGGATAGTGGTCGATGTGTGGAGTAATAGTAGTAGATGCAGGCAGGAGTCGGTCTACTAATCTTGGACGTGATGCCTATATACATGATCATTGCCTTGGATATCATCATGATTATTTGCTTTTCTATCAATTGCCCAACAGTAATTTGTTTACCCACCGTATGCTATTTTCTCGAGAGAAGCCACTAGTGAAATCTACGGCCCCCGGGTCTATTTCCTATCATATTATTTTCAGATCTATTATTCCAAAAACCCAAAAATACCTTGCTGCACTTTTTATTTATTTATTTTATTTTGTGTTTTTGTCATATCTATTATCAAATCTCATACAACTATATCTATCTCAATACCGAGGAGGGACCGACAACCCCTCTTACGCGTTGGGTTGCAAGTATATGTTATTTGTGTGCAGGTGCTATTTACATAGTGTTGCTTGGTTCTCCTACTGGATTGATAACCTTGGTTTCATAACTGAGGGAAATACTTACCGTTGCTGTGTTGCATCATGCTCTCCTCTTCGGGGAAATACCAACGCAGATACAAGCAATCATATATCAACCTTGCTGCCCTTCTGATGATGTGTGAGTAGTTTACCACAGACCTATGGGTCCATAGCTAGTAGCTAGATGGCTTCTTCTCTCTCTTTGATCTTCAATACAATGTTCTCCTCGATGTTCTTGGAGATATATTAGATGTAATCTTCTTTTGCGGTGCGTTTGTTGAGATCCGATGAATTGTGATTTATGATCAGATTTTCTATGAATATTATTTGAGTCTTCTCTGAACTCTTTTATGCATGATTAAGATAGCTTTGTATTTCTCTCCGATCTAATGATTTGGTTTGGCCAACTGGATTGATTTTTCTTGCAATGGGAGAGGTGCTTTGTAGTGGGTTCAATCTTGCGGTGCTTATTCCCAATGACAGAAAGGGACATGACACGTATTTGTATTGTTGTCACTAAGTATTAAAAGATGGGGTTTGTTCATATTGATTGATATATCCCTCTATATCATATCATCTTGCTTAAGGCGTTACTCCTTTCTTGTTAACTTAATACACTAGATGCATGTTGGATAGCGGTCGATGTGTGGAGTAATAGTAGTAGATGCAGGCAGGAGTCGGTCTACTTGTCACGGACGTGATGCCTATATACATGATCATTGCCTTAGATATCGTCATAACTATGCGCTCTTCTATCAATTGCTCAACAATAATTCGTTTACCCACCGCATGCTTTCTTTCAAGAGAGAAGCTTCTAGTGAAAACTATGGCCCCCGGGTCTATCTTTTATCATATTATTTTTAGATCTATAAAATCAAAAACACGAAAATACCTTGCTGCAATTTATTTACTTTTATTTCATTTAGCACCTTTACTTATCTTTTATATCTATCACTATCAGATCTCATCCTTGCAAGTAACCATGAAGGGATTGACAACCCCTTTATCGCGTTGGGTGCAAGTATATGTTTGTTTGTGTAGGTGCAATTATTGGAGACTTGTGTATTCCTCCTACTGGATTGATACCTTGGTTCTCAACTAAGGGAAATACTTATCTCTACTTTGCTGCATCACCCTTTCCTCTTCAAGGGAAAACCAACGCAAGCTCAAGAAGTAGCAGGAAGAATTTCTGGCGTTGTTGCCAGGGAGGATCTACATCAAGCCTAACAAGTACTCACCATAAACTCTCATCTCTTGCATTTACATTATTTGCCATTTGCCTATCATTTTTCTCTCTCCCACTTCTAAAATGTTTTCAGAAAAACACAAAAATAATTGCCTTTTTATTTGCCTTCTTTCCGTTCATTTTTTCGTTTCCTTTTTGTTTGCTTGTGTGCTAGATTGCTTGCTTTGTCACGATGTCTCAAGAAAATACTAAGTTTTGTGATTTTTCTAACACTAATAATAATGATTTTATTAGTACTCTGATTGCTCCCACCACTAGTGTAGAATCTTATGAAATTAATGCCGCTTTGTTGAATCTTGTTATGAAAGAACAATTTTCTGGTAGTCCTAATGAAGATGCTGCTTCCTATCTCAATACTTTTGTTGAATTGTGTGATATGCAAAAGAAAAAAGATGTGGATAATGATATTGTCAAATTGAAGTTATTTATGTTCTCACTATGAGATCGTGCTAAAACTTGGTTTTCATCCTTGCCTAAAAATAGTATCGATTCATGGAGTAAGTGTAAGGATGCTTTTATTTGCAAGTATTTTCCTCCCGCTAAGATCATCTCTCTTAGAAATGATATAATGAATTTTAAGCAACTTGATCATGAACATGTTGCACGATCATGGGAGAGGATGAAATTAAAGATAAGAAATTGCCCTACTCATGGTTTAAGTTTATGGATGATCATACAATTTTTTTTATGCTGGATTGAATTTTGCATCTTGAAATCTTTTATATTCCACCGCTGGTGGTACTTTTATGGAAATCACATTAGAAGAATCTACTAAACTCCTAGATAATATTATGGCAAATTACTCTCAATGGCATACCGAATGATCTTCTACTAGTAAAAATGTGCGTGCTATTGAAGAAATTAATACTTTGAGTGGAAAGATTGATGAACTTATGAAATTGATTGCTAGCAAGTGTGCTCCTATTGATCCTAATGATATGCCTTTGTCTACTTTGATTGAGAATAATAATGAATCTATGGATGTGAATTTTGTTGGTAGGAACAATTTTGGTAATAACGCGTATAGAGGTAATTTTAATCCTAGGCCGTTTCCTAGTAATTCCTCTAATAATTATGGTAATTCCTACAGTAATTCTTATGGAAATTATAACAAGATATCCTCTGATCTTGAGCATAATATTAAAAAAATTATTAACTCCCAAAAGGTTTTCAATGCTACGGTAGAAGGAAAATTGCTTAAGATTGATGATGTTGCTAGAAACGTTGATAGAATTTCCCATGAGATTGATTCTTTTAAGATTAGATCTATGCCACCCAAGATTGATATTAATGAGTCTCTGAAATCTATCAAATTTCTATTAATGAAAGTAGGGAGAGAACCTCTAGGATGCGAGCTAAGAGAGAATGGCTAGAAAAAGTATGTTCTTCTAGTTTTTGCGATAATCATGATGAAGATCTTAAATTGATTGGTGTGACTCCTATTGAATCTTTGTTTGCTAATATAAAACTTTATAAAGAAGGGACCGGAGAGGAGTCAACTTTACCTAGAAGGCGTCCCAATAATTTGGAACGCGAGCTTAATTGCGAGAGATGTGGAATCGGGTGTACCTGGAGGGTACCCGAGAGTTGAACACGAGGCATGGCCGGGCATTCTTAGCCCTTGCCGCAAGTCCTTGAGACGGGGCGACGGGGTCACATCGATCATGAGTCTCTGCTCATTACCGCGCGCTCCTAATCCACTAACGGTTTGGATATTTGATCCAAGGGGCCTATGGCCTGATAGCACTAACCATCACGTGGGCATAGTATGGGCATTCTGCGTCGTATACTTCAGCCGAAGCTTAATAGACGTCAGCAACTGAGCGGCACATGCTGGGTTGGACTGGGAACGCAACCGCACTTGTATAAGGGGTTGCTAGGTCTGCTCACCGGCGGTGTACGCAACGTGCAGGAGCGTCCGGGGCGATGGCCCAAGACCCCTGGGGGCATAGGTTAGTCCGGCGTGCTGACCTCTCTGTTAAGTATTTGGTCGGGTTGCGGCGTGTTGCTTAGCCGAGGCCAGGCATGACCCAGAAAAGTGTGTCCGGCCGGAGTTAAGCGAGCGTGGTGGGTAAGTTGGTACACCCCTACAGGGAAGAAAACATCTATTGATAGCCTGTCCTACGGTAACGGACACTCGAAGTTGTATCCCGATTGGTACAACTAGAATTGGTGACTTGAGATGAAATGGATAGTATGGCTCTGGGATTGCTTTCTCGCAGGGAGTCGAGGAAGAATCTCTGGGCGAGGTTGATGATACTACTACTACTTTACATTATGTTCATCTGCACTCTTCTAATGCTGCAAGACCGATGAAGATGGTTGAAGATGCTAGTCTTCGATAGGACTAGGCTTTCCCCCTCTATTCTGGCATTTCTGCAGCCCAGTCCACATATACAACCCTCCTTTCAAAATGTTGCATATGTAGTGTAGATCCTTGCTTGCTGAGTACTTCGGATGAGTACTCACGTTTGCTTTACTTTCTTTTTCTCCCCATATCCATATGTCGCCGCCAGATGACGGAGCCCCTGAGATAGCCACCCCCATCGACGACTACGGCTACTACTACTACCCTCCTGGCGAGTACTACTATGAGGAGCCGACCGACGACAAGGAGTAGGTTCGGAGGATCCTAGGAAGGAGGCCTACGCCTTTCGATTGTAGTATTTTCTTTTGCCCCGCCTCTGTGAAGGCTTATCTCTGTTCTGTAATATATCTGTACCCAGATATCTAATGCTTCCGCTAACACTTGTATGCCATCGAGCTATGTATTCGAGCCCTCGAGGCCCTGGCTTGTAATATAAAGCTTGTATGACTTTACTTATATTTTAGAGTTGTGTTGTGATATCTTCAAGTGAGTCCTTAGGCTTGATCGTGTGCATTTGCGTGTATGGTTAGTGCACGATTAAGCCGGGGTCGTCACACCTGGATGCTTAGCCTGCCGGAGTTGTCGGTGGCCTCCTGGGAGGAGCTGCACAGCCGGTTCATCGCGCGCTTCACGGCACCGGCGCGCCATGCTGGTGCGGCCATCCTCGGTGGGTCGTAGGCGCCGGCCTCGGGTCGCCACGTCAAGCAGTTCTTCCAGCAGATGGGGGTCGCCCAGCCACGGCAGGGGGCTCTTCCGGGCCAGCTGGCGCCTGAAACCGACATCATCTTCGACTCCGGGGATCACCCCAAGACTACGGTCGGCGCAGGCGTGCTTCCCTTGCTGTGCACGCCCACCATCGGCGGCCTCGCGGTCACCAGAACCCTCATCGACGGCGGCGCTGGCCTCAACATCCTCTCCGTGGAAGCCTTCGACCTACTCCAGGTGCCTTACGACCGACTCGCCCCCACCAGGCCCTTCTCAAGGGTGCTCGACGGCTCCATCATCCCCCTGGGGCAGATTCGCCTCCCGATCACCTTCGGCACGCGCTGCAACTACCGCACCGAGCTCGTCGACTTCGACGTCGCCCGCATCGGCCTCCCGTACAACGCCATCCTCGGGTACCCAGCCCTTGCCAAGTTCATGGCGGCAACACACCCCGGCTACAACGTCATCAAGATGTCGGGGAGCAGCGGCATCCTTACTGTGGTGGGAGACACCAAGGATGCCCTCCTGGCCCTCAAGCTCGCTTTCAAAGCCACGGTGGCCGCGCGACCGGAGGCGGAGGGCACTCCAGAGATCCCGGAGGCCGCGTCCGTGAAGAAGAAGCGCCTGTTCTCTTAGGACCAGGCTGAGACGAAGCAGGTTCGGGTCGACGATGAGGGCTCAAGCCTCACCTTCACCATAGGCGCCGGCCTCCCACTAGACCAGGAAGAAGCGCTGGTCGGCTTCCTCCGTGCGAACAAGGATGTGTTTGCATGGGAGGCGACGGACCTGGTTGGCATCCCGCGGGACGTGATTGAACACCACTTGATGGTGTGCCCCGGCGCGCACCCGGTGAAACAAAAACCGCGGCGACAAGCCCCGGAGAAGCAATCGTTCATCGTCCAGGAGGTCCGCAAGCTGCAAGAAGCCGGCGTCATCTGAGAAGTGCGGCACCCGGATTGGCTGGCCAACCCGGTCATCGTCCCCAAGTAGGGGGGAAAGGAGCGCATGTGTGTTGACTTCACGAGCCTCAACAAAGCTTGCCCTCAAGACCCTTTTCCTCTTTCGCGCATCGACCAGATCATTGACTCCACCGCTGAGTGCGACCTACTGTGTTTTCTGGACGCCTTCTCGGGCTACCACTAGATCAAGATGGCGGTGCAAGATGTCGAGAAGAGAACCTTCCTTTCCCCGTGCGGGGTGTACTGCTACACCTGCATGCCGTTCGGGTTGCGCAACGCCGGCGCGACCTTCCAGCGATTGATGCACATCACCTTGGGCAATTAGCTCAGGAGGAATGCCGAGGCATACGTCAACGACATAGTGGTCAAGTCGCGGGAAGCAAGAACCCTCATCGAAGACCTGGAGGAAACATTTGCCAACTTACGCACAATAAACCTGCGCCTCAACCCGGAGAAGTGCGTGTTCGGCGTTCCGTCTGGCAAGCTGCTGGGTTTCTTGGTGTCGCACAGAGGGATCGAGGCCAACCCAGAGAAGATTAAGGTGATAGAAAGGATGAACCCGCCGCAGACTCTCAAGGAAATGCAGAAGCTCGCGGGCTGCATGACCTCGCTGGGGCGTTTCATCTCCAAGCTCGATGAGCGCGCCCTCCCATTTTTCAAGTTGATGAAGAAGAAGGGCCCGGTCGAGTGGACTCCGGAGGCCGAGAAAGCCTTCCAAGACCTCAAGAGGTATCTCCCCAGCCCTCCGGTGATGGTGGCACCTCGACCTCTTGAGCCCCTGGTGCTTTACCTAGCCGCCACACCCCACTCGGCGAGTGTGGCACTCGTGGCGGTCCGAGAAGAGCACGCGGGCGTAGGTGCGCGGCACAGTACCCCGTCTTTAGCCACGCCATCGCCACCTCAGGACGGCGCTGCTGAGGCATCGGTCACCCCAGCAGAGGGCGAGGCTCCTGAGGCCCCCACGCCTCAGGTAGGGTCGGATGCCATCAGCGCCCCTTCTCTTGTCGAGCACCCTATGGATTTCGTCAGCACGGTGTTGCGTGACGCGCGCGCGCTACTTCATGCCGCAGAAGCTTCTGCTCACGCTCCTCGTCGCCTCCAGGAAGCTGCGCCACTACTTCCAAGGCTACCCCATCAAGGCCGTCTCCGCGTTCCCCCTGGAGAGGGTGCTCCGGAGCCCTAACGCTACAGGCAAGGTTGCTGAATGGAACATTGAGCTGAAGGTGTTCTAGCTAGAGTTCAGCACCACCAGGGTCATCAAGGGCGCGACCCTCGCTGAGTTTGTGGCGGAATGGATTGACGCCCCCGACTGAGGGGTTAGTGAAAACCGCTCCCTCATGCCCGGAGATGAGGCGCCCGATGGCTGGGTCATGTACTTTGATGGCATGTTCGCACGCCGGGGCGCGGGGGCTGCAGCCGTGCTCGTCTCGCCTACTCAAGACAAGCTCTACTACGCCGTGCAGCTCTGCTTCTAGCATGGCGAGAAGGTCTCCAACAACATCGTGGAATACGAAGGCCTGATCGCAGGCCTCCGGGCCACGGCGGGCCTGGGGATCAAGCACCTCACCATCAAGGGCGACTCTCAGCTCCTCGTCAACTTCTCCAACAAGGAGTACACACCCAAGGACGAGCACATGGAGGCATACTTGGAAGAGGTACGCAAAATTGAAAAGCAGTTCTTGGGTTTGGAATTACAGCACGTCCTGCGTGGCACGAACAAGGAGGTAGACGGCATCACCAAGAGGGCATCGCGGCGTGACCCCCAAAAGCCTGGCATCTTCGTGGAGAGGCTCTTCAAACCATTGCGGCCCCCTCCACTGTGAGCCCGACGTTGCTCCGGGAGGAACTGCCCCTGGCCCCCTGATAACCCACAAGTATAGGGGATCACAACAGTTTTCGAGGGTAGAGTATTCAACCCAAATTTAATGATTCGACACAAGGGGAGCCAAAGAATATTCTCAAGTATTAGCAGTTGAGTTGTCAATTCAACCACACCTGAAAGACTTAATATCTGCAGCAAAGTATTTAGTAGCAAAGTAGTATGGATGTAACAGTAACGGTGGCAAAAGTAACAGTAGCAGTTTTTGTAGCAATCGTAACAGTGGCAACGGAAAAGTAAATAGGCAAAGATCAATATGTGAAAAGCTCGTAGGCAATGGATAATTATGTCGGATGCAATTCCTCATGCAACAGTTATAACATAGGGTGACACAAAACTAGCTCCAGTTCATCAATGTAATGTAGGCATGTATTCCGAATATAGTCATACGTGCTTATGGAAAAGAACTTGCATGACATCTTTTGTCCTACCCTCCCGTGGCAGCGGGGTCCTATTGGAAACTAAGGGATATGAAGGCCTCCTTTTAATAGAGTACCAGACCAAAGCATTAACACTTAGTGAATACATGAACTCCTCAAACTATGGTCATCACCGCGAGTCCTACCCTCCCGTGGCAGCGGGGTCCTATTGTCACTTCGGGGTTGCCGGATCATAACACACAGTAGGTGACTATTGACTTGCAAGGTAGGATCAAGAACTCACATATATTCATGAAAACACAATAGGTTCAGATCTGAAATCATGGCACTCGGGCCCTAGTGACAAGCATTAAGCATAGCAAAGTCATAGCAACATCAATCTTAGAACATAATGGATACTAGGGATCAAACCCTAACAAAACTAACTCGATTACATGGTAAATCTCATCCAACCCATCACCGTCCAGCAAGCCTACGATGGGATTACTCACGCACGGTGGTGAGCATCATGAAATTGGTCATGGAGGATGGTTGATGATGACGATGGCGACAGATTCCCCTCTCCGGAGCCCCGAACAGACTCCAGATCAGCCCTCCCGAGGAAGATTAGGGCTTGGCGGCGGCTTTGTATCGTAAAACGCGATGAATCCTTCTCTCTGGGTTTTTTCTCCCTGAAAGTGAATATATGGAGTTGGGGTTGAGGTCGGTGGAGTCCCAGGGGGCCCACGAGGCAGGGGGGCGCGCCCCAGGGGGGACGCCCTGCACCCTCGTGGACAGGGTGTGGAACCCCTGATGCTGATTCTTTCGCCAATATTTTTTATTAATTCCAAAACGTGTCTCCGTGGATTTTCAGGTCATTCCGAGAACTTTTATTTCTGCACAAAAATAACACCATGGCAGTTCTGCTGAAAACATCGTCAGTCCAGGTTAGTTCCATTCAAATCATGCAATTTAGAGTCCAAAACAAGGGCAAAAGTGTTTGGAAAAGTAGATACGTTGGAGACGTATAACCCCCTCCTCGGGTGCACCTGCCTGCGGTCCAACCTCCGGAGCCTGCCTGCTTCTGGCCCTCGAACCTCAGGAGGGGTGCTGGACCGAGGAGTTCAAGGCATACCTGCTCCAGGGCACCTTGCCAGAGAAGGAGGAAGAAGCAGAACGCGTGGCCTGCCAGGCCACCGCCTACAGCTTGCGGGATGGCGAGCTCTACCGAAGGCGCCCAAATGACATCTCTCTGCGGTGCATCTCCAAGGAGCAGGGGCGCGAACTGCTGGCTGACATCCACAGTGGGGACTGTGGGCATCACTCTTCGTCGCGCACCCTCATGGGCAAGGTGTTTTGCAGCGGGTTCTACTGGCCCACGGCGCTCAACGACGCCACTGAGCTGGTGAGATCTTGAAAGGCGTGCCAATTCCACGCCAAATAGATCCACCAGCCCTCTCAGGGCCTCCAAACCATCCCACTCTCATGGCCGTTCGCGGTATGGGGGCTGGATATCCTGGGACCATTCCCTCGAGCAGCTGGGGGCTACCGCTACCTCTACATCACCATTGACAAGTTCACCAAGTGGGCGGAGGTGGAGCCTGTGCGCACCATCCCAGCTGGTTCGGCCGTCAAGTTCATCAAGGGTCTCGTGAGCCACTTTAGGGTCCCCAACCGTATCATCACCGACAATGGCTCTCAGTTCACGAGCAACCTTTTCAAAACATATTGCACTAATCTTGGAACGCAGATATGCTACGCTTCGGTGGCGCACCCACGGAGTAACGGCCAAGCCGAGCGCGCCAACGCGGAGGTCTTGAGAGGCCTCAAGGCGAGGAGCTTCAAGAAGAAACTCGAGGCCTGCGGCAGGGGTTGGCTCGATGAGCTCCAATCCATGTTGTGGTCCATCCGCACCACCGCGACCAAGCCTACTGGCGAGACCCCATTCTTCGTTATCTACGGGGCTGAGGCGGTCCTCCCGCATGAGGTCAGACATCGCTCCCTGCGGGTCTGGGCGTTTGATGAGGCACGCCAGGACGCCTCACGGAGGATGGACCTCGTGCTCGAGGAGGAGGGCTGCCGCCAGGCCTCGCTCCGTGCCACAAGGTACCAGCAGGCACCGCGGCAGTATCACTGTCGCAGCGTCCGCTCCAGGACCCTCGAGGTGGGTGACCTCATCCTGAGGCGGGTGCTCTCCAGGGAGGGGCTTCACAAGCTCTCGCCCATGTGGGAGGGCCCGTTCAGGATCGCCCGTGTCTCTAGGCCTGGCGCCGCGCGCCTGGAGATGCAGGATGGGGTCCCCATCCAGAATGCCTGGAACGTCCAGCACCTACGGAAGTTCTATCCGTGAACAAGGCCATGCGCCTTTCAAGTCTCCGCCTGTGACACTCTCACGTAATAATTAGTGGGGCTGTACACGCCCTGGAGTCTCCTGAGCGTCGCCCTCGGGCCTCACGGGCGCTCCCACCCACGTCCTAGTGGAAGCCCCATGCTCCGCGCTGGCGGGAAGACCAGAAGACTAGTATAGGTGCCGGACGCGGATGTTCATTTGCTTGCTTTCTCTAGCTGATTTGCAACTTCTTGAAATGAAATTTGGAGTTCTCGTTCCTTTGTTTGAAAGGTTTGGGAATTTTTCTCCTCGCAGCACTCGCTTTTTCAGGCCTCGTTTTAGGAGAGTGACAGTTGCCCATCGCTCTTCCTCGCGCATCCCACACATGGGGGCTGGGCACAGTGTGTACGGTTGGGCCCGCCCGCGAACGCACCTCGCCAAAGCCAGGGCCTTTTGCGTCTTTGTCAGGACCCCGATCCTAAGTCACACCGATCTAGCATGTAACACATCATATCACTTTGCGGCCTCACGCACGGTATCCCCACGGGTGCCACCTTACCTGGCCCGGGACCGTTTGCGCCTTTTGGCTCACGTATATGATAGTGTCGCTAGCATCCATATGACAGAGAACCCGGGCCGACATGACTAGTTGTAAACCCAAAGTGGCGCCAACTTACAGGGACAGGCATACATGACCCAGCAATGCATGTGTCAGTCAGCAGCGAGTGAATCTGGGCTGTAGCAAGCTAACAGGACTCCGGTAGACACCGCGTGACATTTCCCCAAAGGGACAGACAAAGGAGCAAAGAAGGACACATGTCGATCATCCCATGTGTTCCGGAGCAGTAGCAAGCTACCATGGCTCAGTGGAAGCACTAGGAGACATTTCCCCATAAGAGAGGCTACCAAGAATAAACAACTAGGTTGTCGGATCCCACACATACCAAGCATTTCAAAAGCATACACACAATATGCTCGATATGTGCAAATACAAGAAGGCATCACAACAAAACTCTATGACTCAAAGTATTTATTTAAAAGGCTCCGGAGAGCCAGATATTACAAACATGGGTCTCATGACCCAGCATTCAAGTCATACAGCAACAAGCACAAGCGGAAGGATAAACATGTCTGAATACAGACATCTACAAAAGAAAAGGCTATCTACAAGACCCTCCATAGGAACCAGACCTCTGTCTGGGATTCCCAAGCTAATTGGCGAAGCCCAGGTGGAACTACTCGTGAGACTGAAGTCTCACTACAAAAACATAAATTAGGCAAACCTGAGTACAAATGTACCCAACAAGACTTACATCAGATCTAGCTACATATGCATCAGTATCAACAAAGGGGTGGTGGAGTTTAACTACAGCAAGCCAGCTTTGACTCAGTGGCTATCCTGAACTATGATTGCAAGTAACTTCTTGACGTGGCGCACACGAGTCCATATATTCACCATAACAATACACCACTATGGATCCGCTCCCGTCTCCCTACGAGAAGGCCATCCATAGCACTCACGCTTATCTTGCGCATTTTAGAGTATCCACTTTCACTTGTCTATGAACGGCATAAGCAACCCAGTAGTCCATTACCACGGACACGGCTATTCGAATAGATCATTTATAACCCCGCAGGGGTGTACTTCTTTACACATGTTTCCACCACTTAGCGTCTGCACACGACATGTGCTCGACAGACTTCAAGCAAAAGCCAACATGGGTGTAGACCATGACCTGACTAACCACACAAGTCTAGTCCAGGTTTATCGCCTATTCAGGTTCCATCCGCAGGGAGTCCGGCCGAGGTTTCCACTACGGCCCCGAACGATGTGTGCAGGGTTCCCGAGGCACCAAACGGGAGACTCGGTACACCGAGCCACTTGCCTACCGCATCATAGCCCACCCCTCCGGTCAGCGCTACACACGGCCTCCAGCACACTACAAATACCAGAAACTACTTGCAACTCCAGGACAGAGGACAGGGGGTTAATAAGTCAAGCGGGGTCATATTTCAAGGCCCAACGTGTGGTAGTAGCTATTCTTGGATCACAAACAAAGAACTCAGTTCCTGAGGACGGTTTCAATGAGACAACCCACCAGGTACTCCTACATGGCCTCTCACCGCTACCTTTACCAAATCGTGTTCACACACTAAGCTCTCAACAGTAGGACATGATGACCACATTCCAATTCATCCCCGATGAATCAGACCTGACACAACTCTAAGCAATAGCAAGCATGACAAGCAAGCATAAATGAGTAGGCACATCATGGATCAAACAACTCCTACTCATGCTTGTGGTTTTTTACTAATTACTGTGGCAAAGACAGGTCATGCAGAGGAAATGGTTCAACTACCGCAACATGTAACAGTTGAATCGTTGTTGTCCTAATGCAGTAAAAGAGAGCACGAGCGAGAGAGTGGGATTGTATCGGAATGCTCAATGGGGGTTTGCTTGCCTGGCACTTCTGAAGATAGTATAGCTCTTCATCGGTGTCAATGATCACAACGTCGGAGCAACGTCCACTGAGAGGGAACAACACCGGCAAACAGAGAAGGAACACAATCAATGCAAAGCAACAATATGATGCATGATCATGACTTGGCAATATGCTATGATTTGGGCTAATGCAGCTAGCAACAGTTTAAATGAAGTTGGTTTGAACCCAAGGTTCAAATTAAACCTCCATATGTGATTATTTAAATGCCAAACATTTGATTTACCATATTCAGCAACTATAAGTTGTTCCAATATGCATGAAAATGGCATAAACAGATTCTTTGGATTTTTCTAATAATTTTTCATATATAAATTATTTCATTCTGAGCTACGGTTGATTTTCTATGAATTTTAGAAGTTTTAGGCATTTCCTGAAATAAGTAAATCATTTTTGATTTATTTAAAACTCCAGAAAACATTTACTGCATCAGCATTATGTCAGGCTAAGGTCAGCAGGTCAACTGACCAGGTCCAGGTCAAACCTGACCAGTGGGTCCCACTAGTCAGTGACAAAGGGTTAAACTAATTAAGTTTAAACCTAAACTAGGTTAATTAGTCGGGCGGGGCCCGCATGTCATAGACCCAGGGGAGGTCAAACCCCTGGTCAACCAGGGCTAACCCGCCGGCGTTTAGCCGCCGGTGGTAGCAGACGCGGCGAAGGGGCTCGGGCTCGCTCCTCCGGCGACCAAAAGGACGGCGGAGAGCGGCTACGTCAGCTGGAGCTCGCCCGCATCCAGCGCAGCAGGCGGCAGCAGCTAGGGCGGCCGGAGGCGACGGCAGGGAGCTTGGCTGCGGCGGCTGGAGCTCAGGCGTGAGCACGGGCGGTGCTACAGGGCGCAGGTGGACGTGCTGGCGTGCTAGGGAGGGCGTGCGTGACATGGCTAGTGCGATGGACACGACGGGCAGACCAAATGGTCGCCGGAGTCGTGTCGGCGGCGAGCGCAGGCGGCGGAGCGTGCGGGCGCGAGCAGCGCTGTGGCTATGGCGTGCGGTAGCGAGAACAGAGTGGGGGAGAAGGAGCAAGAGCTCACCGCGGTTGCGACGAGGCAAACGCGAGCTCAGGGAGGGGCTGAGGATGTCGGGGGGGCGAGGGGGATCTCCGGCGACGGCGGTTGGGGACGAGCTCGGGGAAGGCGCGTCGAGGCGTGCGATCACTCGGGGCTCGTCTAGCACGACGAAGCGGGCAACGGCGATGCTCCTAGATACTGTGGGGAGGTGAGGGGTAGGCGGTGGCTACGCGGGCGACGACGGCGAGCTCGCGGACGTATCGGCCATGGCGGGGAGGGGCGAGGGAGAGAGCAGGGGGGAAGTGAGGATGTCAGCTCGATCCAGATGGTAGCGGGGGAGGTCGAAGCGGTGTCGATGTGGCCTGGGGAGGCAGGCATGCAGGTGGCGTGGCGGCACGGCCGTGCGCGCGCGCTGGCCACACGCCTGGCCGACTGGCGCCAGGAGGACGACGGCGCTGGTGGGCTGGGCCGGCCAGTGGGCCACCAAGTAAGTGGTTGGGCTTCTCTCTCTCTCTCTCTCTCCTGTTTTCTATTTTAGTTTTCTTTTTCTTTTTCTGTTGTTTGTTTCTGTTTAGTAAAAATACTAAACCACTTTATAAAATCATGAAAATAATTGTGGGCACTTCTGAAATTATTTCCAACAGCCCTCAAATGCTTTCAAGATTTATTTGGACATGTAAAAATATTTATAGTATTTAAATGTCCAAATGCAAATACTTTATGGATTAATTCAATAATCCAGAGTGTCCTAGAAAAATGTGCACCATTTTTGGAAGAGGTTTTGGCCCAATCTAGAAATGATGAACATTTTGTGAAGGGCATTTTGGATTCATTGAAACCAATTTTTGGTTGAACCTAATAATTCAAAGGGGTGCTAGGGTTTGTTAAATCCCCATTTCAAGTTTGAAGAAAAAATTTAAACAAGATGCAACATGCAGATCTAACCCAAGTGCAATACTGAACTAGGGTTGTGACAGCTCACCCTCACTAAACAAGAATCTCGTTCCGAGATTCAAGACGTGAGGTATGAGGAAAGAGGGGACACAAAGCTAACACAATCTTCTCGATCCAATTTCCCTTCTCGAAGATGTTGACTCCTTGCATCAAATTGATCTTGACGTCTTTGCTTTTGAGATCTTCATGCAACACGACGACCAAAGGAACGGGAAACCCTACAAGAATTTATCTTCTCAAAGATCGAGCAACTCACAATGCACTCACGAAATGAGACATAGTAACATCTCTCGAGTTGAGATAAAAAACACACATCAGGGAAAATGGAGAGAAATAGAAGGCGAGGGTTCAATTGGTAGGCAACAATTCCACGCTTGTAGTAGGTGGTGAGTATGTGTCAAAGTAGCGAGGAGATAAGTTGCCATGATTCCATATCAGGGCACCTCAGGGAAGGCGACTCGTAGAATTATTCTTTGAAGTGGAAAAAAGAATTACTTTTGATACATGGATCAATGAAACTCTTTATGCCAGCCTGAGGCAATTCACAATTGATCGTTTGAAGGAATTCGAAAGAATGACATACTCAGAATGAAATGGAAACTATGATTATAGAACAATCGGCAAACGGAAAGCACATTCCAATTGATAGTGAAGATATAACCTAGTGTCTGAGCGTGCTCTCAAGAACTTGAGCATTTCATAATCATCATAGTTTTACCAACATCTATGCCAAGATCTTGGTGACACCTCATACTACCATGACGATTGGAGATGGAGGATGCAGATGCAAAGGAAGACAACACTTTCTCAGATTTTACCATAGCAATGCCAAGGAGACAAAATCTGGAGGATCGACCGAGAGACATTTAGCACTCCGCTTCTAATGTTCTCCTTGATGGTCTAGTTACCATGGTTATGCTTAAAACATCAACATGGCCATCAAGTAAAGGTCAGACTTCGGGAGCACAAAAATCCATAAGGAACAACTTGTGGAATAAGTCATACCAAATCCTCATGGAGAAGATGGTCAAATTGCTTAATCAAGAAGCTACAATAATAGATCTTCCGGCTAGGTGTGTCTGCCAACATCAACCTTGCCGAAACCTACATCATAGATCTTGGGAGAGTTCCAACCATAATATCTGCCTGAGATTCAGATCTGGTTGGTAACAGGACATTTCAAACAGCATGTCCGAAAAGGAACGGTTGCAACACAAATCAACAAGATGACATTGCGAGATTCTCGGGAAATGGACTATGGTAGTAAGCTCCAAAACATGAGCGGGTTCTGCTACACACATGTGAACACGCTGTCCCAGACAAGCATGACCACATAGTAGTCTTAAAATAAAACACTACCGAGTTCAGGTGGGGAACCATCAACGAGGATATCGAAGTCCTTGTATAATTATCGATGAACTTCTTATCCTTGAGCAGATCAATTAGATGCTTGGTGTGCTAGGGATACATATATAATGAAGGTTGCAAGTCTCCAGACCACAGAATACTTCACACATATGCATGACTGACTTGGGATGATTCGAGAGGAAGCAACAACAAGCTTTCTCGAGTTCACAGCGGCAACTTGCATCAAGTGCACATGAACTTAGAGGAAGTCACTTCTTTCATCCAACATATGCTTCATGAACGGGACATGAAGATAATGCTTATAAAAGTTTCCACCACTAGCTTAATGTTCAACATGAGTCATGGAGAAGATAAAATGTTGCTGATGATTTCAACAACAACTCATCAAGATTCCCATATGATGGAATTCCAGAACTATGTGAACAAGGCAATAGTATTGGTCAGACCCAAAAGATATAATGGTGTATGCTCGAGGGACAACCGCGAGTAAGACAACATTACGAACATCGTTGGTTCTGATTTGATTTGATGATAGCCCATCCTCAAATCAAGATTACATAAGACAATAGATCCAACAACTGATCACGAAAATAAATCGATTAAGATATCATCTTTCTTCGACACACACATAAACGCAAAGATATCCCTTCGGAATGAACTAAGTTAGGCAAGCTTTTATCTTCCAACTCTCCATGCTGTTGTTTAGCTTAACCAACTAGCTCAGTGGTATCCAACGCAGATTCTTGGAGAAGGGGTGGTTTACAAGAAACCAACTTGATCACGAGCTCAACATAACAGTTAGGGGACAACCTGGTGATACTTCCGGGAAGATATCCGAAGAATCACGAACCACCGATATGTTATTAAGCTCGAGAACAATCTTGCTTTCGAGGCAAGATGATGTGATCAAATAAGAAAGGGATTGACACAATCCTAACTCTTTGATCGAAGTGTGCACCAGGAAATATGGACTAGGTAGCATGATCAATCTTAGGATGATGATTCAGTAACCAACACGCTAAGAGTGGAATTGTCGTCCATTCACTACCAAGCAACGAGGTTGCTACGAGTATTGATTTCACACATCTCGGTTCACTTGTCAGCATTCCGGTTTCAACCAACACGGAGACCAAGAAATGAATGATGATGGTGAGAAGTATCACTATATCAACAAGTCATAAGAGGTGGTGCAATTCTCATGACAATCTTGACATAAAGAGGGTAACACCCCAAGGTAGAACAGAGCAAAAGCTGGATTGGCATTTTGATCTTCGAAATACAACTACTTTGACCCAATCCAAGAAATGGATAAGGTACTGTAGTTTGTTTCTCCTAGTCATTCTGGAATAGAACGGACTGACAGACCATAAAAATAATAGGCATCGATGAACACGAATGCACAACTACTCCTGACTATCAATTGATAGACGGAGGTCAGAATACAACTAAAGAGGGACAACTCAAAGGAACATACAGTTTTCTGAGTTGTGGATGCATAGATTAGCATGCCGAATAAGTTCAAAAGGTTTCTTCTGGATAACCTATGCAGAGAGGTAGGACTGGTAGAGTCACAATATAGAATGTGGAACTCATCGAGAGCACTCTTATTGTGATCTTTTGGTTCAAGAACTTCTGCCATAAGCAGTTCATGGTATTTGGAAGAAGGATATACCATGGACCTCGAGGACTATTACAAAGGTTACTAATATCCTAAAGGAATGAGCAAACACTATCAACACAAGGTAAGTAGGGTGAATCTTCGGCTTAAGAACCCAGAAATAGAATACCTACATACTAAATAGCATCACGGGATGCTTTTGAGAATGATGGCCAGAATCATCACACTGGGAATATAAAGCATTGCTAGATTATTGGGTGGTTCTCTAGGATACCCAAGTGTCATAATAATAGCTTCAACATATATGTCGAGGCAATGGAGTACCTCAACTCAGCAATTAGTGTGGTTAATCTGGCCTAAAGGAACATCGGGAACAGAAAGAAGGGAGTTGCAAATTCATCAGACTATTTAGAAACCTAGGATGACTCGGACAGCATAACGGCTGTAAATGCTCAAAATATTTGAGACATCCTGCAAAATGGTGGCATAACCACTTAACATCTCAATATCAAGGTTCTGAGGCTGGCTATGAACACACGAAAGTAGTAGGAACTGAACTAAGACTTGAATCCATCAATCCTATAAGTCTACGGATTAGTAACACATGATCCTGATAGAAAGATGAGAAGCCTAATTCTTAATCCCCATAGAAGAGAAGAGGATGACTCAGATCAGAAGGACATAGGGTAAAGGAGTAAAAAGAGCCTTACGTTCCATTCCACAATCAATTCCCTTATATAACTAAAGAATTTCTAGACTCAAATTCGAGCAGTTTGGCTTGGTAATCCTACACGCAGTCAGGATCTGATACCAAAGCTGTCAAGACCCTGATCCTAAGTCACACCGATCTAGCATGTAACACATCATATCACTTTGCGGCCTCACGCACGGTATCCCCACGGGTGCCACCTTACCTGGACCGGGACCATTTGCGCCTTTTGGCTCACGTATATGATAGTGTCGCTAGCATCCATATGACAGAGAACCCGGGCCGACATGACTAGTTGTAAACCCAAAGTGGTGCCAACTTACAGGGACATGCATACATGACCCAGCAATGCATGTGTCGGTCAGCAGCGAGTGAATCTGGGCTGTAGCAAGCTAACAGGACTCCGGTAGACACCGTGTGACATTTCCCCAAAGGGATAGACATAGGAGCAAAGAAGGACACATGCCGATCATCCCATGTGTTCTGGAGCAGTAGCAAGCTACCATGGCTCAGTGGAAGCACTAGGAGACATTTCCCCATAAGAGAGGCTACCAAGAATAAACAACTAGGTTGTCGGATCCCACACATACCAAGCATTTCAAAAGCATACACACAATATGCTCGATATGTGCAAATACAAGAAGGCATCACAACAAAACTCTATGACTCAAAGTATTTATTTAAAAGGCTCCGGAGAGTCAGATATTACAAACATGGGTCTCATGACCTAGCATTCAAGTCATATAGCAACAAGCACAAGCGGAAGGATAAACATGTCTGAATATAGACATCTACAAAATAAAAGGCTATCTACAAGACCCTCCATAGGAACCAGACCTCTGTCTGGGATTCCCAAGCTAATTGTCGAAGCCCACGTGGAACTACTAGTGAGACTGAAGTCTCTCTGCAAAAACATAAATTAGGCAAACGTGAGTACAGATGTATCCAGCAAGACTTACATCTGATCTAGCTACATATGCATCAGTATCAACAAAGGTGTGGTGGAGTTTAACTGTAGCAAGCCAGCTTTGACTCAGTGGCTATCCTGAACTACGATTACAAGTAACTTCTTGAGGTGGCGCACACGAGATCACATATTCACCATAACAATACACCACTATGGATCCGCTCCCGTCTCCCTACGAGAAGGCCATCCGTAGCACTCACGCTTATCTTGCGCATTTTAGATTATCCACTTTCACTTTTCTATGAACTGCATAAGCAACCCAGTAGTCCATTACCACGGACGCGGCTATTCGAATAGATCATTTATAACCATGCAGGGGTGTACTTCTTCGCACATGTTTCCACCACTTAGCGTCTGCACACGACATGTGCTCGGCACACTTCAAGCGAAAGCCGACGTGGGTGTAGACCATGACCTGACTAACCACAAAAGTCTCTAGTCCAGGTTTATCGCCTATTCAGGTTCCATCCGCAAGGAGTCCGGTCGAGGTTTCCACTACGGCCCCGAACGATGTGTGCAGGGTTCCCGAGGCACCAAACGGGTGACTCGGTACACTGGGCCACTTGCCTACCGCATCATAGCCCACCCCTCCGGTCAGCGCTACGCACGGCCTCCAGCACACTACAAACACCAGAAACTACTTGCAACTCCTGGACAAAGGACAGGGGGGTTAATAAGTCGAGCGGGGTCATATTTCAGGGCCCAACATGTGGTAGTAGCTGTTCTTGGATCACAAACACAGAACTCAGTTCCTGAGGATGGTTTCAATGAGACAACCCACCATGTACTCCTACATGGCCTCTCACCGCTACCTTTACCAAATCGTGTTCACACACTAAGCTCTCAACAGTAGGACATGATGACCACATTCCAATTCATCCCCGATGAATCAGACCTGACACAACTCTAAGCAATAGCAGGCATGACAAGCAAGCATAAATGAGTAGGCACATCATGGCTCAAACAAGTCCTACTCATGCTAGTGGGTTTTTACTAATTACTGTGGCAAAGACAGGTCATGCAGAGGAAATGGTTCAACTACCGCAACATGTACCAGTTGAATCATTGTTGTCGTAATGCAGTAAAAGAGAGCAAGAGCGAGAGAGTGGGATTGTATCAGAATGCTCAATGGGGGTTTGCTTGCCTGGCACTTCTGAAGATAGTATAGCTCTTCATCGGTGTCAATGATCACAACGTCGGAGCAACGTCCACTGAGAGGGAACAACACCGGCAAACAGAGAAGGAGCACAATCAATGCAAAGCAACAATATGATGCATGATCATGACATGGCAATATGCTGTGATTTGGGCTAATGCAGCTAGCAACAGTTTAAATGAAGTTGGTTTGAACCCAAGGATAAAATTAAACCTCCATATGTGATTATTTAAATGCCAAACATTTGATTTTCCCTATTCAGCAACTATAAGTTGTTCCAACATGTATGAAAATGGCATAAACAGATTCTTTGGATTTTTCTGATAATTTTTCATATATAAATTATTTCATTCTGAGCTACGGTTGATTTTCTATAAATTTTAGAAGTTTTAGGCATTTCCTGAAATAAATAAATCATTTCTGATTTATTTAAAACTCTAGAAAACATTTACTGCATCAGCATTACGTCAGGCTGAGGTTAGCAGGTCAACTGACCAGGTCCAGGTCAAACCTGACCAGTGGGTCCCACTGGTCAGTGACAAAGGGTTAAACTAATTAAGTTTAAACCTAAACTAGGTTAATAAGCCGGGCGGGGCCCACATGTCATAGACCCAGGGGAGGTCAAACCCCTGGTCTACCGGGGCTAACCCACCGGCGTTTAGCTGCCGGTGGCAGCAGACGCGGCGGATGGGCTCGGGCTCGCTCCTCCGGCGACCAAAAGGACGGCGGAGAGCTGCTACAGGGAGCTGGAGCTCGCCCACATCAAGTACAGCAGGCGGCAACAGCTAGGGCGGCCGGAGGCAACGGCGGGGAGCTTGGCCGTGGTGGCCGGAGCTCGGGCGTGAGCGCGGGCGGAGCTACGGGGCGCAGGTGGACGTGCTGGCGCGCTAGGGAGGGCGTGCGTGACATGGCTAGTGCGATGGACACGACGAGCAGACCAAATGGTCGCCGGAGTCGTGTCGACGGCGAGCGCAGGCGGCGGCATATGCGGGTGCGAGCACCACGGTGGCAACGGCGTGCGGTAGCGAGAACAGAGTGGGGGAGAAGGAGCAGGAGCTCACGGCGGTTGCGACGAGGCGAACGGCGAGCTCAGGGAGGGGCTGAGGCAGTCGGGGCGGCGAGGGGGATCTCCGGCGATGGCGGTTGGGGACGAGCTCGGGGAAGGCACGTTGAGGCGTGCGAGCGCTCGGGGCTCGTCTAGCTCGACGAAGCGGGCGACGGCGACGTTCATAGATACTGCGGGGAGGCAAGGGGGAGGCGGTGGCTACGCGGGCGACGACGGCGAGCTCGCGGACGGATCGGCCATGGCGGGGAGGGGCGAGGGAGAGAGCAGGGGGAAGTGAGGACATCGGCTCGATCCAGACGGCAGCGGGGGAGGTCGAAGCGGTGTCGACATGGCTGTGGGAGGCAGGCAGGCAGGTGGCGTGGCGGCACGGCCGTGTGCGCGCCCTGGCCACACGCCTGGCCGACTGGCGCCAGGGGGACGACGGTGCTGGTGGGCTGGGCCGGCCAGTGGGCCGGCTAGTGGGCCGCTAGGTAAGTGGCTGGGCTTCTCTCTCTCTCTCTCCTGTTTTCTATTTTAGTTTTCTTTTTCTTTTTCTGTTGTTTGTTTCTTGTTTAGTGAAAATACTAAACCACTTTATAAAATCATGAAAATAATTGTCGGCACTTCTGAAATTATTTCCAACAGCCCTCAAATGCTTTCAAGATTTATTTGGACATGTAAAAATATTTATATTATTTAAATGTCCAAATGCAAATACTTTATGGATTAATTCAATAATCTAGAGTGTCCTAGAAAAATGTGCACATTTTTTGGAAGAGGTTTTGGCCCAATCCAGAAATGATGAACATTTTGTGAAGGGCATTTTGGATTCATTGAAACCAATTTTTGGTTGAACCTAATAATTCAAAGGGGTGCTAGGGTTTTTTAAATCCCCATTTCAAGTTTAAAAAATTTAAACATGATGCAACATGCAGATCTAACCCAAGTGCATTACTGAACTAGGGTTGTGACAATCTTAATCCTCGCGTGACGCCCTCAAACGAGCTAGCGGGCACACACGCCCTCCTGAGTCCGTGCCTCCGGGCATCGCGATGCGGCGTACCAGTGACCCACGCTCGGGGGCTCGCGTGGGGAACGGCACCTCCAAAGGTCCCCTGACCCCATAACCGCAGGGTGTCTCCCGAGGCCTGAGGTTCTTCGGGTCCACAAGAAGGAAATCTTCGAAGAACCTCTCCGGAACCAGGGACGTGCGGGAAGCCCGAAGCTCCAGGGAAGCTCATCCTCAGGACACAGGAGTCTACCGCAGGCACACTAAGTTAAGCCATTTCAATCACAATTAGTGGCGACATGGGTACCAGGATGCAATATAAAAACGATAACATAATGGCGCAAGCACCGCGGTTCATTACACACCCCGATAGGGCTTCCCACCTTTTTGATGCAGCTCCCAGGACCCGCCTCTAGCAACGCCCGCGCTCAGTCAGAGTCCTCCTCCTGCTTCACCGAGGTGCGGTGGCGAGGCGGCTTGTCTCCCTCCCTGGTCCGAGCTCGGCGGCGTGGTGGCTCGTCGTAGTCGCCGTCACTCGTGCTCTCCCCGGAGGAGGGGCCGTCGCTGCTGGAGGCGTCGCGGCCGTCGCCAAGGGCAAGTTCACCACCGACATCGTCGTCGTTGTCGCTCTCCGGGCAGCACCCCAGGCGCTGACCATCTTCCCCGAAGACCCTGACGTAGAGGGTCGCGGCGCCATCATACCTGAAGTGGAGGGTACACCTCCCCTGCAGGCCAGGTGCGCGGGCGAACGTCTGCCACCCGCGGTTCAGGAACTCGTTGCCGGCGGGGGTGACCTCGACCACCACCCATGAGGCCTTGCTGGAGCAACCATCGGCCTGCAGCCAGAGGCCGCCAGGTCCCCCGGCCGGCAGCGCACCCGCAAAGAAGCGCGGGAGATGGAGCCAGGCACCGGTGGGCCTCTCCTCCCACACCACGAACTCCGAGGATGCGTTGGCCAATTGGAGTCGCGGGCGTGGTGGCCGAACGGCTGCCGCATGCCTTCCCCCTTCACTGCGGCTGCCCCGGCCACGGCAGCTTCCGCCACGGGGAGGAGCACTCCCGCGATTGCCGGAGGCAGCGTCAGCCCTTGAGGGAGTGTGCCCACGCCCTCGGGGAGCCACCGCTGGTGTTGCGGCGTACTTGCAGGGGCGGCCGCGGCCTCTCTTGTGCGACGGCGAGTCCGGTCCCTCCTTGGGAGCCTTTCCCTTCTCCACGGCCAAGAACCTCCTCACTGGCGCCATGGAAGCTTTGGCGAGACTGCGGGGGAACTAAGAAGAAGAAGGGCAGGTGACGAGAAGATGAAGACGAGCTGGGGGCTTCGCCCCCTCTCCCATTTATAGGCGGAGGGAGGCCAACCGCCGGCCTCCCACGCTCCGAGCAATGATGGCTGATCTGCATGCACCAGGCAGTTGTCAAGTCATGCGGTTGCCGAGGCAGCATGGGTAAGTGGAGACGCCCACGTCCCATCAAAGCACCATGCGTCAGCCTGGTCCGCAGGTGATTGGGGCCCGCGATGCTTCGCCCTTGCCCTTTGGCTTCGCCTCGAAGCCAAGTCCGAGCGCGCCTTGGCCTGGTGGCTACTGTCGGCGTTATGGGAACCAGGGTACCCAGACTTGCCTGCCTGCGGCCCATGGCGTGGCTTCATCGACGGCCTGGTATGGCCCATCTACGACACCAACAAGATAAGACCCTCGCGAGGGGCCAAGCCTCGCGAGGCGGACGATGACAAGACCTCCTAAGGGAGCGGCCACCCCTGGGCTGCTCCTGAGGAGCGGAGTTTCCTATGCAGGTGCCCAACCTCATGAGGTTGCGGTGACACAAGCCATGACGACCAAGGCCAGGCGGGAGCCAGCGGGCGCAGAGGAGCAGATTTCCTCTTTGGTGCTAAGGAGGCAAACGCAGGCGCGGGGTCCTGAGGAATCAGCCAAAGGTTTCCATTCCCATGCAACGAGACCAAGACCGCCAGGACGGCAGGACGGATGTCATCGCCGAGCCCACCGCAGCGTCACAACTAGAGCTTTGCAGGAGAAGACCACCTTTCGCCTGTAACACCCCTGTGTAACTACCACTGTGATCAACTGCTAATATTGCCAAGTCATACCATTTGCAGTGCCAAGTCACATGGGTTAAGTATCCAATTCAAACTCAATTATGGAATTCAACTCAAATTCAAAAGTGCAAAATAAGTTTGCTCAAACACCTTTGGAAAATGTTCACTAATTAGCAAATATTCCAAGAGCACACATAAAAATAACACCAGTAGCACTTGGACTAATTAAATGACTTAAACAAATTGAAACAGCACCAAAACAGCAATATTAAATCCATTTAAAATTATATTAAATTCAAATGAAATCTAACTATGCCCAAACCAATTTTTGGTGGAAGGGAATATTGCATTGTAATATTGGGGACAACTCTCATACCTTACAAAAATGCAAAAGAGCCCTAACTAATACAAAATAGAAAACAGAAACAGAAAAATAAAAACGAGGCACTGTGCACTGGGACTTAGTGCACAGTGCCCCGACCGCGGCCCACCTGGTCCATCTCCTCTATCTCTCCCCTGCGTGTCGGCGCGCCCCTGGCCGAGCGTGCGCTCGCCGGCGCGGCGTCAACATGTCGGCGCCGCCGACACTACAGGAGCGCGGAGAGGATAAGGGAGAGCCCGAGCACTTCCCCCTGGCCTCTCCGTCACTCTCCCCTCTCTCCCTCACTAGCTTCGCCCCTCTCTCCCACCGGATCCGTCGGACCCGAGCGCCTTCGTCGCCGCAGCCCCGACGCCACCGCGGCCATGGCCGACGCCTTGACCCGTCGGGATGTCGTGAAGCCGCGCCGTCATCCACTCGTTCGCCTGGAGTTCTCAGACGGGGCCGGGGACCGCCGCAGCTGCTGGATCGGCCTCGGTTGCATCTCCGGCCACCGAACGCCGCCGTCGTTTCCGTCGAGTCTCTGTGGCTACTAAACCTACGCCGGGCCACCTTGTGCCTCCCCGGTGAGCTCCTCTTCCTTCCCTTCCTTCTGCCCGCTCCCGCGTGCTCGCTAGCCGTAGCTTCGCCTGAGCCCGAACCCGCTACCGCAGACGAGCTCGTTGTCGTGGACAACGCCGCCATCATGCGCAACCGAGCCCAGCGTCGAGCTCCTGGAGCTCGTGCGAGTCCAACAAGCACGCGTACATGTCTCCCCGTGCCCTCTAGCTCCGATTCCATCATCGCCCGAACTCTGGCGTCCGCTGCGCTCATCGCCGCCGTCGCTGTAGGGCTTCTCCGGCGACGCCACCGCCACGGTTGGACGCGGCGTTGAACGCCCGTTCGAAAGAACCCAACCGCGCGTGATTTGACCCAGCGTAGGCGAAATCCGAACCCCCTCCCGAGCCGCGCCGCCGCTAGATTGGTCGCCGACGGCGAAACTCCGGCGACGCTGACCAGGCGCCGACGTGGCAGCCCCCTGTGGGACTGACAGAGGGCCCCACGGGCCCCAGTTGACTGGGTTGACCCAGTCAACTGCTGACTGGGCACCCGTGGGCCACTGACATGTGGGTCTCGCAGCTAATTAATCCGGATTAGGCCTAATGACATTTAACTAGACTAATCAATCACTGACATAGGGCCCCACCTAGTTAGTTAACTCAGTTAATTAGTTAGTTAGCCCACTGTCTATGACAGGTGGGTCCGAGACGTCAGAATTGACCAGTCAGTGGTCACAGTTGACTGCTGACGTCAGTGTGATGTCATGCTGACGTCATAATTCATTTTCTGTAAAAAAAATAATTCCAGAAAATCATTTAAACTTCGAAAATTAATAACTTTTAAACCGTAGCTCGGATCGAAAAAGTTAAAACATGAAAGTTGCTCAGAACGACAAGACGAGTCTGATCGTGCCGTCTGTTTCCTTGTCGGAACCCCCTACGTAGAAGAACTTATAACTCCGGGCCCAAATCCGGTAAATGAATAGTGCTCGCACACGGGTTAATAAATCCCAGATTAATTCCAAAAATAACTAAGATGACTTAGAAGCACATTTAGGCAACCCTGCACTGCATCATAGCATCGCACACACTGTGTTGCATCTGTTTGCATTATATTTACTTGTTTCCTCCCCCTCTTCTCTTTCGGTAGACCCCGACATTGCCGTAGCTCCTGAGGCAGACGCCGCTCCGGAGTACGACTACGTCCCCGACGACCCTGCCCTTGCCGTCGAGCAGACAGGCAAGCACCCCCATTTTGAGCATTCCGATATCACCTATTCTCTTCCCTCTTATGCTTGCATTAGATGTTACTGCTGCTGTTACCATCCTATATCTGTTGCATAGCCTGTTTAATTGTAGCCTACTGTTGATACGTGCCTGTTATCCTAAACTGTTTAGATAGGATGGGTAGAGCCTGATCAGAGACCCACTTGTCCCGACTGCCCCACTGGACTCTCAGAAGACCCGAGCAATGGGATTGAAGATTAGAACCTGGTACCGCATGTCACTTCCCCTAAGATGCTCGACACTACTGGGTTACTATCGAGTGCCGAGGGTCATACCTCGTCAGCACTTATGATGATAACCTTGTAGGTTAGTTAACCGGTCATGGTAAGCGAGGGTGATTCCTCCTACACCACCCCCGATACCGACGCCGTCGCGCAATCTCTCAAGTGTGGACCTCGAGGGTGATTCCTCCTTCATTCACCTTGATGATAACATCGAGCGGGAATTCCATCGAGGGTGATTCCTCAGGGTTCCCTTCGGTGTCAGACACACGGTTACTTTGGATATTATGACTCGACTTTGAAACATGATACTAAAGACGGGTCGGCCCTGAGGGGTAGCCGCGCGAGCATGAATGCGAAGTGATGTGGAGTCGGGTTGACCTGAGAGGTGCTCGCGAGATAACTACGAGGCATGGCCGGGCATTCTTAGCCCTTGCCGCAAGTCCTCGAGACGGGGCGACAGGGTCACATCGATCGTGAGTCTCTGCTCGTTACCGCGCGCTCCTAATCCACTACGGTTTGGATATTTGATCCGAGGGGCCTCTGGCCTGATAGCACTAACCATCACGTGGGCATAGTATGGGCGTTCTGCGTCGTATACTTCAGCCGAAGCATAATAGACGTCAGCAACGGAGCGGCACACGCTGGGTTGGACTGGGAATGCAACCGCGCTTGTATAAGGGGTTGCTAGGTCTGCTCACCGGCGGTGTACGCAACGTGCAGGAGCGTCCGGGGCGATGGCCCAAGACCCCTGGGGGCATAGGTTAGTCCGGCGTGCTGACCTCTCTGTTAAGTATTTGGTCGGGTTGCGGCGTGTTGCTTAGCCGAGGCCGGGCATGACCCAGAAAAGTGTGTCCGGCCGGAGTTAAGCGAGCGTGGTGGGTAAGTTGGTGCACCCCTGCAGGGAAGAAACTTCTATCGATAGCCTGTCCTACGGTAACGGACACTCGGAGTTGTATCCCGATCGGCACAACTAGAACATGACATGAGATGAGAACTGGATAGTACGGCTCCGGGATTGCTTTCTCGCAGGGAGTCGAGGAAGAATCCCCGGCCGAGGTTGATGACATTACTACTATACTTTACATTATGTTGGTCTGCTCTCTTCTAATGCTGCGAGACCGTTGAAGATGTTGAAGATGCTAGTCTTCGATAGGACTAGGCTTTTCCCCTCTATTCTGGCATTTCTGCAGCCCAGTCCACATATACAGCCCCCTTTGAAAATGTTGCATATGTAGTGTAGATCCTTGCTTGCTGAGTACTTCGGATGAGTACTCACGTTTGCTTTATTTTCTTTTTTCCCCCTTTGTTCCCTTTGTCGCATCCAGACGACGGAGCCCCGGAGCCAGATGTCCCCGTCGACGACCAGTACTACTACCAGCCCGGAGACTACTACTACTACAAGGAGCCGTCTGACGACCAGGAGTAGGATCGGAGGGTCCAGGGCAGGAGGCCCACGCCTTTTCGATCGTAGCTTTTATTTTTACCCCGCCTCTGTGAAGGCCTATCTCTCTCTATGTTCTGTAATATATCTGTACCCAGATATCTGACGCTTCCGCTGACACTTGTATGCCATCGAGCTATGTATTCGAGCCCTCGAGGCCCTGGCTTGTAATATTAAGCTTGTATGAATTTATTTATGTTTTAGAGTTGTGTTGTGATATCTTTAAGTGAGTCCTTAGGCTTGATCGTGTGCATTTGCGTGTATGATTAGTGCACGATTAAGCCGGGGTCGTCACATCGCCAGGATAAGATGTACTACTTGTCCCCTTTTAAATTGGCCGTTGTGGAATCCCTTCCCGCCTACATTTTCGGGGAAGAGGACCGAGGCCACTATAAATATAGGTTAGCCACCACCATAGAAGGGATCGGATCCTGGGTCGACTCATTCTCACCAGAGCAAGCCCCGCGAGCTTGTTCATCCTCTGTACTAGTTCATTCTCAGCCCCTCGTGAGGCCAATCCACCACAAAGCAGGAGTAGGGTCTTACAACGCAAGGTGGCCCGAACCTTGGTAAACTGCCGTGTTCATCTTCTTCCTTGTTCATCGAGCTAGGCTGTAGGGCGACGGGTTGGTTGGCTGGAGAGGTTGAGTTTTTCGCACACGCCTCAGAGTTTGAACCTTTCTTGGGTCTGCGGAGCCCTGAATCCGACAGCCAAGCCTTGCCTTCATGTCAGTAATAGTGCCATTGGCAGTGTCGAGGTCCTGGCTCTTGGAGGAAAGTTGCGATTGCACCTCCTTCAGAAGAATCTCTGCCTTCTGCGCTTCCTCCTTGAGAGGCACGATTTCCTTGGCGCTCCCGGCAAGATCCTCTGTCAGTTTGCCCACCTGTTGATCAAGATCAGCCTTGGCAATGGATGCAGCGGCAAGATCATCAGCAGCCTTCTTCAGGTGGGCAGCAGAGTCAAGGGTGAGCGTGTCAAGGGCCGCCTTGAGCCTATCCTCCAGATCCATGGTGCGCTACTCGACATGGGCCTCCAGTTCTCCATCCTTGTCACGGAGGGTGGCCTCGAGGTTCCCTTCCCGGGAAGAGATGTCTTTCTCCTTGGCATTCAGAAGCGCTTCGCGCTCCACCAAGTGGACTTCCTGGGCAGCGACATCCTCTTTCGCCATGGTTATCACCTCCTGTTGCTGCAGAAGGGTTTGGAACTGTTTGCTGTGCCGCTCGCGCAGTTCGCTACCCTTGTCCCTCAGTACTTCGAATGAGTACTCATGTTTGCTTTATTTTCCTTTTTCCCCCTTTGTTCCCTTTGTCGCATCCAGACGACGGAGCCCCGGAGCCAGATGTCCCCGTCGATGACCAGTACTACTACCAGCCCGGAGACTACTACTACTACGAGGAGTCGTCTGACGACCAGGAGTAGGATCGGAGGGTCCAGGGTAGGAGGCCCACGCCTTTTCGATCGTAGCTTTTATTTTTACCCCGCCTCTGTGAAGGCCTATCTCTCTCTATGTTCTGTAATATATCTATACCCAGATATCTGACGCTTACGCTGACACTTGTATGCCATCGAGCTATGTATTCGAGCCCTCGAGGCCCTGCCTTGTAATATTAAGCTTGTATGAATTTATTTATGTTTTAGAGTTGTGTTGTGATATCTTCAAGTGAGTCCTTAGGCTTGATCGTGTGCATTTGCGTGTATGATTAGTGCACGATTAAGCCGGGGTCGTCATAGGTTGGTATTAGAGCCAACTGCCTCTAGGAGTTCCCCTTTCCAACTCTTTGGCCGAAGTTGAGTCTAGTGGTCGAAAATGTTTTACTAACTTGGCTATGTGGCTTACGGGCCCACGTCGCCAACTGGGTGGTAATAGGATCTTTTATTCCTCATCTTTACTCTGGGACTCTGATCTCTCTTCTATTCGGGTTTAATAAAATTTACTAACACTGACATTTAGGATCTCGTTAATTCTATCCACCCGGAGAGCTGGATTCAGTGCGATTTCCCTGTCTTTGATCTGATTAGTCTGATAATCATTTCCTTTCATTGTTTTGTTTAATCTTTCCATTCGAGATCTGTTATATTTCTCGTCGTCGAATAACAATCCTGAATCTTCTTATTTCAGATGGACCGTCTGTTTCCACCTCGCCCTGCGACACAGCTTGTGCTTCGCACCTGTGCTCGAGACGTCCCTGGGTTTCCAGTTGTTCTGATCGCCCTCTTGATCAGGCTGGGATACCGCTGGTGCCCCGAGTACATGGTCTACGAGGTTTATCGTGAGTCCGCCTACTCTGCTGTCGCACGTCTTCGAGGACAGTTTAGTGCTGGTTTGGAAGCCTCTGAGTATCGGTACATTCCGTACGCCCCTGCTGGAGATGCTTCTGGATTCTACACAGCTGTCTATGCCCCTTACGAGCCTCGTCGCTACGATCAGCGAGTTCTGATTCACTGTACTCAGGCTCTGGATCGCACGGTTCGCGCTCTTGCTGTCGAGTTGTTCGCCACTCGAGCACGACTCTACGAGGCTATGATGCAGTTGTTACCAGCTGTTCGTGCAAGGATACACCCGGAGCACATTCTTTACCCGAGCAGGACCGAGATGCCATCAGGGATCGATTGGCCTGCTGTGGGAGGTCACACGCCTGCACGTGGACCTCTTCTTACAGTTCGAGACCGGGTTCTGCATCAGAGTGCACATGGAGCACAGGATCCTTCTGCGACGAACGTCCGTCGTCCGCACTTGCAGCTACCCCGTTTCAGTGGTTTTCTCCGACGTTGATGTAGCCTTTGCTATGACTCGTTGTGTACTTCCTTACCGCATGCCTGCGCGTCGCCTAGCATGTCTAGCTTTTGAATTTGCGTCGTTATGCTGCCCGAATGTAACCAACTCTGTATGGTTCTATATGACTTAATGACTACTATTAAGCATCTGCTGTACTATTTAAATTCCGTCACGTTACATCATGCATGACGCTTAACACTCGCATTGGCTTCTGCTAAACTACCCCTGTCGAATTAGCAGGATGGCCGACAACAATCCACCACCACCGCCGCCACCTGACTATATGGCTGCGATGATGCAACAGTTTGAACTCAACCGCCAATTTATGACGGGAATTATGCAGCAATTCCCCCATCCCAATGCCGACTAGCCGCTACCTTCCATCACCTTGCCAGAGTTTATGAGACTCAACCCGTCGTTCTTCCGCAACACCGTCAACCCACTGGATGCCGATGATTGGCTGCGTGACATCTCTCATGAGATGGAGTCTGCTGGTGTCGCCCAGGTCAACTATGTCACCTTTGCGACATACCTTCTGAAGGGTCCCGCATCACAGTGGTGGGCTACTCACCGTCAGACCTTGCCACCTGGTACTGTCGTCACCTGGGCTGAATTCAAGATTGCTTTCCGTGCCCGCTACATTCCTCAAACTGCCATAGCTCGGAAAAAGGCCGAGTTCCGCAGTCTCGTTCAGGGCAACAAATCTGTGGAAGTTTATCAGCGCGAGTTTCTTGACTTGTCTCGCTACGCTGAAGAGGACGTTCCCACTGATGAACGAAGGCAGGAGAAATTCCGCGAAGGGCTGCACCATCACATTTAGTTAGCCCTGCTTATTCAAGACTACCCCGATTTTGCCACCTTGGTGAATAAGGCTATTATGGTCGAGACTGGATTGAAGAAGCACAAGGAAGCTACCCGACGCACTCGTGAGACGGGCTCATCTTCGGGCTCGTCTTCCCAGAAGCGCCGTATCTGGATTCCTCAGAGTATGTATCATCCAGCAGCACCAGTGCACAGGCCTTCCTATGCTGCACCACGTCTGCCTCCTCCACCACCAAGACAGCCTCTGCAGGCTCCAGCACCTCGAGCTCCTGCACCACGTCCTGATAATGGACTCTGTTTCAAGTGTGGCCAGCCAGGTCACCGCACCAGAGATTGCTCTCAGAGTCAGAATCAGTTGGCCCTTCCCTCTGCTGGCCGTGGAATTGGCCGTGGTATTCCTCAGCAGCGCAACTATAATGCCAGACCTTCTTATGGTCGTGGGCAGGCCTTCCATGTCAACATGAATGAAGACCCCGAACAACCAGCAACCATGATGGGTACACTTCTTGTTAATTCAGTTCCTGCAACTATTTTATTTGATTCAGGAGCATCGCATTCATTCATGTCAGAACATTTTGCACTCCTGCATGACGTTAAGTGCGAAACACTACACCATCCGTTAGTTGTAAACACTCCTGCAGGTCGGTGCCAAGCCACCATATTCAGCCCCGACGTCACTATTGTGATTGAAGAGAGAAAGTTTCAGGCCTTCCCCATAATTCTGAATAATTCCAACATTGACCTTATTTTGGGAATGGATTGGTTGAAGGCTCATCACGCCTCAATCAATTGCGCCACTAAGGTTGTACACCTCCTTCATCCATCAGATGACTTAGTGAATTATCAAGCTCATATCACTCAGAACGCCGAGGCTCAGATTTATGCCTTGAACGCGTTGAATGCTTCTCCGCTTGAGGGGATCGAGAACATCCCAGTTGTCTGTGACTTCCCGGATGTTTTTCCAGAAGAACTTCCAGGAATACCCCCTGCTAGAGCTGTCGAGTTCGTCATTGACTTGAAGACTGGCACCACTCCCATTGCGAAGCGTCCCTACAAGATGCCTCCGCACCATCTTATCGAGCTCAAGGAAGAAATTGATAAATCCTTAAGGAAGGGTTTCATCCGACCCAGTTCCTCTGCCTGGGGAGCACCGTCTCTCTTTGTCAAGAAGAAAGATGGTATGAATAGGTTGGTCCAAGATTACCATCCTATCAACCAGGCAACCATTCAGAATAAATATCCACTTCCCCGGATCAACGACTTATACGATCAACTCGCTGGATCTTCGGTGTTCTCTAAACTCGACTTGAGGTTGGGTTATCACCAGATCCGTGTCCGTGAAGAGGATATTCCAAAGACCGCATTCGTTACTCGTTATAGTTCTTACGAGTACACCGTCATGTCATTTGGCCTGACGAATGCTCTGGCTACGTTCTCCCGTCTGATGAATAACATATTCATGGACAACCTCGACAAGTTCGTCGTGGTATATCTGGACGATATCCTAGTATATTCGAAGAATAAGGAAGAACATGCCGAACATCTTCGCCTTGTTCTGGAGAGGCTTCGAGAGCACAAGTTATATGCCAAGTACTCCAAATGTGAAGTCTGGCTTTCCGAAGTGACCTACCTTGGACATGTGATTTCCAAGGATGGTATTGCCGTTAACCCGGAGCGTGTTCAGGCTATCCTTGACTGGACCCCTCCGAAGAATGCCAAGCAAGTCCGAAGCTTCCTCGATCTAGCCAGTTATTGTCGCTGATTCGTCGAGAACTTCTCCAAGATCGCCAAACCCTTGACTAATCTGCTCCACAAAGGCATTAAGTTTGAGTGGACAGACAAATGTTAGGAAAGTTTCCAGACCCTCAAGGACAAGCTTACTTCTGCTCCAGTGCTTGCTCCTCCTGATTCCCACAAGGACTTTGTCATATACTGCGACGCTTCTCGTCAGGGATTAGGCTGTGTCCTAATGCAAGAACGAAGAGTAATTGCGTATGCTTCACGTCAATTGCGTCCACATGAAGAGAATTACCCCGTGCATGATCTCGAACTTGCTGCAGTGATCTATGCATTAAAGTTATGGCCTCATTACCTTCTGGGTAATCGGTGTGAGATTTATACCGATCACCAAAGTCTGAAATACTTGTTCACCCAACCGGATCTTAACCTCCGTCAGCAGCGATGGTTAGAAACAATTACGGACTATGACTGCGGTATTTCATATACCCCGGGCAAGGCTAATGTAATGGCCGATGCCCTGAGCCGCAAGTCATATTGCAACAACCTCATGGTTAGGCGAGCTCAACCTTGTCTCTATGCAGAATTGAATCAGCTGAATCTGCGAATTGTTCCCCAAGGTTCTCTTAAAAACCTTGTGGTACAGCCAGACCTTCAAAAGGCTGTTAAGGAAGCGCAAGCTAAAGACGCTGAGATTGACTTAATGAAGAAAGAGCTTCACCTAGATAAGTACCGGGATTTCTCAGTTGCTGCAGATGGAACATTATATTTCCGAAATCGCATCGTAGTACCTCGCTTCGAGCTTATGACTGACAAGGTCATGAAGGAGGCTCATGATACACCGCTGTCTATCCATCCGGGTAGCACCAAGATGTATCGCGATCTCCGACAGAGGTACTGGTGGTCTAGAATGAAGCAGGACATTGCTCGATACGTTGCTGAATGTGACGTATGTCGTCGCGTGAAAGCAGAACATCAGAAACCTGCTGGAATTCTTCAACCACTCCCTATTCCTCTGTGGAAGTGGGATAAAGTGCAGATGGATTTCATTACTGGTCTTCCCAAGTCTCAGAAAGGTCACGACGCCATTCTTTTCATCGTCAACCAACTTTCCAAGGTTGCTCATTTCCTACCTGTCAAGGAGACTATCACTGCTAGCCAGCTAGCATAGCTGTGTATCTCCAGAATCGTTTCACTCCATGGTATTCCTAAGGAGATCAGTTCGGACCGTGGCGGTCTTTTCACGTCCAAGTTTTGGGAAAGTTTTCAAGAAGCTATGGGAACTCACATTACATGGAGTTCAGCTTATCATCCCCAATCCCAAGGCCAAGTTGAGCGCGTTAATCAAGTGCTTGAAGACATGCTTCGAGCCTGTGTTATATCCTTCGGTAAGAAATGGGAGGAATCTCTCCCGTACGCCGAGTTCTCTTATAACAACAGTTATCAAGCCAGCTTGAAAATGGCCCCCTTCGAAGTTCTTTATGGACGTAAATGTCGAACCCCTCTGAATTGGTCAGAAACTGGGGAACGACCTCTCGTGGGACCGGACATTATTCAGCATGCCGAAGAACAAGTCAGAATTGTCCGGGAAAATCTGAAGGCAGCTCAAGACCGCCAGAAGAGCAATTATGATCGCAAGCGATGGGGTCTGACTTATCAACCAGGTGATCATGCTTATCTTCGTGTCACTCCTATGAAGGGCACCCGTCGTTTCGGAATCAAGGGCAAGCTAGCTCCTCGCTATATTGGTCCCTTCCGCATTGTTGCCAGACATGGACAAGTGGCTTATAAATTGGAGTTGCCGCCACAATTCTCTCATATTCATGATGTCTTCCACGTGTCGCAACTTCGAAAATGCTTCAAGGAATCTCCGCACCGCGCAGTGGATCACGAGATGCTTCAGTTGCAAGACGACTTATCTTATAAGGAGCATCCGATCCGCATCCTTGATGAAGCCGAACGTCGAACTCGTCAGAAGATGACCAAGTTCCTGAAAGTGCAGTGGTCGAATCATACTGAAGATGAAGCCACTTGGGAACGCGAGGATCATCTTCGGGAAGAATATCCCGGACTCTTTCCTTCTACCTCCTAAAATTCTCGGGACGAGAATTTCTTTTAGAGGAGGAGAACTTGTAACACCCCTGTGTAACTACCACTGTGATCAACTGCTAATATTGCCAAGTCATACCATTTGCAGTGCCAAGTCACATGGGTTAAGTATCCAATTCAAACTCAATTATGGAATTCAACTCAAATTCAAAAGTGCAAAATAAGTTTGCTCAAACACCTTTGGAAAATGTTCACTAATTAGCAAATATTCCAAGAGCACACATAAAAATAACACCAGTAGCACTTGGACTAATTAAATGACTTAAACAAATTGAAACAGCACCAAAACAGCAATATTAAATCCATTTAAAATTATATTAAATTCAAATGAAATCTAACTATGCCCAAACCAATTTTTGGTGGAAGGGAATATTGCATTGTAATATTGGGGACAACTCTCATACCTTACAAAAATGCAAAAGAGCCCTAACTAATACAAAACAGAAAATAAAGAAAGAAAATAGAAAACAGAAACAGAAAAATAAAAACGAGGCACTGTGCACTGGGCCTTAGTGCACAGTGCCCCGACCGCGGCCCACCTGGCCCATCTCCTCTTTCTCTCCCCTGCGTGTCGGCGCGCCCCTGGCCGAGCGCGCACGCGCTGGCGCGGCGTCGACACGTCGGCGCCGCCGACACTACAGGAGCGCGGAGAGGATAAGGGAGAGCCCGAGCACTTCCCCCTGGCCTCTCCGTCACTCTCCCCTCTCTCCCTCACTAGCTTCGCCCCTCTCTCCCACTGGATCCGTCGGACCCGAGCGCCTCCGTCGCCGCAACCCCGACGCCACCGCGGCCACGGCCAACGCCTCGACCCGTCGGGATGTCGTGGTAAGCGAGGGTGATTCCTCCTACACCACCCCAGATACCGACGTCGTCCCGCAATCTCTCAAGTGTGGACCTCGAGGGTGATTCCTCCTTCGTTCACCTTGATGATAACATCGAGCGGGAATTCCATTGAGGGTGATTCCTCAGGGTTCCCTTCGGTGTCAGACACACAGTTACTTTGGATATTATGACTCGACTTTGAAACATGATACTAAAGACGGGTCGGCCCTGAGGGGTACCCGCGCGAGCATGAATGCGAAGTGATGTGGAGTCGGGTTGACCTGAGAGGTGCCCGCGAGATAACTACGAGGCGTGGCCGGGCATTCTTAGCCCTTGCCGCAAGTCCTCGAGACGGGGTGACGGGGTCACATCGATCGTGAGTCTCTGCTCGTTACCGCGCGCTCCTAATCCACTACGGTTTGGATATTTGATCCGAGGGGCCTCTCGCCTGATAGCACTAACCATCACGTGGGCATAGTATGGGCGTTCTGCGTCGTATACTTCAGCCGAAGCTTAATAGACGTCAGCAACTGAGCGGCACATGCTGGGTTGGACTGGGAATGCAACCGCACTTGTATAAGGGGTTGCTAGGTCTGCTCACCGGCGGTGTACGCAATGTGCAGGAGCGTCCGGGGCGATGGCCCAAGACCCCTGGGGGCATAGGTTAGTCCGGCATGCTGACCTCTCTGTTAAGTATTTGGTCGGGTTGCGGCGTGTTGCTTAGCCGAGGCCGGGCATGACCCAGAAAAGTGTGTTCGGTCGGAGTTAAGTGAGCGTGGTGGGTAAGTTGGTGCACCCCTGCAGGGAAGAAACTTCTATCGATAGCCTGTCCTACGGTAACGGACACTCGGAGTTGTATCCCGATCGGTACAACTAGAACATGACATGAGATAAGAACTGGATAGTACGGCTCTGGGATTGCTTTCTCGCAGGGAGTCGAGGAAGAATCCCCGGCCGAGGTTGATGACATTACTACTATACTTTACATTATGTTGGTCTGCTCTCTTCTAATGCTGCGAGACCGTTGAAGATGCTGAAGATGCTAGTCTTCGATAGGACTAGGCTTTTCCCCTCTATTCTGGCATTTCTGCAGCCCAGTCCACATATACAGCCCCCTTTGAAAATGTTGCATATGTAGTGTAGATCCTTGCTTGCTAAGTACTTCGGATGAGTACTCACGTTTGCTTTATTTTCCTTTTTCCCCCTTTGTTCCCTTTGTCGCATCCAGACGACGGAGCCCCGGAGCCAGATGTCCCCGTCGACGACCAGTACTACTACCAGCCCGGAGACTACTACTACTACGAGGAGCCGTCTGACGACCAGGAGTAGGATCGGAGGGTCCAGGGCAGGAGGCCCATGCCTTTTCGATCGTAGCTTTTATTTTTACCCCGCCTCTGTGAAGGCCTATCTCTCTCTATGTTCTGTAATATATCTGTACCCAGATATCTGACGCTTCCACTGACACTTGTATGCCATCGAGCTATGTATTCGAGCCCTCGAGGCCCTGGCTTGTAATATTAAGCTTGTATGAATTTATTTATGTTTTAGAGTTGTGTTGTGATATCTTCAAGTGAGTCCTTAGGCTTGATCGTGTGCATTTGCGTGTATGATTAGTGCACGATTAAGCCGGGGTCGTCACATCGCCAGGATAAGATGTACTACTTGTCCCCTTTTAAATTGGCCGTTGTGGAATCCCTTCCTGCCTACATTTTCGGGGAAGAGGACCGAGGCCACTATAAATATAGGTTAGCCACCACCATAGAAGGGATCGGATCCTGGGTCGACTCATTCTCACCAGAGCAAGCCCCGCGAGCTTGTTCATCCTCTGTACTAGTTCATTCTCAGCCCCTCGTGAGGCCAATCCACCACAAAGCAGGATTAGGGTCTTACAACGCAAGGTGGCCCGAACCTTGGTAAACTGCCGTGTTCATCTTCTTCCTTGTTCATCGAGCTAGGCTGTAGGGCGACGGGTTGGTTGGCTGGAGAGGTTGAGTTTTTCGCACACGCCTCAGAGTTTGAACCTTTCTTGGGTCTGCGGAGCCCTGAATCCGACAGCCAAGCCTTGCCTTCATGTCAGTAATAGTGCCATTGGCAGTGTCGAGGTCCTGGCTCTTGGAGGAAAGTTGCGATTGCACCTCCTTCAGAAGAATCTCCGCCTTCTGCGCTTCCTCCTTGAGAGGCACGATTTCCTTGGCGCTCCCGGCAAGATCCTCTGTCAGTTTGCCCACCTGTTGATCGAGATCAGCCTTGGCAATGGATGCAGCGGCAAGATCATCAGCAGCCTTCTTCAGGTGGGCAGCAGAGTCAAGGGTGAGCGTGTCAAGGGCCGCCTTGAGCCTATCCTCCAGATCCATGGTGTGCTACTCGACAAGGGCCTCCAGTTCTCCATCCTTGTCACGGAGGGTGGCCTCGAGGTTCCCTTCCCGGGAAGAGATGTCTTTCTCCTTGGCATTCAGAAGCGCTTCGCACTCCACCAAGTGGACTTCCTGGGCAGCGACATCCTCTTTCACCATGGTTATCACCTCCTGTTGCTGCAGAAGGGTTTGGAACTGTTTGCTGTGCCACTCGCGCAGTTTGCTACCCTTGTCCCTCAGTTTTTGATCCATGAGACTGGCGGAGTTGCGATGTTCCTTGATCGCCTGCCACTTCAGGCCGTATCTGCTCTGCATGTCCTTGATGCATGTTGCCACGGACTCCAGGAAGGACAAGTCCATGGCTGCACTGGCTGAATCATCAATCTCTTCAGCTCGCTGGAACAGCGGCGCCATGATGCGCTGAATCTCTTCATCAAGGTCTGCACTTACTGCCGCGGATGAGCCGGGGGCTCCAAGTCCAGGTTGGGCAAGAACCAATGCCAGCGTGCTCGAAGATGGCTATAGGGCCGCGACCAAGGTGCCAAACTGGGGAGGAGGGCTCATAATTTGAAGGGGAACTTTCTCTTCAACAACTACCTCTGGTCCTGGCACGCTACCGGGGATCTTCTCTGCTTCCTCTGGGGCCTCTTGGATATCCCCGGCAGTATGTTCCTGGCCCTCCGCAGCAGCAATCCTGGCGGCCTCTTCAGCAGCATCCTTGCCAATGCTGGCTAGTTCTTCCAACAGCTCTGGTTCCTCAGCCAATGGAACTACAAGCAAGATCAGCAAGCAATGACAAAGAGATAATATACATTGATGAGCCAGAGACTTGAGGCAAAATAAAGCAAGCAACAAAAGACAAAGAGCGAGCGGATTACCCGGAGATGTTTGCCGTGGGAGGGCATCAGTTTCCCTAGCAACATCAGTTGCCGGGGCATGACCCTCGCCCCCTTCCTCGGTAGCCACAACATCAGCATGGGCCGATCCTTCCGTGGAGGCCCTTGCCGGGGATTTCTCGACTTGAGCATCGGGTAGGGTGGGCCCCTCCTGGAGAGCCCCGCTCTGGACGATCTCCCTCTCTCCCTTGGCAGGAGATGGGACACGCTCTTCCATGCCTTCCCTGGCGGGAGAAGCCTGTCCCACACCTTCGTGCCGGGGACTGGGCCAGGAGCTCGGCGCTGGGTCATTCATGCTACCTCCCGCCAAACCCGTGCCCTCCGAAGGCCCCGACGAGTCCGCTTGCTTGGATCATTTGGCCCAGTGGATGAGGGTTGCTTCTTCTTCTCTGTCAAAGACAGCAAACAAGATTGGATCAGCAAACCAAGTGCATGATGCTTCGACAAGGAAAGATAGTGTTTTCTTTACTCTGAATCGATGAGCATGGAGCCCAACGCGAACCCCATAGGTGGTGGGGTCACTCTGCTCCTCTTCAGGGTCGGGGGAGCAGTGCTTCCTGGCAACTTCGAGCCCTTTTGAGGGGCCGGGGGCTCCGATGAGGATGAGCTACACGAGGAGCTCGAGCTTGATTGGGAGCTGGGGTCGACCCCTGTGACCGCTCGCCGCTTGGTGGGAGGGGTCTTGGCCTCAGAAAGGCGAGAAGAATGGCGGCGCACCACGTCCGGACCGTCGCCCTTAGAGGTGGTCATCTTCACCCTCTTGGTGACGGGCGCAGGAACAGGGGCCGCTGCTCCTCGGCTGGCCCACCTACTAGGGCGTTGTTCCAAGTCTGGTTCCGGGGCTTGAGGGCCCGTTGCGAGCTACTCCTCCTCGGGCTGCTGCGTCTCCTCGGTCTCATCCCCTTCTTGGACTTCTGCTGCCGCGGCATAAAGGGCTTCGACTCCGGCAGATTCATCCCCGGCAGCCTCCTCTGCGGCGTGCCCCTCGCTCCTGCCATGGGAAGAGCCTTTGTCTTCGGCCTCCTCCTCATCTTCCTCCTCTTCTCCTCCGGGCCTTGCCTTCCCGGCGGCTCTAAGTGCTTTGTCCTCCTCAATCCGCCTGCTGATGAACTATGCTTCTACCATGGAGGTGCACTTGAACATGTTGCGTTCCACCCTAGAAGCCCTTTCTTCTAGATTGGAAACCCACTCGATCTCTGCATCAAGCTCAGGTAGTTTCCAATTAGCCGCAACTCCATAAGCGTTGTAGTCGGGCATCCACTTCAAAATCTGGTCCAGGGCAAAGTTGATATTCAGCGGGACAACCCTTGTCGACAATTTCAACGGCTCGAGGCTGCCAAACAGCTGTTCACATAGCCAGCCGTGGCCATAAATCGATAAATTGTTGGTGAGGCCTGGATATAGGCGCATCATGTCCGTAGCATCTCCATACCGCCAGGTGAACCTGTCCCTTTTCTGCAGCGGCGCGATGCGGCATCGGAGGAAGTCAGCCCCCACCTGTTCGATGGTTAGCCCGGTAGCTTTGAGGCGGGCGATCCTGTTTAGCGCCGGGCGAAGCCTGTTGTCAGTAAGGCCTGGCTCCCCCCAATCGCTTCCGCGCACGACGCACTCCGTCCGCGCCCGGCATCACCAGTCCGCCCTCCATTCTTCCCATTTGCCACGCTGCTGACCGGGAAGGTAATCCCAAAAATCCCTCTTTCCCCGGGGAATCCAACTTATATTCCCTGAGCGGTGAGTCTTGTTCTCGACCCGCGGGACGAAGAAGTGCCTGAACAGATCCACATTGGGGGCAACTCCGACAAAGTTCTCGCACAGATGGGCGAAAATTGCCATGCACGCCATTGCATTTGGCGTGAAATCAAAGAGATGGAATCCATACACCACCATCATTGCCTCGAAGAAATCTGAGAAAGGGGGGCTGAGGCCACAGAGAAAGTATGCGGAGAAGAAGCGGTACGAATTTGGCGGATCCTTTTTCCCCTCCGGCAAGACCACGGGTGCGCCATGCCCTTTTGGGACTTCCCTCCCCCACATGTACGCATAACTTGTGACCAAGGCGTTGTTGTCCAAGCTCGATGGGAAGAAGACCACATCCTCCCGTCACTTCCTGTCCAACTCCGCCGCTCTCTTCTTCTTCCCCTCCGCTGCCACTTCCTTTGCGGTTGTCACCCGCTTCCCCATTGCGGCGGCGGCTTTCTTCCCCATCCTTCGGGGCTGTGGAAAGGGTGGAAGACCGGATGAGGCGATTGGAGGCGAGTGCGGGCACAGGAGCGGTCGCTTGGCTTGAGGAGGAAGATGATGGAGGGAGAAACAGATGCGAATGAGCAGTGCCCCTTTCATGTTTTCTCTTTTATGAGGAACAAACATGGGGGGTGGCTCTTCGCTACTTTCTCTCAGGAAGTTACCATTTAAAATTAACTGCTACAGTCCCACGACCCCATGACCCGTGGTAATTACGCGGAGTGGACGTTGAGTTGACTGGTCATCATAACAAATCGCTGCACGCGCAGCACTTCCTCGACGCATGTCCGTGCACCGTTTGGGGCCTAACCCAATGTGCCCGGCGACACGTATGGCTCAGGCTCGGGGGCTTCTGTCGGGGTACACAAACAAGGGTGTATGTTTCCCCTGACTTGTGCATGGACAGTGGACCGCCGACCCGGCAGCACCAAAGCTCCCAAGATGAGACCAAGCCAGAAAGATGGACCTTTGAGGAATCAAAGGGCGGATCAAGAAGACCAAGACAAGCCAAGAGAACAAGATGTCACTAAGAAAAGACCTCCCTTACCGGGTAGGTGAGCCTGGTCAGGTCGAGGCCTCACCAAGACTAAATCCGAAGATTTCGCCGGTAGGCTTGCCAGGGCCGCCAAGGGCAAATATCCCCGCTAAGACTCCATCGCTCCACCGCACAGCGACGCAAGTCACTTATCAATGTGGTGTCGAGCCCCCAAGTGATTAAGTGGCTGTCATTTGGCACGTGGCAGCCATTTGGAAGGGAGATTCCCTCTATATGACACCTGTCCAGAGGCGTGTCATGCAGACAGGTAGAAGATGGTTAAGCGACGCAGAAGGCTTGCCGGGCTGCATCCACAGCGTGACACCTAGCAGTGCATTTAATGCTCTTTGTCCTAACTGCCAGAGTTAGGTATGATAGCACTGTTGGCAATCTAATTAGTAGATAATGACTGTTTTGCCACTGTGGTAACCCCTTAGCCTATAAAAGGAGGGCCATGGCAACCTAAAAAAGGATTCAGACCCTTGTACACTCATACGCGCGTAGCTGCTCTCCCCAAGGCGACCTTCCGGGCTTGAGCGTTGCATTACCACTACGGTCCACCCTTCAATCCACCAAAGCAGGAGTAGGGTTTTACGCTTCACAGCGGCCTGAACCTGGGTAAAAACCACCGGCGTCACCACTGTCGTGTTGTTCCATGGCTTCCGCTCTTTGTGCAATGTGATCTCCCCCCTGCCGAACCACAAGGGGCTGATGGCCCCATAGGTGATCGTGTTCCACCATGACACTGAGGGAATTAATTATCTCTACTTTGTTGCATCACCCTTTCCTCTTCAAGGGAAAAACCAACGCAAGCTCAAGAAGTAGCAATTTTTAGCAAGGTATTTTCTGCAGGCTTTGAAATTGTCGGTAACAAACAGTTTGATAAAAAGATAATTTGTAATGTGCAAGTAATAGTAACGGTAACAAAAGTGCAGCAAGGTAGCCCAATCCTTCTTGTAGCAAAGGACAGGCTGGAATGGTCTCTAATAATAAGTAAAACATTCTTGAGGACACACAGGAATTTCATCTAGTCACTTTCATCATGTTTGTTTGATTCGTGTTCACTACTTTGATAATTTGATATGTGGGTGGACCGGTGCTTGGGTGTTGTTCTTACTTGAACAAGCCTCCCACTTATGATTAACCCCTCTTGCAAGCATCCACAACTACGGAAGAAGAATTAAGATAAAATCTAACCAGAACATTAAACATATGGATCCAAATCAGCCCCTTACGGAATAGCGCATAAACTAGGGTTAAAGCTTCTGTCACTCTAGCAACCCATCATCTAATAACTACTCCACAATGCATTCCCTTAGGCCCAAAGATGGTGAAGTTTCATGTAGTCGACATTCACATAACACCACTAAGGGAATCACAACATAAACATCATGAAAATATCGAACGAATACGAAATTCACATGATTACTTATGACAGGACTTCTCCCATGTCCTCAAGAACAAAAGCAACTACTCACAAATCATATTCATGCTCAAGATCAGAGGGATAATAAATAGCATAATGGATCTGAACATATAATCTTCCACCAAATAAACCAACTAGCATCAACTACAAGATGTAATCAACATGACTAGTCACCCACAGGTACCAATCTGAGGTTTTGATACACAGACTGAACACAAGAGATGAACTAGGGTTTTGAGATGAGATGGTGCTGGTGAAGATGTTGATGAAGATTGGTCCTACAAAGGTGAGAAGGTTGTTGGTGATGACGAGGGATTCGATTTCCCCCTCCCGGAGGGAAGTATCCCCGGTGGAATTGCTCCACCAGAGAGCAAAAGTGCTCCTGCCCAGGTTCTGCCTCAAGGCGGCGGCGCTCCGTCCTGAAAGTCCTCTCTTTTATTTTTTCTAGGTCAAATAGGCTTATATACCAGAAGATGGGCACCGGAGGTTGGCTAGGGGCCCCACTACCACCAGGGCGCTCCAGGGGGATAGGCGCGCCCTGGTGCCTAGTTGGCACCTAGGTGGACCCCTCTGGTATTTCTTTTCTCCAATATTTTTTATATATTACAAAATAAATCTCCGTAAAATATCAGCTCATTTGGAGATGTGCAGAATAGGTATCTCTGACGTAGCTTTTTCCGGTCCAGAATTCCAGCTGTCGGCAATCTCCCTCTTTGTATAAACCTTACATATTATGAGAGAAAAGGCATTAGAATTACTCCACATAGTGTTATATTGAATGAAAACACTATAATTAACAGTATGAAAACATGATGCAAAATGGACGTATCACTTTCCTGTGGAAGCAGGCCTTGTAGCCTCTTTTGGTTTGTCCTTGCTATCTGGAAGCCGGCTCTCACATGACTTAAGCCGGTGTTTAACTTTGATGAGTTCAAGGTCAACACAGTCCATAATAGGCACCAATGTGTTTCACTTATGAAATGTACAGCCTGGTCACCTTGTTGTGAGTAGCATCAAACTAACAGGTAGGTATAACCAAGTAGTATAATGGCATATGTTGGGTTAAAAGGGATGTTACTAGCTAAACTCGATGAGTTGGAAGCCCTCAAATAACCAATGATCAAAGCATAAAGACTCAACACACAACTTTTGAGGCGAAACGACAAACTCTAGGAACCAGAGATACCAGCTTTAATTCATTGATCATAATATACGTATATACATGATAAAGGTATGTACAAATAGGAAAATACTGCCAAGTATTAGACTTAAGTATAATATGGCCGAAGATGTGCAATGTTCCAGGGCATGCTGCTCTCTTCTTCAGAGGTACATGATTTATTTGCTTCATGTATATCAACAAGGTAATATGACCCATTGTGCAGATTCTTGCTGATGGCGAAGGGTCCTTCCCAAGGAGGAGAGAGATTATGCATACCTGTCTGTTCTTGTATCAGACGGAGCACAAAGTCACCCTCCTGGAAGGTACGACTTTGGACTCTACGGCTATGATAGTGACGTAGGTCTTGCTGATATATCACTGATCGTGATGCTGCAAGATCGCGTTCTTCTTCCAGAGCATCAAGGGAGTTTTGTCGAGCAATCTCATTGTCTGCTTCAGCATATGCTGTTATTGTAGGAGAATCCTGATGGATATCGCTTGGAAGCATGACTTCTACACCATAGACCAGGAAAAATGACGTATAGCCTGTTGACCTGTTGGGAGTAGTCCAGATGCTCCATAATATGGCTGGTAGTTCTTCAACCCAGCAGCCAGGAGTGCACTCAAGTGGCACCATGAGCCTTGGCTTAATCCCTTGTAGAAACTCCTGATTAGCACGCTCTGCCTGTCGATTAGACTGTGGATGTGCGACCGAAGCTAGATCAAGCCTAATATGTTCTCTCTGGCAAAACTGCTTCATACCTCCCTTGGACAGATTAGTGCCATTGTCAGTGATAATGCTATGCGGGTACCCAAAGTGGAAAATCAACCTTTTCAAGAATTTGACTGTTATTTCTACATCACAATTACTGATTGGTTCTACTTCAATCCACTTGGTGAATTTGTCAACTGCCACCAAAAGGGGAGTCTTTTTATCCTTTGATGGTTTAAAAGGACCAACCATGTGAAGCCCCCAGACCGCAAAAGGCCAAGTAATTGGGATCATCCGAAGTTCTTGAGCCGATGCATGAGCTTAGCGCACAAATTTCTGACATCCATCACATCTGCAAACGATATCTTCTGCATCTGCATGAGCTATGAGCCAATAAAATCCATGTGGAAAGCCTTCGTGACTAGAGACCTTGAGCCATTGTGATGACCAAAATCCCCAGAGTGGGTCTCATTGAAAATCTCACGACCTTCCACAGGAGAAACTCAACGCTGGAAAACGCCTGTAATACTTCTCCTGTGTAACTCGCCATTGATGATAGTCATGGACTCTCTAGGGAGCTCACCACGAGTAAGATAAGCGAGATGAGGTACCTTCCAATCTGGAGTGGCATGAACAGCAACCACCAATGCTGCCTCCGGGTCAGGAATAGCAATGTCTTCCTCCATCGATAGCTTGACTGAAGGGTTTTGCAAAATATCCAGAAAAACATTTGGTGGAACGGGCTTGTGTTGAGATCCCAAACAAGATAGTGCATCTGCTGCCTCATTGAGTCGGCGATCAATGTGATCGACATGGTATCCCTTGAAGTGACTTGCGATGACTGTAACAATGTGCCTGTAAGTCGCCATGAGGGGGTCTTTAGAATCCCAAGTCCCAGAGACCTATTGAGCGACCAAATTTGAGTCGCCCAAACACTTGACCCAGCTGAGATTCATCTCCTTGGCCATGCAAGCCCACGAAGCAAAGCCTCATATTCAGCTGCATTGTTAGTACAGGGAAACATGAGTCTCAAAACAAAGCAAAATTTATCACCTCGTGGAGAAGTTAAGACGACTCCAGCCCCCGAGCCTTCCAGCTGCCTAGATCCATCAAAGTGTATTATCCAGTATGTATTGTCTGGCTTCTCTTCTGGAGCTTGTAATTCAGTCCAGTCGTTGATGAAATCAACCAAAGCTTGAGATTTGATGGCTGTCCGGGGCACATACTTTAGATGTTGTGGGCCAACTTCAATAGCCCACTTGGCAACCCAGCATGTAGCCTCCCTATTCTGGATGATATCTCCCAAGGGTGTTGAACTGACAACAGAGATGGGGTGCTCCTGGAAATAGTGCTTCAACTTGCGACTGGCCACGAAAACACCAAAAACTAGCTTCTGACAATGTGGACACCGTTGCTTTGACTCGTTCAGGACCTCACTGATATAATAAACTAGTTGTTGGACTGGATATTCCTTTCCCTCTTCCTTGCATTCCACGACAACTACCACACTCACCGCTTTATTATTAGCAGCAATGTATAAGAGCATTGGCTCCTTCTCCTGAGGAGCAGCTAGGATTTGGCTCAGATAACTGCTTCTTGAGGGAATTAAAAGCTTTATCTGCTGCATCACCCCAGACAAAGTCATCTATTTTCTTTAGTAGCTGATACAGAGGAATTGCCTTCTCACCAAGCTGGCTTATAAACTGACTTAGAGCCGCCACTTGACCCGTCAGCCTTTGGACAACATTTCGGCCGGCTAGGTCAATGTTGTGATAGCTTTGATTTTTTTCTTGGTTAGCCTCAATGCCACGCTCAGACACGAGGAAACCCAATAGTTTACCTGCAGGGACACCGAACATGCATTTTACCAGGTTGAGCTTCATCTAGTAAACTCGAAGGTTATCAAACGTCTCCTTGAGGTCGTCAAGCAAAGTTTCCTTCTTCTAAGATTTGACCATGATGTCATTAACATAAGAGTGAATATTATGACCAATCTGCTTGCGAAAACAATTCTGGACACAACGCTGGTAAGTCGCTCCTGCACTTTTCAGTCCAAATGGCATAGACGTATAGCGAAAAGCTCCAAAGGGTGTGATAAAGGATGTCTTCTCCAGGTCTTCTTCCTTCATCTTGATCCGATGATAACTGGAGTAGCCATCCAAGAAACACAAACTCTCACAACCAGCAGTAAAGTCGATGATCTGATCAATGCAAGGAAGAGCAAACTGATCCTTGGGACAAGCTTTGTTCATGTCTGTGTAATCAACACACATCTACCAAGTTTCGTTCTTCTTCAAAACAAGCACTGACAGCTAGAAGCCGGGCCACTCCTTATCCAATGGCTTTGTTTCTCTCCTCATTAAAACATCGGAGGTATTTTCGTACGAGCTTCATCTTAGGATCAACATTTAGACAATGCTCAGCGAGTTCTCTTGGTACACCAGGCATGTCGGCAGGTTTCCATGCAAAGATGTCCCGTTCCCATGGATGAACTTGATGACCGCGCTTTCCTATTTGGGGTTCATATTCTCCCCAATAGTGAACTGCTAGGATGAGTCACCAGGGGTGAAGTCAACCTGCTTTGTATCCTCAGCTGACTTGAACTTGAGCAAAGGATCAGACTCAGTAGTTGGCCTTTTCAGGGAATTCACATCAGCCGGGTCAACTTATCCTTGTAAAATTCTAACTCCTCGGCCGCACAGGCCAACTCAGCATAAGCAGCGTCTCCTTATTCACACTCAAGGGTAATTCTCCTATCACCATTGGCTGTAATAGTTCCGCCAGGCCCTGGCATCTTCAACTTCAAATAGACATAACAGGGACGTGCCATAAAACATGCGTAAGCTGGCCGGCCAAATAGAGCATGATATTGACTTTTGATCTTTACCACTTCAAATGTCAGAATCCCGGATCTGTAGTTTAACACAGTTCTGAAAGCAACTTCCAAAGAAATCTTGACAATGGGATATGCCGACTTGTCAGGAACAATACCATGAAAGACTGTGGATGATGGCTTGAGCTGCTTCTCTAACAAGTTCATCCTTATGAAAGTATCGTAATACAGTATATTGATGTTGCTTCCTCCGTCCATGAGAACCTTGGTAAACTTATAACCACCGACTTGAGGAGCAACTACCAAAGTAAGAAACCCGGGATTGTCAATCCAGGGAGGATGATCCTCCCTACTCCACGTAACTAGTTGCTTCAAGTGCAAGAATGTTGGACACTATGTGAGATCTTGTCCATTGAAGAAGAAGGCTTCAAGTGTGAAGCATCAAGGGAAATGGCCTCAAGTTCAATCTCAATATAATGAAAGGCCTCTTCCCATGCCTAACCATGATAATGTTCTCCAAGTTGAGAAGGTAAAGAAGAAGAGAAAGGGGAGCACATGTTGCTATATTTGCCATGAGAAGGGACACATATCTTCATCATGTCCCAACGGTAATGTCTCTAAGCCTCCAATTGTCAATGATCATTATTCACTTAGAAAGGATAATGTTGAAAATTTGTTTGCCAAGTTTGTTGGTGCCCAAAGTGGTTTGAAAGTTGATAAGACCATTTGGGTTGCCAAACCTGTTGTGACTAACTTCTTAGGACCCAACTTGGTTGGGGACCATCAAGCTCAAACTTGATCAATAGGTGTGTGGAGGACATTGGAGACTTAGCTAGTTCATGTAGAAAAATGATTTTCACCATGTATTATGGTTCAAGCCAAGTCAAGTGGATTATCATCATATTTGCCATTCCAATGCTCCTCGTGGAGGTAACTTGTATTTATATTGTCTACATTGAAAGTTACTAGTCCCTCTCATGTTTAGGTTTTGTACCTAGCATGTGTTTGTATATGTTGTGCCTCCTATTATGCTTGATTTGAGTTATCTAGCATGTGTACATCGCAATGCACAAGAAAGTTCATATCCTTCGGTGGTATCATTTATTCCTTGCCGACCAATTGGTTTGGTTCTTTTTGACTCTTTGGTGGTTTCGGTAAGAGATTGAAAGTGAGTGCTTGTATGCATTGCATATATCCTTGCGCACTCATGTGTTTTGGACGAATTTTGGATTCATACTTGACATGATGATAACATTGGATATTCCTATTCTATCTTGTCCAAAATATGTTCTTTGGATCTTTTGAATGTTTTCCTCCCATGTCTAATCTTATTTTCATATCATAGTATCTTGTTGCATTCTCTAGATCCTAAATATGGTTTGAGCTCCTCAAATTTTTCCTCATTAACTATGTGCATTTGATTTCACTCACATTCTTGTGATATGCACACATTAAGGAGGAACTCATACTATATTGGTCTTCTAGATTTTTTCGTCCATTTTGGCATTTGTTGCCAATGGGGGAGAAGTTTAGAGGGTTTAACATAAGTATTTTTGAAGTGCTTATTGTCACTCATGCATATCTACCCTTGTTATATATTCTTGTTGCATGGATGAGTATCGTATATAGAGAAAACTCTCCTAGTTTATGTCAACCAACATATGCAATGACATTCAAAGTTCATTTACACATGCATATATTGTGGGGGAGTTTGCTCTATATACTATGGGTGTACTATCATCAAATGCTTGCATAGTGTCTTGATGCTAGTACAACCATCCCAAGTATACAATTTATCCTCGGATAAGTTGCATGCTTGTTTAAAATTCATTATACAAACCCTCTTGTTGAGATTGTCATCAATTACCAAAATGGGGGAGATTGAAAGTACATGTAGTCCCCATGTGTGGTTTTGGTAATTAAATGACAATCCTTATGGACTAATGTTTACATTGAGATATACATTTGAAGGTTAGTCCCATTAGAAAATGATTGAAGAATATTGGAAGACAACTCCTTTGAAGCAACAATTACATCGAGATGATGAAAATGGAGTTCATTGGAGTATCTGAAGGATTACATGGTTAGAGCTATGGTTTGAGCCATAATGGATCATGATCTCGAGAGAATGATTAAAGAGAAGAATTTTACATATGGCTTGAAGATAGGATCATGATGAGCTCATATGTTGAGTCATGGATGATTATGTCTTGAAGCAAGTAATTCATGTGAAGAATTCGTTGTGCCTCTCAAGAGATTGTGATGGAGCATGAAGAAGAACAAATGATGACCAATATGGTATTCATGGATAAACTCTATATGGTCATATAATAATTGAGATATTGGTATCATGTCTTGAAGAGATGAAGCATAGTGAAGAATTCAGTATGTCCTTCAAGACATCAAGATTAAACATGGAGTAGAGATATAGGTTGTCCAAGATGAAGCTCGAAGATTGAAGTGCGAATAATGTACCACACATGATCTTGTGGTATGGTAAGAAAGTGTCAATTGCACTTTGTGTACTAACCCATACTATGTCTTGTTTATGTTTATGAGGGTTAGGTTATTCTCATGGGCTCGCATCGAGAGAAAGATTCCAAGTGTCCATGAGAGGATGACATCAAGTGTTCATGATCATGGCTGACAAGGGCAAGTTCAAGATAACCATCCCGAAGGATTACATGCTTGAAGCTTGTGGATGATCACATGATGGACAAGTGAAGATGAATACAAAGCAAAGCTTCCCACATTATGTATGGGGGAGCTACTTGAAGACTTCACCAATGTCTTGCCTTCAACTTGATCCAAGAAGAAACATCAATATCAAGCTCAAGTGAAAGGCTCGAGTCAAAGGTATTAGTTCCTTTGGCGTTAGTGTTGTGGAGTGATGACCACCAAAAAAACATATACACTCAAGTATGGATTCTCGATAGCTATGTAGTGTAGCTCTTTTATGATTCTTGAGTTATAGGGATCCCGCACTATTAAGAGGGGATCAAAGGGATTAGTGATAGATTTGCTCAAGTCAACATCTTCTATTTCTACTTCCTCACATCATATTCCAACATAGGCATACTTCACTCCTATCCAATACAAATACAAAATGCCTATACATCTACCAAAGAAAATCCAAAGCCAAATAGGTTCCCAAATACATCATAAAACCTTTGCATAATTTGCATCCTCCATTTTCGTTGATCTTTGGTGGTTCTTTATGTGAGGACCTGGGCTTTTTCCATAGCTTCAAAACGAGCCCAAGATCATCAAAATCGGAGTCCGGATGTGAAAGTTATGCATGTTTCAGTTTTGGGGTTCCTGCTGTTTTTCTATTGGCCGGACATCCGGGGATTGGCCGGATGTCCGGGCTGCCGGGTCACCCCGGATATCCGGGATCCTCCCGGATATCCGGCCGTAGATGTCCAGAAACTGTGTTGATTTGCTGGTTGTGTCTGCCGGATGTCCGGCCCTTGGCCAGATGTCCGGGGCCTGAAAGTTGGCCGGATGTCCGGGCCTTCCCCGGACATCCGGGCCCCCTGTTTTTCTACTACGCCTGTGTACTTTGTGTGGTTTTTCTTCAGCCGCCGGATGTCCGGCCCTTGCCCGGATGTCCGGCCCGTCTCAGCCACTTACACTAAAATGGCTAGATTTCTTGGCTTGCTATATATACCCCTCTACCAATCCGGTAGAGGGTTGACCACTCCATTCAAAATATCCCAAGAACACCTAGTGGCTCCCTCTCACTTCTCCTACACCAAATCTTAGATCTCGGAGAGATTCGTGAGAGTTCTTGAGAGATTTTCCAATCAAGTGATAGATCCACTCCCTCTCCCTCTCTTGACCAAAGGAATTCGTGATTTGAGCAAGTCTTGAGCATTTCCCCCTTGATCTTGTTACTCTTGGAGGTTGGAGACTCCTAGGCGGTAGGAGTGCTTCGGCGAGGAATCAACTTGTGATTTGTCCCCCGAAAAGTTTGTGAAGGTTTGGAGGCCGCCTCAAGGTCTACCACTAGTGGTTGGGAATCCCCTTCGTGGTGATATCTCACGGAGAATAGGGTGAGCCTTCGTGGTGTTGGTGTGCCTTCATGGTAACACCCATCCCTCCAACGGTGACTAGCTTCCCTCCAAGGAAGTGAACATCGGGATACATCCTCGTCTCCGTGACTTTGGTTATCCCTAACCCTAACTCCTTAATTGTGGTTTACTTTGGTCTATTGACCTTGCATTCACTATATCTTGTTGTCCTCTTTATATTGTGTTGGTTATCATATCATAGAGATTATTTAGGCCAACACTTTATAGTCCGCAATTCATACTTGCTATTATTGATATATCTTGTGCTTAGTGTGAATTGCTAGCTTGTAACATTCATTTCCATATCTTGCGACATAACTTGTGTAAGCTTGTAGTGCTTACTTGAGTTTGCTTGTATCATTCAATTCCATATATTGTGATACAATTTGTGTAAGCTTGTATTGCTTACTTGTGGTTGTGTGTATTATTCATTTCCATATCTTGTGATATACATTGAGTAAGTTTGTGTAACTTACTTGTGCTTACTCATATCCTCATTGTTCTCATCTTGTTTATCCTAAGTTGTTGGTGCACTTAGTGAGCTTAGTATATTTAGGATTTGTGCTTGAAAAGTATCCGCTTAGTTTATTTCCGCATTAGGATTTAGCCAAATCCGTAAAAGATTTTAAAACGCCTATTCACCCCCCCCCCCTCTAGGCAACATCGTGGTCCTTTCAACTACAAAAACTAAATTAGATCATTATTATTCATCACAGGTTGACTGTCGAGTCTTTTCTTGAAAACTCTTATCTCATGTGGTGTATATGGTGGACACTCCCTCAGAGTTATTTCGACCATCGGTGATGGTCGCTTCCCCTCCTTCTCTCGTGCATTACCAAGGTATATCACAAGCAGAAGGAAGAGGAAGCGACCCCCATGACAACAGTCGGGATTCTTCCTCTCTGATATTTCGACAGTAGCATCGATAGGCTGAAAGTCAACCCGTTACATATATGGAGCAATGACATAAAAAATGGAGCACTCGATATTTCCTACTTTCTAGCACAAGTTATGCCAAAATTCATGAACAAATCTAGCAAACAATAAAAGCCAAGATAGCACTTGGGCAAGCACATACACATGCTAGTACTACACAACACTCCTCCACATATCACGGGTTGACTTTCGGTCTGTCGAGTCTTCCTTGAAAACTCTCATCTCATGTGGTGTATATGGTGGGCACTCCCTCTCTGATATATTCGAATATCAGTGATGGTCGCTCCTCCCTTTGACCCCGAGTGCATTACACCAAAATGTCTAGCACATGAGAACGAAGGAGAAGCGACCCCCACGATAATAGTCGGGATTCTTCCTCTCTGACATTTGCGACCGTCGGTGATGGTAGCACCTACTTTCATTCAAAAGTGCATTACACCAAAATGTCTAGCACCTTCGAATGAAGAAGAAGCTACCCACACAACAACAGTCAGGATTCTTCGTCCTCTCTCATATATGGTGGACACTCCTTCACTGATTTTTTGACCATCGATGATGGTCGCTACTCCTCCTTCCCCTAGTGCATAACAAAGGTCTAGCACAAGGAGAAGAAGGAGAAGCGACCCCCACGACAACAATCGACATCCTTCCTTCAAGAACAGACCGAAAGTCATAGAAGGAGCCCCGACAGAATGACAGTCAACCCGTTACATATATCGAGTAATGGCAAATCATGGGCACTCGATATTTCCTACTTTATAGCACAAGTCATGCTGAAATTCACGGAAAAATCCGGCATGACCTTTGCTAAAATAGGACATATGGAGCGCCTGAAATTTGCCAGAATGGAAATGAATCAACACTCCGGCAAAACATAGGCCACTCGGATTTTCCCTGCGATACAAAGATGTCCATACACATTGTCACAACTATTTATCTACTACTAGTACATCTATGAAACCGCATAGACCACATAGACTATGTTTACTCACTATAGACAATGGTTGTCGACCAGGCGCGGGTGTCGTCGGTGATCTTCTGGGCGTCGTCGACCAGCTCGTCAGTGATCTACGTACCCTGCGCCACATGAGCATTCACATATGAGCATTCAAACTTGATGCTCATTGCATTTCAATGGTTCAAAATATTAACAAAAACATTTCAATATATCTTATAATCCAAACATTTCATTTGGACAAGAAGCATAACTAAATAGGACCATCATACACTTACTAAATACCCTAGTTCTACTCTATTCAACACTTACTAAAAAATTCATTCGAACAATATAGGTCTCTCTCTCTCTAAATTTGGCAATGTGATGTTGACATAACTAGATACCCTAGTTCTACTCTATTCAACACTTACTAAAAATTTCTATTACTAAAATTGCAATACCTAAATTTTCTTACTACAAACTTCTATTACTAAATTTAATACCTAAAAACTTCTATTATTAAAATTTCAAAAACTAAGGGAGGTGGAGGGAGCAGGAACGAACAGAGGGGTGAGTGAGGGAGGGAGGGAGGAGGAGGACGGATCAGGCAGAGAGGAGGATGACGGACGAGGCAGGGAGGAAGGTGGGAGGGAGGAGGCGGGAGGGAGGAGGGAGAGGGAGGCGGGAGGGAGGAGGGAGAGGGAGGTGGAAGGAGGGAGGGAGGGATCGAGGTGAAGGGATGAGGAGGGGAGGGAGGTGGAAGGAGGAGGGAGGAGGAGGTGGAAGGAGGAGGGAGGAGCTACCTCGGTGGAGGACGAGTAGGAGCGTCGGCGGTAGCGGGCGATCGTGGTGGTCGGGGAGGGCTGGTGCGGGGGAGAGTGAGAGTGGAGTGGAGAGCGGAGAGTGAGGGGCGGCCGCGCGGAGAAGATAGGATGGGTTTAGCAGCAGCGTGTGTTAGGGGACAGCACTACTGCTAAACACCATAGCAGTAGCGCAGGTTTGGGCGCATACGCTACTGCTAACTTGGGCCCACAAGCCAGGAACATTAGAGCGGTAGTGGTAGCGTTGTTCGGCGTAGCTGGGCTACTGCTATTATTTTAGCAGTAGCGTGTTTTACCCAGGATGCGCTACTGCTACGGGTAGCCCCGGTGGGTTAGGTCGGGACCACTTAGCAGCAGCGTTGGGCGGGCAACTAGCTCTACTTCTATTTGGTTACTTGTAGCGTTTGTTTACACCCTACGCTACCGCTAAGTAGCAGTAGCGGTTGCCCTGTACCCCGCTCTACTGATAAGGTCCTACCTATAAGGTTTCTCCTAGTAGTGAAGCTTCTGAACCAAAGGTTGAAAATGACAATTCTTCTCCAGAACAAGGACGGCCTGAGCAGCTGTGATGTTGTGTGAAGAATGAATAATCTCTACAACACGACGTGACCAGTGATGTGCGGACTCATCGTCACGCTGAACGCAGTGCTCTAGATCAACAATCGTTGTTGGGAGTTTGCAGGTTCCCTGGAAATTCTTGATGAAATGCTCCTTCAATTCATCCTAGGTATTTATTGAGTTGGGGGGCAAATTTTCAACGATGTGCGTGCTGGCCCTTCTAACATCATGGTCAGATAATGAGCGCAGACTGCATCACTAACTTCCAGCATGTCCATGGCTAACTCATAACTCTCAATCCACTCAGCCGACTTCAGATCGGCTGTGTAATTAGAGAACTTTCGAGGACCCTTTAAGTCATGAGGCATGCATGCATCCTGCAGTGCTGGCCCTAAACATGGAGTCTCGATAGTCCGTCCAGTAGTATGTACTCCCGGCTGAGTTGTGGCGGGCGGGTTAGGCATTGCCATACGAACATACGTGGCGTTGTGTTAGTGGCATTGCGAAGAGCTTGTGCGTTATCAACAATGGTTTGAGCATCAGAAAATGCCAGCTGAACTGGGTGCAGAGGCTGCTCCCTCTGGCATCGTGCACTGCTGGAAACAGCAGGTGACTCGGCAAGCCAGCTCGTGCTACGGCTTGGGAGAGGAGTAGAATGGAGTCGGTGCTGACTGCGAGAATAATTTGCTTGTTGTGTGACTGCTATGTGCAGCATCGTGATCGTGTTCCTGGCCTCTCTTTCTATTGGAGTATCTCCATTGATCGGCATTGCTGCAAGGTTGTATGTGGCAGCTAACACATTATCAACTGGGTTAGAATAATGACACACCAGTGTCTGGTAGCGCCTGGGCTGAGCTTGAGCTATCGGCTACTACATAATTGGTTGTGGCTGTACTGGTGGCGGCGCTTGTACTATATTTGGGAGAGCCAATGGGGCCAATTGGGGTATGACTGTTCCCGCACCTGGTGTAGATGTGCCTACCCCTGGAGTTTCCTGAGGCGGCAACTCTGGCGAGTGAAAAGGCCTTGTTGGATCAATCATGGCTGGAAGCCGAGTCTGGAACCTCGTCGATGAACCAAGGATGACTCATTCTGCCAAAACCTTAGATGAATCGCCAGAAAGGGCTTATAGGAGATCACAAATTAGTGGCGGGCATGGCGGGGCACCCGCCACAACTATTTTTAAAAACAAGCAGTGACTGGTGCCAAAATGTGCCCGCCACAACCAATAGTCTAACTGTGGCGGGCGGGGGAAGTAACCCGCCACAGGTACGTTCACCTTGGAGGCCCTTATCTGTGTAACTCAGCAGTGACAGGCCTGCCCTAGTGCCCGCCACAAGTATGTGAGTAAGCACTGGCGGGTGGCTCCGCGCAACCGCCACTAGTTATCCTTGCCACATGTCCACTTCTGTCATAAAATAGCTGTGGTGGTCGCTTGTTGCCGCCCGTCGCAGCAAGAACACAGTTTATCAACCCACGCGCACCCCCGTCGCCCCCTCACTTGACTCACTCTCGCTCACCCTAACTCTCCCCATGGATCTCGCTCTCGGTGCCGTCATCGCCTCTGCCTTCTCGTCCTCTTCGCCGGCCCCGTCGGGCTCGTCGGCCATGCTGTCCTCCTCCTCGCCCCCGTCAGTCCGGCCATCACCATGGGATCCGGTATGATCTCGTCGTCCCCTCCGTCACCCGCACCAACGGCCGTGGCCACCAACACCAACACCAACGCGGCCATGGCCGCCACCAACACCAACACCAACGCGGCCGACGGGGGCCAACACGGCCGTGGCCACCACCAACACCAATGGCCCATGGCCGTGACCCATAATGGTAGGGGAGTTAGGGTTAGAGTTAGGAATATGTGGGTTATGGGGTACGACTAGGGTTTGTAGATCGTAGATTGTAGTTACATTCTTTGTTCGTAGATTCTACGAAGTTTCTTATTTATGTTCATAGATCGTAGATTGTAGATTATAGAAACTAATGTTTTGGCAAAACGTTGATTTGGGGATTCATAATAAGAGCTAATGTTTTGGCGAAACGTTGATTTATTTTCGTTTCGCCAAATTTCTAGCACTTAATATGTCCATTTTAAAATAGAGTTCATGCCCAAATTTTAATGTTGTGGTGTTGGTATTGTTAGTTACATTCTTTGTTCATAGATTATAGAAACTTTCTTATTCATATTCGTATATCATAGACCATAGACTATATGAACTTTCTTTGTAGAGATTCATAATAAGAGCTAATGTTTTGGCAAAATGTTGATTTATTTTTGTTTCGCCAAATTTCTAGCACTTAATATGTCCATTTTAAAGCAGAGTTCATGCCCAAATTTTAATGTAGTGGTGTTGGTATTGTTAGTTATATTCTTTGTTCGTAGATTATAGGAAATTTCTTATTCATATTTGTATATCGTAGACCGTACACTATATGAACTTTCCTTGTAGGGATTCATAATAAGAGCTAATGTTTTGGCAAAATGTTGATTATATGAACTTTCTTTGCAGGCGTTCATAATAATAGTTAATGTAGTGGTTTGATATTGTAAGTTACATTCTTTGTTCGTAGCTATTTAATATTTTTCTACAGGTAATATTTAATTAGTCTACTGATATTGTTAGCTACAATTTTTGTTCAGGGGGGCAATTGTCACTCTAAATCCACATACTGAGATGAGGGTTGTTTTGAGAGGATGATACCGACTATTGTCGTAGGGGTCGTCCTTCCTCTTCTCCCTCCTCTGAGAACTTGGTAAAGCAGGAGGACAAGGTGAAGGACGACATTCACCAACAGTCGAAATAACATTGAGTGTACATCATATATATACACAACCACTTGGGAGATGAACCGACTGTTGTCGTAGAGGGTCGTTCTGGCCTCCTCCTCCTTTGGTACAGTGGTAAAGGAGGAGGAGAAGGTGAAGAGCGACCATCACCGACAGTCGAAGTACTAGTCATGGAGTGCCTAGCATATGTACAACCACTTAAGAGTCAGAACTGCCCACCCGAAGAAAGACATCCAGGGTTGCCGTACACAGTTTAAGTTATCTTCTTATATAGTTGCTTTCGTATAAATGTGGTTTATCTAACTGTCAACTTTTGCGATTTAGATGGAGGAGCCGACAGGCCTCTTTACGACTTCTACAGCCCTAGATGCCGTCTTGAGGCTGGTTGGGTACTCGGTGTTCGCGCTCACCTATGCGGAGAGGACCCTAGTAGACACCCAGAAGGCTCTACAATACGCCAAGAGCGATGAAGGATCTCCCGATCTTGCGAGGGCAGCCACTAGAAGCCGCAAAGCTGCTGTAGAGAGTGCTCGAGGAGCCGTTGAGTCTGCCGAGAGAGTTTTTGAAACTGCCAAGTCTGCCCTAGCCGAGGTCGAGAAGATGATTGGAGACAAGGACAATTCTTCACAGAGCTGAGCTTAATTGCAAGTTGCTATGATGGAGCTGAACTTTTGTTTGTCAACTATTTATGCAGTGCCATAATGTGGTCTTCATGATCGATGCTTGAATGTACTTTCTCTGTTTCTATGAACGCGATAATATGATTTCCATAATGTGGTCTCCATAATTCCTGTAGACGTTGCTATATGTACTTGGGCAACTTGTTGTTAGCTTGTTTATTGACTATGATAAAATGTTCTACTAAACTATGATACATCGTAATGCATATGATCGAATATGTAAATTCTTGCTGTTGGTTATACTTTTAATCATGGTGGATGTAGCTGCGACGGGAGGCGGAATTTGACCATCATAACTACAACATCTAGCTGTGGCGGGTGGGTGGATATGCCCGCCACTGATGGGGTACTAGCAGTGGCGGGAGGTCAGTGACGGGCGGGCCTGGGAGTCTGGCTTGCCACTACTGGCCTTTTTGCGCCCGCAACTGCTAGGCATTCCTGCAGTAGTGCTCCTCCAAGCGTTTGGCCTCGCTGAGGACATCAGTATGTGCCCGTGCCAGAAGTGTGTTCTCTGCTTTGATTTCCTCCTGGATCTTGGTCATCTGTTCACGACACTTCATGATCTCCGTGTTGCCTGTGACCGCGTTCTCCGGGGTCACATCTGCAAGAAGCATGGTCAGAGTGGTCACCATCTCTGAAGTGCTTGAGACCCAGATTTCCCTGAGCCGGCAGGCATCGAGGCTGTGGCTGCCGTCCCAGCCGTCGTAGGATTCTGACCCGGTTGTACCACCGCCGTGTTCTGATTAGTGGCTGGGTCGATGATCAAACGACCCGCCTCATCATACCTAGGCTGATCCTGGGTCCCTGCCATGTAAACTGTCATGCGACGAGGCAACTTGTAAGATTCCGAGGTGACCTCATCATCTGAATATCCACCCAACCTTGTGTCAAAGAGAGGGAGGATGGAGTCCGTCTCTCCCATGGATGACCCACCGTCTGAGTCGACGAGCGTGTCACCTCCCAACAAGGACCCATAAACTGGCTCGCGATCTTGACTCGCCCCGCCAATGAAAGCGACGAAAGCCCTGGTTGAGCCGGCCTTGGAGCATCCAGGTTGAGAACGACGTGCCAATTCAACGATGTCGGCGGTCCCATCCATCTTCAGACCAAACTCACTGATTGTGTCAATGAAGGCGTGGATCTTGCTGAAGGGGACCCGGTATCCTGACTCGATCAAGTCAGCCTCGGGACCCTATCTTGAGTCGTCAATGTAGAGCTTGCCGCGCCAGCTATTCGTCATCCGGCCGATCACGTATCCCTCGAGCCCTGGAAGAGCTCCCTCCAAGAAATCAACACCACCGTGTGCAGGCCCCATGGTGGGCGCCAACTGACATGGTTTTGTCACAGCAAATGTCTTCATGAAAATACTAAGTCTTGAGGCCATCGCAACTAGGTGGTTGCTTGAACGGGGTTGATCAGGAATGAAGGACACAAGTTTACCCAGGTTCGGCCCCTCATGGTGGAGGTAAAAGCCTACCCCTGCTTGATTGATATTGACGATGATCTCAATTACAAGGATGCGGATTCACTAACCTAGCTTTTGAGAGACTGCAACTTAATCTTTTGGTCCTAGGGGCTTCCCTTTATATATTAGGTTGAGTCCCTAGATTTACAGAAGATTTCAGGTCTTACTCTCAACCAGTATCCTACTCTAACTCTTATTAATCTTGTTCTATAAGTTAGGAAAATTCCCCTCCTGGGCCTTCTTCGTGAGCCGGCCCACAGAGTTTGTGAGAGCCGGCCTCCTGTCGGGTCTCACGCTGGGCTTCTAGCCCTTCGTGATTGCCTTTGTCATGATCCGATAGTGATGTGACTCACTGAGTCGCAAAGCTCAGGGTCGGGTCACACTCATGCTGGGTCTCGACCGTGGGGAATAGCCCCAACAACAGTAGTTTGATAGTTTTGATAGTAGCAGTAACAGTAGAAATTGTAACAGGAACAGTAACAGAAGCAGTTTGTTACCGCAATAATAATAGTAACTTAGCAAAGAATAATATGAGAAAAGCATAGACATTGGATCAGCGATGGATATTTGTGTTGGATGATATTCATCATATAACAGCCACAACCTAGAGCGATACACAATAGCTCCAATTCATCAATTCAATGTAGGCATGTATTCCATATATAGTCATACGTGCTTACAGTAAGAACTTGCATGACATCTTTTGTCCAACCCTCCCGTGGCAGCGGGGTCCATAAGGAAACTAAGGGATATTAAGGCCTGTCGTGGTATCACACAGCCACCTATGGGGCCATCGGCCCCTTATGGTTCGGCAAGGGAGAAGAGCGCATTACACAAAGAGCGAAAAGCACAGAGCAGCACGACAACAATGACACGGGCAGTTTTACCCAGGTTTGGGCCGCCACGAGGCGTAAAACCCTACTTCTACTTTGGTGGATTGATGGAAGGACCGTGGTGGAGACGCAGCGCTCTAGCCCAGCAAGGTCGCCTCGGGGCGGGAGCAGCTACGCGCGTACGAGCGTACAAGGGTCCGAATCATTTCTAAGGTAGCCACGGCCCTCCTTTTATAGGTAAAGGGGTTACCACAATGGCAAAACAGTCATTTATCCAATGATTAGATAGCCACAGTGCTATCATACCTAACTCTACGGACAGGTCAGGGCGCATTAAATGCATCGCTTAGTGTCACATCATGGCGTAGCCCGACAAGCCTTGCCGTGCCATTCAGCCACCTTTTAGCCTGTCCGCGCGACACGTCGCCTGGACGGGTGTCATTTAGGGATGATCTTCCTCAGAAATGGCCTGCCACGTACCAAATAACAGCCACTTAGTCACTTGGGGGCTCAACACCGCACCGATTGGTGACTTACGTTGCTGTGAGGTGGAGCGGTGGAGCTTTGGCGGGGTAATCCGCCCTTGGCGTCCCCGGCAAGCCTGCCGGGGGAGTCTTGAGGCTTGTCTTGGGGTAACCTCGACCCCGCCAGGCTCGCCTGCCTGGCAAGGGAGGTTTTTCCTTAGTGATATCTTGCTTGTTTGGTTGGTCTTGGTCTTCTTGATCCGCCCTTTGATTTCTCAAAGAGCCATCTCTTCTGCTTGGTCTTGACTTGAATGTCGTAACCTTGCTCTTGAGCCTGTGTATAGTCCGGGCAACACACCTGGGGGTTTGTTGCACCAACAGGAGCCCCCGGGCCTGGGCTGAACGTGTTACCGAGCGTCGTCGGGGTAGGCCCTGTCTAGTACACAGGCGAGCGGGTTGTGGTAGCTCGTCCTTTGAGATCTTCTTTGCTTCTCCATTAACCTGTGCTTGAGTCAGTTTCTGGTTTTCCCGCGCGTCGCATGATGCCAATTGCAGTGGGGCCACCTTTGTAATGGCCCGTGAATGACTTTAACGAACGGGGGAGTAACTGCCAATTCACTCCTCCCACCACGTCCTTATCCTTTGCCACGTATGCTGCATGCATTGAGTGGGGTAGGTGACGGAGGCGCGTGGTGCAGGAGGGAGAGTCATGGCAGGGGCTCAGTCTTCCTAGAATTGGTGGAGAGGGGCGGTGATCCGATCCGGCCGTCGGTGGTAGCTTGGATGGGTCAGATCAGAAAGAGACCCCTCTGGGGCGGGGGCAAGGGATCAGCCCCCAGCCCCAGCTCGCCTATAAAAGAGGCGGGCAAGGATGAAGCAAAAGGCGTCCATCCACGCACCTCTCTTTCTTTATTTCTTGCCTTCTTCTTTGTTACGTTGAGGGGGAGAGGCCGGGGCCGGGCCCCAGGCTCCAGCTTGGGGTCGATGATGCCGAACGCTCGCATTGACGCTGGGGGAGTGAGTCTAGTCCGAGGGCACAGGAGATGCAGCGGTCGGGGGTGTAGGCGCCAAACTGTCCACAGCGTGGGTGGCGTTACGCTCCTCCGAGATGGTGAGGCGCCCGTCTCTCCCACATGAGCCGGCCACTTGGTGGAGAGTGCTTGCCCTGGCCACAAGACGCCGAGGTTCGTCAACTTGACGACAAGGCTCCTGGGGCTCCCGGCGCCTGCCTGGGGTGCAGCGCTCGGGATCTTTGGTAATCCCAGCACTACTCCTTCCAGCGGAGTCGGGGCGATCGTTGAAGACGGCGGCACCTTCCTGCCCTCCAAGGTGGGGAGCGATGCTCCTCGCACGCCTTGGACCCTGCCGCCGCCTGCTGTTTCCCCGGGGGAGGTGTTAGCCCAAGGGGCCGGCGTCCTCCTGGAGTGGTGGTGATGAAGAAAGAACGAGCGAAGATGGAGAAGGCGGGTGACAGGCCATCAGATCAGAGTACGATGGCACCGACGCCTTCGTCTCGTACTGCCAGCCCTCTGCCTCATCTTTCTGCCCTTCCCCTCCCTCCTTCCCTGGCACCATCATCACCGGCCTCTTTAGGATGGTTGCCGGGGAGGGGGTCGCTCTCTTGGTGCCTTCGCCTCCTCCAGCAGTCTTCCAGCTGAGCTCCGGCGGTTCTCCCCGCCGTTGCTTGTGTTGGGGCTTCTTGCTGGCCCTGGAGGTGGTGACCATTACATGCCATCCACAGAACTCTAATCTGGATTACCAGCTTTGGGGTGGAAGGATGGATCAATCGACCAAGCAACAACGATCCCTTTACGATGGTCAAGTGCGAAGGTCCCGATCGGGTTGCCGATCTGCCAGTGTTGTTTGACTGATTTTTTTCATCTCAAAACCATTGATGCTGACCTGTCACTGCTCAAGTGCTTTTCCTGCATGGTTCTAGGAACCAAAAGAAGACTTTGGGTAGATCAACGATAGATTCTATGTCTATAATGGAACATAGATTCTTTTTAGGAGGAAAGCTTAGAAGGATTCTTTTCAGAGCGTAAGAACCATCGAAGAGCATGGGATTGGTATTGCAGGCAGGGACTTTAAAGCGAGAGCTTGATCACTAAACCCCTGCTGCTTTCGATCATTCCTGCTAAAGCAGTTGGCAATGACTCATTGGAAACTTCTATTGGATCTGGGAGAAGAAGAAATCCAATCAATGGGTAGGTAGTCAATTTCTGGCGAAAGCACAAACCTTTTCTCTTACTTAAGGCGATAAAATCCATTCATTTCGATAATAATCTGTTCGAGATGTGTTTTATCGAGAAGGTATATGGTTTACGGTTCTAAGCTGTTGAGTTTGTTTTTTGGTAGTTGTTGTTTTGAAGGATTGCGGATCCAGAGTTGAAGGATGGCGAGAATCATAATTACAAGAAGGCAACTACGCGATTCAACATCATTTTTGTAAGAATGGAAGCAAGCCATAAAAATTGCTAAGCTGCTGTGACCAGAGATCGGGAGGCAAAGACGAAAGGGATGCCCTTTCTCCATCTTGACCGAATGCGTTATCTGCTGTCTCTGTTCCTATTAACCCTTGGCCGCGTATACCATTATCACAAGGGCGATACACAGGAAAAAACCAAACCATCTGTGGAACCGTTCGATGAATGTAGGTCGGTCGGAAAGAAAGTGTGGTGTAGCTGGCATCAGCATCTCTTGTCAGGTTCGCACGCACAAGGGTGGTGGGTAGGTCTCTTTACGTGTCCCGCGAGGCAAGGAATTCTTCGACCAATGATATCATGGTATCAGAGTCGCCGATCGAGATTTCTCACAGCTACCCATTATTTTCGCTTGAAAGATCTTCACATGTAGGCGGAGCCGTCCCTTTTGAAAAGTGGATCTTTAGTCCATTCATTCTAAGTACTTTATTATTTATTCTGTAGAATAAGAAGGTTTCGCAGGCATGTGCTACAGGCATTAAAGGATCGGTCCTTCACTTGCGGATCATTCGCGAGTCGAACTCGCTCTTTTGCCACGCCTTTGACTCACGAACTCGAGTCGGACTCATTCACTGCTGACTTTTTTGAGGATCGATCGTTCTTCACTCTCTTGCTATTACCCGCAGGGAGCGCAGCAACCGACGGTGCATATTATCATATAGAAAGAAGCGAAGCGTAGCAATTCGTACTACCGCAAAAGTGTTGCTAACCGCTAGGCAATAGAGTCAGCTTACGGGGTGGGGCGCAAGCAAGCGTAGCGAATCACATAGAGTTGCCCCTACCTGCCAGCGCGCAGATAGATAGGGCGGGCGAGCGCAAGGACGGATGTCTGAGCGGTTGAAAGAGTCGGTCTTGAAAACCGAAGTATTGATAGGAATACCGGGGGTTCGAATCCCTCTCCATCCGCGAGGTCATAAGTTCTCTCTTGCCTTATCTATAGATAAGAATGAATCTCCTCGACTCGACTGATATGATGCATGGAATGGGTAGAAGGTTGAGGTTATTGTGTGTCGAGCTGCTCCCTCCGCCCCTCTCCTTCGCAGCCTCGCCACTCCCGATCTTGTCAGGCTGCGTCCGGCAAGCCCTGACGGGATCGGGCTGGGTTTCTGCTCAGGCACTCCTTTTGCCCTCTCCACCTCCCACTATAGTCCCTAGGAGGAGAGGGACAAGAAAGGGATTACGGGGCACTTATCTTTTTTCAGTCTAAAACATGTAGGCATTTGCCAAACTTTAGTCCAAATTATGTAAACTTCTTTATCCATGTTTGTACTCTGTAAGATCTGTACTTGCTTATCAGCATATTAATGAAAAAGACAAGCCTTGCCGGGTACTTGTACATGTATCATGTCCATGCAGAGGTGAGGTGCCTCCATACGTTCAAGTAAACAAGTTTCCCCCTGCAAACTATCCTGCCGGTACCCTTAGTTTGCTGCCGTGGGGCAAGGCCCGCCGGGCATAAAACTATAAAAAGGGACCGGCCCCTCGTTGAACCCTCTCCATCAAAGGCAACTGCGACCACCTTGCCCGAAGCAACATTCGGGACAAAGGATGGGAGCACCTATGTTTCGAAGGTAGCGAGGTTTTCATATGCACAAGTTTTTACCTTACAGAACAGGTATGGATAAGAAGAAACTTATCTGTTTGGCTTGCCGGGGATCACTGTGTAGGCTTGTCTTCATTTCTCCTCTTCAGGATCAAGTCCACGGCAAGAACCCTGCAACTTAGTGCAAATGAAAACAGTGCTACATGCGACCTCATCTACATGATCATTCTATGCTCATGATATGCTTATGCATGCATGCAATCTTGTCGGGGGCCCCCTAGCGCTTCGTTTATTCATCTGTTGCTCAGGGTCTGCGCCTGGCTTTGTACAAAGGGTTACATGCAACATCGGCAAGGCTTGTACAAAAGGGTGGTTGCTGGGCATGGCCCGGCAGCCGCGCCTTACGGGTAGACCTTACGGAGATGCTCAATGTTCCATGAGTTTTGCAACTGAATGCCATCTCCAGTCTCCAGACGGACTGCGCCGGGTTTGGTGACTTGTACTACCTAGTAAGGGCCTTCCCACTTTGGCACCAACTTGTTTGCACCCTTGGCGGACTGAACACGCCTAAGGACAAGGTTGCCTTGCTCAAGGCTCCGGGCATGAACCCTGCGGCTGTGATAGCGACGCAAGGCTTGCTGGTAGCGTGCAGCACGCATAGCAGCCCAGAGACGGTTCTCCTCAAGTAGCACATCATCGTCACCCCGGTGCTGTTCCTGTGCTACTTCATCGTAAGCAAGCACTCGAGGTGATCCGTATATGACTTCCGTGGGGATAACTGTTTCTGCCCCATAGACTAGGGAGAAGGGAGTCTGCCCAATAGCTCGATTTGGTGTCATACGGAGGGACCAAAGAACCACCGGTAGCTCGTCGATCCATCGCCTGCCGCACTTCTGCAGCCTATCAAATGTTCTTGTCTTGAGTCCTCACAGCACTTCAGCATTTGCTCTCTCAGCTTGTCCGTTGCTTCTAGGATGGGCAACAGAGGCAAAGGAGACTTTGCTTCCGAGGGCATGAACGTATTGCATGAAGGCGCGGCTTGTGAATTGGGTGCCATTGTCAGTGATGATCCTGGCGGGCACTCCGAAACGGCACACCAATCCTTTCAAGAACTTGATAGTTGACTGTGCGGTCACCTTCCTCACGGGCTCCACCTCTGGCCACTTTGTGAACTTGTCGATAGCGACGAACAAGAACTCAAAGCCCCCGGTAGCACGGGGGAAGGGTCCCAAGATGTCGAGCCCCCAGACCGAGAAGGGCCATGATAAAGGGATCGTCTGGAGAGCTTGAGCAGGCTGATGGATATTCTTGGAGTGGAACTGGCAGGATTCACATTTGGTGACTAGCTCAATTGCATCTTAGAGGGCCGTGGGCCAGTAAAAACCTTGCCGGAAGGCTTTTCCAACCACGGCCCTCGATCCAATGTGGGAGCCGCATATGCCCTTGTGTATCTCTGCCAACAGTTCCTTTCCTTCTTCCCGGTAAATGCACTTCAATTTCACTCCGTTGGGCCTTCTTCTGTATAGAGTGTCATCAACGAACTGACACATACTGGCCCTCCGGGCTACTCTTTCAGCTTCTTCTTACTCTTCGGGAAGTTCTCCTGTTTGGAGGAAATGGACTATGTGCCACGCCCAAGTTGGAGCCTGAGGCTTGGCAACGAGGACCAATGGCACCTCCTCATTCGTGGGAGCGCACTCCTCGACTGCAGAGATTGGTAGTTTGGTGGGAGGGTGCAGCTCACTGATCGAAGGGGAGTTGTTCCCGCCAAGCTCTCTGCTGGGGGCCCAGAGGGCTCTGCCGGGAGAGGCCTGTCGGAGTCCAGTTTCCTCCTCTTCCTGTCCATTGTTGGCGGGGATACGGAGGGTTGAGTCAGATGGAGAACAAAAGTCCCTGGTTCCACAGGGAGTTTTTGCGCAGTGCACTTTGATAGATGATCAGCAATGCTGTTTTCCGCACGCGGTATGTGCTCTGTTTGCAATCCGTCAAAGCATTCCTCCAACTTTCTCACTTCCTCGATGTATGCCTCTGTCAATGGGCTTTGATAATCCTTGTTCACTTGCCTCACCACCAGTTGCGAATCTCCATGAATGATAAACTTCTTGATTCCCAATTCTGTTGCGATCCTGAGCCCCGCAAGGAGTCCTTCATATTCTGTTGTATTTTTGGTAGCCTTCTCCCAGGGGAAATGCATTCGAACCACGTACTTGAGGTGCTCCCCAGAGGGAGCAACAAGAAACACGCTAGCTCCTGCACCTTGTAGGGAGAAGGCACCATCAAAGTACATGATCCATTCTTGGGGCGCTTCCTTGCCGGGGATAACTATCTCCAACACGTCTTCATCAGGGGTAGGCATCCATTCCGCAATAAACTCCGCCGGTGCTCTGCTCTGAATGGTTGACGTGCTCTCGAACTTCAAACCAAAGCTGGATAACTCCAAAGCCCATTCCACTATCCTGCCAGTGGCCTCAGGGTTCCTCAGTATGCGTTGCAAGGGGAAGCGGGTGACAACCGTGATCTCGTGGGCTTGGAAGTAGTGGCGCAGTTTCCTTGAGACCATGATGAGGCCAAAAATCAACTTTTGCACACTAGAGTACCTCGACCTAGCCCCCTGGAACAGGGAGTTGACGAAGTACACTGGCCGCTGCACCACTTTCTTCCTTGCCACGACCTTGGAGCTGTCTCCATTACCCCGCTCCTCCATGTTCTGATCTGCCTCTAACCTTGCCGGGGCGAGTTCACTTCCTTCTCCAGAGGGGACGGCAGTTGCAGCTGCTTCTTCATCTACTTCCCGCTGCACCACCAGCGCTGCGCTAACCACTTGATTGGTTGCCGCTAAGTATAGCAACAACGGTTCTTGTGGTTTTGGAGCGACTAAGGTGGGGACAGAGGAAAGATAGGTCTTCAGATCCTGCAGCGCAGCGTCTGCCTCCGGGGTCCACTCCATGGGCCCAGCCTTCTTCAAGAGTTTGAAGAATAGCAGGGCGCATTCGGCGGACTTGGAAATGAACCTGCTTAGCGCGGCAACACATCCAGTCAAACGCCTCACGTCTTTAACTATCTTGGGTGCTTGAATCTGCTCAATTGCCTTGATCTTGTCGGGGTTAGCCTCTATCCCCCGGTGGGACACAAAGAAGCCAAGCAGCTTGTCGGAAGGAATGCCAAACACACACTTCTCTGGGTTCAGCTTCAAGTTGATCTTGCGTAGATTTGCAAACGTCTCTTCCAAGTCCTGAATACTAGTTGATTTGTCCTTGGTTTTGACCACTATATCATCCATGTAGGCTTCAATATTCCTGTCCAACTGGGACTCAAAGCCAATCTGTACTGCTCTCGCGAAAGTGGATCCAACGCTTTTTAACCCAAAGGGCATATGTACAAAGCAGTACGTGCTGCATGGGGTTATAAACGCGGTCTTCTCTTCGTCTTCCTCGGACATGAAAATCTGGTGGTACCCGGAGTAGGTATCCAAGAAGGAAAGTAGGTCACATCCAGAGGTGGAATCCACAATCTGATCGATGCGAGGCAAGGGGAATGGGTCCTTCGGGCATGCTTTATTCAGATATGTGAAATCTATGCAAAGCCTCCATTTCCCATTCGCCTTGCGCACCACCACTGGATTTGCCAACCAAGTTGGATGCAATACCCCTCTGACCAAACCAGCTGCTTCGAGTTTCTTGATCTCCTCGGCAATAAACTACTGTTGCTCCAAAGCTTTCTTTCGGACCTTCTGTTTGACGGGTCGGGCATGTGGGCAGACAGCAAGGTGGTGCTCGATTACCTCCCTGGGAACACCGGGGATGTTAGATGGTTGCCAAGCAAACACATCGACATTCGCTCGCAGGAAGGCAACGAGCGCGCTTTCCTATTTGTCATCAAGGGTGGAGCTGATAGTAAATGTACCATCAGCGCCAACCAACCCTGCCGGGACCTTCTTCACAGCAAGTGCAGCAACCTTTGATCTCTTGCTATTGAACTCTCCGGCAAATCATCAACAGGCGCAATGCAATCCGAAGAGGCGCGCTTCCCAGATTCTTTGCTGGCATCCTTGCTAGCTTTCTTCCCTTTCTTGCTTTCCTTGGCGGGACCAGTAGCTTCTGCGGCCTCTGCAGCGACTGCTTCCCGGTACATCTTATCCACGCATATGACTGCGTCCTTCTTGTCTGATGGAATGGAAATGATGCCCATCGGTCCTGGCATCTTTAGAGTGTTGTAGGCATAGTGGGATGCCGCCATGAATTTTGCCAGGGCAGGGCGACCAAGGATTCCATTGTATGGCAGGGGAGGTCGACCACATCAAACACGATCTTCTCGGTCCGGTAGTTCAGCTCCCCCCCCCCCCGAACGTTACCTGCAGCGTGATCTTCCCCTTGGGACGACTCCTGCCGGGGTTGATGCCTTGGAAAGTACCGGTAACCTTGAGCTCTTCGTCTGCTATCTGGAGCTTGCTGGTGACCTTGGGAGATATCAGATTCAACCTGGCCCTGCCGTCAACCAACATCTTTGAGACTTTGAGGTTGCGAATCATTGGTGAAACCAACAATGGCAAACATCCTACAGCAGTGGTGCGGTCAGGGTGATCCCCTTCATCAAAGATGATGGGCGTGTGGGACCACTTGAGCGGCTTCCGAGAATCTGTCGCTGGCTCCACGGCATTGACCTCACGTGCCCACTGTTTGAGCTGGCGGTGAGAGGAGTGCAAGGACGCACCTCCGTCAATGCACATGGCATCAGTGGCCTTCTGGAACTCCTGCTCGCTAGTTTCCTCTTCATCTCCTTCATCACTCCCATCATCGCATCCCTTCTTCTCACGGCCTCTGGCCGGTTTCCCTTGATACTGAGGGGCCTTGTCGTGGCCACCTCCTCCGCCACCTTGGCCCTTCCTGCCAGCACCATCTTGGTCTCTCTCTTTGTCACGCTTCTCATACTCAGCTTTTTGCTTCTTGACGAGCTGCTCAACTTGATGACACTCTTGAAGATCGTGTCCCTTAGTCCGATGGATCTTGCAGTACGGCCCGTCAGCCTTCCCAGCCTTCTCGGCAGCCGTGGCTTCCTAGCAGTCAGCACACGCGGCAACTTCCTTGCCGGGAGCCTCGGTCTTGGCCTTCTTGCAGGTACTAGGAGTGCTTGCTCCTTCAACAGCCATCACTACTTTATCCTTGCGCTTCTTGTTGCATTTCTTGTTCTTCTTCTTCTGATTGGTGGCATCGCCGTCGTCCTCTGAGTCAACATCGACGCCATCCTCTTCACCGGGGAGTCGCCTCCTCTCCTCTGTTTGGGCACACTTGTCCGCCAGAGTGTATAGCTCATTCACAGTCTTGGGCAACCGAACGTTCATTTTGGAACGTATCCTGCGGTTGCGCACGTTGGACTGGAACGCAGCTATCACAGCTGCTGGATGGATGTCTGGAATGTTCCTGTGCACCCGGCTGAACCTCTACATATACTTCCGCAAACTCTCTCCTTCCTTCTGTGGGAGGAGCTGCAAGTCGCTGGGCCACCCTGGTTCTTGATGGCCGCCCGTGAAGGCGCCAATAAACTCATGGCACAGATCAGCCCAGGTCGAGATGGAGTTCTCTGGTAAGTGCATCAGCCACGACCTCACAGTTTGGCTTGAGTGCCAAAGGGAAGTAGTTGGCGAACACCCTCTCGTCCCTTCCTTCGGCAGCTTGAACAGCGATGGTGTAGATGCTCAAGAACTCTGCCGGGTTCAATCTTCCATCGTACTTTTCTGGCATCTCTGACTTTAACGTACGGGCAGATGGCCAACGGACTTGTCGCAGCTCACGAGTGAAGGCGGTGCACCCAACCTCGAAAGGCAGGTACCCACCCCCACCAGGCATGGGTTCGTCGACGTCGGGGCCATTGCGCCTATCAGACTGGCGGTAGGTGTCACGGCATCGCTCGATGGTGACACGCGCGTCTTCCCTCCGCCCGTCTTCTCGAACCCGTCACTGGTCTCGACGCGCTTGAGGATCAGACGAAGCCATTGATACGTCGTCAGGTTCTTGGTCGCGTGGCCCTGGCTGTGCCCCCTGCGCTAGCTGTCATGGAGGGGACTGTACCGTCGGAATGGCTCCCTCGGTGTGGCCAGCAGCTTGGGCCGTTGCCGCCGTTGGTGGAGGCCGTGGCGGGCCTGCCGGCTGTGATCCTCCCGCCTCAGTGAAACCAATCAAGCTCTGGATAGTGGCCCTCCACTCATCCATTTGATTGGCCGCTGGCAAAAATCTCAACAAGAGCTGGGCCCACGCCATGGCCTCCGAAAGTGGTGCTTGGCATGGACGACGACGCAAATTGCGACGTCGCCCGACTTCTGATGGTGCCTGTAGTGGCGGCGCCATGTTCTCGTTGCCGCGAGCCAGTCGCCAGGGCGGCGTGACAACGAGGCGGATGCGCTTGGGGGTTGACGACCCCATTCGGCGCATCGTCTCGGCTAGCTTGTCCTGGGGGTGGCGCAGGCCCCGTAGCCGCACCCGCGGCGGGGGCAGCTAGGTGATTACGATTCAGGGCGAGCGCCACCGCTACGGCTGTGTCCCTCGGCGAGGTGGGGAGGCGGAGATGGAGCATTCTCCCCACCCGCACCTTGCGGAGCATGGCCGCCGGGTTGTTGTTGGTGTTGCTCTCCTCCGGTGCCTTCTGCTCCTGCTTCGGCCGTAGGGGGAACGGTGATGGCGCCGCCTGCACCGGTCACGTTCCCCGCGACGTCGGCGTTCCCATGTTCCCCCGTAGCCCCCATGGCATTAGTGGCCGCATGCGAGGGGGCCTTCGAGGTGGACGGGTGAGGTGAAGTACCGGATTTCTTCTTGGGCGCCATGGATAATGAAGTCGTTGATGAAGAAAATGATGATGAAGATGACACGCTGCTTATACTCTCGGGTTCGCGCAAACGTTTCCCCCTACCTGGCACGCCAAAGATGTCGTGGTATCACACGGCCACCTATGGCGCCATTGGCCCCTTGTGGTTCGGCAAGGGAGAAGAGCGCATTACACAAAGAGCAAAAAGCACAGAGCAGCACGGCAACGATGACACGGGCAGTTTTACCCAGGTTCGGGCCGCCGCGAGGCGTAAAACCCTACTCCTGCTTTGGTGGATTGATGGAAGGACCGTGGTGGAGACGCAGCGCTCTAGCCCGGCAAGGTCGCCTCGGGGCGGGAGCAGCTACGCGTGAACTAGCGTACAAGGGTCCGAATCCTTTCTAAGGTAGCCACGGCCCTCCTTTTATAGGTAAAGGGGTTACCACAATGGCAAAACAGTCATTTATCCAACGATTAGATAGCCACAGTGCTATCATACCTAACTCTGCGGACAGGTTAGGGCGCATTAAATGCACCGCTTAGTGCCACATCGTGGCGTAGCCCGGCAAGCCTTGCCGTGCCATTCATCCACCTTTTCGCCTGTCCGCGCGACACATCGCCTGTACGGGTGTCATTTAGGGATGATCTTCCTCAGAAATGGCCTGCCACGTACCAAATAACAGCCTCTTAGTCACTTGGGGGCTCGACACTGCACCGATGGGTGACTTGCATTGCTGTGAGGTGGAGCAGTGGAGCTTTGGCGGGGTAATCCACCCTTGGCGTCCCCGGCAAGCCTACCGGGGGAGTCTTGAGGCTTGTCTTGGGGTAACCTCGACCCCACCAGGCTCGCCTGCCCAGCAAGGGAGGTTTTTCCTTAGTGATATCTTGCTTGTTTGGTTGGTCTTGGTCTTCTTGATCCGCCCTTTGATTTCTCAAAGAGCCATCTCTTCTGCTTGGTCTTGTCTTGAATGTCGTAACCTTGCTCTTGAGCCTTTGTACAGTCCGGGCAACACACCTGGGGGTTTATTGCACTGACAAGGCCTCCTTCTAATAGAGAACCAGAACAAAGCATTAACACATGGTGAATACATGAACTCCTCAAACTACAGTTATCCCTGGAGAGTATCCCAAGTATTATCACTTTGGGGTCTACGGATTAGAACAATAACAAGTGCATATAACTAGCAGATAGGATCAAGAACTCAAATATATTCATGTAAACATAGAGGGTTCAGATCTGAAATCATGTCACTTGGGCCCTAGTGACAAGCATTAAGCATAACAAATTCATAGCAACATCAATCTCAGAACATAGTGGATACTAGGGATCAAGCCCTAACAAATTGACTTGATTACATGACAAATCTCATCCAACTCCATCATCGTCCAGCAAGCCTACGAAGGAATTACTCACTCCCTATGGTGAGCATCATGGAATTGTTCATGGAGAAGGGTTGATGATGATGACGACGATGAATTCCACCCTCTGGAGCCCCGAACAGACTCCAGATCAGCCCTCCCGATGAACAGGAGGTGGCGGTGGCTCCATATTGTAAAACATGATGGTTACTTCTCTCTGATTTTTTTCTCCGCAAGACGGTACTTATGGAGTTGGAGCTAGTTGTCGGAGGCCTGAGGAGCCCACGAGCTCACAGGGCGTGCCCCCTGAGCTCATGGATCCTGGGTGGCCCCCCTCCAGTAGTTCTCTTTGCCAATATTTTTTTATATATTATGGAAATAATCTCTATAAATTTTCAGCCCAATCCGAGAACTTTTATTTCTGCAGAAAAATAACACCTTGGTAGTTCTGCTGAAAATTGTGTCAATCCAGGTTAGTTTCTTTCAAATCATGCAAATTAGAGTCCAAAACAAGAGCAAAAGTGTTTTGAAAAGTAGATACGACTGGGACATATCAACTCCCCCAAGCTTAACTCATTGTTTGTCCTCAAGCAATTCAGTTGACAAACTAAAAGTGATAAAGAATTTTTTTTACAAACTCCTTTGTTCTCGTTGGTGTATATATACTTAACTAGTGTTCAAGTTTTCAGCAAAGATTATGAACTAACCATGTGCATGATAACAGTTAGGTCTCACATGTACTCATGACAATAACATAACCAACTAGCGAGCAATAATAAGATATCATGCCAACAATTTTTCAAAACAATCATGATATAATATGATAACATGGTATCTTGCTAACCCTTTCTGAGACCGCAAATCATAAATGCAGAGCACCTCTGAAGTTCAAGCAGCGACTAAACATTGTAATACATGGTAGAAGATATCCAGTCATGGTCACATCCGACATTAACTAGACTCAATGCATGTTAAACTAAGAATGACAATAGCGCTCTCCAAATTGGTGCTTGAATGAGAAGGTGATGACTCAACAATAATAGTAAATAACATAAAAGTAAATAGATAGACCCTTCGCAGAGGGAAGCAGAGATTTGCAGAGGTCCAGAGCTCAAAGTTAAAGCAGAGATGAATACATTTTGAGACGTGTGCTTTTCCTGTCAACATCACGACAAAGAATTTTCAATATCTTCCATGCTAAATACATTATCAGCGGTTCCCAAGCGAAAAATATAAAGTTTACTCCCCCTCAACCATACAAACACAAGCCATGGCTAGCCGAATCCTCGGGTGCCCTCCAAACAATAAACTTTTCGGGGGAGTTTGTTTTATTATATTTTTCTTTATTTTCAATTACAGGATTGTGCATCCCAATTACCAGCCTATCTTATGCAATGACAAGTGAATAAACACCCATCATGAGAATAACCCACTTAACATGGAAGATATCGACCGCCCCCACCGCTCCATGAGTGGTACAGGCACACAAAACAGATGTTTATTTGAATGACTAGAGGTGGCACATGCAAATTTACTTGGAACGGCAGAGTAATACCGCATATAGGTAGATATGGTGGACTCATCTGGAACAACTTTGGGTTTAAGGATTTGGATGCACAAGCAGTATTTCAACTTAGTACAGGCCAAGGCTAGCAAATAGATTGAGAAGTGACCAACTAGAGAACGATAACGGTCATAATCATGCATTGAGAATAATTAACATTGAATACTAGCATGAGTAGGACATAAACACCCTGAACATAAATATCATGAAGGCTGCGTTGGTTTTGAATCAACTACATGTGCGAACATGTGCCAAGTCAAGCCACTTGAATCATTTAGAGGAGGATACCATACTAACATACTACATCACAACCATTTTAATCCATGTTGACACTCAAGATAAATCATTATCCACTCCTAGATATTTAAGCATGGCATGAGCAACTATAATCTCTAACTGTCATCACAAACATGTTTACTCATAATATGCTGAATCAATAATGACTGAGTTAAACATATTTACAAAAACGAAAAACAAGAAGAATTCATACCAGCTTTCCTTCACCGCAACCACTTCATCAAATCATCGTCATTATTGCCTTTCACTTGCACGACCGAATGATGTGAAAATAATAGTGCAAGTGTCCATGGACTAGGCTGGAATCTGCAAACATTTTATTCAAAGGAGAAGACAAGGTAATATTGACTCTTCGTTAGATTAACAATAGTGCATATGAGAGCCACTCAAAAATTTCATCATGGTATTCTCCTTATGACGAATCTAAGAAAAGAAAAAGAAATTCAGAGAAACACAATGAAGTATTTTTGGAGTTTTTAGTTTTTTCTGAAGAAAGCAAACTAGCAAAGGAAAAACAAAAAGCAAGAAAAACTATTTACACGGGAGAACTCCCAACAAACAGAAGAAGAAATGAGAAATCTTTTTGGTTTTTCTTTTACTACCATGAACTAATTAAACAAGAAAGAAAAACCAAAAAGGAGTGACAAATATTTTTGGATTTTCAAAGTTTTTCAAACACACAAGAAGAAAGTGAATAATAAAACTAACATGGATATACAATGAAAAAGGATGAACACCGACAACTGGAATGAATGTGTGATACATGAATGTAATGTCGGTGAGAGATACGTACTCCCTCAAGCTTAGGCTTTTTGCCTAACTTGGTCTATAGCCATGGCTCGGAATAGCCACCTCCTGGGTAATACTGAGGCTCCTGAGTCTCCCACTGCTAAATAGGCTCTAGGGCTAGCTTTGGCTCAGGTGCTAGCTCAGGAGCTGGGGGCAGTGTCAAGCACCAATAAGCATAAATGTCTTCACGCATGATTGTGTACTTGCCCCTAGAAAGATCGAACAAAGACAACATAGGAAAAGTAATAATCTCATGAGTACCCTGACTAAATACCAAGTTATACCGAAATCGTCTCACGCCAGAGTTAATAAATTATGCTCAACCATGCTACCATAATCAAGATACTTGGTAGGTAAAAGCTCCTCCTCCACGTGTCCAATCATCATCATTCTTCAACATATTATACAATAGTTCTTCAGCCTATCCGACGGTTCGTTCCCTGAAAACACAGCCAGTACAACTATCTAGGTAGTCCCTAGAAGCATCGGTTGGTCCATTATAAAAGATATCAAGTATTACATTTTTCTTAAGAGGATGATCAGGCAAAGCATTAACTAATTGGAGAAGCCTCTCCCAAGTTTGAGGGAGATTCTCTTCTTCAGATTGCACAAATTTAAATATTTCTTGTAAGGCAACTTGTTTCTTATGAGCAAGAAAATATTTTTCAAAAAAGTAATATATCATATCCTGGGGACTACGCACACAACCAGGAGCAAGAGTATTAAACCATTTCTTAGCATCACCCTTTAATGAGAAAGGGAACAACTTAAGAATATAATGGTAGGGGATTTTCTCCTCATGAGCAAATAGGGTGGCTATATCATTCAATTTAGTAAGGTGTGCCACAACCCTTTCAGTTTCATAACCATGAAAAGGATCATATTCAACCAAAGTAATTAACTCAGGATCGACAGAGAATTCATAATCCTTATCAGTAACAAAGATAGGAGAAGTAGCAAACTTAGGATCATATTTCATTCTCTCTATCATAGCTTTTTCTTTCATCTTACTCAGTAATTTCTTAACATCATCTCTACCATTAGAAGCAAGAACTTCTATAGCTATCTCCCCATCCATAACATAACAATCAGGTATCTTAGGCATTTCACCTCTAGTAGGAGAGTTAGGCATAATAGGTGAATCATAATTTTCATCAGTTTCAGCAGTTTCAAGTTCTTTAGCTTAGTTGTTCATCAAGAAATTCACCTAGTGGCATTGTTTTATCAAGCAGAGTACAAGCATCATCAAAAGTTTCATTTGTAGCAGAAGTAGTATCATCTATTAATTGTGACATATCAGAATGAATAGCAGGTGCTGGTGTCGCAAGCCTACTTAAAATACAAGGTGAATCAAGTGCGGAGTAGATGGTATTTACTTACCTCCCCTCGTCTTAGAGGGTACGATCTTAGTCTTAGCGTCTTTCAGATTCTTCATAGTGTAAAATCCCAAGTGAACTCAATAATAGAGCTATGCTGCCCGGCAACAGTGCCAGAAAAAGGTCTTGATAACCCACAAGTATAGGGGATCGCGACAGTCTTCGAGGGTAGCATTTCACCCAAATTTGTTGATTCGACACAAGGGGAGCCAAAGAATATTTATTAGTCTTAGCAGTTGAGTTGTCAATTCATCCACACCTAGGAAATAATATTTCTGCAGCAAAGTGTTTAGCAGCACAGTAGTTTGATAGTTTTGATAGTATCAATAATAGCAGCAATAGTAATAGGAACAGTAACAGAAGCAGTTTTTAACAGCAGCAACCATAGTAACTTAGCAAAGACCAATATGAGAAAATCATAGACATTGGATCAGCGGTGGATATTTGTGTTGGATGATATTCATCATATAACAGTCACAACCTAGAGCGATACACAATAGCTTCAATTCATTAATTCAATGTAGGCATGTATTCCGTATATAGTCATACATGCTTATAATAAGAACTTGCATGACTTCTTTTGTCGTACCCTCCTGTGGCAGCGGGGTCCATAAGGAAACTAAGGGATATTAAGGCCTCCTTTTAATAGAGAACAGAAACAAAGGATTAACACATGGTGAATACATGAACTCCTCGAATTACAGTCATCCCCGGAGAGTATCCCAACTATTGTCACTTTGGGGTCTACGGATCAAAACAATAACAAGTGCATATAACTAGCAGATAGGATCAAAAACTCAAATATATTCATGAAAACATAGAGGGTTCAGATATGAAATCATGGCACTCGGGCCCTAGTGACAAGCATTAAGCATAACAAAGTCATAGCAACATCAATACCAGAACGTAGTCGATACTATGGATCAAGCCCTAACAAATTGACTCAATTACATGACAAATCTCATCCAACTCCATCACCATCCAGCAAGCCTACGAACGAATTACTCACTCCCGGTGGTGAGCATCATGGAATTGTTAATGGAGAAGGGTTGATGATGACAACGGCGATGAATTCCACCCTCCGAAGCCCTGAAGGGACTCCAGATCAGCCATCTTGAAGAAGAACATGAGGTGGCAGCGGCTCCGTATCGTGAAACGTGATGGTTCCTTCTCTCTGATTTTTTTTCTCTGCGAGACGGTATTTATGGAGTTGGAGTTTGGGTTGTCGGAGGCCTCAGGGGCCCACGAGCTCATAGGCGCGCCCTGGGGGGTGGGCGCCCCTGAGCTCGTGGCTCCTGGGTGCCCCCTCCAGTAGTTCTCTTCGCCAATATTTTTTTTACATATTCTGGAAATAATCTCCATAATTTTTCAGCCCAATCTGAGAACTTTTATTTCTGCATAAAAATAAAACCATGGTAGTTCTGCTGAAAACAACGTCAAACCGGGTTAGTTTCATTCAAATCATGAAAATTAGAATCTAAAACAAGAGGAAAAGTGTTTGTAAAAGTATATACGTTTGGGACGTATCAGAGGCCCAGGGAGGAAATTGTATCATGGCCTGGGATATGGTGTGCAGGACAAAGTGGGCAGGTGGCCTGGGTATCCCTAATCTACGCTGGCTAAGCACCACACTGCAAATGCGCTAATCCTAGCTGTAGAGGGTGATAATCCCCAAGTGCAAGGAATTGTCATAGCACTTTCCAATGATAGAGGTGGTAAGTATGGAGTGTCTAACCCACAAGGAGCTAAAGTTAATATTATTTTCTCTTAGGTCCTATCTGCCATTGATACAACCCTACGTACACTGAGCGGTTGATTTATTCAGGAAATAAAACTAGAACTATTTTGTGGGTATGAAAGGATAGGTTTCCAAGATAACAAAGAACATAAACATAAATGTTAGGTGCTGCCTAAGTAAAGATACAATATAATACATATAGCGAGTGTGGAATAGTGGTGGTATGTGCTACTTGTAATCTGCGTTGGTATTTCCCCGAAGAGGAGAGGATGATGCAACACAACAGAGGTAAGTATTTCCCTCACTTATGAAACCAAGGTTATCAATCTAGTAGGAGAACCAAGCAACACTATGTAAACAACACCTGCACACAAACAACAAATACTTGCAACCCAATGTGTAAAGGGGTTGTCAATCCCTCAACGGTATTGAGATAGATTAAATTATATAGGTTTTGATAAATAGATCTAACAAAAATATAAAATAAAATAAATAAAAGAAAATTTTAGCAAGGTATTTTTGGTTTTAATATATGATAGGAAAGAGACCCGGGGGCCATAGTTTTCACTAAAGGCTTCTCTCGAGAAAATAACATACGGTGGGTAAACAAATTACTGTCGGGCAATTGATAGAAAAGCAAATAATTATGACGATATCCAACGCAATGATCATGTATATAGGCAACACGTCCAAGATTAGTAGACCAAAATGATTCTGCATCTACTACTATTACTTCACACATCGACCGCTATCTAGCATGCATCTAGTGTATTAAGTTCATGGAAAACAGAGTAATGCATTAAGAAAGATGACATGATGTAGACAAGATAAACTCACATATGAATAAACCCCATCTTGTTACCCTTAATAGCAATGATACATGTGTGTCATGTCTCTTTCTGTCACTGAGATTGAGCACCGCAAGATCGAACCCATCACAAAGCACCTCTTCCCATGGAAACATAAATCAATCTAGTTGGCCAAACCAAACTAATAAATCGGAACAGAAATACGAGGCTATAACAATCATGCATAAAAGAGTTTAGAGAAGACTCAAATAATATTCATGGATAGATCTGATCATAAACACACAATTCATCGGATCCCAACAAACACACCACAGTTACATCAAACAGATCTCCAAGAACATCGAGGAGGACATTGTATTGAAGATCAAAAAGAAAGAAGAAGCCATCTAGCTACTAACTACGGACCCATAGGTCTGTGGTAAACTACTCACGCATCATCGGAGGGGCCACAAGGATGATGAAGAACCCCTCCGTGATCGTTGCCCCCTCCGGCAGAGTGCCAGAAAAGGCCTCTAGATTGGATCTCGTGGTTCTGGAACTTGCGGTGGTGGAAAAAGTGTTTTGTCAACTCCCCAAGGGTTTTTGGGATTTTAGAGTATTTATAGAGGCGGAGGTAGGCCAAGGAGGTGCCCGAGGGCCCCACTACCCACCAGGGCGCGCCGGGGCCTCTGGTGTGCCCTGGTGCCTAGTGGGCCCCTCGGGCCTCTTCTCGTGGCCTCCAGAAGCTTCCCGGGTCTCGTCTTGCCAGAAAAAAATCTCCAAAAGGTTTTGTTGCATTTGGACTTCGTTTGGTACGGATATTCTGCAAAGTAAAAAACAAGCAATAAACAGCAACTAGCACTGGGCACTAAGTTAATAGGTTAGTCCTAAAAAATGATATAAAGTTGCTAGTAAATGTATATAAAACATCCAAGATTGATAATATAACAACATGGAACAATCAAAAATTATAGATACATTGAAGACGTATCAGTATGGTGTGTGGAATTATCCCTAGGCAGTTAGCTAAGTTACTAAACCAATCATCGTCATTGCAATTTTATATGTGGGAGAGGCCTGTGCTAACATACTATATGTACTTGGAGTCAGACATTCATATGATTGGAACTATTAGCAAGCATCCACAACTACTAACAAGTTCATTAAGGTAAACCCAAACATAGCATTAAGATATATTGGTCATCCTTCAATCCCATATGCATCAATTTCTACACTCATCCTCGGTAATATTTGTCACTTTGGCTGGCCCGTGCATAGTCCTATCAACATACTACTATCCCTAAGATGTGATCCACACTGATGGAGTCAAATCCATTAGATCTCAGTAGGGGGCCCTGAGCTGGTAGCCTTGGCATGATGGTAACGGGGACACTTGATTTTACCCAAGTTCGGGCTCTCTCAAAGAGATAATACCCTACGTCCTGCTTTGATTGTATTGATTGAGGGGGTACAAAATACATGTTATTCTACCACGAGATCGCGTGTCTAAGTTGGCGTCTATGGTCTACACCCCTCAGTTTATATAAACACCAGGGGTACCTAGGGTTACACATAGGTCGGTTACATCTAAGGGTAATCTCACCGAAGGTCGCCTCTAAGTCTTGGAGTGAGTGCCAAGTCTTTGGAAGATATCATCTTGATTCTCCTAGGGGGCCTGACGGATGTAGTGGTGCAACAACGTCCTATGCAAATGGTTTTTACCCCCTTTCGGTGACATGATTTTAAACCATCACCTTTCCTGTGTGGGCGATAGGGGTTCCATCCCACACGAATCAGACTAATCATTGGCGATAGGGTGGACGTGTTGGAAATATGTCCTAGAGGCAATAATATTGTATTATTATATTTCCATTTTCATAATTAAGAGTTTATATTTCATGCTATAACTGCTATGATCCTAGAATGTGCGATTCAGTGGAAAACTCATATGCACGTGTGGAATGATAAATGGTAAAGAATAGGTTCCTAGTCTCGCCTCTAAGACTGGCTCAAGTGTTGTTGGTGATCATGTTTTCTGGATCTTAGGATATCGTTAAGTGTAACGATGGTCCTAAAACAACATTGAGAGTATGACGTTGGAAGAACGATCATATTGAATCGACCCAAACTTGTTTGTTATACTTTGAGATAATATCGTCTGAAATAAATTGTTATAACACAGAGTGTTAACATGTGTTTTTTCTCCTTAGACCATGAGGGTATCGTAGTCACTTCTTACTGTACGATGAGCTTTGGGGTTTCTCAAACGTTATCTGTAACACGGTGATCATAACGACAACTTACAGGTTCATCAGAAAGTTTGACAAGGGACTAGATAGCTCGAGAGTGGGATTTTCTCCTCCTATGATGGACAGATATTCTTAGGGCCATCTCGGTGTGACGGCATCCATCATCGCCTAGCCAGACACAGGTGACTATGTCACGGGGATGCCGAAACACTTCCATGAGAAATAAGAACAAAACCAGTAAGCGAGGATGACTGTATAGTGAGCATCGGTACGACTCAGAAGGATACTGATGCATCTTGGGTTTTGTAAAGTATTGCTGAGGAAAGGGAACATCACATGATAACCAAAAGTTCACTCGAATGTCATTCGTGTAATCATGGGGATCGATATGGACGTCCACGGTTCCGGTATCGGTCATTGAACGAAGGGGTTTCATTCATGTCTATGATTTACCTAACCTATGGGATCACAAGGTTAAGGTAATCATGATCCGCAGAGAGTTAGTAGGACGAGAGTATTGAGTATTTATTTGTGGAATTGTTTCATTAATATTCGGAATAGTTTCGAGAGGATCCGGAAGCGTTTCGGGGGGAAGGGTTTCGGAGTTTATCGGGCAATACCGGGTATTACAGATAAATAATATATAGGTGGAAAATGTTTCCGGGATGATAAATTAATAATAAAAGGCTCTAGTGATTTTAGGAGGCTTTTATATTTAATTTAATATCGACGGGCCTTAAAAGACCAAATGGTGGAGGGAGAATTGGGCCACAAGGGCCGATGTAAGGGAGGCACCCCTTTCCTCTTGTGGGAGGCCGAATAGGGGTGGGAGGAGGACTCCTCCTTCCCCCCTTTGGCTGGTGCAAGGAGGGGAGTCCTTTCCCTCCTTGTGGCGCCCCTCCCTCTTCCCTCAACCTATATATACTAGAAGATTTGCACTACAAAAAGAAGACACTTCCGTGACATTATGGCCCGAACGAAAACTTTTTGTATCAAGGATGTGACACTTCTATGACGATAATTGTGAAAAAACATGTGTTATCATAGATGTGGTGGGCTCCTACTTCCATGACAAAAAATTATGACAGAAAATGGGATTTTTGTCCTGGGCGGGCCGGAGACGCACCTGGATGACATTCTTTGGGTCGTCCATGACGTAAAATCATGGTAGAAGTGAGGGCGAGGAGATTTTCGGGGAGTTCCTGGTATGCGATGGGTGGTCAGGCCAAAGCGATAAGTCGTTTGCGTGTTTCTCTCGTATGCACGTGTGTGTGCGAGCCGTGTTCATTAACTGAACCCGAGCGAGGCGTTCTCTTACTGAACCGTAGCGATAGATCGATCCCTCGCACTACGTACTGAACACGAGCGATCCATACCACTACATACTGAAGTCGATCGATCCCTTCGCTGCTAACTAAACCCGAGCGATTCCTTCACTGCTAACTGAACCCGAGCGATCGATCGCTTCTGCTTCCTGAAGTCGATCAATCGATGCTTTGCATCGAGTCCCCGTGTGAGACGTAGCTGGTTGGTTGCCTCTCGATGAACAGTGCCCGTTGTTGACGCACACGTGATACGTAGAACGTGTCGAGACTTGCATCGATTGAGCCCCTTGTGTGAGACATGGTGAGTTGACCTAGCCAGTTGGTTAGCTGTGGATGAACAGTTCCTGTTGCTGCCGCCCGCTCGTACGCCTCACCTCAGCCGGTGGGGGTTGGATGAACAGGACCCCGTGGTAGTAGGCGGTTGCTGCTGGACGAACAGGACCCTGAGGAGGCCATGCCGAGGTACGCCACACCCTAGAAGGTTGGGGGTGGATGAACATGACTTCGTGGATGCCGTGGAAGCTGGAGGAAGTCGACAATGATGAACAGTAGCCTGTGGAGTCCTGTTTTGTGGTACGCCACACCCCTCCCGATGAACAGGACCCAGTTTCAACCATAGGCAGTTGGAGAGAAGTCTGTTTTGTCTGTTTTGCGATACGCCAGACCCCTCCTGTCGGTGGTAAAACCGGAAGACCTCGGGGTAGGGGGTCCCGAGCTGTGGATCTCGGATCAGTGGGTAGCTAGGGACGACAGAGACAGTATTTACCTAGGTTCGGGCCGTCTCGAAGAGGTAATACCCTACGTCATGTTTTGATTGTATTGATGGTTGTGTATCGAGTACAAGCTTGATCTACCTCGAGATCGTAAGTTGTGTTCTAACCCTAAGGCTAGGTAGACGTGATTATGATCGGATCCCCTCTACAGGCTAAACCCTTTGGCTTATATACACCAGACGGGTACCTAGGGTTACATGGTCGGTAGCTGATCTAAGGATGCACATGGCGGCAGCCGAAGATGTCCTTGGAGTACACATCAAGTCTTTGGCAGAAGCTGTCTTGATCACGTCGAGGTGCGAGGCTTCCAGAGTCCTTCCGTATGAGAACAAGGGTCCATAGGCTCGACCCGAGGACTGTGTGCAACTAGGTTGGTACCCCCTAGTCAAGGAAAGTAGCCCCTGAACCGGCCTTCTATGTTGAGGATGATGCTCTTCGACCGGGTGACTTCATCTCCAGAGTCTTTGGCTTGACAGACGAGTTCCTCCTTCGATGATCCAGGATCTTCCCCTTTATTTCGAGCTATCACGAACCCTTCTTCAGAGGAACCACCCCTCCACCCCCCACCCAATCAGGGTTCACCCGAACTTGTTATCATTCGAAGACTTGGGGTTACTTAGCCTCGAAGGCCAGCCGGACAGGTGTGAACAGTACCTATAGTCTGACAACTTTACCAAAGCAGCACCACCTATAATTAGGCGGGTCAGTTACTGTTGCTTGAATCGTGGCCCGAGGCAATTTTCCCATTGGCACGTCCCGTTGAAACAGAGATCGTGCCCATTTTTAAGGGATATCATCAAGATTTTGTTTCTCCCCGTACGCATAATGGCATCTTTTTTCGAATAGTGGCGATTTCGATGGCACGTCCGGGGGGACTCTTGCCCTTTTACCAGCCTATAAGAGCAAAGGGAAAGCGATAACAATAGCACGCTTCCACTCCTCCCTACCTACTACCTTTCGAGATCTAGCGCCCCAGATCCAACTCTGAATCCACACCACCCTCTTAGTGCCCATAGCACCCCTTCTCAGCCATGGCCGACACCACCCTCTTAGCGCCCACATCACCCCCTTCTCAGCCATGGCCAGCGCCACCCTCAAGGGGCACTAGGCCTGCTCCTCCGTCACGGAGGGTACGATCCTAGGGCTGCGAAGCGCACAATACATCCCTGCAAATGTCACCACCCGACCGCCGGGTCCAAACCAACGCGTGCCCACTCCCAACCCTAGGGAGAGGGTAGTATTCATTCCCCACCTTGTTCGAGGTCTAGGGTTCCCGCTGAACCCTTTCATGCATGGGATCCTTTTCTTCTACGGGATGGATTTCCATCATCTGGCCCCAAACTCCATCCTCCACCTCGCCTCCTTCATCATCACCTACGAGGCCTTCCTCCACGTCAAGCCACACTTCGGGTTGTGGCTGAAGACGTTTGGCATTAAGCCAAAGTACAGCGGCTCCGAGCTCGCAGAATGCGGGGGAGAAATGCTCAACAAGAACCAGAAGGTCGACTGGTTCAAGGGCACCTTCATCGAGATCAAGGAGTGGCAGCGTGAGTGGTTCTACGTCACCGAGCCACATGGCACCGGCCAGGCCGAGGTCCTAGCCTTCTCGGCTGGTCCTCCGAGGAGGCTCACATCCTAGAGGAGGAAGGGCATGTGTCGGGGTTCTGGGATCGGGGGTACCCAGACCCATCTGCCTACGGCCCCGCGTGTGGCTCCACCAACGGCCTAGTACGGCCCAACTCCAAGGCTTCACGAGCAAGACCCTCGCGAGCCCCCCCCCCCCCCCCCCCCCCGCATAGCGAGGCGAATGACATCAAGGCCTCCCGAGGAGCGGCCTCCCGCGGCTGCCTCCTGAGGAGCGGACATCTCAAGGCAGGCACCCCACCTCGCGAGGCGCGTGGTGACATGAGCCATGACGAGCAGAGCCAGGAGGGCGCCAGCGGGCGTAGTCCAGGACAGTTTCCTCTTTGGTGCTAAGGAGGAAAGGACGTACGCGGGTTCCCAAGGAATCCCCCAAAGGTTTCCATTCTAGTGCAACAAGACCAAGACCACAGGCTCGGCAGGATGGAGGTCATCACCGAGCCCACCATTGTGTCAGGACCAGAAGCATTGCAGGCGAAGACCACCTTTAGTCAAGATAAGATGTACTCCTGTCCCCCTTTGAAATTGGTCACTGTGGTATCCCTTCCCGCCTAAGCCATGAGGGAAGAGGACCAAGGCCACTATAAATATAGGTAAGTCTCCGTTGTAGAGAGGGATCAAATCCTTCCGTCCTTGAGCTCTCCCAAGGCAGCTCCCACTTGTACTAGTTCATAGTCATCCTCCTTGTGAGGCAATCCACCACAAAGCAGGAGTAGGGTTTTACACCGCAAGTTGGCCCGAACCTTGGTAAATCACGGTGTTCGCTTCTTCTTCCCGCTTGCCCGAGCTCGACGGAGCCAAGCTGTGAGGTGGTGAGCAGCGAGCCGTAGCCAGGCAGGATCCTTCATTCACGCCCCAGAGTTCGAACCTTGTTGGGTCCGCGGAGCCCCGATTCTGACATTTGGCATGCCAGGTAGGGGCGTGTCGAAGTTCTTCCTCTTTCGTCTGCCTCGCCTCGTCCTCGCTTCATCACCCCTCATGGTCGAGGCCGTTCAATCCGCCATTCATGGGAACACCGCGGGTTGCCCGGCCTTCACTCCTGACCTGCGCCGAGTGCAGTGGCCAGTGAGGTTTAGGCCGATGTTGCCCCCGCGCTATGATGGCACGGCAGACCCCGAAGAATTCCTCCAGCTGTATGCCTAGGGCATCCTGGCGGCGGGCAGCGACGACAAAGCCGTGGCAAACTGGCTCCCTCTAGCCCTCATGGATATTCCACGCTCTTGGCTCCGCAGCCTCCCGGAGGCCTCAGTGTCCTCTTGGGGAGAACTCCGTTGTCGATTCATCGAGTGCTTCGCGGTTTCGGGGCCCCACACGGTCCCGTGCATCCTCGGTCGGTCCCAAGCACCTGCATCTGGTCGCCACGCCAAGCAGCTCTTCCCCCGAGCGAACGGCGCTCGGCCTTAGCCTGAGGCCTTGCAGAGCTGAGTGCGGCCCGAGGTCGTCATCGCCTTCGACTCCAGGGACCACCCCAAATCTGCAGCCGCTACTGGTGCGCTCCCCATGCTGTGTGCGCCCAGGGGGGTTGTGCCCCACTCGATGGCCTCCCGCACCGCCTCTTCACCCTATAAATTGCCAAATATTCCAGAAACCCTAGGGGAGTCGACGAAACACAATTCCAGCCGCTGCAAGTTCCAGAACCACGAGATCCAATCTAGACACCATCACGGAGGGGTTCATCATCCTCATTGGTGCCTCTCCGATGATGCGTGAGTAGTTCATCATAGACTTACAGGTCCGTAGGCAGTAGCTAGATGGCTTCCTCTCTCTCTCTTTTGATTCTCAATACAATAGTCTCTTGGAGATCTATTTGATGTAACTCTTTTTTGCGGTGTGTTTGTTGGGATCCGATGAACTTTGAGTTTATGATCAGATCTATATCCATGAATATTATTTGAGTCTTCTTTTGATCTCTTATATGCATAATTATTTATAGCCTCGTATTTCTTCTTTGAATCTTTGGTTTAGTTAGGCCAACTAGATCAATTTTTCTTGCCATGGGAAGAGGTGCTTTGTGATGGGTTCGATCGTGCGGTGTCTTTCCCAGTGACAGAATGGCAGCAAGACATGCATGTATCATTGCTATTAAGGATAACAAGATGGGGGCTATTCCTACATGAATAGATCTCGTCTACATCATGTCATCATTCTTATTGCATTACTCCATTTTTCCATGAACTTAATACACTAGATGCATCCTGGATAGCAGTCGATGTGTGGAGTAATAGTAGTCGATCCAGGCAGGAGTCGGTCTACTAATCTTGGACGTGATGCCTAGATATTGATCATTGCTTTGGATATCATCATAATTATTCGATCTTCTATCAATTGCCCAATAGTAATTTGTTTACCCACCGTGTGTTATTTCTTGAGAGCAGCCCGGGTCTATTCTTTATCATATTTGCTTTGAGATCTATTTTTATTTGCTTTTGTTTTCAGATCTATTATTCCAAAAACCCAAAAATACCTTGCTGCACTTTTTTGTTACTTATTTTATTTCATGTTTTATCAAGATCTATTTATCCAATCTACACAATTTTTATCCCGTCAACTTGACAATTTCTGACGCCGTTACCCGTAGAGGGATTGACAACCCCTCATAAGCATCGAGTTACAAGTATTTGTTCTTTGTGTGCAGGTACCGTTTACATAGTGTTGCTTGGTTCTCCTACTAGATTGATACCTTGGTTTCATAACTGAGGGAAATACCTACTGTAGCTGTGATGCATCATCCCTTCCTTTTTGGGGAAATACCGACGTAGTTCAAGCGACATCAAAAGGAATTTCTGGCGCCGTTGCCGGGGAGACATCATCAACATCTATCAGGTTCCTAATCTCATCTCCGTGCAATTTACATTATTTGCCATTTGCCTCTCGTTTTTATCTCCCCCACTTCACAAAAAATTGCCATTTTATTCGCCCTCTTTTTCGTTCGTTGTTTTCTCATCAGATCTGTTTTTGTTTGCAATCTTGTTTGCATAGTCACGATGACTCAAGAAAACACCAAGTTGTGTGATTTTTCCAATACCAACAACAATGATTTTATTAGCACTCTGATTGCTCCTCCGGCCACTAGTGCGGAATCTTGTGATATTAGTGCCACTTTGTTGAATCTTGTTATGAAAGATCAGTTTCCCGGTACTCCTAATGAGGATGCCACGTCCCATCTAAACACATTCGTAGAAATGTGCGATATGCAAAAGAAAAAAGATGTGGACAATGATATTGTGAAGCTGAAATTATTTCCTTTCTCTTTGAGGGATCTTGCAAAAATATCGTTTTGTTCTTTGCCTCACAATAGTATCGATTCTTGGGATAAGTGCAAAGATGCTTTTATTACCAAGTATTTTCCGCCCACGAAAATTATTTCCCTTAGAACTCAAATCATGAATTTTAAGCAACTTGAGCATGAACATGTTGCACAATCTTGGGAAAGAATGAAGTTGATGCTAAGAAATTGTCCTACCCATGGTTTAAATCTTTGGATGATCATACAAATTTTTTATGCGGGATTGAACTTTGTTTCTAGAAATCTTTTAGATTCCGCCGCGGGTGGTACTTTTATGGAAATTACTTTGGGTGAAGCTATTAAATTGCTTGATAATATTATGGCAAATTATTCACAATGGCATACTGAAAGAGCACCTACTAGTAAAAAAAGTTAATTTGGTTGAAGAAATTAGTACGTTGAGTGAAAAAGTTGATGCTCTTATGAAATTGGTTGCTAATAAAAGTTCTCCTATTGATCTTAATGATGTACCTTTGTCTACTTTGATTGAGCAAAATAGTGATCCCGTAGATGTGAATTTTGTCTCGCGAAACAATTTTAATAACAATGCTTGTAGAGGTAATTTTAATCCTAGGCCTTTTCCTGGAAATTCCTCTAATAATTATGGTAATTCTTCTTACAATAATAATAGGAACACCTCTGATCTTGAGAATAATATTAAAGAATTTACCAATGCTCAAAAGGTTTTCAATACTACGATAGAAGAAAAGTTGAATAAGATTGATGATATGTCTAGAAGCATTGATAGAATTTCTCATGATGTAGAAAATCTCAAGTTGAAAATTTTTGTACCCAAGGTTGATGAATCAATTAAAGCTTTATATGTTTCTATGGATGAAAGTAAGAAAAGAACCGCTATGCTTAGAACTAAAAGAGAATTTTTAGAAAGAGCGTTTTCTAGTGATTGCTTTCATAAAAATGATGAAGATCTTAGAGTGATTGGTGTTTCTTATATTGATTCCTTGTTTAGTAAAGTTAAAATTGATGATAAAGGGACTGAATAAGAGTCAACTTTAGTTGGAAGGCGTCCCGACAATTTGGAGGGTGAAAATCTTGATGAAAAAAATTGATAAAAGTGGGTTTGGAGAGGTCAAAACTTTAACTAGTGATGTGCCCACTCTTTTGGATTACAAAGACTTTAATTATGATAATTTCTCTTTGATTGATTGTATTTATTTGTTGCAATCCATGATAAATTCACCCCATGCTTATGAACAAAATAAAGCTTTTACTAAACATATTGTTGATGCTATGATGAAAGCTTTGGAAGAAAAGTTGGAGTTAGAGATTTTAATTCCTAGAAAATTGCATGATGAATGGGAACCTACACTATCGAAGTCAAGATTAAAAATTATCAATTTTTTGCTTTATGTGATTTGGGTGCTAGTGTTTCCACAATTCCGAAATTTCTATGTGATGTGCTTGGTCTTACTGATATTGAAGAATGCTCTCTTAATTTGCACTTGGCGGATTCTACTATTAAAAAGCCTTTGGGAAGAATTAATGATGTTCTTATTCTTGCAAATAAAATTATGTTCCCATAGATTTTATTGTTCTTGATATTGATTGCAATCCGTCTTGTCCAATTATACTTGGTAGACCGTTTTTGCGTACTATTGGTGCCGTGATTGATATGAAAGAAGGCAATATTAAATTTCAATTTGCACTAGGAAAGGGTATGAAACACTTCCCTATAACAACAATGAAGCCACCATATGAATCAATCATGAGGGCATCCTATGGATCTAAAACTAAAGATGACAATACTTGAATCTATGCATTATGCCTAGCTAGGGGCATAAAACGATAGCGCTTGTTGGGAGGCAACCCAATGAATAAAATTTATTTTTGCCTTTTTGTTCTGTTCTTGAATGTTTGCACAATTATGCCTCTATTATGATTGTGTTTTTTATGTTTTAATTAGTGTTTTTGCCAAGTAAAGCCTTTGGTATAGCTTTGGTGATAGTTGATTTGATCCTGTTTAAAAACAGAAACTTTTGCGTCCAGTAACAGAATTTTTTAAATTCACATAAGGGACAAAAAATTCCGAATTTTTTACACACCATTGGTATACAAATTGCCTCTGTTTTACTAATTTTTCAGAATTGTTGGAGGTACCTAAGTATGAGAGGAATTCGCATCTTGACAGACTATTCTGTTTTTGACAGATTCTGTTTTCTTTGCATTGTGTGCTTATTTTGATGAATCTATAGATTGTATCGGGGGGGGGGGGGGGTATAAGCCATGGTAAAGTTAGAATATAGTAGATATAATGCAATAACAAAATTTGAATGGGTTTTCTACAGTACTTAAAGTAAAGATTGGTTTTCTTATACTAACGGATCTCATGAAGGTTTTGTTAAGTTTTGTGTGATTGAAGTTTTCAAGTTTTGGGTGAGATCACGATGGATGAAGGAATAAGGAGTGAAAAGAGCCTAAGCTTGGGAATGCCCCATGGCACCCCAAGTTAATATTCAAGAAGAACTAAGCAACTAAGCTTGGGGATGCCCCGGAAGGCATCCCCTCTTTCTTCTAACGACCATCGGTATTTTACTTGGAGCTATATTTTTATTCGTCACATATCATGAGTTTTTCTTGGAGTGTCTTGTATTATATGAGTCTTTGCTTGTTTTGCCTTTTAGTTTGTCACAAGTATCCTTGCTGGACACATCTATTTGAGAGAGCCAAAATTATGCTATGATTTGTTAGAATTGTTCTATATGCTTCACTTAAATTTTTTGAGCTATGGAATTGCTCTAGTGCTTCACTTATATCTTTTTTAGCACGGTGTGCTTTAATTTTTTTCTAAAGAAATGCTCTCATGCTTCACTTAGATTAATTTGAGAGTTACTAAATTTTTAAGAAATTCTCTCATGCTTCACTTATATTATTTTGAGAGACGAAATTTTGTATGCTCATGTTCTTCACTTAGATTTGTTTGAGCTCGTCAAAAGCAATTGCAATATATGAAACTAGTCCCAAAGTGATAGATATTCAAGAGGGATATAATAAAAACTTTCATGAAGATCATTGGACAAAATAAACTTGATTCTTTGTAATAGTTTTGAGATATGATGATAGTGATATGTGAGTCATGTTGGTGAGTAATTATGCTTTAGTAAGAATATTGGTGTTAAGGTTTGTGATTCCCTATGCAAGCACGAAAGTCAATAGTTGTGCAATGAAATTACATCCTACTTGTGGTGCATTATTTGGTGTTAGTTATGCTTAATGCTCGCTTATGTGATTTTTTGTTTCTTGGTTGGTTGCTTCTCAATATTTTTTGCTAGCCTCCACTTGTACTAAGTAGAAATATTACTTGTGCATCCAACATCTTTAAACCCAATTTTGCCATATGAGTCCACCATACCTACCTATATGCGGTATTTTCATGCCGTTCTAAGCAAATTTGTATTTGCCATCTCTAATTTTCAAAATAAATTTCCTTTTTTGTGTGCTCGTACCGCTCATGAAGCAGCAGGGGGTGGCCAATATTTTCCATGCTAGATGTGTTATTCTCAAGATGAGTGTTTATTCACTTGTCATTGCACGAGAGTATGGCGGTAATAGGGATGCCCAGTCCCGAAATGAAAAAGAAATTTACTTTATGTTGTCAAATAATAAATTCCTTGGAAAGTGTTGGTATGGACAGTACCCGTGGATACGGCTAGCCATGGAATGTGAAAGAATGGTGGAAACACTAGTGGAGAAAAGCCTAGCTACGGCGTGCCAAAAACAGCCTTGGTGGCATGGACACCCGACACCACCAATATGGCGCTAGTGTTAAAAATTAGCGCTGGCGTTGGCACCTATGCCATCAATATTTTGGACGGTAATGGCGTGCTGAGTTGTCCACGCCAGCAGTATTAGTCATCAGTTGTGACGTTCCATGTTTTCTTGATGCCACTACTTTGATTTTCAAATTTGAAACAAAAATTGTACAGCAGCGATTTCAGCCAGAATGACAGCATAATCCAGTTTAAGAACAATCACTAAATCAACTATAAATAGACCCAATGACAGCATTTAAGTTCAACAATGCACTTATTGATATAGTTCAACAAAGTAGGCTAAGTAACACACATATGAATGTACAAGTTCAAATAAATAGAGGTGATAATAACATGATATCTTCCATGCATGCCAACTAGCTAAGTACGACTTTTCGGCGGGCGGAGTCAGGGTCATAGTCCGGAGTAAGTGCACCATCATCGCTGTCAGCAGGCTTGTAGTAGACCATAATCTCGTCACGATCGTAGTCGAGGTAAAACGTGGCTCTCTCCCCAGCTTCCATCTCGTAAGCATCTGCAAGGGCTTTCCAACCAGGGCAACCGAAGTAGGTGCGGTTTGCGTTGTTGGTGACAAGACAATTGAAATTTTGGGCCGTCAGCATCTTCATGAGGGTGCACTGGAATGTGATGGTGGCATCAACTGGAACTTTAAACTTCTCTAAGAAGTCACGCCTTGCCCCGCAAGGGATGACCTGAGCAAAATTGAAAGAAAGAAGTAGCTAGCTAGTTACACAATTGTCTTGTCATGCATGAAACTCAATCAAAACACATGTTCAACTAAAACACACCGTCCTAGTGAGGAAGTCATTCGGCAGATCTATGAGGAACTTCTTATCCTTTTGGAATCTCACCGAACCACAGGTCTCACATGGGGCATCCATTTACTGCTTTCATTCATGAAGTTGAGAAAAACAAGCATACATAAGATGCACATAAATATAATGCAACATAATAAGCAGTTAGTACGAACCAGTGCTATCCGCCCATCTAGTTATTAACACATACGTACTTGTAATAAAACATTTCTACAAACCATGCGTAGTTCAAACATAAAACATGCATAAAGTTAAACATTTCATATGAAATAGGTAGCGCACGCTAAGCTAGTGGCCAGAGGGACCGGCCTCGTGGTCGTGCCTAGTCGACCTACGACGACACCCCTGCTGACCCTCCTCCTCACGCTTCAAGGCATCCCAGTCTATGGGATCCTCCTCTACGCTCTTCCTGGCTGCATACTGAAGTAACATCCTCTTGTTGGCCTCCACGAGTTTGTCATCTCTCGCAAGCTGGCTCACCAATGGGTCGAAGAACTGCATCTCGGCCTCTTTGCTCTCCTTCTCCTCAACCCTAGTGCATATCCTCATGTCCTCAGGCGCGAGGAACATCGCAAACTCACGACACTCAGGGAAGTTTAGATTCGCCCCTTCCTGAAAGAACTCTACTGCCATGGCATCATAAGCGCGCACCGCTAAATCCGGGGTGTCCCAATGGCCAAGTTCGTGGACGACATTGTCCTTCCTAATGGTGGCATAGTACTTATTTCCCTTCTGTCGCACACCACGAAACTTCGGGGCCATCTGTGACGATGCATATATATAAAACTATAAAGTTAGTAAAAAAATGAGCATATTAACGAGTACCTGCAAAACCTACAATGCATAACACGTTCTTTCACAACAAGTACACTACTAGAAATACAATAAAATTACACTATCTAAAATCATAGTCTACAACTACACTACATTATGTCACCACAAGTACACTACTAGAAATACAATAAAATTACACTATCTAAAATCATAGTCTACAACTACACTATACATTCTTTCACCACAAGTACACTACTAGAAATACAATAAAATTACACTATCTAAAATCATAGTCTACAACTACACTACATTCTTTCACCACAAGTACACTACTAGAAATACAATAAAATTACACTATCTAAAATCATAGTCTACAACTATACTAAAATTTTACACTACTCGTATACACAAAATTCGATATTTTTCTACACTACTATTACACTACACTAAGTAGAACTCACCCGCAGCGGCGGTAGACGGCGAGGAGGCGTTGCGGGCGACGGGGCCGAGGGCGGTGGCCGGGGTGGATGCGGAGGCGACGGCGACGGGGGCTTCAACGGAGGCGACGGCGACGGGGACGGGGACGACGGCGGGGACGAGGGCGGTGGCCGGGGTGGATGTGGAGGTGACGGTAACGGGGGCGGGGACTTCGGCGGTGGAGGCGGAGGCGACGGCGACGGAGACTTCGACGGTGGAGGCGGAGGCGACGGGGACTTCGACGGTGGAGGCGGAGGCGGCGGCGGCGGTGGAAGCAGCGAAGGCGAGGGCGACGGGCGTGCCGGCGATTTAATGGGGATCGACGACGGTTGTGGGTTGGGGGTTAATTTAATCAATATCTACTGCGGGGGGCGGCGGGGTAATTGCTGGCGTTGGCCTACGCGGCCAACACCATTGCTATCTATCACACATATTGTTTTTTACTTTTAGTTATGTGTTAGACATATTGTTTTTTATATTTATATAGATGTTTAGTTTATTATTTTATTTTCCTATTGTTTATTATATTGGTATTTTTAATAATTATTTTGTGTAAATATGTAACCATACAAAGGAAACTAATAATTAGAGAACACCGGCGAACATCGATCGATCTCATTAATCTAGCATAGATACATAATAGTTGAAGGATGAAAATAATAACATATATATATAACTTCTAGTACTACACACTCTTGATCTAGATTAAGAACATCATCAGTGTAATGATTCCCACGAGAAAAAAAGGTGCCACCGATCCAGCAGGGAGAATGAGGCCAAGCATAACATCAGCTAAAAGGGCAAATCGAAGCATCTTGAATTTTTGGATTTGGCCGCGCATCACATCAGTCTTCAGCTGCATCTCATCTATTTGTTGTCTTAGTTCACCAATGGAGTACTCGAGCAACTCGCTCACGTACTTCTGCATGAGATCAACCCATATCCATGTGTAGCAATATTTTGTCCCTAACGCCTATGGATCACAATATACACACATATATATTAATGATCGCGAATTGTGCAAATTGGCAGAATATATATCGAGATATTTTCTATCATATTACCTTTCCACGGTTACCGTAGATGTAGAACTCTCGCTCTGGATTACTTTGTGTGTGCGACATATGCTTATCAGTAGGGCATCCACAACCGCAAAAAAGCAGCACAGGTGCCCTCGCTCGATTCCTGGCAGCTTCGGCACCGGTGGCATAGCTGTCGGATCGTCAAAGGGACGTCGCACTGCAGCAGGATGATTCGCCAGACAGGGCTGGCTGCATTGGCCGTGTTGAGCGCATGTCGTGGCCAACGGGGCCAGATGAGAGCTCGGCCAAGACGGCGGAGTCCCAAACTTGCGACACGCCACGTCGACGTGGGCTCGAACAGGCGGCTCGTGCCGATTCGACAAGCTCCGGTGGGTCAATTGTCACCAAAGCAGCTGACTAAGAGGGAGTAGAATTTTGTGGAGAATGAAAGTGAATATATTTGATAACAAGGGTCTGTCAACACATCTATATATAGGCACAACTTAGTGCTGGCGTTCCGGGCAAAGAAACAACAGGACAGCACAAAGTTAAGTATTTATGGCGTGTCTATAAATCGCATGACAGCAATATACTGCAACTGACCACGACAACTGGGCCCACATAGTAGTGGCGTAGGATGTATTGCCAGCGTCAGCAATAGCAACTTATAGCTGGCGTACCAATTTGGCAAATGCCGGCACTATTTGGAAAAAATAGTGCCGGCGGTGATGAAAAATGGCGCGCCACAAACGGAAGTTGTGGCTAGCCGTTTTTCCACTAGTGAAAAAGGAATAAACTTTATTTTCTGTTTGGGAACCGCCTATGATATATCTAGCATGGAAAGTGTTGGGAATTACTCGGTCGTTTTCGTTGACAGGAAAAGTATGCCTCTCAAAAAAAATTATCTCTCAATTTAAGCTTTGAGCTCTGGCACCTCTACAAATCCCTACTTCCCTCTGTGAAGGGCCTATCTATTTACTTTATGCAATTTTTATTTTTATTTGAGTCTCCATCTTCTCTTATAAAGCACCAACTAAGGGGCACTATGATCATACTTGAGCATTGGATGTAGCTAATATGCGAGTGTGTTTCATGAATGGATCAATGATTGAGCATGATGGGCTAGGGATAGCTTTCTTTAGTGTTGATATTTTGAAAGACATGGTTGCTTGTTGATATGCTTGAGTATTGAAATCTTCATGTCAAAACTAGACTATTGCTTTGAACCATATAAAAGTCCAAATGTCCATTCTACAAAAGAAAAGAATATGTGATGAACATGTTAGGCAGCATTCCACATCAAAAATTCTGTTTTTATCATTTACCTACTCGAGGATGCGTAGGAATTAAGCTTGGGGATGTTGATACGTCTCTAATGTATCTATAATTTTTGCTTGCTCCATGCTGTTATATTATCATTCTTGGATGTTTTACAATCATTTTATAGCAACTTTATATCATTTTTTGGGGCTAACCTATTGACATAGTGCCCAGTGTCAGTTGTTGTTTTTTGCTTGTTTTTTACTTCGCAGAATATCAGTACCAAACGGAGTCCAAACTTAGCGAAACTTTTTGGAGAATTTTTATGGACCGGAAGACACCCAGTGGGCCAAAGATGTACCAGAGGGGAGGCCCGAGGTAGGCACAACCCACCAGGGCGCGTCTGGGGGCCCAGGCGCACCCAGGGGGGTTGTGCCCCCCTCGGTGACCTCCCGCACCGCCTCTTCACCCTATAAATTGGTAAATATTCCAGAAACCCTAGGGGAGTCGACGAAACACAATTCCAGCCGCCGCAAGTTCCAGAACCACGAGATCCAATCTAGACACCATCACAAAGGAGTTCATCATCCTCATTGGTGCCTCTCTGATGATGCGTGAGTAGTTCATCATAGACCTACGGGTCTGTAGGCAGAAGCTAGATGACTTCCTCCCTCTCTCTTGATTCTCAATACAATGGTCTCTTGGAGATCTATTTGATGTAACTCTTTTTTACGGTGTGTTTGTTGGGATCCGATGAACTTTGAGTTTATGATCAGATATATATCCATGAATATTATTTGAGTCTTCTTTTGATCTCTTATATGCATAATTATTTATAGCCTCGTATTTCTTCTTCGAATCTTTGGTTTAGTTAGGCCAACTAGATTGATTTTTCTTGCCATGGGAAGAGGTGCTTTGTGATGGGTTCGATCGTGCGGTGTCTTTCCCAATGACAGAAGGGGCAGCAAGACATGCATGTGTCGTTGCTATTAAGGATAACAAGATGGGGCTATTCCTACATGAATAGATCTCGTCTACATCATGTCATCGTTCTTATTGCATTACTCCATTTTTCCATGAACTTAATACATTAGATGCATCCTGGATAGCGGTCGATGTGTGGAGTAATAGTAGTAGATGCAGGCAGGAGTCGGTCTACTAATCTTGGATGTGATGCCTATATATTGATCATTGCCTTGGATATCGTCATAATTATTCAATCTTCTATCAATTGCCAAACAGTAATTTGTTTACCCACCATGTGTTATTTCTTGAGAGAAGCCACTAGTGAAATCTACGACCCCCGGGTCTATTCTTTATCATATTTGCTTTGAGATCTATTTTTATTTGCTTTTGTTTTCAGATCAATTATTCCAAAACCCCAAAAAATACCTTGCTGCACTTTTTTTGTTACTTATTTTATTTCACATTTTATCGAGATCTATTTATCCAATCTACACAATTTTTATCCCGTCAACTTGACAATTTCTGGCGCCGTTACCCGTAGAGGGATTGACAACCCCTCATAAGCGTCGGGTTGCAAGTATTTGTTCTTTGTGTGCAGGTACCGTTTACATAGTGTTGATTGGTTCTCCTACTGGATTGATACCTTGGTTTCATAACTGAGGGAAATACCTACCGTAGCTATGCTGCATAATCCCTTCCTCTTTGGGGAAGTACCGACGTAGTTCAAGCGACATTAGAAGGAATTTCTGGCGTCGTTGCCGGGGCGGCATCATCAACATCTATCAGGTTCCTAATCACAAATCTCATCTCCTTGAAATTTACATTATTTGCCATTCGCCTCTCGTTTTCATCTCCCCCACTTCACAAAAAATTGTCGTTTTATTCGCCCTCTTTTTCGTTCGCCGTTTTCTTGTCAGATTTGTTTTTGTTTGCAATCTTGTTTGCGTAGTCACGATGACTCAAGAAAACACCAAGTTGTGTGATTTTTCCAATACCAACAACAATGATTTTATTAGCACTCTGATTGCTCCTCCGGTCACTAGTGCGGAATCTTGTGATATTAGTGCCGCTTTGTTGAATCTTGTTATGAAAGATCAGTTTCCCGGTACTCCTAATGAGGATGCCATGTCCCATCTAAACACATTCGTAGAATTGTGCGATATGCAAAAGAAAAAAGATGTGGACAATGATATTGTGAAGCTGAAATTATTTCCTTTCTCTTTGAGGGATCTTGCAAAAATATCGTTTTCTTCTTTGCCTCGCAATAGTATCGATTCTTGGGATAAGTGCAAAGATGCTTTTATTACTAAGTATTTTCCTCCCACGAAAATTATTTCCCTTAGAACTCAAATCATGAATTTTAAGCAACTTGAGCATGAACATGTTGCACAATCTTGGGAAAGAATGAAGTTGATGCTAAGAAATTATCCTACTCATGGTTTAAATCTTTGGATGATCATACAATTTTTTTATGCGGGATTGAACTTTGTTTCTAGAATTCTTTTAGATTCCACCGCGGGTGGTAATTTTATGGAAATTACTTTGGGTGAAGCTACTAAATTGCTTGATAATATTATGGCAAATTATCCACAATGTGTCGGTGTACTAAGTATTGGGCCACTAGTACCCCGTACTTGTGCACGGGCAGTTGTAGCCATCCTCGCGGCAAGGCTTGCCGGGAACAGTTCGAGGTTGATTCAAGCCATCAAGGAAATCATCAAGTCAGAGATCTGAGGATCAGCAGATAAGCAAAGCTGGAAATCGAAGGCCAGTTTCCCCGGCAAGATCCTTGCCGGGATGGCCGTGGAGCCCGGCAAGGCTTGGTTCCCAGCAAGGCTTGGCGCCCGACAAGGCCTGGCGCCCGGCAAGGTTTGGTGCCCGGCAAGGATCGGCGCCTAGCGAGATTCCGCCACTGTGCCACCGCTTCGGCACAGTAACAAGTCTGACATTCTGGCTCCTTCCCTGGATGCGTGGCGACACGCCAGTGGAGGAGAGCTTAAGCGGTGCTGATGGGATGGCCCCTTTTTCCATCCCCAAGAAAGTGAGGACACCTAAACGGACACCTCACGGTGCATTAAATGCGCTTGTCCTAATCCGTCAGGGGTTAGGTATGATACCCTGTAGCTACTTTACACCTCAATGTATGTACATTTTGCCACTGTGGAGACCCCTTTGAGCATATAAAAGGAGGCCCAAGGCAACTGCTACAGGGGAGGAGAACTTCTAGCCCATTCTGCATGCGTAGCTGCTCTTTGAACGTACTGTTCATTGCGAGCGCTCCTGAAGGCTGGGCTCAAGAACACTAATAAGAACACAAAGCAGGAGTAGGGTTTTACGCTGATCAGCGGCCCGAACCTGGGTAAAATCTTCCCGCATCGATCACTGGTTCTGCTCTTTGCGTATACCTCTCCCCCCGCCGAATCCTAAAGGGGTCTCTTGGGATCCCATAGGTGTCGTACGCCGACATCTTTGGCACGCCAGGTAGGGGGATTGAAGGTTGCGTGAACCTGATCTGGTGATCGGCGCCTTAGTTTCTTCATCATCATGCCACCCAAGAAGAAGAGCGCGGCGACAGCGCAACTGTCCGGGTCCGTTTTGCCTACGCCTTCGCGTACTGGCGATGGTGTGGGTGCAGAAGGAAGAGGACTAGAACCCCCGCGGTGTTCTGGTGATCCGAGCCAGGCGAGCGGCATCGTTCGCAGTGGCAGTGGTAACCTGCACGCCGCTGGATCTAGGGATGGCGCTGTGTTGCCTACGGGTGGCACAACGAACTCGAGAGATCGAAGGGCGCCTGCTGGAGCTCCCGTGCCGGCCCAAGCCTCACGACCTATCCAGGTCATGCATGATGAGCGACGTCATGGCGCTGGTGGTTCAGGGCGTCCCCATGAAAAGGTTTCTGCGCATAGATCCCAAGATGCGCGGGACCAGCATGCACACCGAGCTGTCGGCGGAGGTGGCACACGGTCGCGTGACCGTGGTGGTGCTCCTTCTAACTTGGTTAGGAGTCAGAGCACCTCACGTACCTCGCACTTGTTGCCGCCGCCTACGCCAGCGGAAGCCTTGGCACGTGCGCAGCTGCTCCTCGATTTTCCTCCTGCCCCGGAGAAGATGGAGGAGTGGCGAGCTACCATCCAGAGCCTCATCAGCTTCGCCAACAAGGATGGACCGCAAGAGGCAGGGCCCTCGCAGCGGAGGCCCATCGATCCAGCGCGAGCCGATGTAGAGAAAACCGGAGGTGGTGCAACCACAGTGCACTCCCCTCCGCGGCACCAGCGGCGGCCGACAACCCAGCAAGTCGACCGCCATGAAGAAGTTTCCATGGCGTCGTCCGATCCTCGGATGCGCCGCGATCAGCCTCGAGTTCTCCAGGAGCGAGGCAAGGAGGATGCTCGAACTACCATCGAGCGGCGACGGGAAGCGCGCTATCAGTCTGATAAGCGCGCGGGGCCGGCTGTTGATGAGCCTGCGCCGGGGGACGTAGGAGACCTGCCTTATGAGGTAGGGACTCCAGCGTTTACCCGTGAGCTGCGGCAAGTCCGGTGGCCCAATTCCCGAACCTTCAAGCCGGAGGTCCCGGAGAAGTATGACGGAAAGACCCATCCCTCGGAGTTCCTGAGCATCTACACCATTACGGTGCAGGCTGCCGGGGGCCGAGATGACAAGATACTCGCCAACTACTTCCCGTTGGTGCTCAAGCCCAACGTCAGGTCGTGGTTGATGCATCTGCCGGAGAATTCTATTTCCTCCTGGTCAGATTTGTGCCATCAGTTTGTTGGCGCCTTCGTTGGAGGCCACCAAGCTCCTGGCCAAGAGAGCGATCTGCATATCATCCCTCAGAAGGAGGGCGAGTCCCTGCGCAAGTTTATGCAGAGGTTCAGCTGAGTGCAGTACAATATTCCCGACGTTCATCCTGCTGCTTTCATTAGCACGTTTCACCAGAACGTGCGTAACCGAAGAATGCGGGAAGAGCTGGCGATGAACAAAATCAGAAGTATTGCCGAGCTTTACGCTCTGGCCGACAAGTGCGCTCGAGCTGAAGAGGGGAGGAAACTCCCCGGTGAGGCTGTTGGCGCGGCGGGCGAGTCCGAAGATGAAGACGTCGCGGCCCCGTCAAGGAAAGGCCGGTGGCGGAACAGGAAACGTGGAGCCAAGGCCGTACTTGCTGTCGAGGAATCTGGCAACCCCGGTGCCGCCAAGAAGGCCAAGGTTGGTGACCCCGGCAAGGATCTTGCCGGGTGCCCTTCCTGTCAGGCCTTGGCGGCTGCCGACAAGTCAGAGAACTCCGGCAAGCAGTATTGTAAGATCCATCGCACCAAGGGCCACGATCTCCAGAACTGCCGGCAAGTTGAGCAGCATGCCGAGAAGCAGAAGGCCGAATACGAGAGGCGAGATAAGAAGAAGGCCCAAGATGGTGCTGAGGGGTCCGGCAAGAAACACGGTGGCCGGGGAGGTCGCCGCGGCAAGGCCAAGCAGCAAAAGGATCGGCCCGCTCGGGGACGAGATAAAGAAGGAGATGATGATGAAGAAGAGGATGAATCCAGTGAGCAAGAATTTCAGAAGGCTACGGAGGCCATGTGCATTGATGGGGGTGCCTCGCTGCATTCCTCCCACCGCCAACTCAAACAGTGGGTGCAGGAGGTTAATGCGGCAGAGCCATCCCCCGATGCGTGTAGGCCCCTGAAGTGGTCCAGCACGCCTATCATCTTCGACGCCGAGGATCACCCTGATCGCACAACTGCGGTCGGATATTTGCCGTTGTTGGTCTCGCCAACAATTCGCAACCTCAAGGTGACGAAGATGTTAGTTGACGGCGGGGCCGGCCTAAATTTAATCTCACCAGATGTGCTCAGAAGGCTTCAGATTCCCGACGAGGACCTCGAGGAAACGGGTACGTTTCAAGGGGTCAACCCGGGAAGAACCCAGCCTAAGGGCAAGATCACGCTGCCGGTAACATTTGGCAGCGAGCTTAACTTCAGGACCGAAAAGGTGGTGTTTGATGTCGCCAAGATCCCCATGTCATACAATGGGATCCTTGGTCGGCCAGCGCTGGCTAAGTTTATGGCGGCATCACACTACGCGTACAACATCTTGAAGATGCCTGGGCCATTAAGCGTCATCACTATCCATTCTGATAAGAAGGATGCGCTCATCTGTGCCGATCAGCTTTACCGGGAAGCAGTTGCAGCACCTGCCGTCAAGGCATCTGCTCCTGCCGTTGAAACTCCCGGGGGGAAGAAGAAGACCGGCAGGAACCTTGGCGCGAACTCCGGCAAGCGCACCTCCTCGGAGAGCTACACTTCCATCGAGGACGTACCAGAGAGTTCCACCGGCAAGAACAAGAAGTCCAAGGCTGCTCCGCCGGAAACCAAGAAGGTGCCTGCCAGGGAGGACGGAACGGGGGGAACTTTCACCATAAGTTCCACCCTATATGACAAATAGGAAAGCGCGCTCGTTGCTTTCCTGCGGGCGAATGTCGACGTGTTTGCATGGCAACCGTCTGACATCCCCGGTGTTCCCAAGAAAGTAATTGAGCACCACCTTGCTGTCTGTCCTCATGCGCGGCCCGTCAAGCAGAGGGTCAGGAAGCAGGCCTTGGAGCGGCAAGAATTCATTGCCGAAGAAATTAAGAAGCTGGAGGCGGCAGGACTGGTCAAAGGAGTGCTTCATCCAACCTGGTTGGCCAATCCGGTTGTAGTGCAGAAAGCGAATGGGAAATGGAGGCTTTGTATCGATTATACAGATATCAATAAAGCTTGTCCAAAAGATCCTTTTCCCTTGCTGCGCATCGACTAGATTGTGGATGCCACCGCTGGTTGTGATCTCCTGTCCTTCCTTGATGCTTATTCAGGGTATCATCAGATTTTTATGGCAAAAGAAGATGAAGAGAAGACCGCCTTTATCACCCCATGTGGTACGTATTGTTTCATACGAATGCCTTTCGGGTTGAAAAGTGCTGGTTCAACATTTGCCAGAGCAATCCAGATTGGTTTTGAGCCACAACTCCATAGAAATATGGAGGCATATATGGATGATATAGTGGTCAAAACCAAAGATAAAGCAACGCTCATTCAAGACTTAGAAGAAACATTTGCAAACTTGCGCAAGATCAACTTGAAGCTCAATCCTGAGAAGTGTGTGCTCGGTGTTCCTTCCGGCAAGCTCCTCGGATTCTTTGTATCTTGCCGGGGAATCGAAGCGAACCCCGACAAGATCAAAGCTATTGAGCAAATTGAAGCGCCGAGACGCGTCAAGGATGTGCGTCGTCTTGCCGGCTGTGTTGCTGCTCTAAGCAGGTTTATTTCCAAATCTGCTGAGCGCGCCCTGCCCTTTTTCAAAATTTTGAAGAAGGCAGGTCCAATGAAATGGACTCCGGAAGCGGAGGCTGCGCTGCAAGATTTGAAGAAATACCTTTCTTCTCCGCCGACGCTAGTCGCGCCTAAACCACAAGAGCCGTTGCTGCTGTATCTGGCAGCAACAAATCAAGTGGTTAGTGTTGCGCTGGTGGCGCAGAGAGAAGCTGATGAGGAAGCAACACCAGCGGCAGGACCGCCAAATGACACGGCAAGATCTTCCCCGGCAAGGGTTGATCCCGGCAAGACAGGATCTGCGCAAACAGAAGAACCCGTGCAGAAGAAGAAGGTGGTGCAGCGCCCAGTTTATTTTGTTAGCTCTCTTTTACAAGGGGCTAGGTCAAGATATTCTGGCGTGCAGAAGTTGCTTTTCGGCCTCCTTATGGCCTTGAGAAAGCTGCACCACTACTTTCAAGCACATGAGATTACCGTCGTCACTCGCTTTCCGTTGCAACGGATTTTGCAAAATCCGGAGGCAACCGGCAGGATTGTGGAGTGGGCGTTGGAATTGTCCAGCTTTGGCCTTAAGTTTGAAAGCACTTCGACAATTCAGAGCAGGGCCTTGGCGGAGTTCATTGCAGAATGGACCCCGACGCCAGACGAAGAAGTTCAAGAAACAATTCTCCCCGGCAAGGAAATCGATCAGCAATGGGTTATGTACTTTGACGGGGCTTTCTCGCTGCAAGGCGCCGGTGCTGGCGTGCTGCTTGTCGCACCCACCGGGGAGCACCTCAAGTACGTAGTCCAAATGCACTTTCCCTGGGAGAGTTCAACCAACAACACTGCAGAATACGAGGGCTTGCTTGCCGGTCTCAGGATCGCGGTGGACCTTGGTATCAGAAAGCTCATCATCAAAGGCGATTCACAACTTGTCGTCAAGGTAGGTTAACAAGAGTTATCAAAGCCCATTGATGCAGGCCTACGTAGATGAAGTGAGGAAATTGGAAGAGCGCTTTGACGGTCTGCAGATGGAGCACGTTCCTCGTGTCGAGAACAGTGTTGCTGATGACCTGTCAAAGCGTGCTGCCCTCAAGTTGCCTGTGGAACCAGGAACTTTTATGCTCCAATTGACTCAACCATCCGTGGCGCCATCGATGCGGCAAGAAAAGAGAAGAAAGTTGAACTCTGGCCAGTACTTCCCGGCAGAGCTCCCCGGAGCCGCCGGCAAGGAAGTTGCTGGGATCGACATGCCTGCCGGGGAACAACAGGCTTCGGCAGGGCCTCAGGCCCTTCCTGTTGAGACGAACGTTCCCCCGGCGGAGGAGATGCCTTTAGTCCTAGCTGTCGAGCCTCAGGCTCCAGCATGGGCGCAGCCCATCGTACATTTCCTTCAGACAGGTGAACTCCCTGAGGAACAGGAAGAAGCGGAGAGAGTAGCCCGTCGTTCTGTTATGTACAAGTTCGTCGATGACGTCCTGTACAGAAAGAGACCAAATGGTGTGAAATTGAAGTGCATTCCTCGGGAGGATGGACTAGAGCTGTTGGCGGAGATACATGGGGGCATGTGTGGCTCTCACATAGGGTCAAGAGCGCTTGCCGGAAAAGCATTCCGGCAAGGTTTCTTTTGGCCTACCGCCCTCCAGGATGCGACTGCACTAGTAACCAAGTGTGAAGCGTGCCAGTTTCATTCAAAGAAATTACACCAGCCAGCTCAAGCTCTTCAAACAATCCCTCTCTCCTGGCCCTTTTCGGTCTGGGGGCTCGACATACTGGGCCCCTTCCCCCGTGCTGCCGGGGGCTTTGAGTACTTGTACGTTGCTATCGACAAGTTCACAAAGTGGCCGGAGGTGGAAGCAGTGAGGAAGGTGACAGCGCAGTTAGCTGTCAAGTTCTTCAAGGGAATTGTTTGCCGTTTCGGTGTGCCTAACAGGATCATCACCGATAACGGCACGCAGTTCACAAGTCGCACCTTCATGCAGTACGTCCAAAACCTTGGCGGCAAGATTTGTTTTGCCTCTGTTGCTCACCCAAGAAGTAACGGCCAAGCGGAGAGGGCCAACGCTGAAGTACTGCGCGGTCTCAGGACCAGAACCTTCGACAGGCTGAAAAAGTGCGGAAGACGCTGGATTGATGAGTTGCCGGCGGTTCTTTGGTCAATCAGAACGACACCAAATCGAGCCACCGGCCAGACGCCCTTCGCTCTGGTCTACGGAGCGGAAGCAGTTCTCCCCACGGAACTCATATACGGATCACCTCGAGTGCTCGCTTATGATGAGCTTGAGCAAGAGCAACTGCGGCAAGATGACACTGTGCTCCTTGAGGAGAATCGTCTTCAGGCTGCTGTGCGAGCTGCACGCTACCAGCAAGCTTTGCGCCGCTATCATAGCCGCAAAGTTCATGCCCGAAGCCTTGAGGAAGGCGACCTTGTTCTTCGACGGATTCAGTCCGCCAAGAATTCAAACAAGTTGACGCCAAAGTGGGAAGGCCCTTATCGGGTAGTACGAGTCACCAGGCCTGGCGCTGTCCGCCTGGAGACCGAAGATGGCGTTCCAGTGAGTAATTCCTGGAATATCGAACATCTTCGCAAGTTCTACCCATAAGGCGCGGTTGCCGGGGGATCCCGGCAACCACCTTTTTGTACAAGTCTTGCCGGCAAGACATGTGATCCTTTGTACAAAGCCAGGCGCAGACCCTGAGCACAGATAAATAAATTTAAGTGTTGTACATTCCCTTATTGATTCCCATGTTCATATTTATATATATGCATGTTTATCTAAGATGTTGTATGACACCTGATCCCGGTAAGTTCTAACGAACCGCCAAGGTTTCATGCCTTTATTTTCTCTTCTTTCTTTTTCTCAAAAGACAGAAGGATTCCTCGCGTGCACATTTGCCGGGGGGGAAGGGAGATATGAATACCAGTTGGTGACGTTCGGAATCGACACTTGCTGGAGGAAGAACAAAGACAGCAAGCTAAGTCCTAAAAACTCAGAGCAAGTTTTTCTTTTATTACCAAGTTATTTCCTTGGACGATTCCGACTCTTGTATGGAAAATCTGCACGCGAAGGAACCCTTGTTGTAATCAGTCGCGCCCTTATTTTGTTTCGAGTCCGCTCAACAATTTAAGTGGCTGCATTGAGAACGCCAAGGAGTCTTGCCGGCCGCTGCGCCTCCGGCAGGCTGCTGAAGTCCCGCACCCAGCGCTCGCGGCAGGTTGCGCGCCGGCAAGTTTTTCAGTAAGCGTAGGATGAACTCCATACATAAAGGAATCAAACAAGGAAAGTAGCGACCATGAGCCTAAACATAGTCAAATTGTATTACTTCCATGAGTTGCCGCGATTCTAATTTAAGACTTGATTGTCTTTTACATGGAATAACGACGGCAAGAAAAGAGGGAAGCACTCAATCCCTGCGCTGGCCTTCGATCCTTTTGATGGAGTCCACCTTCTCAAGGATGGGCGCGATGCACTCTTCAAGCGCCTCAACATTTGCATCCTTTGGCAGATGGCCGAGCGCGTTGGAGAGATTGATGCCGGGGTTGCTGTGCACCACCTTGATGAGCACCTTGTGGAGGACGGCCCGGCAAAGCCGGCGAGTCTCGTTCGCCAGTTGGGTCGCCCGGCTGGACTGGAGCACCCTCAACGCGTTGATGATGCTTTCAAAGAACATCGTCAACCTGGCACTTGGAGATATTCTTTCCTCGGAAGAAAACTTGAAGTTCGGCAAGCCCATGGTTGACAGTTCTGCGGTAAGCTTCTCCGTGGTGGCGATGAGACGGCCAGTCCAGATCTCCACTCCCTTCTCGTACTCGCTTTGGGCAGCAGCGGCGCTCTTGAGCAGGTTCCTCTCTCCTTGGAGATCCTTGAGTAGAGCCTTCTCACGGGCCTTGCCGGCCTCGAGAGACTTCTGCAGCGTGGTCAGCTTCAGCTCCAGAACCGCAATATTGTCAGCCGCAGAGGAGAGCTGCTTGGTCTTGTCGGACAGGGCAACTTGCATCTCCGCCAAGGAATGGAGGGTTTTTTCCCTGTCCCCCTTGAGCGTCAAGAGCTCCTTGCCGTGCTCTTCGAGATCTGTTTCCAGCCTCTTCACTTTGTCGCTCAGCTCGTTCTTGGCGCCCTCTGCAGCCTCGGCAGCATCGACGACCTCCTTGAGCTTGTCGGCGTGATTTGCAGTCAGAGCTTCGAGCGCCTCCTTATGTTTTCGCTCCAGCTCCTGGGTCCGCCGCGCGACAAGATTTTCAATATCTTCATCCTTGCTGCGAAGCTTGGCGGAGAGCGCCTGCTCAGGAGCAGTGAGATCTTCCTCATGAGCATCAAGAGCAACACGGCGCCCCGTCGGGAGTGCATCTTCGGCAGCAATCCTTTGAACAGCTTCATCATGCGCCTTCTCCATGTCTGATTGCTTCAGGAGGATCTCATTCCACTGCTGGCTCACTTGTTCCCGGCCGGCAACCAACTCTTGGAGGGCCTCGGCGTGCCAGATCTGCATTTGTGCGACGCGCCTTTGGAAATCTACTTCGGCCGCCTCCACGACTGCCATTCTGGAGTCTGCTTTGTCTTTCCGGGCGCGATGGAGAGCCTGGAGTTTGCGGAAGTTCTCGCCCATGGCCTAAAGAAGCTGATCCTCTTCAGATTTGCCGCTGCTAGTGCTGGGATCGTCGACAACTTCAAGCCCGGCAGCAGCGATGATTTCTTCGAAAACTTCTCCTTCGGCTGGTGCCCCAGCGCTTGCCGTCCCCGGCAAGTTGATGAACAGGTTCTCACCTACCTTGAGGTACTTGCTGGATGAGGGGCCCTCAGATGTTGATGGCTGGTCCTTAGTGGCCGCCTCACCAGTGACAGGGGGCTCTGTGGCCGGTGTAGCGCCTGGCGCACCTGTGGCAGGAATGCTATCAGTGCGGTCCTCAGCCTCCCTGTCGCCCCCTTCAGCAGGTTCTTCGGCGGTTTCCTCTTGTGCTGTCTTGGCAGCCTCTCCGTCAAGAGCACCACCAGCCTCGACAATGTCATCCTTGGTGGCCTTGCTGGCAGCGATCCTGTCTGCTTCGGCGGCAGCATCCCTGGCGGTCTCCTCAATCACGACGTCGACGTCTATGTGCTCCGTCACAGGGAACTCTGAAGGACGAAGGGGGAGAACAGAATAAGATCAAGGTTGAAGTTTGAAGTGACCGAAGACAGAGAGATAAGAGAAAAGGAATAACAAACATTCTGAGGTAATCGAGTACCTGCGTCGGGCTGTCGGGAGGTGGCTTCACCCCTCCCGGCAAATCCGGTTGCCAGGGGCGTGTCGCCGAAGTCCGCGCTTGCCGGCTCCCCTTCAGATAGGACGGGCTCGTCGGCAGGATCTCTTGCCGGGGATGTGCTTGTGGGCGGAGCGGTCGATGAAGGAGGCACAATGGGAATGTCTTCTCCCTGTTGCCGTTCTTCTCCTGCGAACCCAAAGATATCAGTAGGCAAGAATGAAAACCTCGGCACCCGCCAACGAAAGAAGCACAATGAACTTACGCTGGGGGCTGCGCTGGGGGCTGCGTTGAGGACTAGACTCCGGGCTCACAATGACGGTTTCTGGCACGCTAGTGGAGCCTGCCGGGGGCTCGTCGCCCGTAGAAGTCCTTGACCTCTTCACCATCCTCTCCAGCAAGGTTTCTGTGTCACTGTAGAAACAATACAAGCAAGTCAGTAAAGATTGATGCAAGATTGAAAGGTAAAAACTGTGGCAAGTACTTACTCTTCTTCCCCTTGCTACGGACTAAAGCCGGAGATGTCGAAGTCGACCTCCATTGCGGTGTCTGAGTGGGGAGGCGAAGGAGGAGTCCTAGGCCGCTTGGCTGTGGTGGGCACCGGGGAAGCTTCCGGTGCGGTGGTGCGAGACCCTCCTGCCGCCCCAGCAGTGGCCGCTGGTGTGGGCCTCGCGCGCCGTGCAGGCTGTTGACGAGCCCCCTGCCGCGGTCCAGTCTTGCCGGTCACTTTCTTGCCGGGGGCTTCACCGCTCGAAGAGGGCTGGCTTGCCGGGATGCCAGACGCAGCCTTCCGAAGAACACGCTTCGCCTTCTTCGGAGGTGGGGGCTCTTCCCGCACCTCTTCTTCTTCGACCGAGTCCTCGCCGGACGAGCCTTCAGCGGCTGCGCTGCTCTCCTCCCCGGCAACCTCGTCCTCCCCGGCAGGCTTCACCTCCACTACCACCTCTGCGTCGCTAGCTTCCCACTCTGTGAAGCCGACGCTGTCGGCCTCTGCGGCAAGATTTGCCTCTTCCACCCTAGTAGCAATGTAGGCTACTTCTTGGTCGGTGGTGGCTCGGATGAAATCTGACTCTTTCCGAATAGGCCTCTCCGTCAAGCTGTCAAAGAATTTCTGCGCTTCCTCCTCGCTTGGCTCGGCCCAGGTCGGGTCGAGGCCGTGGGCGTTGAACATCGGCAAGAAGGCAATGATTGACCCCAAGGCAGAGTTGTTGCACAAGGGGACAATCCTTGCCGGCAGCCGGTGCTTGTCTTCGCGCTGGAATAACTTTTGGCGGAGAGCGCCAAGCTGCATGGTGGTCAGATTGTTGTTCAGCCCAGGGCGCAGTCTCATGACATCTGCCGCGTTCTTGTACTCCCAGACTGGCCTTCCCCTGTTCTGCAGAGGGGCGATGCGGCGGCGGAGAAAGTCAAAGCCGATCATCTCCATCGTCAGCCCGGCAGCCTTCAAGCGAAGGATCCTGGTAGTGGCGATTGTGAGCCTCTCGTCTTCCGTAGCGAGATCGCCCCAATCCTTGCCGCGGACCACCTTCTGTTGCCGGGGATGACAAAAAGGGTGAGGATCTGCTTCCTGGATCCAGCACCATTCGGCCCGCCACTCGTCCCACTTTTCACGGTAAACTCCCTCTGGGTATATCTCTTTGTTCCAAGCCCTTGGAATCCAGGCAATAGATCCAGAGAGAGCCTCTCCTTTTTGGATACGAGGGTAGAAATAATGGCAGAAAAGAGCAGAATTGGGGATCACGCCAGCGAAATTCTGACAGAGATGGGCAAAGATAGACATGCAAAGTACTGCATTCGGCGTGAAATCAAGAAGGCGGAAGCCGTATGTGTACATGATGTCATTGAAGAAATCGGAAAAGGGGGGACAGAGCCCGCAATAGAAATATGCAGTGAAGAAGGGGTATCTGTCCGATCCACCTTTGGAGCAAGCACCTGGGATTACGCGTGTGGCGGGGTGAGCTTGCATTCCCTTCGCCCACATGCATTGGTATCGCATCTTCAAAGCTTCAGCATCGAGCGCCGGAGGGAAGACGACGAACCTCTTCCGCATCTTCACCAGTTCGCTCTCCGGAACTTTGGCTTTCGCCTCCTTGTCCTTGCCCTTGCCTTTGCTGGCCTTGGGCGGCATGGCGACTGTGAGGACGGAAGCTGGGGACGGAGCGAGCGTAGAAGCAGCGGGCGGAGGAGGAAAAGGTTTCGCTCTGAGCTCGAGAAGAGGAAGGCGATGGCGATGGCCAGATTGAGAAGAAGAGGGGGATAAATAGGTTTGCGCCTCTGCGACTTCTCCTTTTTATGGGGAAGGAGCGGGGCCGCCTTGTTTATTCCCCAACATGAATGCGCCTCTATAGGCGCGAGACAGTTTGCAGCCTTTTTGGCACGCTTCCCACGTCGCGCGCTCCGTGCGCGTAGTGGGGGGCACAGTAAAGCGACATATTTACGAGCAGTTAATCCCCTGCCACGCGTGCCCGTGCACTGTTTGGGCTTAGCCCAACAACGCCTTGCACTCGTGTATGGCCTAGGCCCGGGGGCTCCTGTCGGTGTACTAAGTATTGGGCCACTAGTACCCCGTACTTGTGCACGGGCAGTTGTAGCCATCCTCGCGGCAAGGCTTGCCGGGAACAGTTCGAGGTTGATTCAAGCCATCAAGGAAATCATCAAGTCAGAGATCTGAGGATCAGCAGATAAGCAAAGCAGGAAATCGAAGGCCAGTTTCGCCGGCAAGATCCTTGCCGGGATGGCCGTGGAGCCCGGCAAGGCTCGGCGCCCGGCAAGGCTTGGTTCCCAGCAAGGCTTGGCGCCCGGCAAGGCCTGGCACCCGGCAAGGTTTGGTGCCCGGCAAGGATCGGCGCCTGGCGAGATTCCGCCACTGTGCCACCGCTTCGGCACAGTAACAAGTCTGACATTCTGGCTCCTTCCCTGGATGCGTGGCGACACACCAGTGGAGGAGAGCTTAAGCGGTGCTGATGGGATGGCCCCTTTTTCCATCCCCAAGAAAGTGAGAACACCTAAACGGACACCTCACGGTGCATTAAATGCGCTTGTCCTAATCCGTCAGGGGTTAGGTATGATACCCTGTAGCTACTTTACACCTCAATGTGTGTACATTTTGCCACTGTGGTGACCCCTTTGAGCATATAAAAGGAGGCCCAAGGAAACTGCTACAGGGGAGGAGAACTTCTGGCCCATTCTGCATGCGTAGCTGCTCTTTGAACGTACTGTTCATTGCGAGCGCTCCTGAAGGCTGGGCTCAAGAACACTAATAAGAACACAAAGCAGGAGTAGGGTTTTACGCTGATCAGCGGCCCGAACCTGGGTAAAATCTTCCCGCGTCGATCATTGGTTCTGCTCTTTGCGTATACCTCTCCCGCCGAATCGTAAAGGGGTCTCTTGGGATCCCATAGGTGTCGTACGCCGACACAATGGCATACTAAAAGAGCACCTACTAGTAAAAAAGTTAATTCAGTTGAAGAAATTAGTACGTTGAGTGAAAAAGTTGATTCTCTTATGAAATTTGTTGCTAATAAAAGTGCTACTATTGATCTTAATGATGTGCCTTTGTCTACTTTGATTGAGCAAAATAGTGATCCCGTAGATGTGAATTTTGTCTCGCGAAACAATTTTAATAACAATGCTTATAGAGGTAATTTTAATCCTAGGTCTCGTGAGGCTCCGACCCTTCGTGCACCACCCGAGCCTCAGGAGCCACCCGACTCGTGAGGAGCAAACCTCCACGACACGCTTCATCGGCTTCCTCGACGTTTCTGTAGCATCATGGCCAGGTGACTTTTTGGTTTGTTCAATTGAGGGCGTCCCTCGGGCTGTATTATCCTCACGCTGTTCGGGCCCGCCCCTACAGCTGTATCATTTTGCTCGTGTATCAGAACTGGCCATGCCTCGATAAAATTTCCTTGATGTTTTAACCTGCGTGTCCGGTGCTTCGTCACCATGAATGTTGCCGCACCCTTGTAAACCCACTCTCGACCGCCTCATGATTAAGGGCTGGCACGGCGTCTATTTCTCGGGTCTGTCCCTGCAGCGTTGTTAAATCCAAGTGACCGAGCTCTGTCTCGCGGGCCAGCTCCCATGCACGTCACCTCCTAGGGCCCTTGGTGCCTTGTCCTCGCATGAGCTCATCGAGGGTAGGTGAGAAAGGGCGCGCGACTCGGTTCATACAACCGCAATTTTGGTGCTTCGCCACCACGGGAACCGCGCGCCGAGTGTTCTTCCTTAGATTGTTGCATGAGAATACTTGGCACGGTGTTTATGCTCGGGTCCGTCCCTGCAGCATTGATAAACCCAAGCAACCAAGATCTGTCTTGCGGGCCAGCCCCGTACACGTCACCTCCTATGGGTCCTTGGTGTCTGGCCTTCTCATGCAATGGCCCCTGGACGCTCGTTCGGCGCAGGTCACCCTCCTAACTCAGGTTTCACAAGCGCGCTCCATGCCGAAAAGCTAGGCGCAACCCACCTTGAGGTAGGACCTCCTAAGCCCCACGCTGGTGCACGAGCGTCCAGATACACCTCCTCAACGTTCTGCTGTGCCAGCCACGCGTACGAACGAAACAGGGCTGTACACGCCCAGAGACTCTAGCACAGAGCTCCCTACCGACACCCAGTGGAAGCCCCATGCTTAGCGCTGGCGGATACGGTCGCAATACGACCATGCCCACACCAAGTGGAAGCCCCATGCTCAGCACTGGCGAATACGGTCGCAATACGACCATGCCCATGCCCAGTGGAAGCCCCATGCTCCGCGCTGGTGGATATAAAACTGGGGGCACCCAATGGGTTGCATCAACCTCAGGATGGCCTCTCAGCTCTTCTGCAATGCTGCTCATACCCTTCCCCTGGGCCTCACGCGAGCGGGGGCTGGACACGGTGCCTGTGCTCGGGTTAGTCCCCGCAACGCCGAAAAACCCAAGGAACCGGGCTCTGACTCGCGGGTCTGCTCCCACGCACGTCACCCCACCAAGGTCCTTGGTGTCTGGTCTCCTCACGTAACCCCCAGGTGCAGGCTGACAAGAGAAAGGTAGGAATGGCCCTGGGTTAACCTCGTCGTCGCCCACATTTCTTTCACGTGGGCCGCTTGCACGTCAAGGGGGATCCCTGAGCATCGCGACTCAGGAGCCTCACTAGTCCTGTAGCCCCTCGCCCCTTGGCTTTGTCCAGGCATCGCAACCTGACATTCCAACGGCGGCCAAGGTTCAGGAGGAAAACTACGGAGTTCAAATGGTCATTACAAGCATCAAGTTCATCTCAAATTTAAACAAAGTCTTACGCCTCCGCGAGGCATGATTAGTCTGCTGCAGGATGATAAAAAAAGGTTCAGGAGGAAGGGCCGTCGTCGCCATTGCCGCCGCCAGACGCCCCATCACTGCTGCAGGAAGAACTTCCTGAGCAGTGCGGCCACATGATCCTTCACGGTGTTCATCATGGCGCTACGGGATTCCTCAGCGACTGGGCCTATTACTGCGCTGAAGTCGAAGTTAGGGTCGAGGAGGAGAAGATGGCTGAAGACGTGGGTTGCCGCCATGGAGAAAAGGCCATGGCACTCCTCTTCCAGGACGTCGTCCACCTTTTGGACTGTGCCCTCGAGCTCCTCAGTGAGCTTGGAGGAAAGCTCGGCATAGCCAACATCGGGGGTGGCGAGCATAGCCTCGAACTTCTCCCGGCAGATGGAGCTCGGCGCTTGGCGGGCCTTGAGCTCGAGCGAAGAGAAAGCGGCAGGATCCATTGCTGCTTTGGCATCGGCGTCGGCCAGGACCTTCTCCCTGGCGTCCAGCCGAGCGTTCGCCTTGGAGACATGCTTGGCGTGGGCCGATTGGTCTTCGGACACCTCCTGCTGCAGCTTGCCAAGGCGCTCGCGCTCTGCGGCTTGCTCGGCACCCACCTTCGTCAGCGCAGAGTCACGATCTGCGAGCTTCGCCTCGTGAGCCTTGAGGCCATCCGCCAGCCGTTGGAGCTGCTGCGTGCGCGTGGCCTGTTCCACCTAAAGCATCTTCAGGTTGGCCTCCGCCTCACCGCAGCGCTTGGCGGCCGCTGCTGCTTCAGCCAACGCCTTGTCGCGAGCCACTCTTGCATGGGCAGCTTCCTCCTTGCTCTCTGCAACAGCGGCCTCGGCCTGGCTCCAGGCCTCCTTGGTTGCTGCATCAACCTAGATTCACGTTGAGCCCCAGACACTCCCTAGCGAGGCATCTATCGGCATCTCGGAGGTCCATCTTGAACCGGTCGAGCACGGCGTAAGCATCAGCCAGGGCCCCATGTCTGATCAGGGCGCTGCAGTTCGCAAGCGCAAGGACATGACGAGGGAGCGGCAGCGGCATGCCAATTGGGACCATGGCCGACGAGGCCTCGGCATGATCTGCTTAGGGCACCGGGGGCTCTGGGTCCTTCCCTACACCTGACTTCTGCGGCACAGCAAGGGCGACTGTCGTCTCGGCCTGCTGAGTCACGGGGGTCGGCACCGCTTGAGGATGCGCTGCTACGTGCCCTGAGTCGGATTCGGCGAGTGAAGGGTGGGGCGTCGCCCCCTCGCCCATGGCCAGAGCTGCCGTGACCGTGGCAGGGAGCGTCGCGCGATAAGCCTCCGCGTCCTTGTTGGCCGGCCCTCCGGGCGGCGTCGGCGAGGCACCGGGAGGAGATGGCACGCCTGCATGCCCTGGTGCGGTGGTGCCCGTGCGCCCGAGAGATGTACCAGATCAGCGTTGCGCGGCCCTTCGCCCGCCGAAGTTGCGGCCAAGTGTCGAGGCCGCCTTCAGGATGATGGGCACCTTCGCAATGGCGGTCATCTTGTTCTTCTCCGCGCCATCACCTCTGCTCAACACAGCGGAAGGCCATATGAACATACGGACTACGAGCATGCAGTTAAAAGGTAATGCAAGGATACTTACTCGTCTGGCGCGGTCCACTTCCTCTTCTTCTCCTCCTCGGAGGCCGATTCCCCCCATCCTTCTTCGGCGTGGCCCTGGCTTCGTCCCGGGGGCTGTCAAGGTGAACCCCTGCAGGCACCATCACGATGCCGCTGTCTGCGGGGGAGAGGGGATCCCCCTTAGGGACCGTGGCTGGTGAAGCCGCGGCTGCCTCGACAGAGACCGCCCCGGTCGTTGGCTGCGTGTCTGGTGGGGCAAGGCCTGCTTCCTTGACTGCCCCGGTGGGGCGTGGAGAGCCTTCAGGAGGGGTACTACCATCCCCTCATTTGGGGCCGCCCCGCCAGGCGCCTGCGCGGTCGGGGGTGCGGACTCCACCCTCCCGGGTACCCTGACAGGACCTAGGGAATCCGCGGCAGGGAGCTCATCAGCGTCATCATCGTCATCAAGGCCGAGGAGGAGCTGGCACAGTGATGATGGAGACTTGCTCCCGAGGTCGTCCTCCTCCGTCCCCTCCGAGTCCTCATCGCCGCCGCTGTCGCCAGAGGACAGCACCACGGGTGAATCAGGGTGGTCACTCGGCTCAAGCCCCCACTCGTTGAAAGTGGGCATGGCCGCGACCAACTCCTCCTTGTCGACGCGGCTATACAGCGAGGCGACGACCTCGAGGATGTCCCCTGGGATGTTGGCAAGGATACAACAGCACCAAGCTCCCAAGACAAGGCCAAGCCGGAAAGATAGCTCTTTGAGGAATCAAAGGGCGGATCAAGAAGACCAAGACAAGCCAAGGGAACAAGATGTCACTAAGGAAAGACCTCCCTTACCGGGCAGGCGAGCCTGGTCGGGTCGAGGCCTCACCAACAACAAGTCCCAAGACTTCCCCGGCAAGCTTGCTGGGGCCGCCAAGGACAAATATCCCCGCCAAGACTCCGCCGCTCCACCGCACAACGACACAAGTCACTTATCAGTGTGGTGTCGAGCCCCCAAGTGATTAAGTGGCTGTCATTTGGCATGTGGCAGCCATTTGGAAGGGAGATTCCCCCTATATGACACCCGTCCAGAGGCGTGTCATGCAGACAGGTAGAAGATGGTTAAGCGGCGCGACAGGCTTGCCAGGCTGCGTCCACAGCATGACACCTAGCAGTGCATTTAATGCACTTTGTCCTAACTACCAGAGTTAGGTATGATAGCATTGTTGGCTGTCTAATCAGTAGATAATGACTATTTTGCCACTGTGGTAACCCCTTAGCCTATAAAAGGAGGGCCATGGCAACCTAAAAAAGGATTCGGACCCTTGTACACTCATACGTGCGTAGCTGCTCTCCCCGAGGTGACCTTGCTGGGCTTGAGCGTTGCGTGTCTACCACGGTCCTCTCTTCAATCCACCAAAACAGGAGTAGGGTTTTACGCTTCTCAGCGACCCGAACCTGGGTAAAAACCACCAGCGTCACCATTGTCGTGTTGTTCCATGGCTTCCGCTCTTTGTGCAACGTGATCTCCCCCCTGCCGAACCACAAGGGGCCGATGGCCCCATAGGTGATCGTGTTCCATCACGACATCTTTGGTGCGCCAGGTAGGGGGAAGCGCCTGCGCGAACCCGAGGTTGTGAGCAGTGCATCAATCTTCATCATCATCTTCTTCATTGTTAGCTTCATCATCTATGGTGCCCAAGAAAAAGTCCAGCGCAATAGCTCACCCTTCCACCTCGAAGGCCCCCTTGCATGCAGCCACCGATACTATGGGCGCTGCAGTGGCATTGGGGGACGTGACCGGCGCAGGTGGCGCTGTCACCATTCCCCCTGCGGCCGAAGTGAGAGCGGAAGACACCGTGGGAGGGCGGCATCAACAGCGTCCCGACGGCCACATTCCGCAAGGCGCGGGTGGGGAGAATGTTTAGTCTCCACCTCCCCACCATGCTGGAGGGCGCAGCCACAACGACAACGCCCGCTCTGGTGCGAGTCGCGGCCCCCTGGCTGTCCCTGTTATGGGCGCAGCTGCGGGGCATGCGCCTTCCCCAGGGCAGGACAACCAAGACGAAGCACCAAACAGGGTCGTCAGCCCCCAGGCGCACCCTTCTCGCCACCGTACCGTCGTGGCGGCTGGCTCACAATGACGGGAACAGGGCGCCGCCGCTACTGGTACTGTCAGGAGTCGAGCAACATCGCGGTCTGTGTCATGATCTATGCCAAGCACTGCTTCAGAAGCCATGGCGCAAGCCCAACCCCTGCTGAGATTCCCGCCAGCGGCCGATCAAATGGATGAGTGGAGAGCCACCATCCAGAGTTTGATCAATTTTGCTGAAGCGGAAGGATCACAGCGGGCAGGCCCTCCAGCGCCCGGAAGCAACAACCATGGCCCGAGCTGCTGACCGTGTCGAGGGGGGCACTCCAACAGTGCAATCCCCTCCTCGACAGCCAGCACAGAGGCTGCAGCCCGAACCACGCGACTAGGAGCCCGACGAGGCATCAATGGCTTCATCTGATCCTCGGGCCCGTCGAGATCAGCGGCAGGTCCTGGAAGATCGGCAGAGGGAAGACACGCGCGTCACTATAGAACGACGCCGTGAAACCCGCCGCCAATCTGACAGGCGCAATGACCCAGACGTCAGCGAACCCGCGCCTAGTGAAGGCGGGTACTTGCCTTTCGAGGTTGGGTGCCCTGCCTTCACTCACGAGCTGCGGCAAGTCCGTTGGCCATCTGCCCGTGTTTTCAAGCCAGAGATACCAGAAAAGTATGATGGAAGGCTGAACCCGGCAGAGTTCTTGAGCATCTACACCATTGTTGTTCAAGACGCCGGAGGAAGATATGAGAAGGTGTTCGAAAACTACTTCCCTTTGGCACTCAAGCCAAACGTGAGGTCATGGCTGATGCACCTGCCAGAGAATTCCATTTCGTCCTAGGCTGACCTGTGCAACGAGTTTGTTGGTGCCTTCACGGGCGGCCATCAAGAACCAGGATGGCCCAGCGATTTGTAGCTCCTTCCACAAAAGGAAGGGGAGAGTTTACGGAAGTAGATGCAGAGGTTTAGCCGGGTGCACAGGAACATTCCAGATATCCACCCAACAGCTGTAATTGCCGCGTTCCAGTCCAACGTGCACAACAGGAGGATACGTTCCAAGATGAACGTCTGGTTGCCCAAGACTATGAATGAGCTATACACCTTGGCGGATAAGTGTGCCCGTACAGAGGAAGGGAGGCGGCTCCCTGGAGAAGATGATGGCATCGAAGTTGACTCAGAAGATGACGACAATGCCACTGACCCGAAGAGGAAGAACAAAAAGCGCAACAAGAAGCACAAGGAAAAGGTAGTACTGGCTGTTGAGGGTTCTGGCACTCCTATACTGGCAAGAAGGCCAAGACCGAAGCCCCCAACAAGGAAGTTGCCGCGTGCACTGATTGTCGAGAGGCTGCAGCGGCCGAAAAGGCTGGGAAACCTGATGGACCGTACTGCAAGATCCACCGGACCAAGGGCCATGACCTCCAAGAGTGTCACCAAGTTGAACAACTTGTCAAGAAGCAGAAAGCTGAGTACGAGAAGTGTGACAAGGAAAAAGACCAAGAAGGTGCTGGCGGGAAGAGCCGAGGCGGCAGAGGAGGCCGCCACGGCAAGATTCATCAGCATTAAGGGAAATCTGCTAGAGGCCGTGAGAGGAAGGAAGGTGATGACGAAAGTGATGAAGGGGGTGAAGAGGATACCAGTGAGCAGGGATTCCAGAAAGCCACTGAGGCCCTGTGCATTGACGGAGGCGCATCTTTACACTCCTCTCACCGCCAGCTTAAACAATGGGCGCGTGAGGTCAATGCTGTAGAGCCAGCGGCAGACTCTCGAAAACCACTCAAATGGTCCCGCACGCCCATCATCTTTGACGAAGAGGATCACCTTGACCGCACCACCGCGGTAGGGTGCTTGCTGTTGTTGGTTTCACCAACAATCCGCAACCTCAAGGTCACAAAGATGTTGGTTGACGGCGGGGCAGGGTTGAATCTATTTTCCCCCAAGGTAATCAGCAAGTTACAAATATCAGATGAAGAGCTCAAGGTTGCTGGCATGTTTCAAGGGATCAACCCCAGCAGGAGCCGTCCTAAGGGGAAGATCACACTGCCAGTGACGTTCGGAGAAGAATTGAAGTACCGGACCGAGAAGATTGCGTTCGACGTGGTCGAGCTTCCTTTGCCGTATAATGGGATTCTCGGTCATCCAGCTCTGGCAAAATTCATGGCGTCATCTCACTATGCCTATAATACTTTGAAGATGCCAGGACCAATGGGCATCATCTCCATCCCGTCGGACAAAAAGGACGTGATCATATGCGTGGATAAGATGTACCGGGATGCAGTCGCTGCCAAGGCCGCGGAAGCTGCAGTTCTCGCCAAGGAAAACAGGAAAGGAAAGAAAGCTGGCAGGGATGCCGGCAAGGAATCCGGGAAGCGCGCCTCTCCGGAGTGCGCCGCGCCCGTTGATGATTTGCCAGAGAGTTCCACTAGCAAGAGATCCAAAGTTGCTTCGCCTGCTGTGAAGAAGGTACCGGCAGGGCTTGTTGGTGCTGATGGTACGTTCACCATCAGGTCCACCCTTGACGACAAATAGGAAAGCGCGCTCGTTGCCTTCCTGCGGGCGAATGTCGATGTGTTTGCTTGGCAACCATCTGACATCCCTGGCGTTCCCAGGGAGGTAATTGAGCACCACCTTGCTGTCTGCCCTCATGCTCGGCCTGTCAAGCAGAAGGTCAGAAAACAAGCTTTGGAGCGGCAGCAATTTATTGCCGAAGACATCAAGAAACTTGAAGCAGCTGGTTTGGTCAGGGGAGTGTTGCATCCAACATGGTTGGCGAACCCGGTGGTGGTGCGCAAGGCGAATGGGAAATGGAGGCTTTGCATAGACTTCACAGATCTAAACAAGGCATGCCTGAAGGACCCTTTCCCCTTGCCGCGTATCGACCAGATTATGGATTCCACTTCCGGGTGCTATCTGCTTTCCTTCTTGGATGCATATTCCGGATACCACCAGATATTCATGTCTAAGACGAGGATAAGACCGCGTTCAAAACCCCATGTGGCATGTACTGCTTTGTGCAGATGCCCTTCGGGTTAAAGAGTGTTGGGTCCACTTTTGCAAGGCCAGTGCAAATTGGGTTTGAACCTCAGTTGCACAGGAATATCGAGGCCTACATGGATGATATAGTGGTCATAACCAAGGACAGATCAACGCTCATTCAGGACTTGGAAGAAACCTTTGCAAACCTGCGCAAGATCAACTTGAAGTTGAACCTTGAGAAGTGTGTGTTTGGCATTCCCTTCGGCAAGTTGCTTGGCTTCTTTGTGTCTCACCGGGGGATAGAGGCCAACCCCGACAAGATTAGAGCGATCAAGCAGATTAAAGCACCCAAGACAGTCAAGGACATGAGACGTTTAACTGGATGTGTTGCCGCGCTGAGTAGGTTCATTTCCAAGTCTGCCGAGTGCGCCCTGCCGTTCTTCAAAATTCTGAAGAAGGCAGGGCCCATGAAGTGGACCCCGGAGGCAGAAGCAGTGCTGCGAGACTTAAAAGCCTATCTTTCCTCTCCTCCCACCTTGGTCGCTCCTAAACCACAAGAGCCATTGCTGCTATATTTGGCGGCAACCAATAAAGTGGTTAGTGCAGTGCTGGTGGTGCAGCGGGAAGTAGATGAAGGAGTAGCCGCAGCTACTGTCCTCCCCAGGGAAGGAAGCGAACCAGTCACAGCAAGGTTGGGTGCGGATCAGGAGAAAGAAGAGCAGGGTGATGAAGGCAATCCCAAGGCCACGACAAAGAAGAGGGCGGTACAGCGACCAGTCTACTTTGTTAGCTCCCTGTTGCAGGGGCTAGGTTAAGGTACTTTGGAGTGCAGAAATTGATCTTCGGCCTCATCATGATCTCGAGGAAACTGCGCCACTACTTCCAAGCCCACGAGCTCACAGTTGTCACCCGTTTCCCTTTGCAACACATATTGAGGAACCCTGAGGCCACCGGCAAAATAGTTGAATGGGCTTTGGAGTTGTCAAGTTTTGGTCCGAAGTATGAGAGTACCTCAACCATTCAGAGCAGAGCGCTGGCGGAGTTCATTGCAGAATGGACACCCACTCCAGACGAAGAGACACCGGAGACAGTTATCCCTCGGCAAGGAGGCACCCCAAGAGTGGATCATGTACTTTGATGGTGCCTTATCTTTGCAAGGTGCGGGGGCTGGCGTGCTCCTCGTCGCGCCCACCGAAAAGCACCTCAAGTATGTAGTCCAAATGCATTTTCCCTGGGAGAAAGCTACCAACGACACTGCAGAATATGAAGGGCTCCTTGCCGGACTCAGAATTGCAGTAGAGTTTGGGATCAAGAAGTTGATCATCTATGGAGATTCACAGCTTGTGGTGAGACAGGTCAACAAGGATTACCAGAGTCCATTAATGGAGGCATATGTAGAGGAAGTGAGGAAGCTGGACTCCCAGAAGCTGCCGGGAATGACTCCACTTCGCTTGGTGAGCTGCACTCTTCCGCAGGACCACAGGTCCTTGCGGTTGAGGTAGGCGCTCCCACGAGTGAGGAGGTGCCGTTAGTCCTAGTTGTCGAGCCACGAGCTCCAACTTGGGCGCGGCACATTGTCCGCTACCTCCAAACTGGAGAACTTCCCAAAGAGCAAGAAGAAGCTGAAAGAGTAGCCCGGAGGGCCAGTATGTATCAGTTTGTCGATGACAGTTATACAGAAGGAGGCCCAACGGTGTGAAATTAAAGTGCATTTGCTGGGAAGAGGGGAAGGAACTGTTGGCAGAGATACACGAAGGCATGTGCGGCTCTCATATTGGATCAAGAGCCTTGGTTGGAAAAGCTTTCCGGCAAGGTTTCTAATCGCCCATGGCCCTCCAAGATGCAATTGAGCTAGTCACCAGATGTGAAGCCTGCCAGTTCCACTCCAAGAATATCAAATCAACCTGCTCAAGCTCTCCAGACGATCCATTTGTCATTGCCATTTTCGGTCTGGGGGCTCGACATCTTGGGCCCCTTCCCTCGTGCTACCGGGGGCTTTGAATTCTTGTACGTTGCAATCGACAAGTTTACAAAGTGGCCGGAAGTGGAGCCTGTGAGGAAGGTGACCGCACAATCAGCTATCAAGTTCTTGAAAGGATTGGTGTGCCATTTCGGAGTACCCGCCAGAGTCATCACTGACAATGGCACCCAATTCACAAGCCGCGCCTTCATGCAATACGTTCAAACCCTTGGAAGCAAGGTTTCATTCGCCTCTATTGCTCATCCGAGGAGCAATGGACAAGCTGAGAGGATGAACGCTGAAGTGCTACGTGGGCTCAAGACAAGGACTTTTGATAAACTGCGAAAGTGCGGCAGACGCTGGATCGACGAGCTGCAGATGGTTCTTTGGTCCCTCCGTACGACACCAAATCAAGCTACCGGCCAGACTCCCTTCTCCCTAGTCTATGGGGCAGAAGCAGTGCTCCCCACGGAACTCATATACGGGTCACCTCGAGTATTTGCCTACGATGAAGTAGAGCAAGAGCAGCACCGGCATGACGATGCCATGCTCCTTGAGGAGAACCATCTCCGGGTCGTTGTGCGTGCTGCATGCTACCAGCAAGCCCTGCGCCGCTATCACAGCCGCAGGGTCCATGCCCGGAGCCATGAGGAAGGCGACCTTGTCCTTAGGCGTGTTCAGTCCGCCAAGAGTCCAACAAGTTGACGCCGAGGTGGGAAGGCCCTTACCGGGTAGTACGAGTCACCAGACCTGGCGCAATCCGTCTGGAGACCGAAGATGGCATCAAAATGCAAAACTCATGGAATATTGAGGATCTTCGCAAGTTCTACCCGTAAGGCGCGGTTGTCAGGCCCTGCCCCGGCAGCCACCCTTTTGTACAAGCCTTGCCGATGCGCATGTAACCCTTTGTACAAGGCCAGGCACAGACCCTGAGCACAGATAATAAAATGAAGCGCTGGCGCCCTAAAAACATGCATGCATGATTAGCTTAGCATAAACTTGCCATGGTCATTTAGATGAGGTCATATGCTGCTGTGTTTTGCCCTACACTAACTACAAGACTCTTGCCGCGGACTTGATCCTGGGAAGAAGGGATGGAAAACAAGCTTACATATCAACCCCCGACAAGCCAAACAGATAAGTTTCCTTTTATCCATACATGTCTCTGTAAGAAGAAAACTTGTGCATAGAGAAACCTTGTCACCTTCAAAACATTTGTGCTCCCATCCTTTGATCCGAACGTTGTTTCGGTCAAAATGGTTGCAATGGCATTTGACAAAGAAGGATCGACAAGGAGCCAGTTCCCTTCCGTAGTTTTAAACCCGGCAGGAGGCAACCACGGAGGGCATCGGCAAGATAGCTTGCCGGGAAAACTTTTTTACTTAAAAGTATAGAGGCGTTCCTCCTCTGCATGGATAAGATACATGCACAAGTACCCGGAAAGGCTTGTCTTTTTCATTAATATGCGGATAAACAAGTACAAACCTTACAGAGCACAAACATGGATAAAAGAGATTACATATTTAAGACTAAAATTTGGCAAATGCCTACATGTTTTAGACTGAAAAAAGATAAGTGCCCCGTAATCCCTTTCTTGTCTCTCTCATCCTAGGAACTATGGTGGGAGGCGAAGAGGGAAAAAGGAGTGCCTGGGCAGAAGCCCAGCCTGACCTCGTCAGGACCTGCGGAACGCAGCCTGACAAAATCAAGAGGGCCTGGACGAAGGTGATGGGCGGGGAGAGCGGCTAGGAGATGCCCTGGTCACCGCCACCAGGGCCAGCAGGGCACGGCAGCATGGACACCGGCAGGAAAGACAAAGCCAGATTCCACGAGGAAGCCTACCGGGGTCCAGCTGGAAGACTGCTGGAGGAGGCGGAGACACCATCCACACCCAACACCCTCGCAAATCGCCTTGCCGGGGAGAAGATGCAGGTGCAGATGGTGGTACCGCTGGCCTCCCGCTGACGGTGATGATGCGGCTGGTGTTTAGCCGGAGTCAGAGCCGTCGTCCTCCCCACCGGTGCTGTCGTCATCGCCGTCACTGTCCTCCTCATCGCTGCCGCTCAAGGAGGAGCTTTCGTCATCGGTTGAGCTCTTCGCGTAGCACCCTAAGCGAGCACCCGAACACCCGAAGACCTTGACAAAGAGCAGGGTGGTGTCTATTAACTTGAAGTGAAGGACATGCCCCGCCACCAAGCTATGGGCACGAGCGAAGGTCTTCCAGCCACGCCGGAGAAGCATGACGTGAGGTGCAGGGAACTCTACGTTCGCCCGCATACTGCCATTGCAGCAGCCCCTCATGTGCAGTCTCAGCACCGGCGGCTGTTCGACCTCCATCACTCTTGCGAATGGAGACGGAAGCCGAAGATGACTGCGCGGGGGCCCGCGCAGCTTGACGATGAATTCCAGTGGCTGGTCCTCGACGTGGCCTTCGTTCGGGCCCAGGGCGACCAAAGGAGGAGCGATCAAGGCACCGCCCCTCCCTCCTCGCCCCCGGGAACCACGGCGGCCACGTCCTCGTCCTCTACCGCCTCCTCCGACACTGGGCTCCGCCTCGGCATCCCCAACGGGAGGAGGGAGGCATTTTTGAGCAGAAACCCTTGTCGCCACTGCTGGGGTACCACCACGCCCTCTCCCCCTTACCATGGTGGAGAGGAGATGTCAGAAGGAAGGAGGAGGGGATGGGTGTGATCTAGCACCTCGCCCACGTTCCCTTTTATAAGCGAACGGGGCCGGGGGCTGGCCCCTCGCCCAGGAGGCAACTGCCCTGCTCCACCAATCCAACTCCTTTGCATCGCCAACAGCGCACAGAATCAAGACTGACCTCCTGCGCCTATCCGTGGTGCCTAGCTTTCTGCCATAGCACTCATTCCCGTGCCCTCCGTGTCCGCCACCAACCCTGCGCAATGCATGCGGCATATGTGGCAAAAACGGCAGGAACGGGGGAGCTAGTGGAATGGCAGTTACCACTTCATAAACGTGGGACGTGGCCAGCCCATGGATCATGGCATAAATCTCCCCCACAACATCACGCACGGCGCGCGGGAAAACCGGAAACTAACTCAAGCACAGGTTAATGAAGAAGCAAGGAAAATATCAAGAAGGGATCCACCGCAAGTGCCCCGCCTATGTACCTGATAGGGCCTACCCCAACGATGCTCGGCAGCATGTTCGGGCCAGGCCCGGGGGCTCCTGTCGGTGCAACAAACCTTCGCATATGTTGCCTAGACCGTACACAGGCACGATGGCAAGGATACAACAACACCAAGCTCCCAAGACAAGGTCAAGCCAGAAAGATAGCTCTTTGAGGAATCAAAGGGCGGATCAAGAAGACCAAGACAAGCCAAGGGAACAAGATGTCACTAAGGAAAGACCTCCCTTACCGGGCAGGCGAGCCTAGTCGGGTCGAGGCCTCACCAAGAACAAGTCCCAAGACTTCCCCGGCAGGCTTGCCAGGGCCGCCAAGGGCAAATATCCCCGCCAAGACTCCACCGCTCCACCGCACAGCGACGCAAGTCACTTATCAGTGTGGTGTCGAGCCCCCAAGTGATTAAGTGGCTGTCATTTGGCACGTGGCAGCCATTTGGAAGGGAGATTCCCCCTATATGACACTCGTCCAGAGGCGTGTCATGCAGACAGGTAGAAGATGGCTAAGCGGCGCGACAGGCTTGCCGGGCTGCATCCACAGCGTGACACCTAGCAGTGCATTTAATGCACTTTGTCCTAACTGCCAGAGTTAGGTATGATAGCACTGTTGGCTGTCTAATCAGTAGATAATGACTGTTTTGCCACTGTGGTAACCCCTTAGCCTATAAAAGGAGGGCCATGGCAACCTAAAAAAGGATTCGGACCCTTGTACACTCATACGCACGCAGCTGCTCTCCCCGAGGTGACCTTGCCGGGCTTGATCGCTGCGTGTCTACCACGGTCCTCTCTTCAATCCACCAAAGCAGTAAAAACCACCAGCGTCACCACTGCCGTACTGTTCCATGGCTTCCGCTCTTTGTGCAACGTGATTTCCCCCCTGTCGAACCACAAGGGGCCGATGTCCCCATAGGTGATCATGTTCCACCACGACACCAACGAGGAGCAAAAGGAAATGACAAGCGGTTTTCAGCAAGGTATTTTCTGCAAGCACTGAAATTACCTGTAACGAGTAGTTTGATAGCAAGATAATTTGTAACGAGCAATAGATAGTAACGGTAACAAAAGAGCAGCAAGGTAGCCCAATCCTTTTTGTAGCAAAGGATAGGCTGGAACAGTCTCTTATAATAAGCAAAGCTTTGTTGAGGACACACGAGAATTTCAGCTAGTCAATTTCATCATGTTTGTTTGATTCGCGTTCGCTACTTTGATAATTTGATATGTGGGTAGACCGGTGCTTGGGTGCTGCTCTTACTTGAACAAGCCTCCCACTTATGATTAACCCCTCTCGCAAGCATCCACAACTACGAAAGAAGAATTAAGATAAATCTAACCATAGCATTAAACATATGGATCCAAATCATCTCCTTACGGAATAGCGCATAAACTAGGGTGTAAGCTTCTATCACTCTAGCAACCCATCATCTAATAACTACTCCACAATGCATTCCCTTAGGCCCAAAAATGGTGAAGTTTCATGTAGTTGATGTTCACATGACACCACTAATAGAATCAACAACATACATATCATCAAAATATCGAACGAATACCAAATTCACATGATTACTTATGACAAGACTTCTCCCATGTCCTCAAGAACAAAAGTAACTACTAATGAATCATATTCATGTTCAAGATCAGAGGGGTATTGAATAGCATAATGGATCGGAACATATAATCTTCCACCAAATAAACCAACTAGCATCAACTACAAGATGTAATAACACTACTAGCAACCCACATGTACAAATCTGAGGTTTGGATACAAAGATTGAATACAAGAGATGAACTAGGGTTTGAGATGAGATGGTGCTGGTGAAGATGTTGATGAAGATTGGTCCTCCCATGATGAGAGGGTTGTTGGTGATGCCGATGGCTTTGATTTCCCCCTCCCGGAGGGAAGTATCCCCGATGGAATCGCTCTGCCAGAGAGCAAAAGTGCTCCTACCCAAGTTCTGCCTCAAGACGGCGGCGCTCCATCTCGAAAGTCCCCTCCTTATTTTTTCTAGGGCAAATGGGCTTATATACCAGAAGATGGGCACCGGAGGCTGGCCAGGGGCCCCACAAGCCACAAGGGTGTGCCCTGGTGCCTCGTGGGCACTTGGGTGGCCCCCTCTGGTATTTCTTTCTTCCAATATTTTTTATTTATTACAAAACAATTCTTCATGAAATTTCAGCTCATTTGAAGATGTGCAGAATAGGTATCTCTGACATAACTTTTTCAGGCCTAGAGTTCCAGCTGTCGACAATCTCCCTCTTCATGTAAATCTTGCAAATTAAGAGAGAAAAGACATTAGAATAGTACTATGAAGTATTATATTGGCCAAAAATATTATAAATAACAGTAGGAAATCATGATGCAAATGAACGTATCAACTCCCCCAAGCTTAGACCTCACTTGTCCTCAAGCGAAAGCCGATATCGATAATCATGAGCACACGTTTAGAGAGAGAGAGAGAGAGGTGTTGATAAAAACAAAATACGGACATAGTAGCATCATGACTAGTATCATAGCAGCAATATATTATCATCATAAAACTTCTCATGAGTGATAACCCACAAGTATAGGAGATTGCAACAGTTTTCGAGGGTAGAGTATTCAACCCAAATTTATTGTTTCGACACAAGGGGAGCCAAAGAATATTTGTAAGTATTAGTAGTTGAGTTGTCAATTCAACCACACCTGGAGATTTAATATCTGTAGCAAAGTGATCAGTAGCACAGTAATATGATAGTTTGATAGCAGTAGCAGTGATAGTAACAACAATAGTAACGGTCATAGTGGTAGCAATAATTTTGTAGCAGTTGTAACAGTAGCAGCAACAGTAATAACTTAACAAGAACAATATGTGAAAAACTCGTAGGCATTGGATCAGTGATAACATTGGATAATATTCATCATATAATAGTCATAACCTAGGGCAACACAGAACTAGCTCCAATTCATCAATATAATGTAGGCATGTATTCCATAAATAGTCATACGTGCTTATGGAAAAGAACTTGCATGACATCTTTTGTCCTACCCTCCCATGGCAGCGGGGTCCATAAGGAAACTATGGGATATTAATGCCTCCTTTTAGTAGAGAACCGGAACAAAGCATTAACACATGGTGAATACATGAACTCCCCAAATTACGGTAATCACCAGAAAGAATCCCAATTATTGTCACCTTGGGGTATGCGGATCATAACACGTAATAGGTGCATATAACTTGCAAGATCGGATCAAGAACATAGATATAATGGTGAAAACATAAATGGTTTAGATCTGAAATCATGGCACTCGGGCCCTAGTGACAAGCATCAAGCATAGCAAAGTCATAGCAACATCAATATCAGAACATAGTGGATACTAGGGATCAAGCCCTAACAAAACTAACTCGATTACATGATGAATCTCATCCAACCCATCACCGTCCAGCAAGCCTACGAAGGAATTACTCACTCCTGGCGGTGAGCATCATGAAATTGGTGATGGAGGATGGTTGATGATGACGAAGACGGAAGATCCCCCTCTCCGGAGCCCCGAACGGACTCCAGATCTGGCCTTCCGATGAAGAATAGGAGGTGGCGGCGGCTCCGTATTGTAAAATGCGATTAAACTTCCTCTCTTATTTTTTTCTCCAAAAATAGGATTTTATAGAGTTGGAATTAGGGTCAACAGAGCCTCATGGGCCCCACTACCCACCAGGGCGTGCCAAAGGGGGGTGGCGCGCCCTGGTGCCTAGTGGGCAGCTAGGGCCACCCTCCAGTGGGTCTTGGTTCCATTATTTTTTATTTATTCCAAAATAATTCTCCAAAAAGTTGTGTCCAATTCCAAGAACTTTTATTTCTGCACAAAAACAATACCATGGTAGTTCTGCTGAAAACAGCGCTAGTCCGGGTTAGTTTCATTCAAATCATGCAAATTAGAGTCCAAAACAAGAAGAAAAGTAGATACGACAGAGACGTATCAACTCCCCCAAGCTTAACCCATTGCTTGTCCTCAAGCAATTCAGTTGACAAACTGAAAGTGACAAAGAAAAAATTTTACGAACCCTTTTATTCTTGAATTTATATATATGCTTAAATAATACCCAGGTTTTCAGCAAAGATCATAACTAACCATGCAAATGACAACTCTTAGAAATTATATTCACTCATATCAATGACATAATCAACTAGCGAGCAATAATAAAATATCTCAAATGACAACACTTTGTCAAAATAATCATGATATAATATGACAATAATGGTATCTCGCTAGCCCTTTATGAGACCACAAAACATAAATGCAGAGCACCTCCAAAGTTCAAGCAACGACTAAACATTGTAATTCATGGTAGAAGAGATCCATTCATGATGCACACAACATTAACTATACACAATGCATGAGTATGACAATAGTGCTCTCAGGACTGGTGCTTGTTTGAGAAGGTGATGACTCAACATAAAAGTAAAATAACATGAAAGTAAATAGATAGGCCCTTCACAGAGGGAAGTAGGGATTTGCATAGGTGCCAGAGCTCAAAGCTTAAATCAGAGATAAATATAATTTTGGAAGGTATACCTTTCCTATCAATGTTACGACCAAGAGTTTTCAATATCTTCCATGCTAAACAAATTAGCGACGGTTCCCAAGCGGTAAAAGTAAAGTTTACTCCCCCTCCACCAACAAACACAAGCCATGGCTAGTCGAATCCTCGGGTGCCCTCCATACCAACAACAGTCTGGGGGAGTTTTGTTTAATTATTTGCAATTTTTTATCATGGGATTGGGCATCCCGATTACCAGCCCCTCTCATGCAAGGACGAGTGAATAAACACTCATCATGAGAATAACCTTCTTAGCATGGAAGATACTGACCACCCCCTGTCGCTCCATGAGCGGTACGGGCACACAAAACAGATCTTCATTTGAATATTTAGAGGTGGCACATGAAAATTTACATGGAACGGCAGGGTAATACCGCATATAGGTAGATATAGTGGACTCAACTGGAACAACTTTGGTTTTAAGGATTTTGATGCACAAGCAGTATTCCCGCTTAGTACAGGAGAAGGCTAGCAATTAGATTGAGAAGCGACCAACTAGAGAGCGAAAATGGTCATGATCATGCATTATGAATAATTAACATTGAGTACTAGCATGAGTATGATATAAACACCATGAACATAAATATCGTAGAGGCTATGTTGGTTTTGATTCAACTACATGTGTGAACATGTGCCAAGTCAAGCCACTTGAGACATTCAGAGGAGGATACCATATCATCATACTACATCACAATCATTTTAATGCATGTTGACACTCAAGATAAATCATTATCCACTCCTAGCTACTTAAGCATGGCATGAGCAACTATAGTCTCTAATTGTCATCACAAACATGTTTAATCATAATATGCTAAATCATGGATGCTGAGTTAAACATATTTACAAAAACAAAAACAAGTTGAGTTCATACCCGCCTTTTTTGCCTCAGTCACTTCATCATATATCGTCATTATTGCCTTTCACTTGCACGACCGAATGATATGAAAGTAATAATAGTGCAAGGGTGCCATGGACTAAGCTGGAATCTGCAAATATTTTATTTAATGGAGAGGACAAAATAATTTGGGCTCTTTGTTAGATCAACAATAATGCATATGAGAGCCACTCAACATTTTCATCGTGGTCTTCTCCCTAGTACGACTCAACAAAAGAAAAGAAATTCAAAAAAAAACACTGAAATATTTTTGGAGTTTTTAGTTTTCTTGAAAGAAGCAAATTAAAGAAAGAAAAACAAGAATGAGAAAAACTATTTACACGGGAAAAGTCCCAACAAGCATAAGAAAAAATGAGAAATCTTTTTGGGTTTTCTTTTAGTACTACAACTAATTTAAACTAGAAAGGAAAACCGAAAAGAAGCGAGAAATATTTTTGGATTTTCTCAAAGTTTTTCAAACACACAAGAAGAAAGCGAGAAAATAAAACTAACATGTATTATACAATGAAAAAGTATGAACACCGACAACTGGAATGAAGTGTGTGAACATGAATGTAATATCGGTGGAAATACGTACTCCCCCAAGCTTAGGCTTTTGGCCTAGCTTGGTAATCACCACCCGTAGCCTGGATAATAGTCAGAGTGATAACTCATGGAGGCTCTCAGTGCGGCCTCCTCAGCTCGACCGGCGGCCTCTACCACCACGTTGTACTCGCGCGTCTCTCTCTCGTAGATGTAGTATCTTCCTTTACTCTGATAATCAAAGAGAGCAGGTGCAGGCAAAATAACAGGTACAATGGGGTTTTTATCGAACATCAAGTTATAATTATAATTAGTGGCTCCAAACTTAATTAACTTATGACGCTGCATGGCCCCAAAGTCTAGGTACGGGGTAGGTAAAATAGGATCATTGGGCCAAGGTGACACACCCAGCTTCCTAGCTATACGGGAGGCATAAATCCCTCCATAAAAGTGACCACTATCAGCATTGCGTTGCAACCTCCGTGCAGCGATTGCTCCAATATTATAACATTTCATCCCCGTCAGTGTAGTGTGTATGAGGCTCAAGTCTGGGGCACAGAGGGTACTACAATCTTGTTTGCCCATGATGCATTTCGCATTAAAGAGTGCAAAGTAACGGATTAATGGAAATTGTATACTTTTTATTCTAGCATGTGTCACTCCTCTATCCTCACCACAACAAAGACTAGTTAAAAACATCTCAGACTCAGATTTTGGTGGTTCGTCCAGCGAACCCCAATATGGAATTTTGTGTGCAACACATAATTCTTCTAGAGGCATGGTTAAGGCACTATCATAAAGGCTAAATGAAACTCTAGAATCACGGGAATGATATTTAAATTTCTTGGTGAAGGTCTGGGTGAGGTTGAGATGTTGAATGCACTTATCTGCGATGAAGGGAGCGAGCTTGGTGTTAAGAACATACTGCTCAAATTCTTCCTTGATACACGCTCCTATCATGAACTCGTCACACGGCCATAGGCACGATTTGGTATCGGCATCCCGCATCGAGCTTGCACTTGGCTCAACATAAGACTGTCGTATCGAGCTCCCGCTCAATGATGCCTCCGAGGACCCCCTCCTCGAAGAACTCCTCCTGAAGAGGTACAATTTTTGTACGAACAAATTTCTCTACCACCTGTGGTGGTGCGTCGAGACCATGTATTTCTTCAATAGGTGGTAAATTCTTAACATCTTCAGCTTTAATGCCTTTTTCCCTCATACACTTCTTTGCTTCTTGCATATCTTCAGGATTGAGAAATAAGATACCCCTCTTCTTAGGAGTGGGTTTAGGCGGTGGTCCAGGAAGTGTCCACTCATCATAATTCTTCAATATATTATTCAATAATTTCTCAGCTTGTTCAACGGTCCGTTCCCTGAAAATGCAACCAGCACAACTATCTAGGAAGTCCCTAGAAGCATCGGTTGGTCCATTATAGAAGATATCAAGTATTTCAATTTTCTTGAGAGGATGATCAGGCAAAGCATTAAGTAATTGGAGAAGCCTCCCCCAAGCTTGTGGGAGACTCTCTTCTTCAATTTGCACAAAGTTAAATATTTCCTGTAAGGTAGCTTGTTTCTTATGAGCAGGAAAATATTTTTTAGAGAAGTAATAAATCATATCTTGGGGACTACGCACACAACCATGAGCAAGATTATTGTACCATATCTTAGCATCACCCTTTAATGAGAACGGAAATAACATGAGAATATAGTAGTAGCGAATTTTCTCATCATGAGCAAATAGGGTGGCTATATCATTTAATTTAGTAAGATGTGCCACAACAGTTTCAGTTTCATAGCCATGGAAAGTATCAGATTCAACCAAAGTAATTAACTCTGGGTCGACAGAGAATTCATAATCCTTATCAGTAATAAAGATAGGTGAAGTAGCAAACTTAGGATCACATTTGATTCTAGCATTCAAAGATTTTTCTTTCAACTTGCATAATAATTTCTTATGATCATCTCTATCCTTACAAGCAAGAAAATCCCTAGCAACCTCTCCATCCATAACATAACCCTCAGGTATCTCAGGCAATTCATATCTAGGAGAACTAGGTCTAATAGGTGTTTCATAATTCTCGGTTTCAATAATTTCATCAGTTTCAGCATTTTCAATTTATTTAGCTCTAGCAAGTTGTTCATCAAGAAATTCTCCTAGTGGCACATTCTTATCAAGCAAAGTACTAGCATCATCAATAGCATCATTCATAGCAGAAGTAGCATCATCAACTACTTGCGACATATCAGAATTAATAGCATGTGGTGGTGTTGCAAGTTTACTTAAAACAAAAGGTGAATCAAGTGCAGAGCTAGATGGCAATTCCTTACCTCCCCTCGTCTTAGAGGGAACCATCTTGGTTCTGGTATCTTTCAGATTCTTCATAGTGACAAATAGATATAAATCCCAAGTGACTCAACAAATATAGCTATGTTCCTCGGCAACGGCGCCAGAAAAAGGTCTTGATAACCCACAAGTATAGGGGATCGCAACAGTTTTTGAAGGTAGAGTATTCAACCTAAATATATTGATTCGACACAAGGGGAGCCAAAGAATATTTGTAAGTATTAGCAGTTTAGTTGTCAATTCAACCACACCTGGAGATTTAATATCTGCAGCAAAGTGATCAGTAGCACAGTAATATGATAGTTTGATAGCAGTTGCAGTGTAGCGACCCGACCTCAAACGGTCAAGCCTCTGTGTATCTGTGCCATCCCTGGATCAGTATGCTGGCACACATAGTACATCAATGTATATATCAAAGTGCAATCACATGTATAAATAACGTAAACAGATATATACCTCATAACTCTCAGCGGAAACAATCAATCAGGTGTGGAGTCCCATCAACGCCATCGGCAAGTTGAGTGTAGACTGTAACCCTGTATCGTAACTCTTACTCGTCGAAGAAAATTATCTGCAACATGAGACGTTGCAGCCGTGTAGGTCAGTACATTGACTGTACCGGCAAGATCACTGTAAGAAAAACAGATGATAAAACTATGTTATATGCAATATGCCTTTGTGGCTCTGGGTCTGAGTTTTGTTTGCATAAAAGCTGGTTTTATTTTCCCTACATCAAAGGAAATGATCGGAGTTTGTACTATGGAGTTTTCTATCATGGCATGGTTCCGCCAACCGATGTCTCATAGCCCATTTCATCATAAGTTGCCCACAATTAAGTTATCAGTCCGGTGTTGAGAGTTCCGAGATAGATCCAAGTCTAGAGGCTCAATTTGTCCGTAACCGGGGACACGGCTAATCGATTAGGTTTTAACCCTCTGCAGAGGCACTTCATGATGTTTGAGAACAAGACGACCGAAACATGGTCTTCCGAAGAGTTCCTCTGACCACTGTCCAGTGCCCATCCAATCCTACCATAGTTCTACATCTGCTGGCACTGTCCCAGTCAGAGTCGCAGCTAAGGTCAACCAAGCCAGAGCCCATAGTGACTTGCGGTTGCATAAGTAAGCTTCCGGGCATGAAGTATTCTTCCGTCTCTTTGAGCCTGGGTGGAGCTTTCCGCATGATATCACGGTGCTTCTCCGGAATCACTGAGTACTGGGCGCACCATGTACCCTTCTTAACCATTCTCCACCCAGCGATATATTGAATTCTTGTCTCGAGTCTTGAAGTCTCCTTGAAGATGCAGTCCTTGCAGATGCCATCATCAAGTTGTCGTCATTGACGTAGAGTCCTCTATTCTCACATCACTCCCGAGCACTCATACCAAACCCCGTCTACTATAGCGTAGCATTAAAACTATACAATGTCCCGGGCTTGATAACAGGGAGATGGGTTCCTACCTCATGCATTCTACTCATCTACAAGAAGTCAATAACACTACTGGAGGGATTATGAATGGTGACACTAGATGCAAATAAAACATAGGTATGAAAAATATGGTCAGAGTGAACTTGCTTGGTATTACTTGATGAAGATCGTCGCACTCACAATCCTAATAACGATGCTACTCGCACTCTAGACAATCTATAGCGTTCAAAGAGAATCAGAAATAAATAACCAACACTCAAATAGCACTTGACGGCAAAGAACCAAATAAAACTCCAAGTAATAGTAGCATAACAATCGGTATTGATTTTCATGAGGCTAATAGGATCACAATGCAAAAGGAACCAATTTAGTTGGATCGAAGGTTTGGAAGATATGGACTCCGGAACATTCAAATTCAAAATAAATTTGGACAGTGTGAAAAGTATTGCAAGATAGAAGGGGCTTGAATAGGGAATTCAACGTGCAAAAAAAATCACTAGATTTGGATATACATCTCATAAGATAAGACGAAGCTCGGGTTGAAATCTGTCAAAAACTCTGCCGTGGCAGCGTTTACTTATGCATCCAAATATTATCGCTATAGCAAAAGGAATCTAATGAAAGCTGACACTAATGGTGTCAACGGAGAGATTTCTTCGAGATGAACCCGGTACAATTGGTTTCATCGAAAACGGAGCTCCGGTTCAAAAGTTATGGTCGAACGAAGGTTTGAACTAGATTTGAAGTTGAATAAATTTGATTTGTTCAGTCTCCAAAATCCACTTTTTATTGGAAAGTATATGCCACAAGGAGTATTTTGCAAAAAGAATCACTTAAATAAGAATTTCGGATCCAAAGTTATGGCCTAACAAAGTTTAGATTTGAATCTGTTCAAATTCAAATTTCGAAACTTCAAAAATATTTTTGATTGGGTTTACTGGATAGATGAGATCAATACGAACCAATAGGAAAAAGAATCATCTAATTTGGATCTACAGAGCTAAAGATATGATAAAAGAAAAACTAGAATAGAATCTGAAATAAAACTGTTTTCTGAAACTGCTAGCGAATGGCCACCGCCATGTGGAGATCTGCGGTTGGATGGCGGGTGTGTGTGCTGTGGTGCTAAAAGCGGACGGCCGAGGCATAAGCAAACCGGCGCGCGGCTCGTTTAAAAGGAGAAAACCAGCGGCTCGGTTTGACTAATCCGGATTAAACCGAAACTAAAACCGATCAAAAAAAAACCTAACTGTTTCGTTTAATCTAATCTCAACCATCTACTCGGGATCGGACGAACGAGGGCGGGGTGGCTTACAGCGGCGGCAGATGGCACCGGAGTTGAGGAAGACGACGTCGGGCTTGAGGCAGGCAGTGTCTCCTGTGGTCCTCAGCGTCGGGGAAGAGGACATCGGGGTCCGGAGCGACGTAGCTAGGGCGATGGTGGCATCGGAGCCGTCGAGAGGGTCCTCTGGTGATGACGAATAGCGGCTGGAGCGGCGGGCGGCTCCGGTGAGATCCGGTTGGCATCGTTGGCATCGCTGCCGTGCGAGTATGCACGAGAAGAAGGGTCAGGGTGATGTGGCGCACCAAGGAGGAGCGAACATAGGAGATGAGGCACTCAGGGAACCTTCGGTGGCGGCAGAATCGAGCGGTGACAGGAGCTTCTCGCGATGGAACTCCGGCGAGATCGGATCAGGGTGGAACAGAATCGAGAGCTTCCAATTTTTGCGAAAATCGGATGAGGAGGAGGAGGGCAGTATTTATAGGGGGGTAGACTTGCGGGAGGGGAAAGGATCGAGTGATCTTTGCGAGAAAATAGGCCGGTGAGGCATGCGGGGTGCGGCCTTTGTCCATGGCGTGGAGAAGACGATGATGACAGGCGGGGTCCGGCTGTCGGTGGCTGTGAGAAAGAGAACAAGAAAATAAACGCTTCGCGTGTGAGAATGGGCCGTGGGGTGAGTGGGAAGAGGGGGAGTGAGAGTGGTTGGGCCGACTCGCGAGTGGGCTGCGGCCATTTTAAAAAAAAAAGTCTTTTCCTTATTTAAATAAAACAAGGACAGAAAACTAAAAGAAATAAAATATAATAATATTTCACATAGGCATACGATATACCAAAATTTTTAGAAAAAGATTTCCTAAAATATGAACATATTTTCAATGGAAAATAAAATGGACAAAAAATGAAAAAAAGTCAAGCAGTGCTGTTGTTGCAATAAAACCCAATAAAACTCATTTTTAAAATACCAAAATGATTTCAAATTTATTTTCTCCTAATTTTCCATTGAAGGGAATCATTTTATACTTATTTCCATTTATTTATTTTTAGGAGAAAAATAATTTGAATAAAAGCAAAATAACTCCTAAATGGTTTTAATTTGAATTTCAACCCAGTTCCAAATCTTTTCTCTTTTTCCTCATTCAAATATATTTCAAATGCCTATGAATTTTTGAAGTGTCATATTACTTCTCTCATTTTGAATAACTTTCAAAGAATTTGAATTTTCGAAATTCAAATAACTTCAAAATGACTTTCCAAATGATTCTTTGAAAGTTCCAACTCTCTTTCTTCAAATTTGAAGAAGTCATGTTATCTTCTCTCATGAAACTCACTGAGTTGCTTAAAGTTTCTATATTTGAAATATTTTCAAATGGAATTCAAATCCTTTCAAATCCCTTTTCATTTCTTTAAATGGAAGAAGTCATTTTATCCTCACTCTAGGGTTTTGTGATGAAATGAATTTGAATTCAAGAAGATCAAAATGCAAGATGAAAGTTTTGGGAAAGTCCTTTTATTCCCTAAATACAACTTTCAAAAGTTTCAAATTTCCACTCAATTTCAAACAATCAATCACAGAACAATCAAACAAACAATCATAATTATTTATTTAATATAACATTCCAAAATTTAGAATTTTGGGATGTTACATGTAGTGATAGTAATAGCAATAGTAATGGTAACAGTGGTAGCAATAATTTTGTAGCCATTGTAACAGTAGCAGCAACAGTAGTAAATTAGCAAGAACAATATGTGAAAAACTCATAGTCATTAGATCAGTGATAATGTTCGATAATATTCATCATATAACAGTCATAACCTAGGGCGACACAGAACTAGCTCCAATTCATCAATATGATGTAGGCATGTATTCTGTAAATAGTCATACGTGCTTATGGAAAAGAACTTGCATGACATCTTTTGTCCTGCCCTCCCGTGGCAGCGGGGTCCATAAGGAAACTAAGGGATATTAAGGCCTCCTTTTAATAGAGAACCGGAACAAAGCATTAACACACAGTGAATAAATGAACTCCTCAAATTACGGTAATCACTGGTAAGAATCCCAATTATTGTCACCTTGGGGTATGCGAATCATAACACATAATATGTGCATATAACTTGCAAGATCGGATCAAGAAACATAGATATAATGGTGAAAACATAAACGGTTCAGATCTGAAATCATGGCACTCGGGCCCTAGTGACAAGCATTAAGCATAGCAAAGTGATAGCAACATCAATCTCAGAACATAGTGGATACTAGGGATCAAGCCCTAACAAAACTAACTTGATTACATGATGAATCTCATCCAACCCATCACCATACAGCAAGCCTACGAAGGAATTACTCACTCTCGGCAGTGAGCATCATGAAATTGGTGATGGAGGATGGTTGATGATGACGAAGACGAAAGATCCCCCTCTCCAGAGCGCCAAACGGACTCCGGATCTAGCCTCCTGATGAAGAATATGAGGTGGCGATGGTTCCGTATTGTAAAACGTGATGAAACTTCTTCTCTTTTTTTCTGCAAAAATAGGATTTTATAGAGTTGGAATTAGGGTCAGCGGAGCCTCGTGGGCCCCACTACCCACCAGGGTGCGCCAAAGGGGGGTGGCGCACCCTGGTGCCTAGTGGGCAGCTGCCCCCCTCCAGTGGGTCTTGGTTTCAGTATTTTTTATTTATTCCAAAATAATTCTCCAAAAAGTTTCATTCAATTTCGAGAACTTTTATTTCTGCACAAAAACAACACCATGGTAGTTCTGCTGAAAACAGCGTCAGTCCGGGTTAGTTTCATTCAGATCATGCAAATTAGAGTCCAAAACAAGAGCAAAAGCGTTAGGAAAAGTAGATACGACGGAGACGTATCAATGAGCAAGTCACAATTCATCACAACAATGAAGTATAAAGCATAAAATTTCTTGAAAACTAACAAACTATGTTCTCAGTCAACAATGCAATTGCAATTCATCATCTTTTTAGGAAGGGTCTCATGTAGGAGATTTTGTTTAGCAAGTCCACATACTCAACCATCATTTAGTCTTCTTTGATTGCTAATTCACTCACGACATATATATGGAGCAAAAGTTTCAGCCAGACACATAGAAAGATAGGGGCTTATAATTTCGCCTCCCAACTCATTTACCTCAAGGGTAATGTCAACAATAATAACTCATGATCACTCATATTCATCTGGATATATATGTCTAGATCTTCCCCCACCACATGATGCTTGCAAAATAGAAAAATAAAAAAGGAATAGAGGAGAACACTATTGACTCTTGCATGAAAAGTAAATAGATAAAAGTAAAAGATAGGCCCTTCGCAGAGGGAAGCAGAGGTTATCATGCACTTTTTTTTATTTTTGGATGTGCAAGCTCTTGATGCAAAGGAACGTCACTTTATATTGCCCCTTGTGATAGCAACCTTTATTATGCTGTCCGTCGCTTTTATTTCTTTACCATCACAAGATCGTACAAAGCTTATTTTCGTTTACAATAAAAGATCATACATTTTTAGTAGCAATTTTATTGCCTTTTGCACCGATGACAACTTACTTGAAGGATCTTATTCAATCCATAGGTAGGTACAATGGACTCTTATGACATGAAAGTGGGTTTAAGGGTTTTTGGATGCACAAGTAGTATCTCTACTTGGTGCGGATTTTTGGCTAGCAAAGATATTGATCAAGCACCACATGTTGGAGGATCTATGACAATATAAATTCTATGTGAATAAAAGCAAACATAACTCATTACGTTGTCTTCCTTGTCCAACGTCAACAATTCGACATAAAATACTTAATGGGGGCTCACAACATAAAAGATGTCCAAGATAGTATATTTATATGTGAATCTTCTCTTCCCTTATTAATTCTTTCATGAATTGCACCATTTACCAATGTTATGTTTGTTAACTTTCAATAAATTTTACCACTTACACTTTTCTTTATGTGTTGTCATTAGTTCCCATGAGATTAGCATATGATATTTTCCATTATTTTCATTGTTAAGGTTGAAACATAAAAGTGAAGAAGCAAAAACTCAAACTACTCTTTATTATATAACTCTCAACTCGATTACATAGATAGATAGATGACAAAACTAGCACTCTAAAATAGATCATACTAAACTTTTATTCAACTAAATCACGAAATAACTAAGGATCAAACTAAAATAGGTGAAGATAATAAAAGTGACGATGATACGATACCGGGGCACCTCCCTCAAGCTTGGCACAAGCCAAGGGGAGTGCCCATACCCGTGTACTCAAGTATCTTTCTTCGGTGGTGATGGTGGTGATGAAGTGGTGGGATTGTCTTTCAGCTTTAGCAGATACTCCAATTTACGGTTGATGCTCCGAAGGGCGATGTTTTGCTCTTCTAAAGACCCTTAGGGCTTCAATTTCAGATGGGGAAAGATGATCATAGAAGGGTTGAAGGATATCTCCCTTCTCTGCGGTCTCCTCCATGGGCATGGCTTGCCCTCCTTCTTGAGCCTGGGTTCCTGCAACTTCCTCAACCTTGTCCTCCTTGCCATTGTCTTCCTCTCCTGACGACCACTCATAGTAAACCTCGTCGTAGGGGCGTTTGCCCGACGATGGTTGCACAATACGGTGCTTGGTACAGAACCTTTGGGGAGCCATGGCGATCTAGATCTATCGGAAAGATAGCACGAAACAAGAACATAGGATATATCTGCGATACGATGGTCAAAACGTCTGGGAGTATATATAAAGAAATTTTATCTTGCAAAACAAGTATTCCAGAAGAAAACAGGGTCGGGAGGGCTCACGAGGGGCCCATGAACCACCAGGGCGCGCCCAGGGGAGGTGAGTGCGCCCTGGTGCCTCGTGGGTCTCCTCGGCTGTTTCTTATTTTTCTATTTTTTCTAATATTCCAAATGTGACAGAAAGTATTTTTATGGAATTTTTGGTGTCGGCTTACTTACTGTATCATGTACCTCTTCCTTTTCAGGGTTTTGGAGTGTTCTGGAATGTCTCTCTTATGTATTCCTCCGGTGTCATAGTTTGAATAATGTTAGTTTCAACATTAATAGGTGTACCTGAGATATAATGCTTAATTCTTTGCCCATTGACCACCTTCGGATTAGTGCCTTTGGCGTTATTGATCTTTATGACTCAAGAATGATAAACTTCCTCGATGATATACAATCCTTCCCATTTAGAGAGAAGTTTTCCTGCAAAAAATCTAAAACAAGAATTGTACAATAGAACATACTCACCCACTTTGAATTTCCGTTTTTGAATTCTTTTATCATGCCATATTTTAACTTTTTCTTTAAATAATTTGGCATTTTCATAAGCTTGGGTTCTCCATTCATCTAGCGAGCTAATATCAAATAATCTCTTTTCACCGGTAAATTTAAAATCATAATTAAGTTCTTTGATTGCCCAATATGCTATATGTTCTAACTCAAGAGGTAAATGACATGCTTTTCCATAGACCACTTTATATGGAGACATACCCATAGGATTCATATAGGCTGTCCTATAAGCCCATAGTGCATCATCAAGTTTCTTAGACCAATTATTTCTAGATCTATTGACGGTCTTTTGCAAAATTAACTTTATTTCCCTATTGCTCAATTCAACTTGACCACTAGATTGAGGGTGATAGGGGGATGCAATTATATGGTTGACATCATATTTAGCAAGTGGCTTACGGAAAGCGCCATGAATGAAATATGACCCATCGCCAGTCATTAAATATCTAGGGACTCCAAACCTCAGGAAAAAAACTTCCTTAAGCATGTTAATAGAAGTGTTATGATCAGCACTACTAGTTGGAATAGCTTCTACACACTTAGTAACGTAATCAACAACAACTAGAATATATGTATACCCATTAGAGGATGGAAAAGGTCCCATATAATCAAATCCCCAAACATCAAATGGTTCAATAACAAGTGAATAATTCATTGGCATTTCCTGACGTCTACCAATATTACCAATTCTTTGACATTCATCACAAGATAAGACAAACTTACGAGCATCCTTGAAAAGAGTAGGCCAATAAAAACCAGATTGTAATACCTGATGTGCGGTTCTATCTCCAGCGTGGTGTCCTCCATAAGCTTCGGAATGACACTTCCGTAGGATTTGTCCCCGTTCATGCTCAGGTATACAACGCCTAATAATACCATCTACTCCTTCTTTATAAAGATGTGGGTCATCCCAGGAGTAATGTCTTAAATCAAAAAAAGAATCTGTTATTTTGTTGGTATGTGAAACTAGGTGGTATAAATTTAGCAACGATGTAATTAGCATAGTTTGCATACCAAGGAGTAATACGAGAAGCATTTATGATATCTAGTTGCTCATCAGGAAAACTATCATCAATAGGTAGTGGGTCATCAAAAATATTTTCCAACCTAGACAAGTTATCAGCTACATGATTCTCAGCTCCCTTCCTATCAGTAATATGCAAGTCAAATTCTTGTAGCAATAGAACCGACCTAATGAGTCTAGGTTTAGCATCTTTCTTTTCCATAAGGTATTTAATAGTAGCATGATCGGTGTGAACAATTACTTTAGAATCAACTATGTAAGATCTGAATTTATCACATGCAAACACAACTGCTAGAAATTCTTTCTTAGTACTAGCATAATTTCTTTAAGCATTGTCTAGAGTTTTACTAGCATAATGGATAACATTTAATTTCTTATCAACTTTGTGTCCTAGAATAGCACCAACACACTAGCATCACACATAATTTCAAATGGTAAGTTCCAATCAGGTGGTTGAACAATAGGTGTAGAAGTTAGGGCTTTCTTAAGTGTTTCAAAGGTTTCTACACAATCATCATCAAAAACAAATGGAACATCCTTTTGCAAGAGATTAGTAAGAGGCCTAGAAATTTTAGAGAAGTCTTTAATGAACCTCCTATGGAAACCAGCATGAACAAGGAAACTTCTTATACCTTTAATATCTTTAGAACATGGCATTTTCTCAATTGCATCAACTTTAGCTTTATCTACTTCAATACCTCATTCAGAAATTTTATGCCCCAAGACAATACCTTCATTCACCATAAAGTGGCACTTCTCTCAATTCAAGATAAGATTAGTTTGTTCACATCTCTGCAAAACTCGATCAAGGTTGCTTAAAGAATCATCAGAAGAAGTTCCGTAAACGGAAAATCATCCATGAAAACCTCAACAATCTTTTCATAAAAGTCAGAGAATATATCAGTCATACATCTTTGAAAGGTTGCAGGTGCATTGCATAAACCAGAAGGCATACGTCTATAAGCATAAGTTCCAAAAGGACAAGTAAAAGTAGTTTTCTCTTGGTCGGCTTGTGATACAGGTATTTGAGAGAAACCAGAATATCCATCAAGAAAGCAAAAGTATGTGTGCTTAGATAGTCTTTCTAACATTTTATCAATAAAAGGCAAGGGGTAATGATCTTTTCTAGTAGTTTTGTTTAATTTTCTAAATTCAATTACCATCCTATAACCAGTTACAATTCTTTGTCGAATGAGCTCATTTTTTGTTGGTGCAATATTTGCCCTCTTGTGTTTTGGAGATCATTGACAGAAACAGACAAGGACTGATTTGTTTGCTAGTGCACATAGAGAGGAACAGTCCATGCAGAACCGAAGAGCATGCTGCCTTCGGTGCCAAGTTCGAGGAACTCCACCGAAGAATATCTGCGTTGCAAAGAAGAATGAGCTACATCTATTGAAAACATGTAGACGAGAAGATTGATGTGAAGGAGTTAACCCCTCGAAAATTTATTGCTGGCGTGAAGCAATTGGTTCAGAGATTCTGTCCGAAGAAATTGACTGCAGCGTATGAAAGTCAAAGACAAAGTGAAGACGTAGTATTCATTTTGTTATTCTTCTTTCATTTATTTGAGTCATAGTACATCCGTACTATTAAGAGGGGTATAGGTTCTCGAAGCTTAGATCCGTTGTGATGCTTAGCCCAAAACCTATGCGAGACTGAGAGAAATCTCTTTATGTTTTGAAAGATTACCTGCCAACAGTAGACATTGTTCTTCGTGCTGCAGGAGATATCTTTCGAACCGAGGAGTTAGCATTACTTGCTCCGCAAGGAATGTTACCGTTGTGCTCAGTTTCCGACCGTTGGACTCGTGTCGTTCGGCCATTGGCTATTCCTCATGTCCAATTTGGTCATTTCCCTTCAGGGAAGGTTACGGCTATAAATAGCCACCCCGCTCCAGTGTTGCCCGTTGGCTTCTCTGCTTAAGATTTCTGAGAAGATTGATTGAGCATCCCCTCTCTGAGTGGTTTGAGTTTAAGATCCACCGAGAGAAAAATCAAGAGCCCAAAACTTAGACAGTGGTTGAGCATCACAGTAGTTCTAAGTTTAGAGTTCTTGTACCTATTACTCTTGAGAGCTGCGCACTCTCTAGACGGATAGGTGTCAGCTCGAGTGTTGAAGAGTTGTTGTCTTCACTGAGCAAGATCTTCAGCAACCAAGAGTTATTGTGGTTCGTGAAGGTCGGTCGAAGGTTTGGAGATCACCGACAAGTATCTACCACGAGTGAAATCAACTGGAGTCTGATCAGCTCCGAGTTGAAGGAGAATAGGGCAAAGAGAGTTTATCTTCTGTGTTAAATCACAACCCCTCCAAACAGACGTAGTCCTTTGGCAGAAGGTCAAACTGGTCTACCAAATCCATCTGTCGCCATCAAGCACCAATGGTTCATTCTACTTTACTACATTACTTTCAGCAGTTTACTTTCGTGCTCTATGATGATAGTTTATCTGATCAATCATTGTCTGTTGCATATCATTCATCGTTACGATCTGTTATCATTCGTTGCTCACACAGTTGCATTCTCATCATTCAGTGTAGTCATTTCAGTCGCTTACTTTTCTGCTCATACTTATTAAGACTGGCGTGATTCCGTTGTGTCGTTTTCATTCACCCTGTCATAGTTCTTTCTCGTACTTTTCCTTCGTAGTTCATACCTTGTTTCTCTCATGTTGCTACATCTGTTACCACATTGCATTACCATCGTCATTGTCAAACCCGTGATATCTTATGCTCGTACCATTATTGCTTCCTACCTCGATAGCTATGTTCCTCAATAATATGCTTAATTGAGTTCTTGTCTACCAAACCTTATTTCCTCTGTTGTGTTTGGGATCCATTCATAACATTCACAAGAATTTTTGAATCTCCCATTCACCCCCCTCTGGTCGATATACTCTCGGTCCCAACATTTTTATCATTAGGAACAAAAGTAATGCCTCCTTTCTTAGGTACACAATGAACATGACTTACCCATCTACTATTAGCTATGGGATAAATTATACCTACTTCCATAATCTTTAATATTTCAGTTCTTACCACCTCCTTCATCTTAGGATTCAATCGTCATTGATCATCGATAACTGGTTTAGCACCAGGCTCCATATTAATCTTGTGCTGACATAGAGTGGGACTAATGCCCTTAAGATCATCAAGAGTATATCTAATAGAGGCACATTCCTTCCTCAGAGTTTTTAGTAATCTTTTTTCCTCATGCTCTGAAAGGTTAGCACTAATAATAATAGGATATATCTTCTTTTCATCAAGATAAACATATTTCAATGTATCAGGCAATTGTTTCAATTCAAACACAGGATCACCCTTGGGTGGAGGAGGACCTCCCAGAGTTTCAATAGGCAAGTTATGTTTCAAGATAGGTGGTTGGTTAAAGAACAACTTATCCATCTCATTTCTTTCATTCATGTGCATATCATTTTCATGGTCTAGCAAATATTGTTCTAACGGATTAGTAGGAGGTACAACAATAGAAGCAAGACCAATAATTTCATCTTTACTAGGCAATTCTTTATCATGAGGTTGTCTACGAAACTTAGAGAAATTAAACTCATGAGATATATCACCAAAGTTAACACTGACAGTTTCTTTAGGGCAATCAATCTTAGCATTAACAATGTTCAAGAAAGGTCTACCAAATATAATGGGACAAAAATCATCTTGTGGAGAACCGAGGACTAGAAAATCAGTAGGGTATTTTATTTTTCCACACAGGACTTCAGCATCTCTAACAATCCCAAGCAGCGTAATAGTATCTCTATTCGCAAGCTTAATAGTAACATCAATGTCCTCTATCTCAACAGGTGCAATATCATTCATAATTTCTTGATATAAGGTAAACGGGATAGCGCTCACACTAGAACCCAAATCACATAAGTCATGACAACAATGATCTCCTATTTTAACCTAGACAGCGGCATGCCAAGAACAAGTTTATTCTCATCTTTAGTATTGGGTTTAGCAATTCTAGTAGCTTCATCACAGAAGTAAATAACATGCCCATCAACATTATCGACCAAGAGATCCTTAGCCATAGCAACATTAGGTTCAACTTTAATTTGTTCAGAGGGTTTAGGTGCTCTAATATTACTTTTGTTAACCACGGTTGAAACTTTAGCATGTTCCTTAATCCTAATAGGAAAAGGTGGTTTCTCAATATAAGCAGTAGGCACACCTGGATCAACATTGTAAATGATAGTTTCTTCTTTAACTATAATGGGTTCCTTAATCTTTTCTTTAATAGGGGATGACATTTAAACTACTACTCCTTAGGGAGATCAACATGAGTAGCAAATGATTCACAAAAGGAGGCTACTATCTCAGAGTCAAGTCAATATTTAGTGCTAAACTTATGAAAAGCATCGGTATCCATAAAAGATTTAACACAGTTAAACTTAAGTGTTATACCAGACTCTTTACCTTCGTCGAGTTCCCAATCTTCAGAGTTGCATTTAATTCTTTCTAGAAGATCCCATTTGAATTCAGTAGTTTTCTTCATAAAGGAATCAACTGAAGAAGAATCGAGCATGGTTTGATCATCATGAGAAAGTCGTGCATAAAAATTCTGTAAGATAATTTCCCTTGAAAGCTCATGGTTGGGGCATGTGTACATCATGTACTTAAGCCTCCCCCAAGCTTTAGCAATGCTTTCTCCTTCACGAGGCCAAAAATTATATATATAATTCCGATCACGATGAACCAGATGCATAGGATAAAACTTTTGATGAAATTCCAATTTCAATCGATTCCAATCCCAAGCTCCAATATCATCACATAGCCTATACCATGTCAATGCCTTTCCCCCCAAAGATAAAGGGAATACCTTCTTCTTAACTTCATCTTTGGATAAACTGTGCTACTTGTGAGCTGCGTTGGGATTTTCCCGAAGAGGAGAGGATGATGCAGTACAGTAGAGATAAGTATTTCACTAAATTATGAAACCAAGGTTATCAATCCTGTAGGAGAATCACACAACAACTCGTTAACAGCACTTGCACACAAAATAACAAATCCTTGCACCCAGCGCAAACAAGGGGTTGTCAATCCCTTGGCGGTTAATTGCAGGATTAAATTGTATGGTGATGGATAGATAGATTGAACAAAAATACAAAATAAAATAAATAAAGTAAAATTGCAGCAGGGTATTTTTAGGATTTTAATATATGATAGAAGTAGACCGGGGGCATAGTTTTCACTAGAGGCTTCTCTCTTGCAAATAGCATAAGGCGGGTAAACAAATTACTGTTGGGCAATTGATAGAAAAGCAAATAATCATGATAAAATCCAAGGAAATGATCATGTATATGGGCATCACGTCCGAGACAAGTAGACCAAAACGATTCTGCATCTACCACTATTACTCCACACATCGACCGCTATCTAGCATGCATCTAGAGTATTAGGTTCATAAAGAACGGAGTAACGCCTTAAGCAAGATGACATGATGTAGACAAAGTAAACTCACGCATGACTAAACCCCATCTTTTTATCCTTAATAGCAGTGATACTATACGTGTCATGTCCCTTTCTGTCACTGGGATTGAGCATCGCAAGATCAAACCCATTACAAAGCACCTCTCCCATTGCAAGATAAATCAATCTAGTTGGCCAAACCAAATCAATAGATCGAAGAGAAATACGAAGCTATAATAATCATGCATAAAAGAGTTCAGAGAAAATTCAAATAATATTCATGGATAATCTAATCATAAACTCACAATTCATCGGATCCCAACAAACATACCGCAAAAAGTGATTACATCGGATAAAACTCCAAGAACATCGAGGAGAACATTGTATTGAAGATCAAATAGAGAGAAGAAGCCATCTAGCTACTAACTATGGACCCCTAGGACTGTGGTAAAGTACTGACACATCATCGGAAGGATAGCAAGGTTGATGTACAGCCCCTCCATGATTGTTTCCCCCTCCGGCAGAGTGCCGAAAAAGGCCTCCAGATGGGATCACTCGAGAACAGGAACTTGCGGCGGCGAAAAAAGTATTTCGTGGACTCCTCTGTTGCTTTCCCTATTTTAGAGAATTTATAGAGGCGTAGTTAGGTCAAACAGAGCCACGTTGGCCCCACGAGCCACTGATACGTCTCCAACGTATCTATAATTTTTTATTGTTCCATGCTATTATATTATTTGTTTTGGATGTTTTATATGCATTAATATGCTATTTTATATTATTTTTGGGACTAACTTATTAACCTAGAGCCCAGTGCCAGTTCTGTTTTTCCTTGTTTTTGAGTTTTACAGAAAGGGAATATGAAACGGAGTCCAAACGGAATAAAACATTCGCGATGATTTTTCTTGGACCAGAAGACACATGTAGGACTTGGAGAAGAAGGCAGAAGAGTCCCGAGGACTCCACAAGCCCTCAGGGCACGCCCCCTGGCTTGTGCCCCCCCCCCCCCCCCCCGAGTCCTCTAACCCTAATTCTTGGCCTATAAATTCAGAAATATTCCCAAACAACCAGAAGCGTCCACCAAAATACTTTTCCGCCGCCGTAACCTTCTGTTCTCGTGAGATCCCATCTTGGGGCCTTTTCCGGCATCCTGCCGGAGGGGGATTCGATCATGGAGGGCTTCTACATCAACTCTATGGCCCTTCCGATGAAGCGTGAGTAGTTTACCACAGACCTACGGGTCCATAGCTAGTAGCTAGATGGCTTCTTCTCTCTCTTTGATCCTCAATACCATGTTCTCCTTGTTGTTCTTGGAGATCTATCCGATGTAATATTCTTTTGCGGTGTGTTTGTCGAGATCCAATGAATTTTGGATTTATGATCAGTTTATCTATGAATATTATTTGAATCTTTTCTGAATTCTTATATGCATAATTTGATATCTTTGTATTTCTCTTCGAATTATCGGTTTGGTTTGGCCAACTAGATTGGTTCTTCTTGCAATGGGAGAGGTGCTTAGTTTTGGGTTCAATCTTGCGGTGTCCTCACCCAGTGACAAAGTAGGGGTAGCGAGGCATGTATTGTATTGTTGCCATCAAGGGTAAAAAGATGGGGTTTTCATCATATTGCTTGAGTTTGTCCCTCTACATCATGTCATCTTACTTAAGGCGTTACTCCGTTCTTTTGAACTTAATACTCTAGATGCATGCTGGATAGCGGTCGATGTGTGGAGTAATAGTAGTAGATGCAGGCAGGAGTCGGTCTACTTGACACGGACGTGATGCCTATATTCATAATCATTGCCGTGGATATCATCATAACTTTGTGCTTTTCTATCAATTGCTCGACAGTAATTTGTTCACCCACCGTATTCTTTGCCTTCAACAGAGAAGCCTCTAGTGAAACCTATGGCCCCCGGGTCTATTTTCCATCATATATTTTCAGATCTATAAACCAAAAAACCCAAAAATACCTTGCTGCAATTTATTTACTTTTACTTTGCTTTACGTTTTAGTAAGCTTTTATATCTATCTCTATCATATCTCACCTTTGCAAGTGACCGTGAAGGGATTGACAACCCCTTTATCGTGTTGGGTGCAAGTGTTTGATTGTTTGTGCAGGTGCATAGATTGGAGACTTGCATGTATCTCCTACTGGATTGATACCTTGGTTCTTAACTGAGGGAAATACTTATCTCTACTTTGCTACATCACCCTTTCCTCTTCAAGGGAAAAACCAACGCAAGCTCAAGAAGTAGCAGGAAGAATTTCTGGCGCCGTTGCCGGGGAGATCTACATCAAGCTTACCAAGTATCCACCATAAACTCTCATCTCTTGCATTACATTATTTGCCATTTGCCTCTCGTTTTCCTCTCCCCCACTTCTAAAACAATTTCAGAAAAACACAAAAAGGTTTGCCTTTTTATTCGCCCTTCTTCCGTTCGTCTTTTCGTTTGCTTTTCGTTTGTTGTGTGCTAGATTGCTTGCTTTGTCATGATGTCTCAAGAAAATACCAAGTTGTGTGAATTTTCCAATACTAATAATAATGATTTTATTAGTACTCCGATTGCTCTCGCCACTAGTGCGGAATCTTATGAAATTAATGCTGCTTTGCTGAATCTTGTTATGAAAGATCAATTTTCCGGTCTTCCTAGTGAAGATGCCACATCCCATCTAAATACTTTCATTGAGTTATGTGATATGCAAAAGAAGAAAGATGTGGATAATGATATTGTTAAATTAAAGCTATTTCCGTTCTCACTACGAGATCATGCTAAAACTTGGTTTTCATCTTTGCCTAAAAATAGTATAATCATGGAATAAGTGTAAAGATGCTTTTATTTCCAAGTATTTTCCTCCCGCTAAGATCATCTCCCTTAGGAACAATATAATGAATTTTAAGCAACTTGATCATGAACATCTTGCACAATCTTGGGATAGGATGGAATTGATGATAAGAAATTACCCTACTCATGGTTTAAGTTTATGGATGATTATACAAAAAAATTATGCTGGATTGAATTTTGCATCTAGAAATCTTTTAGATTTGGCCGCGGGAGGTACCTTTATGGAAATCACATTAGAAGAAGCTACTAAACTCCTAGATAATATTATGGCTAATTACTCTCAATGGCATACTGAAAGATCTTCTACTAGTAAAAAAGTGCATGCGATTGAAGAAATTAATACTTTGAGTGGAAAGATGGATGAACTTATGAAATTGTTTGCTAGTAAGAGTGCTCCTATTTATCCTAATGATATGCCTTTGTCTACTTTGATTGAGAACAATAATGAATCTATGGATGTGAATTTTGTTGGTAGGAACAATTTTGGTAATAACGCGTATAGAGGAAATTTCAACCCTAGTCCGTTTTCTAGTAATTCCTCTAATAATTATGGTAATTCCTACAACAATTCTTATGGAAATTATAATAAGATGCCCTCTTATCTTGAGAACAATATTAAAGAATTTATTAATTTGCAAAAAGTTTTCAATGCTATGGTTGAAGAAAAATTGCTCAAGATTGATGATTTGGCTTGGAACGTTGATAGAATTTCTCTTGAGATTGATTCTTTGAAAATTAGATCTATGCCACCCAAGCATGATATTAATGAATCTCTTAAATCTATTATAATTTCTATTGATGAGTGCAAAGAAAGAACCGCTAGGATGCATGCTAAGCGAGATTGGTTTGTAAAAGCGTGTTCTTCGATTTCTTGTGACAATAATGATGAAGATCGTAAAGTGATTGGTGTGACTCCTATTGAATATTTGTTTTCTAATATAAATCTTCATAAAGATGGGACTGAAGATGAGTCAACTTTAGCTAGAAGGCGTCCCAATGATTCGGAGTTTATAGATCTTAATGCAAAAATTGATAAAAGTGGGATTGGAGAGGTCGAAACTTTAAGTAGTGATGAACCCACTCTTTTGGATTTCAAGGATTTTAATTATGATAATTGTTCTTTGATAGATTGTATTTCCTTGTTGCAATCCATGTTGAATTCTCCTCATGCTTATAATCAAAATAAAGCTTTTACTAAACATATTGTTGATGCTATGATGAAATCTTTTGAAGAAAAACTTGAGTTGGAAGTTTCAATCCCTAGAAAGCTTTATGATGAGTGGAAACTAACTATTAAGATTAAAATTAAAGATTATGAGTGCCATGCTTTGTGTGATTTGGGTGCTAGCGTTTCCACGATTCCAAAAACTTTATGTGATGTGCTAGGTTTCCGTGAATTTGATGATTGTTCTTTAAATTTGCATCTTGCGGATTCCACTATTAAGAAACCTATGGGAAGAATTAATGATGTTCTTATTGTCGCAAATAGGAATTATCTGCCCGTAGATTTCATTGTGCTTGATATAGATTGCAATCCTACATGTCCTATTATTTTTGGTAGACCTTTCCTTAGAACGATTGGTGCAATTATTGATATGAAACAAGGAAACATTAGATTTAAATTTCTGTTAAGGAAGGGCATGGAACACTTTCCAAGAAATAAAATTAAGTTGCCATATGAATCTATTACGAGAGCTACTTATGGATTGCATACCAAAGATGACAATACCTAGATCTATATTTTATGCCTAGCTAGGGGCGTTAAACAATAGCACTTGTTGGGAGGCAACCCAATTTTATTTTTATGTTTTTGTTTTTTGGTTCTGTTTTTCAATAAATACACATTATTACCTCCGTATTAGTTGTGTTTTGGTGTTTTAATTAGTGTTTGAGCCAAGTAAGACCTTTGGGATGGCTTACGGTGTTAGTTGATTTGATCTTGCTGAAAACAGAAACTTTTGCGTCCAGTAACAGAATTGTTTAAATTCACTGGAGCGTGTAAAAACTCTGAATGTTTTACATAATATTTATATACAAATTTCCTCTGTTTTCCTAATTTTTCAAAAAAATTGGAGTTTACATAAGTATGAGAACAATTCATATCTTCGCAGAATGTTCTGTTTTTTTTACAGATTCTGTTTTCTATGTGTTGTTTGCTTATTTTGATGAATCTATGGGTAGTATCGGGGGGTATGAACCATGGAGAAGTTGGAACACAGTAGATATTACACCGATATAAATAAATAATGAGTTCACAACAGTACCAAAAAGCAGTGATTTATTTTCTTATACTAATAGATCTCATGAGTTTTCTGTTGAGTTTTGTGTTGTGAAGTTTTCAAGTTTTGAGTAAAGATTTGATGGACTATGGAATAAGGAGAGGCAAGACCCTAAGCTTGGGGATGCCCAAGGCACCCCAAGGTAATATTCAAGGACAACCAAGCATCTAAGCTTGGGGATGCCCCGGATGGCATCCCCTCTTTCGTCTTCGTCTATCGGTAAATTTACTTGAGGCTATATTTTTATCCACCACATGATATGTGTTTTGCTTGGAGCGTCTTATGGCATTTCCATAGCCATTCCGAGATATATTGCCATGCAACTTCCACCGTTCCGTTTATTATGACACGCTTCATTATTGTCATATTGCTTTGCATGATCATGTATTTCACATAGTATTTGTGGCAAGGCCACCGTTCATATTTTTTATACATGTCTCTCTTGATCATTGCACATCCCGGTACACCGCCGGAGGCATTCATATAGAGTCATATTTTGTTCTAGAATCGAGTTGTAATTCTTGAGTTGTAAGTAAATAAAAGTGTGATGATCATCATTATTAGAGCATTGTCCCTTGTGAGGAAAGGATGATGGAAGTTATGATTCCCTCACAAGTTGGGATGAGTCTCCGGACTTTACAAAAAATAAAGAGGCCAAAAGAAGCCCACCAAAAAAATGAGAGAAATGAGAGAAGGGGCAATGCTACTATCCTTTTACCACACTTGTGCTTCAAAGTAGCACCATGATCTTCATGATAGAGAGTCTCCTATGTTGTCACTTTCATATACTAGTGGGAATTTTTCATTATAGAACTTGGCTTGTATATTCCAATGATGGGCTTCCTCAAAATTGCCCTAGGTCTTCGTGAGCAAGCGAGTTGGATGCACACCCACTTAGTTTCTTTTTGAGCTTTCATAAACTTATAGCTCTAGCGCATCCGTTGCATGGCAATCCCTACTCACTCACATTGATATCTATTGATGGGCATCTCCATAGCCCGTTAATACGCCTAGTTGATGTGAGACTATCTTCTTCTTTTTGTCTTCTCCATAACCACCATATTCTATTCCACCTATAGTGCTATATCCATGGTTCACGCTCATGTATTGCATGAAAGTTGAAAAAGTTTGAGAACATCAAAAGTATGAAATAATGCTTGGCTTGTCATCGGGGTTGTGCATGATTTAATACTTTATGTGATGAAGATGGAGCATAGCCAGACTATATGATTTTGTAGGGATAACTTTCTTTGGCCATGTTATTTTGAGAAGACACGGTTGCTTTATTAGTATGCTTGAAATATTATTGTTTTTATGTCAACTAGCAAAGTGGCCCGCTCGATGCGCAGGCTAGGACTTTACGAATATTGTATTTTATTTTCTTCCAAGAAAAATTGAATAAAATTGTGGTGACATTTTAATTATTAGAATTTTGTAAACCTTTTTTCTTTGTTATGTTTTGTTATTTTTATTGATATATGAATATATGTGTTGTCCGTTCATCCTTTCCTTGCTAATTATGCATGTCGTAGTACTGTAGTTTTATGATCGACTACATTCTTGAAATTGTATTTTTATATTGTAGACTTATGTTCGACTACATTCTTCAAATTATATTTGTATACATTTACTATCATTTTTCGCATGTTGCTTAGTTTTTTCGTTAAATAGAAATATGCTAACGTTGCGTAAGATTGGCATATTTATTTATTGTTTCTTCTATTCAATTATTTTTTTACGCTATAAAAAAATGTCTTACATTTTGAGACAGAGGGAGTATTTGTTTCCATAAACATGCACAACGGTACCAAGGGTGACCGTTTGCTTCTTTAATCAAAGGAAAATTGAAATAAAATGTGATGACAATTTCATAATACTTTTGCGAATATAGTTTTGCCTTTGTTATGTTATGTTTTTTAAATATGTGTTATTCGTTGATCCTTTCCTTGGTAATTATGCATGCCATCTAACGATAGTTTTAGATCGGTTGAATTTTTCAAATTAAATTTGTATATTTTTTCTACATGTTCTCATTGTTTCCGTGTAGTCATAGATTTAGTCACTAACGCTCTGCAATATTGGCATATTTTATTTAGTGATTTTTGTAGTGTACATGATTTATTTTATTTATATATTATACATATCCATAAAAAGTTTGTATTTACTTCCATAGACATGCACTCAGCGGTACAAACGACGCCTTATATTTTCATAAATAGTTTTCTCTCACAGTGTCGCCCACAGTACGTAATTGGTCTCATGTCATGGGTCCCACCAGTACTACTCTTCCCCATTATGTAGTCTTCTAGACTTGTCCGTTCTTCTTTCCTCACGCAAGCAAGCATGTTCTTGCCCGATCCCCTTTCTCCTCTCCTCTTATTTTTTCTTCTCACTCAAAATTTGCTGCTGCTGGATAGCTTCCATCATCTAGCTTTCCTGATTCTCTGCATTGAGGATAGGCGCGTGCAGCCTGAGGTGCATCAGTAAGGCGGCACTGTTGAGCTCGGCCAGCAAATCCCCAAGCTCTCGTTCATGTAACATGGTTCCTCTTCCTTTTCTTCTGAATCCAACAACCCATGGTCTCTGTGTGCTGTTGAATATGTTGATTTGTGGGCCCAGTGACTGGCGCTTCCTGAATAGTGGGTAGCAGCGCCCAAGGATCTGCTGTGCTAGGGAGGAGGCGAGATCATCGATCTGCATGCTACCGTTGATGTTGTCTTCCATGCTTTTGATTTGGTCGTGGTTTTCATCTCGCAACTCTCTTGGATACAGCTTTAGTATTAGGAAGGTGGCTACGTTTTCTTCCCCAAGCGCGCAAGCCAGAGGCATCGTCGCTATTTCCGCTCGAGGCAGCTCGACACATCGACCTCATCCTCCACAGCGGCAACAGTCTTCGAAGTTGAACTGCAGGTCCATATTTTTCCTTTTCCTGACTTTGTCATATTTTCCTTTTTGTCTTAACCTTTTTCTGTGTTGTGCCATTTAACAAATATAATGTTATTAAGGAAATGCATGTTAGTGGTAAATATTTCAGCATTTTCCCCTCAAATTTTGGAAGAACATGTGATTCTTTTTTAAGTGCTCTATAAGTGTTTAATGAGGTACAAAGTAAATATTAAGAAGTTAGTGAACATTTGAAAAAGTAAGTATATGTTTGAGCAGACATACCAATGCAAATTAGTACTATATATATATATATATATATATATATGGGGCTCCTAGGTGCCTGGGCACCTTGATTGTTTTGGAAACTGTGATATATTTAATTAGTTTCCTATCCATTCTTCATGCAAGACTTTCCATACTTACGATTTTTTTTGTTTCCTAACTATTAGGCATGCAAGACTTGCCATACAATAAATTGTATTAATGTTTGATTTTATTTGAACTGCTATGGTTATCTAATGCGCGTATTTTTGTTTCCTAAATATCTAATACATACCAACTCGTATATACTCAATAATTTTTTGAACTATTACATTTCATTTTTGTTTCCTAACTATCTAATATGGGTATCGAATACCTACTAATGAGATTATTTACATACATGGTATGTATATACCCAATAATTTATTTCCTAACTATCTAATACTTGTATCTGGTACCTACGTACTAACGATGTACATACGCGGGTACGTATATTCCAGGCTACGTAAAATATGGCTACATATATACCCTGCTATGTAAAATATACCCAATGAACTCCTAGTGTATCCACATACTTTATACGACATGCTCACATAAATCTTCTAGTATATACCCAACGAACTTAAATAAAACAGTATACCCAATGTGTCTGCACACGTATATACCCAGCTATATGAAAAGGTGTAGAAAACTGTTGTAGGTATCCTCTCAACGTATATACAGTAAAATATGGCTACGTATATACCCGACTACATGAATTATAGCATCCATAGGTATCTGAATACCCGGGTACAAATCTCACATCTGGGGGTATGCAGACAAATATGATGGGTATGCACATACCCAAAAAAATATCCATTTTGAAAAAAGCTTGAAGACGTACATGTGTATTTTCCCACGGAGACAAAAGATAACCATACCTTCTGTTCCCAAGATGATCATATACGTATGTATCTAATTATGTATATGACTTCCTATTTTTATGTAAAAAAGAAAGAATTGCACGTATAAGAAATAAAGTTGGGCACGTACCATGGAGCATGCATGGCCTTAATGGACCATTAATTGCTGATTTTTATCTATCTTGTTCAATCTGGGCATTAAGTGTCCATATGAAGCAATAATTTGCAAGAATTCTTTCCTAATAAAGAGCTAACGTGGTTGACCCATTACTGCTAATAATAATTACACATGCACACATCTCAATGTAATCCAACGGTTTCTAGGCAAGGTGCTTGGGCACCTAGGTGTCCCAAACTGGCGTCCTATATATATATATATATATATATATATATATATATATATTGTCTGCTCTTGTTTTTGATTTGCTTGATGATAGTATATTATGGGACGGAGGGAGTGCATCTTAAGGTTTAGTGTTAATATGCTTATGTCCCCTCCACCTTTTTCTGGGCTTGGGACTGACATTGGCAGTGTTAGCCACCCTACCCCTATTAATATTCAACAAACTTCAGAAATAATTAGTACAGTTGGTGAAATAATTGATGTTTAAATATTTCCCAGAGAATAATGAATATATAATAATTGAATATGAAAACAGGTCTGATTGCATTGTACATGTGAATTATAATTATTTCCCGATGCCCTCACTATCGGTTTGCATGCAATAGTAAGCTTGAAGAATAAAACATCACTGATATAGTTTGTTGATGTTTGGTAGTAATTAAATATTTTCAATTGTTGATGCATTTTCGCAATATTTCGCCAACAAAAATTAATAGATAGTAGCTGAATATGAAATATAACAATGACCAGATGCTCTCACTATTGGTTTCTCAACCTCCCCAGAAAAATAGGAAAGAAAATCCTCCTCTTTCCCTCTCCCACGTCCCAATCAAGTATCACATAATATAGATTTTTGATGTTTGGTAGTAATGAACTATTTCCACCTGTTGATGCATGTTTGCATTACTCTGGCAGGGTAGCACACCATATTCGACCTGCCATATCATGTTACCATCGTTAAGTCAGACTTTATGTCTAAGAGATTTTGCTGTGTAGTAAGTTTATGTAATTCTTACGTAATAGTCCAGTGGCCTCATCTAGTGAAAGAAACATCATGTTGAAATTTTGTTACTTGTTCATACCTTTAGAATATTTCTGTATAGACTATGTTCTTGACCACATCATCCTCATTGCTATTTTCATCATTTACCATTACCCGCAGTCCAACCCTTTTTGTTACTCTTGAGAAGGCTACATATAAATGTCCATGTGTGAAAACTTGTTTTGGTAGATCTAGTCCTACTTTGTTTAGAGATTGGCCATGGCTTTTGTTGATAGTCATAGCAAAGCAAACTGATATAGGATATTGTCTCCTTTTTAGAACAAATGGCCATGCTGATTATGTTGGTGACATGACTATTCTTGGAATATATACCTTTTCTCCCACATGTCAATGAATCTTCTTCCAAGCTGAATAACCGTCATCCTTGTACCATTGCATAACCCAGCACTTTGGTTGACATTATGTAGTAGCATCACAGGTATGCCAACTTTCAATTTCAGCTCGGGATTTGGGATTCCAGGAAATGGTAAGCTGTTCAGGAATTCCCTTGGATATAACAATTCCGTTTCTGCATTAAAGGTAGTTGCTTTGCATATTGTGTCGCACCTTACATAAGTTTTCTCTTCACCTTTAGCTGATCCATTATATACTCATTTATATCGCGAACTGTTTCATTTCTTGGACATAATATTGCTCTTTCTTCTAACTTCTAAGTATTCACGTTTTGGGTAGTCAATGCATTCAACGGTGTAGGTGCCATAATCTTTGAGGCCCTAAAAATATAAGAACAAAATGTTGATTAGTAAAGTAAGTAATATAATGAGATGCAAGCTTTATAGATACAAAATATTTCTGTTGCAACTGGCTCTAGTGATTATGTGACAACCAAGAAAATTGAGGACTTCTTTAACTGGAATAGTTACAGGAAATCATAGTACATAAATCAATACAATTTGATTGACAATTGGTCTTAATTTTTGTTTCAGATGGAGCTGATGGCATTACAACAGGAACCCACTATAGCATTTGAGGTTGATCAAATTTGTGTGTTTCTCTATATCACATCAAGCGATCCCATTTGTTTCTCTTATAGCTGTAGTATGATTCTAGTCTTTAGAGTATATTATCTTAATGTGAATACACTGGAAGCAACATCCATGGTATTAGCCTTCTCTAGATGAGTAAAAGTATGAACGTGGACCATTAAGATAGGAACCCACACCTATATAATTGCATTTCTTAATGTATGTAGAATACACTTCATTGTTTTTTCTGTTTCTAGATAATGAAACTTGTGAGCTAACATGTCAAATCTTTTTAGATTAGCACTGCCTACAGTATAATCTAAGTATTATTGATCCACTAATAGTTCTGATCTATAATAATAGGTTTGATCTGTAATATGTTTCTCTATATCGCAGCAAGCTATCCCATCTGTTTCTGTTATAGTTGTAGTATGATTCTAGACTCTAAAGTATATTATCTTAATGTGAAAACACTAGAAGCAACATCCATGGCATTAGCCTTCTGTAGATGAGCAAAAAGTATGAATCTCACACCATTAAGATAGGAACCCACACCTATAGAATTCTTCATAATCAACCTTCTGAGGGAACATGTCAAATCTTTTTAGATGAGCACTGCCTAGAGCATAATTGAACCACTATTGATCCATTAATAGGCCTGGTCTATAATTTCGTGCAGATGGTACTTACTTGATGTGGTCTGATTGCTCGACGGAGATGGCATGTGCCCGTTGGAGGAAGACAATTCCAAAGTGCCACTGCTTGGAGGAAGTTGACCTCGAAGTGTTGGTCGCCGGAGGAAGATGATGTAGAAGTTGTACCCTAAAATCTAGAGGACAATGAACCTTCAAGGTCGTGGGGAAGGTATTATACAGATGGCTGAGTTTATCATGTTTGCACGATGTAAAGAGAGGCTTTTTGGATGCCGTCTGGACAGATTTTCTTTTTTTAGGGTTCTGGATAGATATTTTGTTTGGAGAGATATGATAGTTTTGATTTGTCAGCAGATATTGGACCTTTTTTACCAGATATTGAACCTTTTTTACCCCTAGGATGGACTGACCGCTCATGGCATGGTCCAACCTGGACCTTTTATTTTCTACTAGGTAGGAAATGCGGCTTGCCGCACCCAGCATTGTTGCATTGCGAATTTAAAAGAAAAACATGATATTGGTTCGGTACAGTGCCATACACCAAATCATTATCTATGAACTGACCCAAGAAGGTAGAAAGTGCGGTCTGCCGCACCCCACTTACTCTCGTCTTGGCTAACCCGGTAATGAACAATATATTGCTTCGAGAAAGAAAATTTAAAGCTGGCAGAAAGATAAAAGAATGTTCCAACATCTTGTATTACTCGATGGTAAAAGGTAGTAGTAGATTCTTAATGGTCCAGTACATACAATGAAGTTTCATTACATGACATTGGTGTATATTAGGAAACACAACAGAAAATACCAAAAGCATCATTACAACATTACAAAACCGGGCCATAGCGGTAGTACCACATAGGATTCGTGGACCTGATCCAGTCCTAACTATCCAATACACAATATATATTTCACAGCTAAACAATCATGATAAGGTCCAAATAGTGATTGTTAGTTATCATCTGAAAAAAGCACAAAACAAAAAAGCTTAATCCAGAAAACCAAAATATAATCATATACATGAGAAGGCACCTATGTTAATATAGCTCATCACAGAGAAATGCCAAAAAGTCAAAAAAAAAAAAACTGGAAAACTATTCAATCCTCATTTGACATTATGGCATTCAAGAATCCATTACGGCAAGTTTTAGTATCCTGGTTGGCTTAATTAGTGAGCCAATAATTAATTATACATGCAAGATAGAAAGTAAAAATCGACTAAAATCTGAATAGAAGGGTCAATGATTGCAGCAAGGGGTATCACTTCTGCGAAAAAACTATACTTCCACACTTTCAATGGTAAAATATGTAGAATAGCTTTACCGCCAATCGGTCGAGCAGTTGGAAGGCACAAATAAATAGATTAACTTAGGAAAGAGCAGTTACTATGTATAGCGTTCCAAATATCGGCCGAGATAACAGTTAACTGGTCGGTTAATCGTTACTCGGAGGGTCGCCGAAACGAAAACAGCCTATTCGTTGCGTTTCTCGTCCAGGCAGTTAATCAGGCCTGTCAGACCGAGTAATCAGGGATGGGAGGAGGAGCCTCCTAGCAGCTGGGCCAGATTTGAGCTCGATTCGAGCTGCCACCGGCGGCCACCGCCAGCGCACGCACCACCTCTCCTTCCTGCTTCTTCCTGCTCTCCTCTAAAGCTCGAGCAGCCGCCGTCCGCCAACCATTTGGCCGGTGCGAACCCCGGCGGCGCAGCTCCCTCAGGGAGATGGAGGCACTTCGGTGGGAGAGAGAGGAGGCATGAGCTGGGGAGGTGTGCTGGGAAGAGGAAGAGAAGAAGGTGGCTGGAGGTGCGCTGGGAAGAGGAAGAGGAGAAGGCGGCGGCTGGGAGGGAAGGGATAGGGAACCCTACGGCTGGGAAGAGGAATAGAGAACGGCTGCAAAGGTTTTTCTTTTATATCCCCACGGCTGGAACCCTAGTGGGCTCGATGGGCTTTAGCCTAGCTGCGGGGAGGACAGCCCAAATGTGACTTGTGTGCAGAAAAAAGGATAGTAGAGGGACAGGCAGGATTGGCTAACACAAATATTTAGCTATATGTTTGGTATGGCCCTAGTTAACCTACCGATAAATGGGTTACCGATAAATTCAGTTACATGGCCGATTCACCGATTAATCCCTACTCGGCACCCGACCGAGATGGTACCAGTTACCGATATCCCAAATATTGCATAATATCATGTAGTTGTAGTGTAGTACTAATCAAGAAGAATTGTTTGATAGCTAGAGATTCTAAGTCATGCTTGTAAACTGTTTTCATACTTAAAAGACATAGCAGCAGACCAATGTAGCAAAATAGGGCTGCCCGTTCTTGAAGAGCAACATACGCAGCATGTCATTACCATCAATCAGTTGAGCACTTGTAAGGCATAAATAAATAGATTCACTTGCAATAGCTCAGCAGCGACTAACAACCAAGTGCCAAATCAAAACAATGCAATAGCTCTGTGCCAAATCCAACACATAATTTCTTAGAAAGTAAAGCAGAACAAAACCAACCCTATAGCAGAAATCAGAATTGCAGACAATAAAATGTAAATGTTGCACGTGTATTTCATTCAAAGAGCAAAAATGTCAGGTGAGTAATTGTTGGTGGCAGAATGACATAAATAGCAGATGATGCTACATCCAGAGCTGTTGAAGGGAGAGATGCAAAATTAAGTAAGCATTGGCAACTAACCGCCACATCTTCTCAGGTATTATCAATACAATAAAACAGAGCAAGAACATAAATCTATGTGGGGGAATGAGCTTACTGGGCTAGAGGTTGCGCTTGTGCAAGAAGTCACATGCCACAGTCACGACATGGCCGCTGTAATTGAGTACATGACAGGATAGATTTTGCACTGGAAAGAAATATAGCTTTTTAGAAATTCAAAGCAGTCTTTCAAATGGTCAACATATGCATCAAGACACCTCCAGCTTCATTAGTTCTAGCAGTAGTAGTACTTTGTAGGCGTGATTTGAGATTCAGTGCTAAAACTAAATTAGCAATTTCTTTGTTTCAGTATGCGCATGCTTTACTAATTTTCAGTACTTCAGATTGTGCATCGTGCCTTTTCGTCTGAACCAGCAATAGAAGCTGGAGGTGGGGAGGCTCGATCGAAGACCTCACCGCTGTTCATGGTGGGCGCAAGATGCCTCTGCAGTACGATTTTACAGGAAAAGAGGAAAAGGCAACAACCATGGTCAGAACGAGCGGAATCACAAGCGATAAGAAATGGCAGAAGCACTTTCCCGTGGTAAGTTACCCCGAAGGAAGACTGGTGGTGCAGGGGTGACCAGTCCGGCGCCGCCGCTGCTTGCCTGGTCTGGAGCAGAAGGAAAGGAATAACATTAGGTCAGATGCAACCAAAGCAAATTTTATAGTGGTAGATAAAGTCGTGGGCTTCCTACTGTGCTACGATGGGCCTTTAGAATTCTACAAAATGGCCAAGACGTGGGCAAGGCTATGAAATTGTTCATCTTTTAACAATTCTTTTACAGGGTCAAAGGAGTACATATATCTGCATAAATTTTGCAACATATTTTGTAGACCAAAACCAGCTTGTATTTTGTTGGCACAAACGACACGGTCAGATAGCATGGCGCATACACAAACCATCAAATTTACAGTCGTTTAACATTGCACCTGATCCAGTCTTATGAAAATTTAGACAGTTAAAAATATTAGCTTACTTACAGCCATATAATTGTTCCAACGACTTAGTAAAACCATTTTCTTACCCTAACAAAACATTGAAGAGGTGTTCATGTCACTCTTAAAAACTTTTGTACCATTCAATAGACCAAGATCATGGATCATAGAGTTATCAAAGGCAAATTGCAAAGACCATGAGCAAAGCCTGGACAAAATATGCATGCATTAGGAAATATACTTTAAACAACTACATAGAAACAATCAGGCAAAGCCATGTCCTCTTAGCATTAAGGTCATGGATCAGAAAGCAATTAGAGGCAAACTGACAGATCCTTGAGCAGGTTGTAGGCAATGTATGCTATCCACTGAACCAACACAACATCAAAATCATCACCCCAGAATTCAGTCAGCACACAGAGACAGTTTGAAACACATCTTTCCACCAAGAAGGTAGGTCTGAATCAACAGAAAATATTGGATCTAGCATTCGGTAGAGCAACAACAACAAATCTCATCAGTTTATTAGTATTTAAGTAGAATGGCAACCAAAACTATTGTGTAAACAGCCACATTTCCAAAGTTTAGGCTCCAGATAGATTTCGCATTAACCAGGCTTATAAAAGATAAGCAAAGTGAAAACTCAAACAAAACTCTGAAGCATAACTATTTCCGGTGTAACATTGTCATTGCTAATGCACTAACCTGATACTCTTGAAGCCAGGGGTCAGTAATATGTAACCCGATCCTTAGGACCAGCCAGTTAAAGTTGACTCTCCTTAGTAATTGGCACCTGAATTAACAGATGAAGATTAAAATTAGTCAATATGATGTGATGCCAAAAGTAATAGGATAATATAATCAAGAAACAATTACGTATTGGCGATGCAAAAAGAAAAGGTATTAGGTATACTGTTTGACATACAACAACACGAACTCGCCAGGAAATGAACAAATAACCAGGCATCTATGAGCAAACATTATTTTTTTTTGCTTCATGCTCCACTACTTTCTGAAATAGAAATATATAAGCCTCAGCAGCAAGCAGCCAAATAAAGTGACACATTAGTAAGGCTGTACTTTATATTCCATCATAGCAAATCAATCTAAGATGCAGTTTCCAACTTCCAAATGCAATAGAGAGCCAACGGGAGCAGGATGTAAGCACAATGACACTGCAATCAGCACACACCTTAATCTTAACTAAAAAGCAAAAGATCAAACATGAGAAGCTCAGAATAGTAAACCCGTGTGTCTTAGATCATGCTACACCTCTTTGCACATGACATGATATTAAACTAATTACTTGCATGGATTTCCTATTTCCTTTTTTCCTTTTTTACCTTTAACTCATCCTTGTCCATGAGCTGCACCATGCACCGGGAGATGAGATCCTTGAGGTAAGCCTGCCCGACCTCTTCCATGGTGCTCCCGCGCCGCCGCCGCACGAACCCCTCGGCCACCCACAGCCGCACCAGCCTCGCCGCGTCCATGGGGGCGCTCTCTGGCATCGCCGCGAAGTAGAGGAAGCACGACTTGAGGTGGTGCGGCAGGTCGTCGAACGCCAACGACATGATACGCGGGGCACCGCCGCTCCCGCTCTTGCAATGCTGCGGCTGGTCCTTGGCCGCCAGCAGCTGCGCCATCACCTGGTCCCACTCCACCGGCAGCTCCTTGGACCGGAGCACGCCGGCGAGGACGACGACGGAGAGCGGCAGGCCGCGGGTGATCCGGAACACGTCCTGGTAGTACCTCGACTTGTACAGGCCGAGGCAGTCGCTGCGGAGGCCGAACACCCGGCGCCGGAACAGCTCGTACGTGTTCGCCGGGCTAAGCCACGTGAGCTCGATGGGGTCGTATGGGGTCGTACGTCAGCCCGCCGGCATAGCCCACCACCTCCAGCCCAGCCGCATCGATGACCAGCACCACCCTGCTGCCGTTGCCCTCGTCAGGAAGCGACGCCCGGAGGCTGTTCCAGTCGGCGACCGTGATGCTGCCGTCCATGACGACAAGGTACCGCCTGCCGGTCATGTTTCGGAATACGAGTTGCTGATGTCCTTGCCGCCCTTGGCGTCGCAGCCGCCGTCCTCCGTGTTCTGGCCGTTGGACAGGGACCGGCACAGCTGGGAGGTGGCCTGCCTGTGGATGTCGCGGAGCACGTCGGCCAGGCGGCTGTTGGGCGGGAGCACGGTCGAGGTGCGTATGGCGAAGTGGTTGCGGACCTCGGGGCTCTGGTAGACCTTGCGCGCGAGCGTGTTCTTGCCGATGCTGCTCTCGCCGACGATGGAGACGAGGGCGCGGCCCGGGACGGTGTCGACGTCGAGAAGCCGCTCCTTGAGCATGTCGCTGTAGTTGCCGAAGCCGACTGTGTACTCTTCCAGATCGTCCCTGCATCCAAATTCAACAAGCCACCAGTCAGCTGCTTGCGTCATTATTCTCATATGCACATTGCAGTTATTAAAGCTCGTTAACTGGTAGCTAGCTGCAGCTTCACCATGGTTACCTACAAGCCTAAGGCTAGAACCACTTCTACTGCCGGAACAGTGACAACTAATAATTTGATGTCAATTTCGGAGTGAGACGTCCTGGCATATAAAATAAAGTAGCTTGACAATTCAGCAGAATCTACATTGGTTAAATCAAGCAGGCAATCAGTGGAAGTGTCTGTTGCATAGTATAGTCATGTGTGCGTTTGATGTCATTTTCAGAGTGTAAAATTCTGCAAGCTGCGTGATAGTTCAGCAGAATCTTTGCTGTCACAACAAGACGAAGATAAAAGACAGCAGAATAACCAAGGATCAAATCTCAGAACAAACAAAATAGATTCATATCTCTCAACTCTTCGTTTTGGTTATTGATTTCGTCTTTGATTTGGGTGCTGATTTTGGCTGAAAGAAAGAACCGGAGATGACGAACATACAGAAGTAAATTCGGGAGCGTGCGTGGGTGCGTACCAGGCGGCGAGGGTGGTGGCGGAGGAGGCAGCCCAGGCGGGCGAGGCCGCGTGCTCAATGTCGTAGGCGGCGCGGTTGGCGGAGATCTCGTCGAGCCGCTTCCTGATCTGGCGGACGCGCGCCGAGAGGTCGTGGCGGAGCGCGACCTGCAGCCCCACGCAGCGCGGCCGCCAGCGGCGCAACTCCAGCGCCACCCGGAGCAGCGCCCCCGGCCGGCGCGGTGGAGGAAGTCGTCGAGCGCGTCCTCGGCCTCGAAGGCGACGTCGCGGGTCTGGCGCACCCAGACGGCGACGAACTCGTCGTCGCGGAGGCGGCGCCTGCGGTCGGCGTCGCGGATGCCTGGTCTTCCCCCGTAGATGGCGTGCTCCTCCCAGAAGAGCAGCGGCAGCATCCCCTCCTGATTATGTGACGCACAACCTCGATGGAGAAGCAGCGGCGCGAGCGGCAGGTCCTCGATCCGCTCATTCCTCCCTGTGATGGCGAACGGGATGGGAGGAGGCAAGGATAGAGGAAGAAGGCATGGTGGCTGCGCCAGGGGACGGGAGGACGGGAGGCGGCGGCGGCGTGGAGAATGGGGGGAATGAGGAGTGGGGGGAAGTGAGGAGATGAGGAGAGAGAACGACGCGGTGGGTGCCCTATCGACCACCCTCTCCACGGACGCGAAAAGACGAAAATGCCCTCGGCGGCCACCAAGTTTTACAGGCGGTGGCACGACCCCTGAGCCCATACGAACAAGCACCGGACGCGCACAGCTCCGCTATCACTGGCAGTAGAGGCCCACCCACAACGCAGCCCACCAGTCAGCGAGATAAGAAAAAAAAAACAAAGTAAAAAAGAAGCAGCACTATTCATTGGTTGTCAGATCAACTCGATCCAACGGCCAGGATCATCCCATCAAAAAATCCGACAGGTAGAACTTTTTTGGACAGCTAATCGGACGGTCCAGAGTGCAAGTGCCCTAAGAAGGCTCCATACATGCTCACAATGTAACAATGGGATAGGGTGGCCTGATCGCTCATGGCACGGTCCAACATGTACGCGTGTGATCGCCAAACCTGTATATGTTTTTTTTTTCACTGAATGGTGTATGCGTTTTTCTAATCCAACCTATTGGGTTTCTAGCTGGGATCGTGGCATCGTGAAATTCAACATGAAGTCGTCATGGCACGGTATGGTCCCGCCTGTTTTATCAAGATCAAACGGTTGTACTTTGTCCTCACATGAAATTAAAGTTCAAATATTTCTAATTATTGTGGGATTTACTAAGCTAATTATCTTTATTCTGGTAACCCCGTCAAGCACTTTTTATATATAAATATATATTAAACTTTTGTTTTGAATCTTATGGATCTGAATATTCATGGTACAATAAAAAAAATTACATGGATAAATATGTTAGGTAGCATTCCACATCAAAAATTCTGTTTTTATCATTTACCTACTCAAGAACAAGTAGGAATTAAGCTTGGGGATGCTTGATACGTCTCCAACGTATCTATAATTTTTTATTGTTCCATGCTATTATATTATCTGTTTTGGATGTTTTATATGCATTAATATGCTATTTTATATTATTTTTGGGACTAACTTATTAACCTGAAACTCGGTGGCAGTTTCTGTTTTTTTCCTTGTTTTTGAGTTTTACAGAAAAGGAATATCAAACGGAGTCCAAACGAAATAAAACTTTTGTGGTGATTTTTCTTGGACTAGAAGACACACGTAGGACTTGAAGAGGAAGGCAAAAGAGACCCGAGGACTCCACAAGCCCTCAAGGCGCGCCCTAGGGGAGTGCTGTAGGATCGAAAGTAGGTCTAGAGGGGGGTGATTAGACTACCTGACCAAATAAAAATCTAGCATTTTCCCAATTTTAAATCTTGGCAGATTTTAGCAACTTAGCACAAGTCAAGCAATCAACCTACACATGCAGTTCTAAGAGTATAGCAGCGGAAAGTAAAACATTGCATATGAAGGTAAAGGGAAGGGTTTGGAGAAGGCAAACAAAATGTAGACACGAAGATTTTTGGCGTGGTTCCGATAGGTGGTGCTATCGTACGTCCACGTTGATGGAGACTTCAACCCACGAAGGGTAACGGTTGCGCGAGTCCACGGAGGGCTCCACCCACGAACGGTCCACGAAGAAGCAACCTTGTCTATCCCACCATGGCCATCGCCCACGAAGGACTTGCCTCGCTCGGGTAGATCTTCACGAAGCAGGCGATCTCCTTGCCATTACAAACTCCTTGGTTCAACTCCACAATCTTGTCGGAGGCTCCCATGTGACACCTAACCAATCTAGGAGACACCACTCTCCAAAAGGTAATAAATGGTGTGTTGATGATGAACTCCTTGCTCTTGTGCTTCAAATGATAGTCTCCCCAACGCTCAACTCTCTCTCACAGATTTGGCTATGGTGGAAAGATGATTTGAGTGGAAAGCAACTTGGGGAAGGCTAGAGATCAAGATTCTTGTGGTTGGATTGGAATGTCTTGGTCTCAGCACATGAGTAGGTGGTTCTCTCTCAGAAAATGAGTAGTGGAAGTGTAGGCACGTTCTGATGGCTCTCTCTTGAATAGAGAAGGGGGTGGAGGGGTATATCTAGCCTCCACACAAAATCTAACCATTACACACATTTGACCCAACTCGGTCAGACCGAATAGAAGAACTCGGTGAGACCGATTCAATTCAAAATGTGAACGTTAGGATTTTCGGTGGGACCGACATGATCAACTCAGTAGGACCGATGCGCTAGGGTTAGGGCAAAACTTCATCTCGGTGTGACCGATTGCATGAACTCGGTGAGACCGATTTCAGCAATGAGCAAACAGAGAGTTGGTCAGGCAAACTCGGTGGGACCGATCGCTCCTTTCGGTGAAACCGAAACGTTACGAAAGGTAAACAGAGAGTTTGCATTGCGAACTCGGTGGGACCGATCGCTCATTTCGGTGAGACCGAAATGTTACGAAGGGAAACAGAGAGTTTGCAATCCCATCTCGGTGAGACCGAGATCCCTATCGGTGAGACCGAACTGATTAGGGTTTCTTGCTATGGCTATGTCAAAAGAACTCGATGGCGCCGGATAGATCAAATCGGTGGGGCCGAGTTTGACTTTAGGTTTAGGACATATATGGAATTGAGAAAGTGGTTGAGGGCTTTGGAGCATATCACTAAGCATTTTGAGCAAGTAGACCATTAAGCAACACCTCATCCCCTTTTAATAGTATTGGCTTTTCCTATGGACTCAATGTGATCTTGGATCACTAAAATAGAAAATGAAGAGTCTTGAGCTTTTGTCAATATTTGTCCTTAGCATTTTGAGGGGTCCACATCTCTAGTCCATGTGGCATGCCAATCATTGAACTACCTGAAATATTTAACTTGAATGGATATTAGTTCAATGAGCTATATGTTGTTATGAATTACCAAAACCATCCAGGGATTAATTGCACTTTCAATCTCCCCCTTTTTGGTAATTGATGACAACATATAGATCAAAACTTTGACAAATGATAATATGAATGAAATATATCGTCGCTTTGAGAAGTATGTGATAAGCAAGAGCTCCTCCTAAATTTGTGCATCATTTAAAATTTGCTTTTGAATGCAAATGCACAATCGATTAGGATCATGGGTTACTCTTTCATGTCAAATACATCTTGGTGGAGCGCTCAAAATGATAGAATATAAATAGCATGCACTCATCACCAAGGCAAACATGATTGATCATACACAAGTAATAAGATATCATCATTCAAGCACACATTAAAGCATAACATGATCAATCACATGATCATAAGAGTTTGAGATACTCTTATCTCACACACAAGCATAAAATAGTGTAGCAAACAAACGAGCAAATAACAAGTAGCAAGAGAGGCAAACAAAGCAAAACACACACTCTCTCTCGAAGCCTATGATCTATACACTTTCTCCTCCTTTGGCAACAAGTTACCAAAAAGCTTGAAAATGCATAGTGCTATGCGGCACTCTAAGCACGATCTCTGGGAGCTCCGGTGTGCGAAGATGGCATGGAGAGGACAACATCTGCAAAAGCTTCCGATGATGACTGAGGAACTGGAGGAGTTGCAACTGGGGCAGTGGCTACAGGTGCTGAAATGGTGGCTCTTGTGTCACTGACTGGCACATCTACAGACATGTTGGCTCTAGGCACTCTCTGAAATGCCTCTGTGGTAGCTCTTCCTCTCCCGTCCTCTACTTCTTCTTGAAGTTGCTCAACTATGGTCTGAATTTCTGTGACCTTCAAGTCTAGATCATAAAATTTTGTTTCAATGATTCTCTCAAGACTTTCTTCATTTTGAGTCAGGGTAGCTAGTCCTTTCTCAATTCTCATAGTGGCCTCAAGCAGATAGCTGAGCTGATCCTGCTTGGTCTTGAGATTTACAGCTGAGACATCGGGAATCTTGGAAGTCTTTGCTGCCTTTGCTTTTTCTCTCTTCTCCTGAGCCTCCACAGATGTAGGATGTGATGCATCCATGACAACTACATTGCCCTCAAAGTCTGGCCTTAGGGGAAGGTGCTCTTTGTCTGGCAGATATGTGCCTATGCCCATCTTGAAGTTGATGAGCATCTGAATGTGTGGGGCATATCCACATGACCTCTTCTGATCTGCTGCAGTCCTCTTAATTGTTTCAACAATCAAGGTCATCACCTTGAACTTCTCTGGCACATCAAACATATGTAACAAGTTGATTGAGTGCCCTCTGATCATCCTGTCATCTCCTGATTTGGGCAACAAAGTATGCCTCAGTATAGTATTGATGGTTGGCAGCCCTGACAACAGATAGTAAATGGACCCAAACTTGTGAGTCCCCAATGCAGCATCTGGAATTTCCTTGTACATGTGTGCCATGGAGTTATGATCTTTCCTGGGCTTTGCATAGACATCTGTGTCATCTTCACTTTCTTCAGGGGCACTGATCAGCTTGGCCCACTCAGCAATTGAAGATTGGTACCTAGTATCCTCAGTCATCCAGACTATCTTGCCATCTGGGTAAAAATGTGCAGTGGAATAAAATTGCATCACCATCTCATCATTCCATTTTGTCAATTTCTGACCAACAAAAGTGTCAACTCCATTCATCCTGAAGCTCTCATGAACTCCAGGGAAGTAATCTTCATTGTCATCAATGAACTTCCAGTCGACCCATCTCATGTCACTTACTATGGGCTTCTTGTCTAGGAGAATTGTCTCATAGAAGTCCTGCTGCTCCTTGGTGTGAAACCTGTAATCCACAGCAGTCCTTCTCCTTGTAGCATAGGGGTCTGTCTGCCTCCATAGTCTGAGACCTGCATCTTTTCTCAACTTCATGTTTTCTGCTATTGGATGAGTGTCATCATGGTCTAGAATCTTTGGTTTTATCTTCCTGAGCACTTGCTGCTCCGCATCTTCTTGAGCTTCAGGCACTGGGGCCTTGTTCTTTCTCTGCAGCTGAGATATTTCTTGTGCTTCTCTTAGGTGTTGTTGGCTTTGGAGCTTGAGCTTGTGAAGATTGCTTGGGAGCTGTCTTGGGCTTGGATGGAGTAGCCCCAGACTTAATAGCATCTCCCATCAATTTCTGTGATTTCTGAGCTGGTGCAGCATCTTCTTCCTCATCATCTTCATGTGGATCTCTCATTATTGATGATCTACCAATCACTCTGGCCATGGTCTTCTTGACCCTTTCCTTCCTCTTCTTGCCTACATCAGCCTCTTCTTCTCTTGGTTCAGCTGTGAACTCCATGGTTTCCTGAGTTGAGGCTCTGTCTTTGGACATGGGCACTCTCTTGGCAGGAACTTTCTATTTCATGTCAGGCTTGATGGCAGCAGCGGCATACTCCTTCTTGACTACTTTCTTCTTGGAGGTGACCTCCTCATCAACCACAAAGTCTTCATCTTCAGAATCTGAGGTTCTCTTCTTCCTTTGCCTAGTTGCAGCCTTAGGCAAGTTGCTTGGGGTGCTTCTGCTACCCTCATCATAGCTACTGTTGGAGGGACTAGTGCCCTCACTGAGATTTGCTTGCTCCTCTGATCTGTTCTGGCTGTCACTATTGTCTGACATCTCTGACACTGAAAGCTGACCCTGTGAATAGATAGGTTGAGATAGAGTGGATAAGCATCACAAAGCACAGCCATTTTGCAAAACAAATGAGTCAAAAACTTAGTTTTAGTTTTCTACAGAAAGCATTTCGGAGCTACCGATATTACAAACTCGGTGACACCGAAGCAGCTTTAGAGTCTAAACATGTGAAATCGGTCAGACCGAGACACAGTTCGGTGACTCCGAGATGCTAGGGTTTCACAGAGAAATGAACTCGGTCACACCGATTGGTATGTTTCGGTCAGACTGAAAAATACTTGTGCTATGGCCTGAGCCAAATCGGTGAGACCGAAATCCTAATATCGGTCGGTCCGAGATGAGTTCGGCGGAAACCTAAACCTAAATTTTTGCATCAAATCTGATCTAACGGAGTTTCCAGTGGATAGAGTTGTCTCAAAACATGGAAAGAATATAGGCATTGATCTTTGTGCTCAGAATCGGAGTGGGAAAGGCACAAAGGGACGAGTTCATACCCTAACTTGGTGATGAACTCGCTATGGCGACAACGACGGTGAAGATTCCCGTTGACGGCGGCGACAACCAGCGGCAGGAGGATGCTGGCGACGAGGAGACGATCCGGAGACCTCAAGTCGGTAGAGCTGGACAGGCGCGGGCGAAGCGTTTGAAGGAATTTCCAAATTTTTAGCCCGTGGGAATATATGTCCAGTCACTGTCGCTGTGACCGAGTGGAACGACTCGGTGGCACCGAGATGCAGAATTGCAAGCGGTTGCTGCAACTCGGTGTGACCGAAAGGTTCAAATCAGGTGCACCGAGATTAAAACTTAGATCAACTTAATGAACTCGGTGTGACCGAATGGGATGGATCGGTCAGACCGAAATGCACTAAGAAGTTTTGGAAGTTAAGTCTATGACTAATCGGTGGCTCCGAGTGCTCCTCACTCGGAGGGTCCGAATATGACTTGATCAAACTTTGTGATGTAGCATGAATAGAGTTTGAGACGAGAAAAGCATAGATAGCTAGAGGGAGTACTTAGGCATTCTTGTCCATCCATTTGGCAGAAAGAAGAAAAACCAATCAATCAAAACTACAAATGGATGTCCTCGAATGGAGAAAAATTATGCATCCAATATGCTCACACAATAAGATAGCAAATGAAATATGTGTCAAAGCATGCACAAACACTCTAGCATCTATCAAGCAATTGGCGATGACTAGGTCATCTATATATGAGTATATTGACTTAGGAGTCAAATGAGAACATTTGATCATAGGTCATACTCATTGTTTAAGCACAAGTGGGGTTACCACTTTTACATAAAGCATTGTTGTGTTCACACCATTAGAGTTGCTTTAGCTCAATTCTTAGAGTAAAGCTCCCCCTAGATGTGATATCCCCCCTAAGAGGGATGAACTAACCTTGGGTTTTGTCGATGATGACTTCATGTAGATGTTGAAGATGTGGATGCTCAATGTTGATGTAGATCATTTGGAGCAATCCATTGGAGTGAGTTGCACTTTCAATACCTACATGGGTTAATCCCACAAGGAACACACAAGGATATCCATAGACATAGAGTGAAATACGCATATGATGTTGTCCATGAAAGCATTAGGTTACCTTGTCCCTTGTCTTACCAACAAGAGGGTTTGTGACTCCTTGAACTAGTGCAAGATATGGAAGTTGATTGCATTTGTCCTTGCCAAAATGAATATGAGTGAAGTATATTGGCGGAGTCACCCTCAAGAACTCTCTAGTTCTTCATCTTTGGGATCCACATCATCTTGATGGGAATCCTTGGAGTTGTAGTCGTACTTGATGAAGTAGAACTTGATGTAGTCTTGGGAACCCACTTAACCAAGGCCTTTGGAGCTTCTTCAAATGCATCAATCTCCTCTTGAAGCTTATCCTTGCCTTTTAGCTTGTGGTCTTGTGGTGGAAGATCTTCTTGAGCTTGTGTTCCCTTGAAAGAAGTGGGATCATACTTCTCTTGTTGAGGAACAAACTTCGTCTTTGGGTATTGACCTTCTTCCCACTCAACTCCATTGGCATTGAACTTGCGTTCAAAACCAACACCTTGATTCTTCCGGTGCCTTCCTTGCTTGCGTACAATTTCCTCAAATTGCTTACTTCCGGCAAGGCTCTTGTAAACACCTTTCTCTACAATTCCCTTCAATAAGCTATTTTCTTGCTCAAGTGTAACTTGGCTAAGAGAATCATTAGTGGAATCAAGAGAACTACTAGAAGCAACAATATTGCATTTAACATGATTATTGTTACTACTAGAATTAGAATCTTTCTTGCTCTTGTTGCTAGATTTTACTTATGGCATGTAAGTAGTCAAGAGTAAAAGCTTGGCAATGTAAGAAGAACTTTTCTTACGAAGATCATCATTGATTGCTTTTAAGAACCCATGCTCTTTCTCTAGATTAAGCTTTTCAAAGCGTAGCTTCTCATGAGTCTTTAAAAGCTCTCGATGATCCTCTAAGGTAGTTTCATGAGCTAACTTCAGAGTGTTTAATTCTTTAGTTAGACGCTCAATCTCCTTCTTATCATTGCCATTCGTTTCATCTTGATTAGCATGATTAACAGCAATTTCATCATAGTTTTCGTCACTAGAGTTGTCAACAAGTAAATCATCATCACCTAGCAAATCATCATCATCACTATTGAAATCAACGTACTCGGGGTGTGATACCTTGGGGCCTTTAGCCATGAAGCATCTTCCAATCCCTTCATTTGGTGAATCAAATATGTCGTAGGAGTTGGATGACACAAGTGCAAGACCGGCAACACCTTCATCTTGAGTATGTTCGGAGTCGGAGTGATAACTTCTCTCGGAGTGGTGTTCGGAGTCAGAACCGGATACCCATTCACCAACATGAGCTTGATGTCTTCGTCTTGTGTAGCTCTTTGATGACTTGTCCTTCCTTTCCGAATCCTTGCTTCTGCGAGAGGGTCTTCGTTCATAACGATCATCTCTACTCCTTCTCTCTCTTAGAGGTGATTCCTCTCTTTTACTCCTCCTTTTAGGTGAGTCTTCTCTTCTTTTGTAGGGAGTCGTACACTCATTGGAGTAGTGTCCGGGTCTTCCACAATTGTAGCAATTTCGTTCATGACTAGAAGATCTCTTGTCATAGTAGGACCTTGACTTGGAACTTATCTCTTTGCTTCTACTCTTGTAGAACTTGTTGAAGTTCTTCACCATTAGGCTCAATTCTTCATTGAAGGCTTGTTTCTCACTTGATGTTGTAGGAGCATCACATGAAGCTTTGTAAGCACCACTAGACTTGTTGTGAAGCTCTTCTTTATCCTTGAGTGACATCTCATGAGCAACAATTCTACCAATGACTTCCGTTGGCTTGAGATCTTTGTAATTGGGCATCATTTGGATCAATGTGCACATGGTATCATATTTTCCATCCAAGGCTCTTAGGATCTTATTGATGATGAATCTGTCGGTCATCTCTTCACTTCCTAAGCCGGCAATCTCATTTGTGATGAGAGCAAGCCTAGAGTACATTTCAGCGACACCTTCACCATCCTTCATTTTGAACTTGTCAAGTTGACTTTGAAGCACATCCAATTTGGATTCCTTGACGGACTCGGTACCTTCGTGCATATCAACCAAAGTATCCCAAATTTCCTTTGCATTCTCAAGATGGCTGATTGCTACCTCTTGAGCATGTGTTGGTTTTCCCTTGAAGAGGAAAGGGTGATGCAGCAAAGTAGCGTAAGTATTTCCCTCAGTTTTTGAGAACCAAGGTATCAATCCAGTAGGAGACAACGCACAAGTCACCTAGTACCTGCACAAACAATCAAGAACCTTGCAACCAACACGATAAAGGGGTTGTCAATCCCTTCACGGTCACTCGCAAAAGTGAGATCTAATAAAGATAGTAAAGTAAATATTTTTGGTATTTTTGTTGTATAGATTGGAAAGTAAAGATTGCAAAATAGTAAACGAGATGCGATGTAAATAAAAGAGATGCAATATAATAGAAAAGAGACCCGGGGCCATAGGTTTCACTAGTGGCTTCTCTCAAGATAGCATGTATTACGGTGGGTGAACAAATTACTGTCAAGCAATTGATAGAAAAGCGCATAGTTATGAAGATATCTAAGGCAATGATCATGAATATAGGCATCACGTCCGTGTCAAGTAGACCGAAACGATTCTGCATCTACTACTATTACTCCACACATCGACCGCTATCCAGCATGCATCTAGAGTATTAAGTTCATAAGAACGGAGTAACGCATTAAGCAAGATGACATGATGTAGAGGGATAAACTCAAGCAATATGATATAAACCCCATCTTTTTATCCTCGATGGCAACAATACAATATGTGCCTTGCTGCCCCTACTGTCACTGGGAAAGGACACCGCAAGATTGAACCCAAAGCTAAGCACTTCTCCCATTGCAAGAAAGATCAATCTAGTAGGCCAAACTAAACCGATAATTCGAAGAGAGTTGCAAAGATATCAAATCATGCATATAAGAATTCAGAGAAGAACCTAATAATATTCATAGATAATCTTGTTCATAAATCCACAATTCATCGGATCTCGGCAAACACACCGCAAAAGAGTATTACATCGAATAGATCTCCAAGAACATCGAGGAGAACTTTGTATTGAGAATCAAAGAGAGAGAAGAAGCCATCTAGCTAATAACTATGGACCCGAAGGTCTGTGGTAAACTACTCACGCTTCATCGGAGAGGCAATGGTGTTGATGTAGAAGCCCTCTGTGATCGATTCCCCCTCCGGCAGATCACCGGAAAAGGCCCCAAGATGGGATCTCACGGGTACAGAAGGTTGCGGCGGTGGAAAAGTGGTTTCGTGGCTCCCCTGATGTTTCTAGGGTATAAGAGTATATATAGGCGAAAGAAGTACGTCGGTGGAGCTACGAGGGGCCCAGGAGGGTGGGGGGCGCGCCTACCCCCCTGGGCACGCCCTCCTGCCTCGTGGCCTCCTCGAGGAGTTCTAGACTTCAACTCCAAGTCTTCTGGATTGCTTTCGGTCCAAGAAAGATCATCGCGAAGGTTTCATTCCATTTGGATTCCGTTTGGTATTCCTTTTCTGCGAAACTCTAAAATAGGCAAAAAAAAAAACAGAAACTGGCACTGGGCCTCCGGTTAATAGGTTAGTCCCAAAAATAATATAAAAGAGCATATTAAAGCCCATTAAACATCCAAAACAGATAATATAATAGCATGGAACAATAAAAAATTATAGATACGTTGGAGACGTATCACTGATTTTGTTGAATTCTTTGGGGCACAATCCGTTGAAGAGGATATTGCAAGCTTGAGCGTTGTATTGCAACATCTTCAGTTCTTCCGCGGTTGCTTCATGATTCGGTTCTCTTCCATCTTCGAAGAATTCACCTTGCAAACCAACACACACAATAGCCCAAACGGAGGGGTTATGTCCAAGAATATGCATTTTCATCTTATGCTTCCAACTAGCAAAATTTGTACCATCAAAGTAAGGACCTCTACGGTGGTAATTTCCCTCGCTAGACGCCATACTCTCCTAGGTTGTGAAACCAAGGCTATGATCACCAAAGCTATGGAAATCAAGGCTTACGGAGACCAAAGCTCTGAGACCACTTCTAGGATTGAAAGTATGTCTAGAGGGGGGGTGATTAGACTACTTGACAAAATAAAACCTAGACTTTTCCCAATTTTAGTTTTAGGTAGATTTTAGCGATTATGGAAAGTCAAGCAATCAACCTACACATGAAATTCTAAGAGTATAGCAGCGAAAAGTAAAACATTGCACAAGAAGGTAAAGGGAAGGGTATGGAGAAGGCAAACGCAATGTAGACACGAAGATTTTTGGCGTGGTTCTGATAGGTGGTGCTATCGTACGTCCACATTGATGGAGACTTCAACCCACGAAGGGTAACGGTTGCGCGAGTCCACGGAGGGCTCCACCCACGAACGGTCCACGAAGAAGCAACCTTGTCTATCCCACCATGGCCATCGCCCACGAAGGACTTGCCTCGCTCGGGTAGATCTTCACGAAGCAGGCGATCTCCTTGCCATTACAAACTCCTTGGTTCAACTCCACAATCTTGTCGGAGGCTCCCAAGTGACACCTAACCAATCTAGGAGACACCACTCTCCAAAAGGTAATAAATGGTGTGTTGATGATGAACTCCTTGCTCTTGTGCTTCAAATGATAGTCTCCCCAACACTAAACTCTCTCTCATAGATTTGGCTATGGTGGAAAGATGATTTGAGTGGAAAGCAACTTGGGGAAGGCTAGAGATCAAGATTCTTCTGGTTGGATTGGAATGTCTTGGTCTCAACACATGAGTAGGTGGTTCTCTCTCAGAAAATGAGTAGTGGAAGTGTAGGCACGTTCTGATGGCTCTCTCTTGAATAGAGAAGGGGGTGGAGGGGGTATATATAGCCTCCACACAAAATCTAACCGTTACACACATTTGACCCAACTCGGTCAGACCGAATAGAAGAACTTGGTGAGACCGATTCAATTCAAAATGTGAATGTTATGATTTTTGGTGGGACCGACATGATCAACTCGGTAGGACTGATGCGCTAGGGTTAGGGCAAAACTTCATCTCGGTGTGACCGATTGCATGAACTCGGTGAGACCGATTTCAGCAATGAGCAAACAGAGAGTTGGTCAGGCAAACTCGGTGGGACCGATCGCTCCTTTCGGTGAAACCGAAACATTACGAAAGGTAAACAGAGAGTTTGCATTGCGAACTCTGTGGGACCGATCGCTCATTTCGGTGAGACCGAAATGTTACGAAGGGAAACAGAGAGTTTGCAATCCCATCTCGGTGAGACCGAGATCCCTATCGGTGAGACCGAACTGATTAGGGTTTCTGGCTATGGCTATGTCAAAAGAACTCGGTGGCGCCGGATAGATCAAATCGGTGGGGCTGAGTTTGACTTTAGGTTTAGGACATATATGGAATTGAGAAAGTGGTTGAGGGCTTTGGAGCATATCACTAAGCATTGTGAGCAAGTAGACCATTAAGCAACACCTCATCCCCTTTTAATAGTATTGGCTTTTCCTATGGACTCAATGTGATCTTGGATCACTAAAATAGAAATGAAGAGTCTTGAGCCTTTGCCAATATTTATCCTTAGCATTTTGAGGGGTCCACATCTCTAGTCCATGTGCCATGCCAATCATTGAACTACCTGAAATATTTAACTTGAATGGATATTAGTTCAATGAGCTATATGTTGTTATGAATTACCAAAACCACCCAGGGATTAGTTGCACTTTCAGGCGCCCCCCTGGCTTATGGGTCCCCCGGGAGTCCTCTAACCCTAATTCTTGGCCTATAAATTCAAAAATATTCCCAAACAACCAGAAGCGTCCACCAAAATACTTTTTCGCCGCCGTAACCTTCTGTTCATGTGAGATCCCATCTTGGGGCCTTTTCCGGCATCCTGCCGGAGGGGGATTCGAGCACGGAGGGCTTCTACATCAACTCTATTGCCCTTTCGATGAAGCGTGAGTAGTTTACCACAGACCTACGGGTCCATAGCTAGTAGCTAGATGGCTTCTTCTCTCTCTTTGATCCTCAATACCATGTTCTCCTCGTTGTTCTTGGAGATCTATCCGATGTAATATTCTTTTGCGGTGTGTTTGTCGAGATCCGATGAATTGTGGATTTATGATCAGTTTATCTATGAATATTATTTGAATCTTCTCTGAATTCTTATATGCATGATTTGATATCTTTGTATTTCTCTTTAAATTATCGGTTTGGTTTGGCCAACTAGATTGGTTCTTCTTGCAATGGGAGAGGTGCTTAGTTTTGGGTTCAATCTTGCGGTGTCCTCACCCAGTGACAAAGTAGGGGTAGCGAGGCATGTATTGTATTGTTGCCATCAAGGGTAAAAAGATGGGGTTTTCATCATATTGCTTGAGTTTATCCCTCTACATCATGTCATCTTACTTAAGGCGTTACTCCGTTCTTTTGAACTTAATACTCTAGATGCATGCTGGATAGCGGTCGATGTGTGGAGTAATAGTAGTAGATGCAGGCAGGAGTCGGTCTACTTGACATGGACGTGATGCCTATATTCATAATCATTGCCTTTGATATCGTCATAACTTTGCGCTTTTCTATCAATTGCTCGACAATAATTTGTTCACCCACCGTATTATTTGCCTTCAAGAGAGAAGCCTCTAGTGAAGCCTATGGCTCCCGGGTCTATTTTCCATCATATATTTTTAGATCTATAAACCAAAAATACCCAAAAATACCTTGCTGCAATTTATTTACTTTTACTTTGTTTTACGTTTTAGTAAGCTTTTATATCTATCTCTATCAGATCTCACCTTTGCAAGTGACCGTGAAGGGATTGACAACCCCTTTATCACGTTGGGTGCAATTGTTTGATTGTTTGTGCAGGTGCATAGATTGGAGACTTGCGTGTATCTCCTATTGGATTGATACCTTGGTTCTTAACTGAGGGAAATACTTATCTCTACTTTGCTGCATCACCCTTTCCTCTTCAAGGGAAAAACCAACGCAAGCTCAAAAAGTAGCAGCCACCAGGGCGCGCCCTACCCCCTGGGCCCGCCCTGGTGCCTCGTGGGCCACTGCTCCATCTTCTTGTCCCATCCCGAAGCTTCCAGGGTCTCTTATGTCCAGAAAAAAAAATCACCAAAAAGTTTCGTGGCATTTGGACTTCGTTTGGTACTGATATTCTAAAAAACCAAAAATAGGCAAAAAAAATAGCAACTGGCACTGGGCACTAAGTTAACAGGTTAGTCCCAAAAAATGATATATAATTGCTTGTAAGTGTATGTAAAACATCCAAGATTGATACTATAATGGAACAATAAAAAACTATAGATACCTGCAAGCTTAAATAATCCACAAACTTCATCCACATAGATTAGGTGCGTATCATGATGTAGTGTTCCATCTCCTGCATAAGGATTAGCTAGCAGTTTCTCTATCATACCCGAAGGAATCTCATAATAAATATTTTCAGTAGGTGCGGTAGGTTGAGGAGAAACTCTTTGAGCTTCTGATCGAGGTGGAGATACCCCGAACAATCCCCCTCAAAGGATTGTTTTCCATAGTAACAAGTGATAGTAAATTTCAGCATGTAATATAAATGTTTCATTACCAAATTCCACTTACCAAAGGCGCTTCACTCCCCGGCAACGGTGCCAGAAAAGAGCCTTGATGACCCACAAGTATAAGGGATCAATTGCAGTCCTTTCTATAAGCAAGAGTGTTGAACCCAACGAGGAGCAGAAGGAAATGACAAGCAGTTTTCAGCAAGGTATTTTCTACAAGCACTGAAATTATCGGTAACGAGTAGTTCAATAGCAAGTTAATTTGTAACGAGCAATAGATAGTAACGGTAACAAAAGCGCAACAAGTTAACCCAATCCTTTTTGTAGCAAAGGACATGCCAGAACTGTCTCTTATAATAAGCAAAGCGTTCTTGACGACACACGGGAATTTCATCTAGTCAATTTCATCATGTTTGTTTGATTCGCATTCGCTACTTTGATAATTTGATATGTGGGTGGACCGGTGCTTGGGTGCTGTTCTTACTTGAACAAGCCTCCCACTTATGATTAACCCCTCTCGCAAGTATCCACAACTACGAAAGAAGAATTAAGATAAATCTAACCATAGCATGAAACATATGGATTCAAACCATTCCCTTACGGAATAGCGCATAAATTGGGTGAAGTGTCATGTAGTCAACATTCACATCACACCACTAAGAGAATCGACAACATACATATAATCAAAATACCGAACGAATACCAAATTCACATGATTACTTATGATAAGACTTCTCCCATGTCCTCAATAACAAAAGTAACTATTCACGAATCATATTCATGTTCACGATCAGAGGGTTATTGAATAGCATAACGGATCTAAACATATAATCTTCCATCAAATAAACCAACTAGCATCAACTATAAGATGTAATCAACACTACTAGCAACCCACAGGTACCAATCTGAGATTTTGATACAAAGATTGAATACAAGAGATGAACTAGGGTTTGAGATGAGATGGTGCTGGTGAAGATGTTGACGAAGACTGGTCCTCCCATGATGAGAGGGTTGTTGGTGATACTGATGGCTTCGATTTCCCCCTCCCAGAGGGAAGTATCCCCGGCAGAATCACTCCGCTGGAGAGCAGAAGTGCTCCTGCCCAAGTTTCGCCTCGAGACGGTGGCTCCGTCCTGAAAGTCCTCTCCTTATTTTTCCTAGGGAAAATGGGCTTATATACCAGAAGATGGGCACCGGAGGCTGGCCAGGGCCCCATGAGCCACCAGGGCGCGCCCTGGTGCCTCGTGGGCACCTGGGTGGCCCCTCTCTGGTATTTCTTTCTTCCAATATTTTTTATTTATTACAAAACAATTCTCCATGAAATTTCAGCTCATTTGGAGATGTGCAGAATAGGTATCTCTGACATAGCTTTTTCACGCCCAGAATTCCAGCTGCCGGCAATCTCCCTCTTCATGTAAATCTTGTAAATTAGGAGAGGCATTAGAATAGTACTACAAAGTATTATATTGGACAAAAATATTATAAATAATAGTAGGAAATCATGATGCAAAATGGATGTATCAAAGGTACATTGACACGGTTGAATCAAAGTTCAAGAGCCTGTTCATATGGTAAAACTTATAAGATGCGTCTTCTTAGTCCGCAGCGCCTGCAAATAGGTGATGACATTTCGGATGGACTCGCTCTGCCCTCCATGGAGGACAGCGTGACTCCCGAGCACGTCGCGGCCGTCCTTTTCTCGAAGGGTTGGGGGAGGCGTCATCCCCCCGGCCCTTAGTAACACTATGGGGGCCGAGGTACAGGCTCTTGCGGCTGAGGTCGAGACCTCGACCAAACAGGATCAAGGGGAGGAAGTCCCCGAGGTCCCCAAGGAGGGGTTGGGCCAAACGGCGGCCCAGCCCCAAGCATCTCCGGTGCCATCGCCACCGCCGGAGGCCTTCATTCCCGCCACAACAGTGGTGGGACCTGAGGTTGCTCTGCCCACCCCTCTCGCCATAGGGCGTGTTACCACGGGGTGCACCGAGGATATGGAGGTAGCCTTAATGGGCTCCTCTATCATGGGAGAGCACCATGCCCTCAACAACACGGCACTGTATGGTTTCCGGTCCATAGTGGCCGGAATGCATGATGTCTTCAAAGGCCTCATCAAGGGCTTCGAGGTATGCTTCCTAGCACCTGTTTTTCCACACGCAAATAGATTTAAAGTTAGTATTGTCCGTAATCCATGGATGAAGCAGCTTTTATCCGAAGATTTTTCACTGCACGATAGCGTATCACATGTGAGTGCGTGGCCAGTAGTAGCCCCCGAGCCCAAAGTTAGTTTTAAGAACTAGCTTTGGGGTCGAGGTAGATTATTATTCGAAAAGCCCGAAATGCAGTAGCCCCCAAGACTTTGGCTGGTCTTATCAGAAAAGCTGACCAGAGGATTAACTTCAGAACTAGGAGACTAATAAGTTAATGTGCCTGTGTAGGCCTCATCCTTGGCTCCGCACTCCGCTTCCGAGGAGATAGCAGAGATGAATCGGAAGCTGGAGCAATCCGAGGAGGACCTCGGTCTGATGCAAAAGCAGATCGAGCGGGCCCAAGGTAAGCAAAAAACTGTCGTGTTATGAAATTTACTTTGAGTTTTCTTTTGAGCTTTAATGCTACTGTCGAGCTGTGTTATATGACAGCTGTGACAATGGAGCATGAGGCTCTCAAGGCCGAGCTAGAAAAGGCTCGGCAGGAAGTAGAGCAGCAGAAGGTTGCGACTGCGAGTGCCGAGAAGGAGCTAGCCGCAGAGAAAGCGGCTTGGGACAAGGACCAGGCTCGGGTCCTCGAAGTAGAGGACACCCTGAAGGACGTGTACGCAACGCCCTTCACGAGAAGGAGAAGGAAGCGATCACGGAGCTCAAAACGCTGAGCTCGGCGCACACCGAGGTCTAAACTCAGGCCCGAGTAGACTGTGAAGTGCTCTAGCAAGTGAGACAGATCGCTGCTGGTAAGCCATTTTTGCTTCAGTGTGTTTTTGGCCGCAAGGGGTTCATCGAGATCACCCAACTATGGCGATCCACGGAGGCCTTCGCAGATCTCCCGAGGAGCGCATCAGACACCAGCCATTACTTCAGCGCTCGGGAGGGCCACGCCATGGAGAGAGCGTTCTGGCAACAGTTCTAGGCGCCATCGCATCCAGAGCTGCTGAATCAGCAGATGAAGCAGCTAATGGAGCTCTTCGTATGGCGAACCGGCTCTTTGAAGATCTCTGCGTCCATCTCTGGCCCACGGAGGCGTTGTCGACCAGCTTCTTCGGTCTTGTGGCCCATCTGCGAGAGGTCGGGCCCAAAGTAACCCGTTGGAAGTGGTCTGTGTGCCTGGAGGGCTGAAAGTGCAACTAATCCCCGGGTGGTTTTGGTAATTCATAACAACATATATCTCATTGAACTAATATCCATTCAAGTTGAAGTTTTCAGGACGTTCAATGATTGACATGGCAAGGACTAGTGATTGTGGACCCCTCAAAATGCTAAGGACATGGATTGGCAAAAGCTCAAGACTCTACATTTTTGGTTAAGTGATCCAAGATAACATTGAGTCCATAGGAAACCCAATACTATTAAAAGGGGATGAGCTGTTGCTTAATGGTCTTTTTGCTCAAGTGCTTAGTGATATTGCTCCAAAATCCTCAACCACTTTCTCTATCCAAATATGTCCAAACCCTACATTCCAACTCGGCCCCACCAAAATTTCCCTATCCGGAGCCACCGAGTTCATCTGGACACTGCCTCTGCCAAACCCTAACAAATCGGATCCACCGATATGGTTCTTGGTCCCACCGGTTTTTCCTGCCCAACCTTCTGTAACCAGTTGAAAATATTTCGGTCTCACCGAGATTTGCAATCGGTCCCACCGAGATGCTTGGCAAACCTTCTGTAACCTTATTGCAATTATTTCGGTCCCACCGAGATTGCAATCGGTCCCACCGAGTCGGTGTGCCAACCTTTCTGTTGCTTTATTGCTTCACTTCGGTCCTACCGATTTGATGCAATCGGTGCCACCGAAATGAGGCTTGCCCTAACCATTGCACATCGGTCCCTCCGAGTTGTTCCAGTCGGTCCAATCGAGATTCCTAATGTTCATATCTTTTACACAGGTTGGTGCCACCGAGATTTCTGATTGGTGCCACCAAGTTGGGTCAAAAGTGTGTAATGGTTGGATTTTGTGTGGAGGCTATATATACCCCTCCACTCCCTCTTATTTAGTAAGAGAGCCATTAGAATGTGCCTAAACTTCAACTACTCATTTTTTGAGAGAGAACCACGTACTCATGTGTTGAGATCAAGAGAACCCATTCCTGTCATTTGAACCTTGATTTCTAGCCTTCCCCAAGTTGCTTTCCACTCAAATCCTTCTTCCACCATAGCCAAATCTATGAGAGAGAGTTGAGTGTTGGGGAGACTATCATTTGAAGCACAAGAGCAAGGAGTTCATCATCAACACATTGTCTACTACCTTTTGGAGAGTGGTGTCTCCTAGATTGGTTAGGTGTCACTTGGGAGCCTCCGACATGATGTGGAGTTGAACCAAGAAGTTTGTAAGCGCAAGGAGATAGCCTACTTCGTGAAGATCTACCCGAGTGAGGCAAGTCCTTCATGGGAGATGGCCATGGTGAGATAGATATGGTTGCTTCTTCGTGGACCCTTCGTGTGGGTGGAGCCCTCCATGGACTCGCGCAGCCGTTCCCCTTCGTGGGTTGAAGTCTCCATCAATGTGGATGTATGATAGCACCACCTATCGGAACCACGCCAAAAATCTTCGTGTCCCCATTGTGTTTGCCTTCTCCATACCCTTCCCTTTACCTTCTTGTGCAATGTTTTACTTTCTGCTGCTATACTCTTAGAATTTCATGTGTAGGTTGATTGCTTGACTTTCCATAATCGCTAAAATCTACCTAAAACTAAAATTGGGAAAAGTCTAGGTTTTATTTTGTCAAGTAGTCTAATCACCCCCCCTCTAGACATACTTTCAATCCTAGAAGTGGTCTCAGAGCTTTGGTCTCCGTAAGCCTTGATTTCCATAGCTTTGGTGATCATAGCCTTGGTTTCACAACCTAGGAGAGTATGGCGTCTAGTGAGAGTAACTATCACCGTAGAGGTCCTTATTTTGATGGTACACATTTTTCTAGTTGAAGCACAACATGAAAATGCATATTCTTGGTCATAACCCCGCCGTTTGGGTAGTTGTTCGTATTGGCTTGCAAGGTGAATTCTTTGAAGATGGTAGAGAACCGTATCATGAAGCGACCGCTGAAGAATTGAAGATGTTGCAATACAATGCTCAAGCTTGTGACAGTCTCTTCAACGGATTGTGCCCCGAGGAATTCAACAAAATCAGTCGCCTTGAGAATGCAAAGGAAATTTGGGATACTTTGGTTGATATGCATGAAGGTACCGAGTCTGTCAAGGAATCCAAGTTGGATGTGCTTCAAAGTCAACTTGACAAGTTCAAGATGAAGGATGATCAAGGAGTCGCTAAAATGTACTCTAGGCTTGCTCTCGTCACAAATGAGATTGCCGGCTTAGGAAGTGAAGAGATGACCGACAAGTTCATCATCAAGAAGATCCTTAGAGCCTTGGATAGAAAATATGATACTGTGTGCACTTTGATCCAAATGATGCCCAACTACAAAGATCTCAAGCCCACGAAAGTCATTGGAAGAATTGTTGCTCATGATATGTCACTCAAGGATAAGGAAGAACTCCACAACAAGTTAAGTGGTGCATACAAAGCTTCAAGTGATGCTCCCACAACATCAAGTGACAAGCTAGTCTCCAATGAAGAATTGAGCCTAATGGTGAAGAACTTCAACAAATTCTACAAGAGAAGAAGCAAAGATAGAAGCTCCAAGTCAAGGTCCTACAACGAGAAAAGATCTTCGAGTCGTGATCGTAATTGTTACAATTGTGGAAGACCCGGACACTACTCCAATGAGTGTACGGCACCCTACAAGAAAAGAGAAAACTCACCCAAAAGGAGAAGTAGAAGAGATGAATCACCTCATAGAGAGAAAAGGAGTAGAGATGATCGTTATGAACGAAGACCCTCTCGAAGAAGCAAGGATTCAGAAAAGAAGGATAAGTCATCAAAAAGATACACAAGACAAAGACATCAAGCTCATGTTGGTGAATGGGTTTCCGGTTTTGACTCCGACAACTACTCTGAGGGAAATTATCA